>JAOPSE010000161.1:133909-1333909 GCA_029449295.1 Zea luxurians
ACCTACGGATTTTTGACCAAGAAATGGTCTCCACCAGAAATCCAAGAATGTGATCTATGGCAAGGAAACATATGTGGGGTGAGGTGTATGAGCCTCTGGTCGATGATCAATGGCCACACAACCCCCATTTTTGTCGAAAATAGCCATGAACGACCATTTTCAATAATACCGAAGGCTAACACCTACGGATTTTTGACCAAGAAATGGTCTCCACCAGAAATCCAAGAATGTGATCTATGGCAAGGAAACATATGTGGGGTGAGGTGTATGAGCCTCTGGTCGATGATCGATGGCCACACAACCCCCATTTTTGTCGAAAATAGCCATGAACGACCATTTTCAATAATATCGAAGGCTAACACCTACGGATTTTTGACCAAGAAATGGTCTCCACCAGAAATCCAAGAATGTGATCTATGGCAAGGAAACATATGTGGGGTGAGGTGTATGAGCCTCTGGTCGACGATCAATGGCCACACAACCCCCATTTTTTATGAAAATAGCCATGAGCGACCATTTTCAATAATACTAGAGGCTAACACCTACGGATTTTAGACCAAGAAATGGTCTCCACCAGAAATCCAAGAATGTGATCTATGGCAAGGAAACATATGTGGGGTGAGGTGTATGAGCGTCTGGTCGATGATCAATGGCCACACAACCCCCATTTTTGTCGAAAATAGCCATGAACGACCATTTTCAATAATACTAGAGGCTAAGACCTACGGATTTTTGACCAAGAAATGGTCTCCACCAGAAATCCAAGAATGTGATCTATGGCAAGGAAACATATGTGGAGTGAGGTGTACGATCCTCTGGTCGATGATCAATGGCCACACAACCCCCATTTTTGTCGAAAATAGCCATGAATGACCATTTTCAAAAATACCGAAGGCTAACACGTTCGGATTTTTGACCAAGAAATGGTCTCCACCAGAAATCCAAGAATGTGATCTATGGCAAGGAAACATATGTGGGGTGAGGTGTATGAGCCTCTGGTCGATGATCAATGGCCACACAACCCCCATTTTGCCGAAAATAGCCATGAATGACCATTTTTAATAATACCGAAGGCTAACACCTATGAGTTTTTAACCAAGAATTGGTCTCCACCAGAAATCCAAGAATGTGATCTATGGCAAGGAAACATATGTGGGGTGAGGTGTATGAGCCTCTGGTCGATGATCAATGGCCACACAACCCCCATTTTTGTCGAAAGTAGCCATGAACGACCATTTTCAATAATATCGAAGGCTAACACCTACGGATTTTTGACCAAGAAATGGTCTCCACCAGAAATCCAAGAATGTCATCTATGGCAAGGAAACATATGTGGGGTGAGGTGTATGAGCCTCTGGTCGACGATCAATGGCCACACAACCCCCATTTTTTATGAAAATAGCCATGAGCGACCATTTTCAATAATACTAGAGGCTAAGACCTACGGATTTTTGACCAAGAAATGGTCTCCACCAGAAATCCAAGAATGTGATCTATGGCAAGGAAACATATGTGGGGTGAGGTGTATGAGCCTCTGGTCGATGATCAATGGCCACACAACCCCCATTTTTGTCGAAAATAGCCATGAATGACCATTTACAATAATACCGAAGGCTAACACCTACGGATTTTTGACCAAGAAATGGTCTCCACCAGAAATCCAAGAATGTGATCTACGACAAGGAAACATATGTGGGGTGAGGTGTATGAGCCTCTGGTCGACGATCAATGGCCACACAACCCCCATTTTGCCGAAAATAGCCATGAGCGACCATTTTCAAGAATATTAGAGGCTAAGACCTACGAATTTTTGACCAAGAAATGGTCTCCAATAGAAATCCAAGAATGTGATCTATGGCAAGGAAACATATGTGGGGTGAGGTGTATGAGCCTCTGGTCGATGATCAATGGCCACACAACCCCCATTTTTTGTCGAAAATAGCCATGAACGACCATTTTCAATAATATCGAAGGCTAACACCTACGGATTTTTGACCAAGAAATGGTCTCCACCAGAAATCCAAGAATGTGATCTACGACAAGGAAACATATGTGGGGTGAGGTGTATGAGCCTCTGGTCGACGATCAATGGCCACACAACCCCCATTTTGCCGAAAATAGCCATGAATGACCATTTTCAATAATATCGAAGGCTAACACCTACGGATTTTTGACCAAGAAATGGTCTCCACCAGAAATCCAAGAATGTGATCTACGACAAGGAAACATATGTGTAGTGAGGTGTATGAGCCTCTGGTCGAAGATCAATGGCCACACAACCCCCATTTTTGTCGAAAATAGCCATGAATGACCATTTTCAATAATATCGAAGGCTAACACCTACGGATTTTTGACCAAGAAATGGTCTCCACCATAAATCCAAAAATGTGATATATGGCAAGGAAACATATGTGGGGTGTGGTGTACGAGCGTCTGGTCGACGATCAATGGCCACACAACCCCCATTTTGCCGAAAATAGCCATGAATGACCATTTTCAATAATACCGAAGGCTAACACCTACGGATTTTTGCCCAAGAAATGGTCTCCACCAGAAATCCAAGAATGTGATCTATGGCAAGGAAACATATGTGGGGTGAGATTTATGAGCCTCTGGTCGATGATCAATGGCCACACAACCCCCATTTTTGTCGAAAATAGCCATGAACGACCATTTTCAATAATATCGAAGGCTAACACGTACGAGTTTTTGACCAAGAAATGGTCTCCACCAGAAATCCAAGAATGTGATCTATGGCAAGGAAACATATGTGGGGTGAGGTGTATGAGCGTCTGGTCGATGATCAATGGCTACACAACCCCCATTTTTGTCGAAAATAGCCATGAACGACCATTTTCAATAATACCGAAGGCTAACACCTACGGATTTTTGACCAAGAAATGGTCTCCACCAGAAATCCAAGAATGTGATCTATGGCAAGGAAACATATGTGGGGTGAGGTGTATGAGCCTCTGGTAGAAGATCAATGGCCACACAACCCCCATTTTTGTCAAAAATAGCCATGAATGACCATTTTCAATAATATCGAAGGCTAACACCTACGGATTTTTGACCAAGAAATGGTCTCCACCAGAAATCCAAGAATGTGATCTATGGCAAGGAAACATATGTGGGGTGAGGTGTATGAGCGTCTGGTCGATGATCAATGGCCACACAACCCCCATTTTTGTCGAAAATAGCCATGAACGACCATTTTCAATAATACCGAAGGCTAACACCTACGAATTTTTGACCAACAAATGGTCTCCACGAGAAATCCAAGATTCTGATCTATGGCAAGAAAACATATGTGGGGTGAAGTGTACGAGCCTCTGGTCGATGATCAATGGCCACACAACCCCCATTTTTGTCGAAAATAGCCATGAACGACCATTTTCAATAATACCGAAGGCTAACACGTACGGATTTTTGACCAAGAAATGGTCTCCACCAGAAATCCAAGAATGTGATCTATGGCAAGGAAACATATGTGGGGTGAGGTGTATGAGCCTCTGGTCGATGATCAATTGCCACACAACCCCCATTTTTGTCGAAAATAGCCATGAACGACCATTTTCAATAATATCGAAGGCTAACACCTACGGATTTTTGACCAAGAAATGGTCTCCACCAGAAATCCAAGAATGTGATCTACGACAAGGAAACATATGTGGGGTGAGGTGTATGAGCCTCTGGTCGACGATCAATGGCCACACAACCCCCATTTTTGTCGAAAATAGCCATGAACGACCATTTTCAATAATATCGAAGGCTAACACCTACGGATTTTTGACCAAGAAATGGTCTCCACTAGAAATCCAAGAATGTGATCTACGACAAGGAAACATATGTGGGGTGAGGTGTATGAGCCTCTGGTCGACGATCAATGGCCACACAACCCCCATTTTGCCGAAAATAGCCATGAACGACCATTTTCAATAATACCGAAGGCTAACACCTACGGATTTTTGACCAAGAAATGGTCTGCACCATAAATCCAAGAATGTGATCTATGGCAAGGAAACATATGTGGGGTGAGGTGTATGAGCGTCTGGTCGACGATCAATGGCCACACAACCCCCATTTTTTCGAAAATAGCCATGAATGACCATTTACAATATTACCGAAGGCTAACACCTACGGATTTTTGACCAAGAAATGGTCTCCACCAGAAATCCAAGAATGTGATCTACGCCAAGGAAACATATGTGGGGTGAGGTGTATGAGCCTCTGGTCGACGATCAATGGCCACACAACCCCCATTTTGCCGAAAATAGCCATGAGCGACCATTTTCAATAATATTAGAGGCTAAGACCTACGGATTTTTGACCAAGAAATGGTCTCCACCAGAAATCCAAGAATGTGATCTATGGCAAGGAAACATATGTGGGGTGAGGTGTATGAGCCTCTGGTCGACGATCAATGGCCACACAACCCCCATTTTTTATGAAAATAGCCATGGGCGACCTTGAAAATAGCCATGAGCGACCATTTTCAATAATACTAGAGGCTAACACCTACGGATTTTTGACCAAGAAATGGTCTCCACCAGAAATCCAAGAATGTGATCTATGGCAAGGAAACATATGTGGGGTGAGGTGTATGAGCCTCTGGTCGATGATCAATGGCCACACAACCCCCATTTTTGTCGAAAATAGCCATGAACGACCATTTTCAATAATACCGAAGGCTAACACCTACGGATTTTTGACCAAGAAATGGTCTCCACTAGAAATCCAAGAATGTGATCTATGGCAAGGAAACATATGTGGGGTGAGGTGTATGAGCCTCTGGTCGATGATCAATGGCCACACAACCCCCATTTTTGTCGAAAATAGCCATGAACGACCATTTTCAATAATATCGAAGGCTAACACCTATGGATTTTTGACCAAGAAATGGTCTCCACCAGAAATCCAAGAATGTGATCTATGGCAAGGAAACATATGTGGGGTGAGGTGTATGAGCCTCTGGTCGATGATCAATGGCCACACAACCCCCATTTTTTATGAAAATAGCCATGAGCGACCATTTTCAATAATACTAGAGGCTAACACCTACGGATTTTAGACCAAGAAATGGTCTCCACCAGAAATCCAAGAATGTGATCTATGGCAAGGAAACATATGTGGGGTGAGGTGTATGAGCGTCTGGTCGATGATCAATGGCCACACAACCCCCATTTTTGTCGAAAATAGCCATGAACGACCATTTTCAATAATACTAGAGGCTAAGACCTACGGATTTTTGACCAAGAAATGGTCTCCACCAGAAATCCAAGAATGTGATCTATGGCAAGGAAACATATGTGGAGTGAGGTGTACGATCCTCTGGTCGATGATCAATGGCCACACAACCCCCATTTTTGTCGAAAATAGCCATGAATGACCATTTTCAAAAATACCGAAGGCTAACACGTACGAGTTTTTAACCAAGAAATGGTCTCCACCAGAAATCCAAGAATGTGATCTATGGCAAGGAAACATATGTGGGGTGAGGTGTATGAGCCTCTGGTCGATGATCAATGGCCACACAACCCCCATTTTTGTCGAAAATAGCCATGAATGACCATTTTCAATAATATCGAATGCTAACACCTACGGATTTTTGACCAAGAAATGGTCTCCACCAGAAATCCAAGAATGTGATCTATGGCAAGGAAACATATGTGGGGTGAGGTGTATGAGCCTCTGGTCGACGATCAATGGCCACACAACCCCCATTTTTTATGAAAATAGCCATGAGCGACCATTTTCAATAATACTAGAGGCTAAGACCTACGGATTTTTGACCAAGAAATGGTCTCCACCAGAAATCCAAGAATGTGATCTATGGCAAGGAAACATATGTGGGGTGAGGTGTATGAGCCTCTGGTCGATGATCAATGGCCACACAACCCCCATTTTTGTCGAAAATAGCCATGAATGACCATTTACAATAATACCGAAGGCTAACACCTATGGATTTTTGACCAAGAAATGGTCTCCACCAGAAATCCAAGAATGTGATCTATGGCAAGGAAACATATGTGGGGTGAAGTGTATGAGCCTCTGGTCGATGATCAATGGCCACACAACCCCCATTTTTGTCGAAAATAGCCATGAGCGACCATTTTCAATAATACTAGAGGCTAACACCTACGGATTTTTGACCAAGAAATGGTCTCCACCAGAAATCCAAGAATGTGATCTATGGCAAGGAAACATATGTGGGGTGAGGTGTATGAGCCTCTGGTCGATGATCAATGGCCACACAACCCCCATTTTTGTCGAAAATAGCCATGAACGACCATTTTCAATAATACCGAAGGCTAACACCTACGGATTTTTGACCAAGAAATGGTCTCCACTAGAAATCCAAGAATGTGATCTATGGCAAGGAAACATATGTGGGGTGAGGTGTATGAGCCTCTGGTCGATGATCAATGGCCACACAACCCCCATTTTTGTCGAAAATAGCCATGAACGACCATTTTCAATAATATCGAAGGCTAACACCTATGGATTTTTGACCAAGAAATGGTCTCCACCAGAAATCCAAGAATGTGATCTATGGCAAGGAAACATATGTGGGGTGAGGTGTATGAGCCTCTGGTCGATGATCAATGGCCACACAACCCCCATTTTTTATGAAAATAGCCATGAGCGACCATTTTCAATAATACTAGAGGCTAACACCTACGGATTTTAGACCAAGAAATGGTCTCCACCAGAAATCCAAGAATGTGATCTATGGCAAGGAAACATATGTGGGGTGAGGTGTATGAGCGTCTGGTCGATGATCAATGGCCACACAACCCCCATTTTTGTCGAAAATAGCCATGAACGACCATTTTCAATAATACTAGAGGCTAAGACCTACGGATTTTTGACCAAGAAATGGTCTCCACCAGAAATCCAAGAATGTGATCTATGGCAAGGAAACATATGTGGAGTGAGGTGTACGATCCTCTGGTCGATGATCAATGGCCACACAACCCCCATTTTTGTCGAAAATAGCCATGAATGACCATTTTCAAAAATACCGAAGGCTAACACGTACGAGTTTTTAACCAAGAAACGGTCTCCACCAGAAATCCAAGAATGTGATCTATGGCAAGGAAACATATGTGGGGTGAGGTGTATGAGCCTCTGGTCGATGATCAATGGCCACACAACCCCCATTTTTGTCGAAAATAGCCATGAACGACCATTTTCAATAATATCGAATGCTAACACCTACGGATTTTTGACCAAGAAATGGTCTCCACCAGAAATCCAAGAATGTGATCTATGGCAAGGAAACATATGTGGGGTGAGGTGTATGAGCCTCTGGTCGACGATCAATGGCCACACAACCCCCATTTTTTATGAAAATAGCCATGAGCGACCATTTTCAATAATACTAGAGGCTAAGACCTACGGATTTTTGACCAAGAAATGGTCTCCACCAGAAATCCAAGAATGTGATCTATGGCAAGGAAACATATGTGGGGTGAGGTGTATGAGCCTCTGGTCGATGATCAATGGCCACACAACCCCCATTTTTGTCGAAAATAGCCATGAATGACCATTTACAATAATACCGAAGGCTAACACCTACGGATTTTTGACCAAGAAATGGTCTCCACCAGAAATCCAAGAATGTGATCTATGGCAAGGAAACATATGTGGGGTGAAGGTGTATGAGCCTCTGGTCGATGATCAATGGCCACACAACCCCCATTTTTGTCGAAAATAGCCATGAGCGACCATTTTCAATAATACTAGAGGCTAACACCTACGGATTTTTGACCAAGAAATGGTCTCCACCAGAAATCCAAGAATGTGATCTATGGCAAGGAAACATATGTGGGGTGAGGTGTATGAGCCTCTGGTCGATGATCAATGGCCACACAACCCCCATTTTTGTCGAAAATAGCCATGAACGACCATTTTCAATAATACCGAAGGCTAACACCTACGGATTTTTGACCAAGAAATGGTCTCCACTAGAAATCCAAGAATGTGATCTATGGCAAGGAAACATATGTGGGGTGAGGTGTATGAGCCTCTGGTCGATGATCAATGGCCACACAACCCCCATTTTTGTCGAAAATAGCCATGAACGACCATTTTCAATAATATCGAAGGCTAACACCTATGGATTTTTGACCAAGAAATGGTCTCCACCAGAAATCCAAGAATGTGATCTATGGCAAGGAAACATATGTGGGGTGAGGTGTATGAGCCTCTGGTCGATGATCAATGGCCACACAACCCCCATTTTTTATGAAAATAGCCATGAGCGACCATTTTCAATAATACTAGAGGCTAACACCTACGGATTTTAGACCAAGAAATGGTCTCCACCAGAAATCCAAGAATGTGATCTATGGCAAGGAAACATATGTGGGGTGAGGTGTATGAGCGTCTGGTCGATGATCAATGGCCACACAACCCCCATTTTTGTTGAAAATAGCCATGAACGACCATTTTCAATAATACTAGAGGCTAAGACCTACGGATTTTTTACCAAGAAATGGTCTCCACCAGAAATCCAAGAATGTGATCTATGGCAAGGAAACATATGTGGAGTGAGGTGTACGATCCTCTGGTCGATGATCAATGGCCACACAACCCCCATTTTTGTCGAAAATAGCCATGAATGACCATTTTCAAAAATACCGAAGGCTAACACGTACGAGTTTTTAACCAAGAAATGGTCTCCACCAGAAATCCAAGAATGTGATCTATGGCAAGGAAACATATGTGGGGTGAGGTGTATGAGCCTCTGGTCGATGATCAATGGCCACACAACCCCCATTTTTGTCGAAAATAGCCATGAACGACCATTTTCAATAATATCGAATGCTAACACCTACGGATTTTTGACCAAGAAATGGTCTCCACCAGATGGGGTGAGGTGTACGAGCCTCTAATATTATTGAAAATGGTCATTCATGGCTATTTTCGAAAAAAATGGGGGTTGGGTGGCCATTGATCGTCGACCAGAGGCTCATACACCTCACCCCACATATGTTTCCTTGCCATAGATCACATTCTTGGATTTCTGGTGGAGACCATTTCTTGGTCAAAACCTCACCCCACATATGTTTCCTGGCCATAGATCACATTCTAGGATTTCTGGTGGAAACCATTTCTTGGTTAAAAACTCGTAGGTGTTAGCCTCTAATATTATTGAAAATGGTCATTCATGGCTATTTTCGAAAAAAATGGGGGTTGTGTGGCCATTGATCGTCGACCAGAGGCTCATACACCTCACCCCACATATGTTTCCTTGCCATAGATCACATTCTTGGATTTCTGGTGGAGACCATTTCTTGGTCAAAACCTCACCCCACATAGGTTTCCTTGCCATAGATCACATTCTTGGATTTCTGGTGGAGGCCATTTCTTGGTTAAAAACTCGTAGGTGTTAGACTCTAATATTATTGAAAATGGTCATTCATGGCTATTTTCGAAAAAAATGGGGGTTGTGTGGCCATTGATCGTCGACCAGAGGCTCATACACCTCACCCCACATATGTTTCCTTGCCATAGATCACATTCTTGGATTTCTGGTGGAGACCATTTCTTGGTTAAAAACTCGTAGGTGTTAGCCTCTAATATTATTGAAAATGGTCATTCATGGCTATTTTCGAAAAAAATGGGGGTTGTGTGGCCATTGATCGTCGACCAGAGGCTCATACACCTCACCCCACATATGTTTCCTTGCCATAGATCACATTCTTGGATTTCTGGTGGAGACCATTTCTTGGTCAAAACCTCACCCCACATATGTTTCCTTGCCATAGATCACATTCTTGGATTTCTGGTGGAGACTATTTCTTGGTTAAAAACTCGTAGGTGTTAGCCTCTAATATTATTGAAAATGGTCATTCATGGCTATTTTCGAAAAAATGGGAGTTGTGTGGCCATTGATCGTCGACCAGAGGCTCATACACCTCACCCCACATATGTTTCCTTGCCATAGATCACATTCTTGGATTTCTGGTGGAGACCATTTCTTGGTCAAAACCTCACCCCACATATGTTTCCTTGCCATAGATCACATTCTTGGATTTCTGGTGGAGACCATTTCTTGGTTAAAAACTCGTAGGTGTTAGCCTCTAATATTATTGAAAATGGTCATTCATGGCTATTTTCGAAAAAATGGGGGTTGTGTGGCCATTGATCGTCGACCAGAGGCTCATACACCTCACCCCACATATGTTTCCTTGCCATAGATCACATTCTTGGATTTCTGGTGGAGACCATTTCTTGGTCAAAACCTCACCCCACATATGTTTCCTTGCCATAGATCACATTCTTGGATTTCTGGTGGAGACCATTTCTTGGTTAAAAACTCGTAGGTGTTAGCCTCTAATATTATTGAAAATGGTCATTCATGGCTATTTTCGAAAAAAATGGGGGTTGTGTGGCCATTGATCGTCGACCAGAGGCTCATACACCTCACCCCACATATGTTTCCTTGCCATAGATCACATTCTTGGATTTCTGGTGGAGACCATTTCTTGGTCAAAACCTCACCCCACATAGGTTTCCTTGCCATAGATCACATTCTTGGATTTCTGGTGGAGACCATTTCTTGGTTAAAAACTCGTAGGTGTTAGCCTCTAATATTATTGAAAATGGTCATTCATGGCTATTTTCGAAAAAAATGGGGGTTGTGTGGCCATTGATCGTCGACCAGAGGCTCATACACCTCACCCCACATATGTTTCCTTGCCATAGATCACATTCTTGGATTTCTGGTGGAGACCATTTCTTGGTTAAAAACTCGTAGGTGCTAGCCTCTAATATTATTGAAAATGGTCATTCATGGCTATTTTCGAAAAAAATGCGGGTTGTGTGGCCATTGATCGTCGACCAGAGTCTCATACACCTCACCCCACATATGTTTCCTTGCCATAGATCACATTCTTGGATTTCTGGTGGAGACCATTTCTTGGGCAAAACCTCACCCCACATATGTTTCCTTGCCATAGATCACATTCTATGATTTCTGGTGGAGACTATTTCTTGGTTAAAAACTCGTAGGTGTTAGCCTCTAATATTATCGAAAATGGTCATTCATGGCTATTTTCGAAAAAATGGGGGTTGTGTGGCCATTGATCGTCGACCAGAGGCTCATACACCTCACCCCACATATGTTTCCTTGCCATAGATCACATTCTTGGATTTCTGGTGGAGACCATTTCTTGGTCAAAACCTCACCCCACATATGTTTCCTTGCCATAGATCACATTCTTGGATTTCTGGTGGAGACCATTTCTTGGTTAAAAACTCGTTGGTGTTAGCCTCTAATATTATTGAAAATGGTCATTCATGGCTATTTTCGAAAAAAAAGGGGGTTGTGTGGCCATTGATCGTCGACCAGAGGCACATACACCTCACCCCACATATGTTTCCTTGCCATAGATCACATTCTTGGATTTCTGGTGGAGACCATTTCTTGGTCAAAACCTCACCCCACATATGTTTCCTTGCCATAGATCACATTCTTGGATTTCTGGTGGAGACCATTTCTTGGTTAAAAACTCGTAGGTGTTAGCCTCTAATATTATTGAAAACGGTCATTCATGGCTATTTTCGAAAAAAATGGGGGTTGTGTGGCCATTGATCGTCGACCAGAGGCTCATACACCTCACCCCACATATGTTTTCTTGCCATAGATCACATTCTTGGATTTCTGGTGGAGACCATTTCTTGGTCAAAACCTCACCCCACATATGTTTCCTTGCCATAGATCACATTCTTGGATTTCTGGTGGAGACCATATTTTTGGTTAAAAACTCGTAGGTGTTAGCCTCTAATATTATTGAAAATGGTCATTCATGGCTATTTTCGAAAAAATGGGGGTTGTGTGGCCATTGATCCTCGACCAGAGGCTCATACACCTCACCCCACATATGTTTCCTTGCCATAGATCACATTCTTGGATTTCTGGTGGAGACCATTTCTTGGTCAAAACCTCACCCCACATATGTTTCCTTGCCATAGATCACATTCTTGGATTTCTGGTGGAGACCATTTCTTGGTTAAAAACTCGTAGGTGTTAGCCTCTAATATTATTGAAAATGGTCATTCATGGCTATTTTCGAAAAAATGGGGGTTGTGTGGCCATTGATCGTCGACCAGAGGCTCATACACCTCACCCCACATATGTTTCCTTGCCATAGATCACATTCTTGGATTTCTGGTGGAGACCATTTCTTGGTCAAAACCTCACCCCACATAGGTTTCCTTGCCATAGATCACATTCTTGGATTTCTGGTGGAGACCATTTCTTGGTTAAAAACTCGTAGGTGTTAGCCTCTAATATTATTGAAAATGGTCATTCATGGCTATTTTCGAAAAAAATGGGGGTTGTGTGGCCATTGATCGTCGACCAGAGGCTCATACACCTCACCCCACATATGTTTCCTTGCCATAGATCACATTCTTGGATTTCTGGTGGAGACCATTTCTTGGTTAAAAACTCGTAGCTGCTAGCCTCTAATATTATTGAAAATGGTCATTCATGGCTATTTTCGAAAAAAATGCGGGTTGTGTGGCCATTGATCGTCGACCAGAGGCTCATACACCTCACCCCACATATGTTTCCTTGCCATAGATCACATTCTTGGATTTCTGGTGGAGACCATTTCTTGGGCAAAACCTCACCCCACATATGTTTCCTTGCCATAGATCACATTCTTGGATTTCTGGTGGAGACTATTTCTTGGTTAAAAACTCGTAGGTGTTAGCCTCTAATATTATCAAAAATGGTCATTCATGGCTATTTTCGAAAAAATGGGGGTTGTGTGGCCATTGATCGTCGACCAGAGGCTCATACACCTCACCCCACATATGTTTCCTTGCCATAGATCACATTCTTGGATTTCTGGTGGAGACCATTTCTTGGTCAAAACCTCACCCCACATATGTTTCCTTGCCATAGATCACATTCTTGGATTTCTGGTGGAGACCATTTCTTGGTTAAAAACTCGTAGGTGTTAGCCTCTAATATTATTGAAAATGGTCATTCATGGCTATTTTCGAAAAAAATGGGGGTTGTGTGGCCATTGATCGTCGACCAGAGGCTCATACACCTCACCCCACATATGTTTCCTTGCCATAGATCACATTCTTGGATTTCTGGTGGAGACCATTTCTTGGTCAAAACCTCACCCCACATATGTTTCCTTGCCATAGATCACATTCTTGGATTTCTGGTGGAGACCATTTCTTGGTTAAAAACTCGTAAGTGTTAGCCTCTAATATTATTGAAAATGGTCATTCATGGCTATTTTCGAAAAAAATGGGGGTTGTGTGACCATTTCCTTGCCATATATTACATTCTTGGATTTCTGGTGGAGACCATTTCTTGGTCAAAAATCCGTAGGTGTTAGCCTTCGGTATTATTGAAAATGGGGGTTGTGTGGCCATTGATCATCGACCAGAGGCTCGTACACCTCACCCCACATATGTTTCCTTGCCATAGATCATATTCTTGGATTTCTGGTGGAGTCCATTTCTTGGTCAGAAATTCATAGGTGTTAGCCTTCGGTATTATTGAAAATGGTCGTTCATGGCTATTTTCGACAGAAATGGGGGTTGTGTGGCCATTTATCATCGACCAGAGGCTCATATACCTCACTCCACATATGTTTCCTTGCCATAGTTCACATTCTTCGATTTCTGGTGGAGACCAATTCTTGGTCAAAAATCCGTAGGTGTTAGCCTTCGGAATTATTGAAAATGGTCGTTCATGGCTATTTCGACAAAAATGGAGGTTGTGTGGCCATTTATCATCGACCAGAGGCTCGTACACCTCACCCCACATATGTTTCCTTGCCATAGATGACATTCTTGGATTTATGTTGGAGACCATTTCTTGGTCAAAAATCCGTACGTGTTAGCCTTTGATATTATTGAAAATGGTCGTTCGTGGCTATTTTCGACAAAAATGGGTGTTGTGTGGCCATTGATCATCGACCAGAGGCTCGTAAACCTCACCCCACATATGTTTCATTGCCATAGATCACATTCTTTTATTTCTGGTGGAGACCATTTCTTTGTCAAAAATCCGAATGTGTTAGCCTTAGGTATTATTGAAAATAGTCGTTCATGGCTATTTTTGACAAAAATGGCGGTTGTGTGGACATTGATCGTCGACCAGAGGCTCATACACCTCACCCCACAAATGTTTCCTTGCCATAGATCACATTCTTGGATTAATGGTGGAGACCATTTCTCGGTCTAAAATCCGTAGGTGTTAGCCTTCAGTGTCATTGAAAATGGTCGTTCATGGCTACTTTCGACAAAAAATGGGGGTTGTGTGGCCATTGATCATCGACCATAGGCTTGTACAACTCACCCCACGTATGTTTCCTTGACATATATTACATTCTTGGATTTCTGGTGGAGACCATTTCTTGGTCAAAAATCCGTAGGTGTTAGCCTTCGGTATTATTGAAAATGGGGGTTGTGTGGCCATTGATCATCGACCAGAGGCTCGTACACCTCACCCCACATATGTTTCCTTGCCATAGATCACATTCTTGGATTTCTGGTGGAGTCCATTTCTTGGTCAGAAATTCGTAGGTGTTAGCCTTCGGTATTATTGAAAATGGTCGTTCATGGCTATTTTTGACAAAAATGGGGGTTGTGTGGCCATTTATCATCGACCAGAGGCCCATACACCTCACTCCACATATGTTTCCTTGCCATAGTTCACATTCTTGGATATCTGGTGGAGACCATTTCTTGGTCAAAAATCCGTAGGTGTTAGCCTTCGGAATTATTGAAAATGGTCGTTCATGGCTATTTTCGACAAAAAAATGGGGGTTGTGTGGCCATTTATCATCGACTAGAGGCTCGTACACCTCACCCCACATATGTTTCCTTGCCATTTATCACATTCTTGGATTTCTGATGGAGACCATTTCTTGGTCAAAAATCCGTACGTGTTAGCCTTTGATATTATTGAAAATGGTCGTTCGTGGCTATTTTCGACAAAAATGGGGGTTGTGTGGCCATTGATCATCGACCAAAGGCTCGTAAACCTCACCCCACATATGTTTCCTTGCCATAGATCACATTCTTTGATTTCTGGTGGAGACCATTTCTTGGTCAAAAATCCGAATGTGTTAGCCTTAGGTATTATTGAAAATAGTCGTTCATGGCTATTTTCGACAAAAATGGTGGTTGTGTGGCATTGATCATCGACCAGAGGCTCGTACACCTCACCCCACAAATGTTTCCTTGCCATAGATCACATTCTTGGATTTATGGTGGAGACCGTTTCTTGGTCAAAAATCCGTAGGTGTTAGCCTTCAGTGTCATTGAAAATTGTCGTTCATGGCTACTTTCGACAAAAATGGGGGTTGTGTGGCCATTGATCATCGACCATAGGCTTGTACACCTCACCCCACGTATGTTTCCTTGCCATAGATCACATTCTTGGATTTCTAGTGGAGACCATTTCCAGGTCAAAAATCCGTAGGTGTTAGCCTTCGGTATTATTGAAAATGGTTGTTCATGGCTAATTTCGACAAATATGGTTGTTGTGTGGCCATTGATCATCGACCAGAGGCTTGTACACCACACCCCACATATGTTTCCTTGCCATAGATCACATTCTTGGACTTCTGGTGGAGACCATTTCTTGATAAAAAATCTGTACGTGTTAGCCTTCGGTATTATTGAAAATGGGGGTTGTGTGGCCATTGATCATCGACCAGAGGCTCGTACACCTCACCCCACATATGTTTCCTTGCCATAGATCACATTCTTGGATTTCTGGTGGAGTCCATTTCTTGGTCAGAAATTCGTAGGTCTTAGCCTTCGGTATTATTGAAAATGGTCGTTCATGGCTATTTTCGACAAAAATGGGGGTTGTGTGTCCATTTATCATCGACCTGAGGCTCGTACACCTCACTCCACATATGTTTCCTTGCCATAGTTCACATTCTTGGATTTCAGGTGGAGACCATTTCTTTGTCAAAAATTTGTACGTGTTAGCCTTTGATATTATTGAAAATGGTCGTTCGTGGCTATTTTCGACAAAAATGGGGGTTGTGTGGTCATTGATCATCGACCAGAGGCTCGTAAACCTCACCCCACATATGTTTCCTTGCCATAGATCACATTCTTTGATTTCTGGTGGAGACCATTTCTTGGTCAAAAATTCGAAAGGGTTAGCCTTAGGTATTATTGAAAATAATCGTTCATGGCTATTTTCGACAAAAATGACGGTTGTGTGGCCATTAATCATCGACCAGAGGCCCGTACACCTCACCCCACAAATGTTTCCATGCCATAGAACACATTCTTGGATTTCTGGTGGAGACCATTTCTTGGTAAAAAATCCGTAGGTGTCAGCCTCCGGTATTATTGAAAATGGTCGTTCATGGCTATTTTATTCAAAAATGGGGGTTGTGTGGCCATTTATCATCGACCAGAGGCTCATACACCACACCCCACATATGTTTCCTTTCCATAGATCACATTCTTGGATTTCTGGTGGAGACCATTTCTTGGTCAAAAATCCGTACGTGTTAGCCTTCGGTATTATTGAAAATGGGGGTTGTGTGGCCATTGATCATCGACCAGAGGCTCGTACACCTCACCCCACATATGTTTCCTTGCCATAGATCACATTCTTGGATTTCTTGTGGAGTCCATTTCTTGGTCAGAAATTCGTAAGTGTTAGCCTTCGGTATTATTGAAAATGGTCGTTCATGGCTATTTTTGACAAAAATGGGGGTTGTGTGGCCATTTATCATCGACGAGAGGCTCATTCACCTCACTCAACATATGTTTCCTTGCCATAGTTCACATTCTTGGATATCTGGTGGAGACCATTTCTTGGTCAAAAATCCGTAGGTGTTAGCCATCGGAATTATTGAAAATGGTCGTTCGTGGCTATTTTTGACAAAAATGGGGGTTATGTGGCTATTGATCATCGACCAGAGGCTCGTAAACCTCACCCCACATATGTTTCCTTGCCATAGATCACATTCTTTGATTTCTGGTATAGACCATTTCTTGGTCAAAAATCTGAATGTGTTAGCCTTAGGTATTATTGAAAATAGTCGTTCATGGCTATTTTCGACAAAAATGGCGGTTGTGTGGCCATTGATCATCGACCAGAGGCTCGTACACCTCACCCCACAAATGTTTCCTTGCCATAGATCACATTCTTGGATTTCTGGTGGAGACTATTTCTTGGTCAAAAATCCGTAGTTGTCAGCCTCCGGTATTATTGAAAATGGTCGTTCATGGCTATTTTCTTCAAAAATGGGGGTTGTGTGGCCATTTATCATCGACCAGAGGCTCGTACACCGCACCCCACATATGTTTCCTTTCCATAGATCACATTCTTGGATTTCTGGTGGAGACCATTTCTTGGTCAAAAATCTATAAGTGTTAGCCTTCGGAATTATTGAAAATGGTCGTTCATGGCTATTTTCGACAAAAATGGGGGTTGTGTGGCCATTGATCATCGACCAGAGGCTCGTACACCTCACCCCACATATGTTTCCTTGCCATAGATCACATTCTTGGATTTCTGGTGGAGACCATTTCTTGGTCAAAAATCCGTAGGTGTTAGCCTTCGGAATTATTGAAAATGGTCGTTCATGGCTATTTTCGACAAAAATGGGGGTTGTGTGGCCATTTATCATCGACCAGAGGCTCGTACACCTCACCCCACATATGTTTTCTTGCCATATATCACATTCTTGGATTTCTGGTTGAGTTGATTTCTTGGTCAAAAATCCGTAGGTGTTAGCCTTCGGTATTATTGAAAATTGTCGTTCATGGCTATTTTCGACAAAAATGGGGGTTGTGTGGCCATTGATCATCGACTAGAGGCTCGTACACCTCACCCCACATATGTTTCCTTGCCATAGATCACATTCTTGGATTTCTGGTGGAGACCATTTCTTGGTCAAAAATCTGTAGGTGTTAGCCTCCGGTATTATTGAAAATGGTCGTTCATGGCTATTTTCAACAAAAATGAGGGTTGTATGGCCATTTATCATCGAACAGAGGCTCGTACACCGCACCCCACATATGTTTCCTTTCCATATATCACATTCTGGTGGAGACCATTTCTTGGTCAAAAATCCGTAGGTGTTAGCCTTCGGAATTATTGAAAATGGTCGTTCATGGCTATTTTCGACAAAAATGGGGGTTGTGTGGCCATTTATCATCTACCAGAGGCGCGTACTCCTCACCCCACATATGTTTCCTTGCATTGATCACATTTTTGGATTTCTGGTGGAGACCATTTCTTGGTAAAAAATCCGTACGTGTTAGCCTTCGGTATTATTGAAAATGGTCGTTCATGGCTATTTTCGACAAAAATGGGTGTTGTGTGGCCATTGATCATCGACTAGAGGATTGTACACCTCACCCCACATATGTTTCCTTTCCATAGATCACATTCTTGGATTTCTGGTGGAGACCATTTCTTGGTCAAAAATCCGAATGTGTCAGCCTTCGGTATTATTGAAAATGGTCGTTCATGGCTATTTTCGACAAAAATGGGGGTTGTGTGGCCATTGATCATCGACCAGAGGCTTGTACACCTCACCCCACATATGTTTCCTTGCCATAGATCACATTCTTGGATTTCTGGTGGAGACCATTTCTTGGTCAAAAATCCGTAGGTGTTAGCCTCCGGTATTATTGAAAATGGTCGTTCATGGCTATTTTCTTCAAAAATGGGGGTTGTGTGGCCATTTATCATCGACCAGAGGCTCGTACACCGCACCCCACATATGTTTTCTTTCCATAGATCACATTCTTGGATTTCTGGTGGAGACCATTTCTTGGTCAAAAATCCGTAGGTGTTAGCCTTCGGAATTATTGAAAATGGTCGTTTATGGCTATTTTCGACAAAAATGGGGGTTGTGTGGCCATTTATCATCGACCAGATGCTCGTACACCTCACCCCACATATGTTTCCTTGCTATAGATCACATTCTTGGATTTCTGGTGGAGTCCACTTCTTGGTCAAAAATCCGTACGTGTTAGCCTTCGGTAGTATTGAAAATGGTCGTTCATGGCAATTTTCGACAGAAATGGGTGTTGTGTGGCCATTTATCAACTACCAGAGGCACGTACTCCTCACCCCACATATGTTTACTTGCCATAGACCACATTCTTGGATTTCTAGAGGAGACCATTTCTTGTCAAAAATCCGTACGTGTTAGCCTTCGATATTATTGAAAATAGTCGTTCATGGCTATTTTCGACAAAAATGGGGGTTGTGTGGCCATTGATCATCGACCAGAGGATTGTACACCTCACCCCACATATGTTTCCTTGACTTAGATCACATTCTTGGATTTCTAGTGGAGACCATTTCTTGGTCAAAAATCCGAATGTGTTAGCCTTCAGTATTATTGAAAATGGTCGTACATGGCTAATTTCGACAAAAATGGGGGTTGTGTGGCCATTGATCTTCGACCAGAGGCTCATACACCTCACTACACATATGTTTCCTTGCCATAGATCACATTATTGGATTTATGGTGGAGACCATTTTCGGTCAAAAATCTGTAAGTGTTAGCCTTCAGTGTCATTGAAAATGGTCGTTCATGGCTATTTTCGACAAAAATAGGGGTTGTGTGGCCATTTATCATCGACCAGAGGCTCGTACACCTCACCCACATATGTTTCCTTGCCATAGATCACATTCTTGGATTTCTGGTGGAGACCATTTCTTAGTCAAAAATTCGTAGGTGTTAGCCTTCGGAATTATTGAAAATGGTCGTTCATGGCTATCTTCGACAAAAATGGGGGTTGTGTGGCCATTTATCATCGACCAGAGGCTCGTACACCTCACCTCACATATGTTTCCTTTCCATAGATCACATTCTTGGATTTCTGGTGGAGACCATTTCTTGGTCAAAAATCCGTACGGTTAGCCTTCGGTATTATTGAAAATGGTCGTTCATGGCTATTTTCGACAAAAATGGGGTTTGTGTGGCCATTTATCATCTACCAGAGGCACGTACACCTCACCTCACATATTTTTCCTTGCCATAGATCACATTCTTGGATTTCTGGTGGAGACCATTTCTTGGTCAAAAATCCGTACGTGTTAGCCTTCGGTATTATTAAAAATAGTCGTTCATGGCTATTTTCGACAAAAATGGGGGTTGTGGGGCCATTGATCATCGACCAGAGGATTGTACACCTCACTCCACACATGTTTCCTTGCCATAGATCACATTCTTGGATTTTTGGTGGAGACCATTTCTTGGTCAAAAATCCGAATGTGTTAGCCTTCGGTATTATTGAAAATGGTCGTACATGGCTATTTTCGACAAAAATGGGGGTTGTGTGGCCATTGATCTTCGACCAGAGGCTGATACACCTCACTACACATATGTTTCCTTGCCATAGATCACATTATTGCATTTATGGTGGAGACTATTTTCGGTCAAAAATCCATAGGTGTTAGCCTTTAGTGTCATTGAAAATGGTCGTTCATGGCTATTTTCGACAAAAATGGGGGTTGTGTGGCCATTTATCATCGACCAGAGGCTTGTACACCTCACCCGACAAATGCTTCCTTGCCATAGATCACATTCTTGGATTTCTGGTGGAGACCATTTCTTAGTAAAAAATCCGTAGGTGTTAGCCTTCGGAATTATTGAAAATGGTCGTTCATGGCTATTTTCGACAAAAATGGGGGTTGTTTGGCCATTTATCATCGACCAGAGGCTCGTACACCTCACCTCACATATGTTTTCTTGCCATAGATCACATTCTTGGATTTCTGTTGGAGACCATTTCTTGGTCAAAAATCCGTACGTGTTATCCTTCGGTATTATTGAAAATGGTCGTTCATGGCTATTTTCGACAAAAATGGGGTTGTGTGGCCATTTATCATCTACCAAAGGCACCTACACCTCACCCCACATATGTTCCTTGCCATAGATCACATTCTTGGATTTCTGGTGGAGACCATTTCTTAGTAAAAAATTCGTACGTGTTAGCCTTCACCTCCGGTATTATTGAAAATGGTCGTTCATGGCTATTTTCTTCAAAAATGGGGGTTGTGTGGCCATTTATCATCGACCAGAGGCTCGTACACCGCACCCCACATATGTTTTCTTTCCATAGATCACATTCTTGGATTTCTGGTGGAGACCATTTCTTGGTCAAAAATCCGTAGGTGTTAGCCTTCGGAATTATTGAAAATGGTCGTTTATGGCTATTTTCGACAAAAATGGGGGTTGTGTGGCCATTTATCATCGACCAGATGCTCGTACACCTCACCCCACATATGTTTCCTTGCCATAGATCACATTCTTGGATTTCTGGTGGAGTCCATTTCTTGGTCAAAAATCCGTAGGTGTTAGCCTTCAGTATTATTGAAAATAGTCGTTCATGGCTATTTTCGACAAAAATGGGGGTTGTGTGGCCATTTATCATCGACAAGAGGCTCGTACACCTCACCCCACATATGTTTCCTTGCCATAGATCACATTCTTGGATTTCTGGTGGAGACCATTTCTTAGTCAAAAATCCGTAGGTGTTAGCCTTCGAAATTATTGAAAATGGTCGTTCGTGGCTATTTTCGACAAAATGGGGGTTGTGTGGCCATTTATCATCGACCAGAGGCTCGTACACCTCACCTGACATATGTTTCCTTGCCATAAATCTCATTCTTGGATTTCTGGTGGAGACCATTTCTTGGTCAAAAATCCATACGTGTTAGCCTCCGGTATTATTGAAAATGGTCGTTCATGGCTATTATCGACAAAAATGGGGGTTGTGTGGCCATTTATCATCAACCAGAGGCTCGTACACCTCACCCCACATATGTTTCCTTGCCATAGATCACATTCTTGGATTTCTGGTTGAGTCGATTTCTTGGTCAAAAATCCGTAGGTGTTAGCCTTCGGTATTATTGAAAATAGTCGTTCATGGCTATTTTCGACAAAAATGGGGGTTGTGTGGCCATTGATCATCGACTAGGGGCTCGTACACCTCACCCCACATATGTTTCCTTGCCATAGATCACATTCTTGGATTTCTGGTTGAGTCGATTTCTTGGTCAAAAATTCGTAGGTGTTAGCCTCCGGTATTATTGAAAATGGTCGTTCATGGCTATTTTCTTCAAAAATGGGGGTTGTGTGGCCATTTATCATCGACTAGAGGATCGTACACCGCACCCCACATATGTTTCCTTGCCATAGATCACATTCTTGGATTTCTGGTGGAGACCATTTCTTGGTCAAAAATCCCTAGGTGTTAGCCTCCAGTATTATTGAAAATGGTCGTTCATGGCTATTTTCTTCAAAAATGGGGGTTGTGTGGCCATTTATTATCGATCAGAGGCTCATACACCTCACCCCACATATGTTTCCTTTCCATAGATCACATTCTTGGATTTCTGGGGGAGACCATTTCTTGGTCAAAAATCTGGAGGTGTTAGCCTTCGGAATCATTGAAAATGGTCGTTCATGGCTATTTTGGACAAAAATGGGGGTTGTGTGGCCATTGATCATCGACTAGAGACTCGTACACCTCACCCCTCTATGTTTCCTTGCCATAGATCACATTCTTAGATTTCTGGTGAAGACGATTTCTTGGTCAAAAATCCGTAGGTGTTAGCCTTCGGTATTATTGAAAATAGTCGTTCATGGCTATTTTTGACAAAAATGGGGGTTGTGTGGCCATTTATTATCGACCAGAGGATTGTACACCTCACCACACATATGTTTCCTTGCCTTAGATCACATTCTTGGATTTCTGGTGGAGACCATTTCTTGGTCAAAAATCCGTACGTGTTAGCCTTCGGTATTATTGAAAATGATCGTTCATGGCTATTTTCGACAAAAATGGTGGTTATGTGGCCATTTATCATCGACCAGAGGCTTGTACACCTCACCCCACATATGTTTCCTTTCCATAGATCACATTCTTGGATTTCTGGTGGAGACGATTTCTTGGTCAAAAGTCTGTAGGTGTTAGCCTTCGGTATTATTGAAAATAGTCGTTCATGGCTATTTTCTACAAAAATGGGGGGTTGTGTGGCCATTGATCATCAACCAGAGGCTCATACACCTCAACCCACATATGTTTCCTTGCCATAGATCACATTCTTGGATTTCTGATGAAGACGATTTCTTGGTCAAAAATCCGTAGGTGTTAGCCTTCGGAATTATTGAAAATGGTCGTTCATGGCTATTTTCGACAAAAATGGGGGTTGTGTGGCCATTGATCATCGACTAGAGGCCCGTACACCTCACCCCACATATGTTTCCTTGCCATAGATCACATTCTTGGATTTCTGGTGAAGACGATTTCTTGGTCAAAAATTCGTAGGTGTTAGGCTTTGGTATTATTGAAAATAGTCGTTCATGGCTATTTTCGACAAAAATGGGGGTTGTGTGGCCATTTATCATCGATCAGAGGCTTGTACACCTCACCCACATATGTTTCCTTGCCATAGATCACATTCTTGGATTTCTAGTGGAGACCATTTCTTGGTCAAAAATATGTACGTGTTAGCCTTCGGTATTATTGAAAATGGTCGTTCATGGCTATTTGCGACAAAAATGGGGATTGTGTGGCCATTTATCATCGACCAGAGGCTCGTACACCTCACCCCACATATGTTTCCTTTCCATAGATAATATTCTTGGATTTCTGGTGGAGACGATTTCCTGGTCAAAAGTCCGTAGGTGTTAGCCTTCGGTATTATTTAAAATAGTCGTTCATGGCTATTTTCGACAAAAATGGGGGTTGTATGGCCATTGATCATCAACCAGAGGCTCATACATCTCAACCCACATATGTTTCCTTGCCATAGATCACATTCTTGGATTTCTGGTGGAGACCATTTCTTGGTCAAAAATCCGTAGGTGTTAGCCTCCGGTTTTATTGAAAATTGTCGTTCATGGCTATTTTCAACAAAAATGGGGGTTGTGTGGCCATTTATCATTGACTAGAGGCTCGTACACCTCACCCCACACATGTTTCCTTACCATAGATCACATTCTTAGATTTCTGGTGGAGACCATTTCTTGGTCAAAAATCCGTAGGTGTTAGCCTCCGGTATTATTGAAAATGGTCGTTCATGGCTATTTTTGACAAAAATGTGGGTTGTGTGGCCATTTATCATCGACCAGAGGCTCGTACACCTCACCCACATATGTTTCCTTGCCATAGATCACATTCTTGGATTTCTGGTTGAGTCAATTTCTTGGTCAAAAATCCGTAGGTGTTAGCCTTCGGTATTATTGAAAATAGTCGTTCATGGCTATTTTCGACAAAAATGGGGGTTGTGTGGCCATTGATCATCGACAAGAGGCTCGTACACCTCACCCCATATATGTTTCCTTGCCATAGATCACATTCTTGGATTTCTGGTTGAGTCGATTTCTTGGTCAAAAATCTGTAGGTGTCAGCCTCTGGTATTATTGAAAATGGTCGTTCATGGCTATTTTAAACAAAAATGGGGGTTGTGTGGCCATTTATCATCGACCAGAGGCTCATACACCTCACCCCACACATGTTTCCTTGTCGTAGATCACATTCTTGGATTTCTGGTGGAGACCATTTCTTGGTCAAAAATCTGTAGGTGTTAGCCTCCGGTATTATTGAAAATGGTCGTTCATGGCTATTTTCGACAAAAATGTGGGTTGTGTGGCCATTTATCATCAACCAGAGGCTCGTACACCTCACCCCACATATGTTTCCTTGCCATAGATCACATTCTTGGATTTCTGGTTGAGTCGATTTTTTGGTCAAAAATTCGTAGGTGTTAGCCTTCGGTATTATTGAAAATAGTCGTTCATGGCTATTTTCGACAAAAATGGGGGTTGTGTGGCCATTGATCAACGACTAGAGGCTCGTACACCTCACCCCACATATGTTTCCTTGCCATAGATCACATTCTTGGATTTCTGGTTGAGTCGATTTCTTGGTCAAAAATCTGTAGGTGTTAGCCTCCGGTATTATTGAAAATGGTCGTTCATGGCTATTTTCTTCAAAAATGGGGGTTGTGTGGCCATTTATCATCGACTAGAGGCTCGTGCACCGCACCCCACATATGTTTCCTTGCCATAGATCACATTCTTGGATTTCTGGTGGAGACCATTTCTTGGTCAAAAATCCCTTGGTGTTAGCCTCCAGTATTATTGAAAATGGTCGTTCATGGCTATTTTCTTCAAAAATGGGGGTTATGTGGCCATTTATTATCGACCAGAGGCTCATACACCTCACCCCACATATGTTTCCTTTCAATAGATCACATTCTTGGATTTCTGGGGGAGACCATTTCTTGGTCAAAAATCTATAGGTGTTAGCCATCGGAATCATTGAAAATGGTCGTTCATGGCTATTTTTGACAAAAATGGGGGTTGTGTGGCCATTGATCATCGACTAGAGGCTCGTACACCGCACCCCACATATGTTTCCTTGCCATAGATCACATTCTTGGATTTCTGGTGGAGACCATTTCTTGGTCAAAAATCCCTAGGTGTTAGCCTCCAGTATTATTGAAAATGGTCGTTCATGGCTATTTTCTTCAAAAATGGGGGTTGTGTGGCCATTTATTATCCACCAGAGGCTCATACACCTCACCCCACATATGTTTCCTTTCCATAGATCACATTCTTGGATTTCTTGGGGAGACCATTTCTTGGTCAAAAATCTGTAGGTGTTAGCCTTCAGAATCATTGAAAATGGTCGTTCATGGCTATTTTTGACAAAAATGGCGGTTGTGTGGCCATTGATCATCGACTAGAGGCTCGTACACCTCACCCACATATGTTTCCTTGCCATAGATCACATTCTTAGATTTCTGGTGAAGACGATTTCTTGGTCAAAAATCCGTAGGTGTTAGCCTTCGGTATTATTGAAAATAGTCGTTCATGGTTATTTTCGACAAAAATGGGGCTTGTGTGGCCATTTATCATCGACCAGAGGATCGTACACCTCACCCCACATATGTTTCCTTGCCTTAGATCACATTCTTGGATTTCTGGTGGAGACCATTTCTTGGTCAAAAATCCGTACGTGTTAGCCTTCGGTATTATTGAAAATGGTCGTTCATGGCTATTTTCGACAAAAATGGTGGTTGTGTGGCCATTTATCATCGACCAGAGGCTTGTACACCTCACCCCACATATGTTTCCTTTCCATAGATCACATGCTTGGATTTCTGGTGGAGACGATTTGTTGGTCAAAAGTCCGTAGGTGTTAGCCTTCGGTATTATTGAAAATAGTTGTTCATGGCTATTTTCTACAAAAATGGGGGGTTGTGTGGCCATTGATCATCAACCAGAGGCTCATACACCTCAACCCACATATGTTTCCTTGCCACAGATCACATTCTTGGATATCTGGTGAAGATGATTTCTTGGTCAAAAATTCGTAGGTGTTAGCCTTCGAAATTATTGAAAATGGTCGTTCAAGGCTATTTTCGACAAAAATGGGGGTTGTGTGGCCATTGATCATCGACTAGAGGCTCGTACACCTCACCCCACATATGTTTCCTTGCCATAGATCACATTCTTGGATTTCTGGTGAAGACGATTTCTTGGTCAAAAATCCGTAGGTTTTAGCCTTTGGTATTATTGAAAATAGTCGTTCATGGCTATTTTCGACAAAAATGGGGGTTGTGTGGCCATTTATCATCGATCAGAGGCTTGTACACCTCACCCACATATGTTTCCTTGCCATAGATCACATTCTTGGATTTCTGGTGGAGACCATTTCTTGGTCAAAAATATGTACGTGTTAGCCTTCGGTATTATTGAAAATGGTCGTTCATGGCTATTTGCGACAAAAATGGGGATTGTGTGGCCATTTATCATCGACCAGAGGCTCGTACACCTCACCCCACATATGTTTCCTTTCCATAGATAATATTCTAGGATTTCTGGTGGAGACGATTTCTTGGTCAAAAGTCCGTAGGTGTTAGCCTTCGGTATTATTGAAAATAGTCGTTCATGGCTATTTTCGACAAAAATGGGGGTTGTATGGCCATTGATCATCAACCAGAGGCTCATACATCTCAACCCACATATGTTTCCTTGCCATAGATCACATTCTTGGATTTCTGGTGGAGACCATTTCTTGGTCAAAAATCCGTAGGTGTTAGCCTCCGGTTTTATTGAAAATGGTCGTTCATGGCTATTTTCAACAAAAATGGGGGTTGTGTGGCCATTTATCATTGACCAGAGGCTCGTACACCTCACCCCACACATGTTTCCTTGCCATAGATCACATTTCTTGGATTTTTGGTGGAGACCATTTCTTGGTCAAAAATCTGTAGGTGTTAGCCTCCGGTATTATTGAAAATGGTCGTTCATGGCTATTTTCGACAAAAATATGGGTTGTGTGGCCATTTATCATCGACCAGAGGCTCGTACACCTCACCCCACATATGTTTCCTTGCCATAGATCACATTCATGGATTTCTGGTTGAGTCGATTTCTTGGTCAAAAATCTGTAGGTGT
Organism: Zea luxurians; assembly: GCA_029449295.1. NCBI lineage: Eukaryota > Viridiplantae > Streptophyta > Magnoliopsida > Poales > Poaceae > Zea > Zea luxurians. Next base: position 161,374 of record JAOPSE010000161.1, read on the forward strand.
TAGCCTTCGGTATTATTGAAAATAGTCGTTCATGGCTATTTTCGACAAAAATGGGGGTTGTGTGGCCATTGATCATCGACAAGAGGCTCGTACACCTCACCCCATATATGTTTCCTTGCCATAGATCACATTCTTGGATTTCTGGTTGAGTCGATTTCTTGGTCAAAAATCTGTAGGTGCCAGCCTCTGGTATTATTGAAAATGGTCGTTCATGGCTATTTTAAACTAAAATGGGGGTTGTCTGGCCATTTATCATCGACCAGAGGCTCGTACACCTCACCCCACACATGTTTCCTTGCCATAGATCACATTCTTGGATTTCTGGTGGAGACCATTTCTTGGTCAAAAATTTGAAGGTGTTAGCCTCCGGTATTATTGAAAATGGTCGTTCATGGCTATTTTCGACAAAAATGTGGGTTGTGTGGCCATTTATCATCGACCAGAGGCTCGTACACCTCACCCCACATATGTTTCCTTGCCATAGATCACATTCTTGGATTTGTGGTTGAGTCGATTTCTTGGTCACAAATTCGTAGGTGTTAGCCTTCGGTATTATTGAAAATAGTCGTTCATGGCTATTTTTGACAAAAATGGGGGTTGTGTGGCCATTGATCATCGACTAGAGGCTCGTACACCTCACCCCACATATGTTTCCTTGCCAAAGATCACATTCTTGGATTTCTGGTTGAGTCGATTTCTTGGTCAAAAATCTGTAGGTGTTAGCCTCCGGTATTATTGAAAATGGTCGTTCATGGCTATTTTCTTCAAAAATGGGGGTTGTGTGGCCATTTATCATCGACTAGAGGCTCGTACACCGCACCCCACATATGTTTCCTTGCCATAGATCACATTCTTGGATTTCTGGTGGAGACCATTTCTTGGTCAAAAATCCCTAGGTGTTAGCCTCCAGTATTATTGAAAATGGTCGTTCATGGCTATTTTCTTCAAAAATGGGGGTTATTTCGCCATTTATTATCGACCAGAGGCTCATACACCTCACCCCACATATGTTTTCTTTCCATAGATCACATTCTTGGATTTCTGGGGGAGACCATTTCTTGGTCAAAAATCTATAGGTGTTAGCCTTCGGAATCATTGAAAATGGTCGTTCATGGCTATTTTTGACAAAAATGGGGGTTGTGTGGCCATTGATCATCGACTAGAGGCTCGTACACCTCACCCCACATATGTTTCCTTGCCATAGATCACATTCTTAGATTTCTGGTGAAGACGATTTCTTGGTCAAAAATCCGTAGGTGTTAGCCTTCGGTATTATTGAAAATAGTCGTTCATGGCTATTTTCGACAAAAATGGGGGTTGTGTGGCCATTTATCATCGACCAGAGGATCGTACACCTCACCCCACATATGTTTCCTTGCCTTAGATCACATTCTTGGATTTCTAGTGGAGACCATTTCTTGGTCAAAAATCCGTATGTGTTAGCCTTCGGTATTATTGAAAATGGTCGTTCATGGCTATTTTTGACAAAAATGGGGGTTGTGTGGCCATTCATCATCGACCAGAGGCTTGTACACCTCACCCCACATATGTTTCCTTTCCATAGATCACATTCTTGGATTTCTTGTGGAGACGATTTCTTGGTCAAAAGTCCGTAGGTGTTAGCCTTCAGTATTATTGAAAATAGTCGTTCATGGCTATTTTCTACAAAAATGGGGGTTGTGTGGCCATTGATCATCAACCAGAGGCTCATACACCTCACCCCATATATGTTTCCTTGCCATAGATCACATTCTTGGATTTCTGGTGGAGACCATTTCTTGGTCAAAAATCCGTAGGTGTTAGCCTCCTGTATTATTGAAAATGGTCGTTCATGGTTATTTTCAACAAAAATGGGGGTTGTGTGGCCATTTATCATCGACCAGAGGCTCGTACACCTCACCCCACACATGTTTCCTTGTCATAGATCACATTCTTGGATTTTTGGTGGAGACCATTTCTTGGTCAAAAATCCGTAGGTGTTAGCCTCCGGTATTATTGAAAATGGTCGTTCATGGCTATTTTCGACAAAAATGTGGGTTGTGTGGCCATTTATCATCGACCAGAGGCTCGTACACCTCACCCCACATATGTTTCCTTGCCATATATCACATTCTTGGATTTCTGGTTGAGTCGATTTCTTGGTCAAAAATCCATAGGTGTTAGCCTTCGGTATTATTGAAAATAGTCGTTCATGGCTATTTTCAACAAAAATGGGGGTTGTGTGGCCATTGATCATAGACTAGAGGCTCGTACACCTCACCCCACATATGTTTCCTTCCATAGATCACATTCTTGGATTTCTGGTTGAGTCAATTTCTTGGTCAAAAATCCGTAGGTGTTTGCCTCCGGTATTATTGAAAATGGTCGTTCATGGCTATTTTCTTCAAAAATGGTTGTTGTGTGGCCATTTATCATCGACCAGAGGCTCGTACACCGCACCCCTCATATGTTTCCTTTCCATAGATCACATTCTTAGATTTCTGGTGGAGAGAATTTCTTGGTCAAAAATCCGTAGGTGTTAGCCTTCGGAATTATTGAAAATGGTCGTTCATGGCTATTTTCGACAAAAATGGGGGTTGTGTGGCCATTTATCATTGACCAGAGGCTCGTACACCGCACCCCACATATGTTTCATTGCCATAGATCACATTCTTGGATTTCTGGTGGAGTCCATTTCTTGGTCAAAAATCCCTAGGTGTTAGCCTCCGGTATTGTTGAAAATGGTCGTTCATGGCTATTTTCTTCAAAAATGGGGGTTGTGTGGCCATTTATCATCGACCAGAGGCTCGTACACCTCACCTCACATATGTTTCCTTTCCATAGATCACATTCTTGGATTTCTGGGGGAGACCATTTCTTGGTCAAAAATCTGTAGGTGTTAGCATTCGGAATTATTGAAAATGGTTGTTCATGGCTATTTTCGACAAAAATGGGGGTTGTGTGGCCATTGATCATCTACCAGAGGCTCGTACACCTCACCCCACATATGTTTCCTTGCCATAGATCACATTCTTGGATTTCTGGTGGAGACGATTTCTTGGTCAAAAATCCGTAGGTGTTAGCCTTCGGTATTATTGAAAATAGTCGTACTTTGCTATTTTCGACAAAAATGGGGGTTGTATGGCCATTGATCATCAACCAGAGGCTCGTACACCTCACCCCACATATGTTTCCTTGCCATAGATCACATTCTTGGATTTCTGATGGAGACCATTTCTTGGTCAAAAATCCGTAGGTGTTAGCCTCCGATATTATTGAAAATGGTCGTTCGTGGCTATTTTCGACAAAAATGGGGGTTGTGTGGCCATTTATCATCGACCAGAGGCACATACACCACACCCCACATATGTTTCCTTGCCATAGATCACATTCTTGGATGTCTGGTGGAGACCATTTCTTGGTCAAATATCCGTACGTGTTAGCCTTCGGTATTATTGAAAATAGTCGTTCATGGCTATTTTCGACAAAAATGGGGGTTGTGTGGCCATTGATGTAACACCACTGGTGTTACTATAACTAAAACTTGAGCATGTCATCATAAGCATTGGCATTGCATATGTGTGATACACCTAGAATGCATTCACTAGGCAAAAATTTCAAACAAGTTGTATTGTTATAGCACTTTGCAAATAGAACCCTGGGTAGGAAGCTTTACCCTAAATAGGGATTAAGGGGGTAATACCTAACCCAAATTGAGAAAACCTAAAGGCTTTAGGGAAATAATTATAAAATGTCCCCAAAAATAAAGTTGAATCACATTTATACCCCTGGGATACCAAAAACCCTAATTGGAACCCTAGAAAACCCTAAAACGAAAACCTAGGGGCCTATGTGCAAAATTAGTCCACTATTGGGCTAAAGTGCCAAAAACCAGGTTAATAGGGTATCCTAGGTCATATGGTTCACAAGAAGGTGGATTTGCAATCCAAAACTTGAGATTTGGACTTAAGTGCAAAAGAGCCATACTTGACTCTTTTTGGTTAAGTCTGTATTTCAGTGATATGGGCTCAACTTTGGAGCCTTGTAACTTTCAAAATATAGGGTTTTTGCCCTAGGTCACCACATCAAGATTGTAGCCCAATTATAGGAGAACAACTTTGCTTAAGAGTGTAAGCATTGTTGTTAAGAAAATATTGGAGATAAGCAGGCCTGAAGTCAAGCTGTCAGGCTGATTCAGTCTGAATTTCAGATAGGCAGTGACTTGGACCCAAGTTTGAGAGCCAGTTTGAGCTTGATCCAGTGCTCAAATAAGTTTAATCCTTATAGTCGGTTTGTAGCTGGTATGTGGCACTACAACTTTGATGCAGAGACTCGGGGATGTTGCCATGGAAATTTGGGAGAAAAAGGAGCTCCAAGATGCTCTGTCAGGTGTTCTGATGGGGTCTCGCCATGGTACAGTAGCTCGACTGGATCAGATCGCCAGCATGGCTGTCCTCACCGCCGACGGATCCCTCCGCCGCGATTTGTGTCGCCGGCGTTTGGATTCGTGCACCGGACTCGGGGATAACGCTCTGGGTAGAAAGATCTTCACCGCCCGCGCGCTGGACGCCACTCTGGTGACCTCCCCGTACTTCCCCTCTGCCCTGCGGCTAAAACCGATAAGAACGCCGGTGACCGCCGTCCTCCGGCCTTGTGCCGCGTGTTTACCCCTTTCCACCGCATCGCCATGACTTACCCCTGCTCTCCGTTGATCGCCGGAACAACTGCCACGCCACTGGACACGAATTCACCGCGCCCGCCTTCTTCTTCATTTCCGGCCGTCGCGCGTCCTCCCCAAATTCACTGGCCACCGCTATACCCTCCTATATATTGATGGACGGGGCTGTTGCGCCAAGTTACCACGAAGCCATAGCACCCACTCTCCCCCTCAATTAGCCCCCCTAGCCGGAGCATCGCCGTTTTCCCCCAAATCAGCTTTCTGCCACCGCAAAGAAGACCTCACCGTGGCCAGCTCGGTTTAGGTGAGCTCAAGTCCCTCTGCTGCTTGTTCTAGCACTCTTAGATCCTCCTTAAGCTCTTCGACCCCCCCAATTGAACTAGACCGCCACCCATCGCCGGGAACACGATGATCTAGCCGCCATGCTCTCGGTCACCGTGGCCAGAGCTCCTTAGTTGGTCATTAGTGCAATTAAGTTAGGGGAAAAGCTTAGGATAGGTCCGATTTAGTGTATGTCGCTCGGGAGCGCCGGTCATCGCCTTAATCGGCCAGTACAGATGCTCGCCGGAGCTCTGCCGTGCGGAGCGCCGTCGTGGACCTCCCACTGCAAAGAAATAGAACATGGAGGGTTTATTTGCAAAGCGTCAGTGACTCCGTGGAATAGTATTGTGACCCGCTTCAGGTTATTCAAAACAGCGGGGTCCTCTGTGCAAAACGGCCAGCGCGGGCGCGTTTCTGTCTGGGTCTGGGCTGATTGGGCTAAAATCAGCCCAATACTATTCACTCTTTCTCCTTTTCTTTTTCAGAATAACTTTAGAAATCCACGAAAAAATGTAGAAAAATCCTAAAATTGTGAAACCAATTTTCCTAGGCTTGTTATTTTCCCTAGAATTTAATAAAAATAGTTTTGTGATTTTTAGAGGAAATAAGGAATTTTAAAGCATTTTAAATAGTTTAAAGTCTTAGTTCTGGATTTTTAGAAAATAGATAATAAGTCCAAAAATGTCCAAAATTTTTATATGAACTCCCCACATTATTTAGGAGCCTTGGGTAGAGTTTGAATCGATTTGGACCATGTTTGATAACTAGAACCCAAAACCCCCCTGCCCTTTGAACTCCTTTACCGACTCCGGAAACCCTAAGTTCTCGGAGTTCCGTGAAGGAAAGTTATATTCAAGACTTAGATAATAAATCTTTATTATCTTCGCACTCTCATGAGCATTACATGGCATTCATTCCTATATTTGTATTTATATGGTTATGTTAGAACGCGAAGAAGAAGTGGAAGTCACTGAAGAAAGGACACCACCACCCTCGGATTCTCAGGCAGGAAACTGCTTTTACTTTGATATTTGTGGATCCGAGCCAGACTCACCTGTGAACGAAGGCAAGCCCCGGTGCATTTGCCACCTCCCTTGATGTTTTTAAAATTCCTTCTCACTTGCTTGCTGCATTAGGTGATAGGAGTTGATTGGTTAAACAATTCCTGCATTACCTTCCTTGAACTTGATTACCTTCCTTGAAACCCTATTTTTACAAAAAGGTTTTTCTATGCTTAGTATTGCTCTAGAAAAACAAAAGGATTTGTTTTACAAAAGATGTTTGGCAAAGTGGGAGGGTTGTTTTCGAAAATAAAATTTGATGGTGGATCCATCATGGCCATGATGGATTCAACATCGGAAAAGATGTACCTCTGCCAGGTACCAAGTTTTTGGGTTGAAATGATTAAGCTGAGACCGGGCGGGTGACTTGCACGAGAAGAGAGTCTCGGTGTAGTGTCTCCGTCTGAGTCGATTAAGGACCTTGTCGATGTAGGCTTGATGATCGAGGACCCTTTAACTGGTCACATGCCTCGTCATGGGTAAGCCGTACCTTGGGCAGACTAAGGCCAGAATAAGATAACACGAAATGGGTGTGGAGCGGTGCCGAGAGTAGTGTGTACCCTCCGTGGCAAGAGGCTGGACGGTGGTGTATCTGTGCTCTCGGTTTGCGTGAACCTGATCTGGTCTTAAGAACCCCGGTGGTGGGTTGACATATGCAAGGGTTAAGTGCTACATATGTCGTGTGATTGGAGATCCTCAGCTGAGTATAATCGATTCGGATCACCGTACCTTCGCGGTTATGAAGACTTGGTCACTGCCCTACACGTAGCATTCCACTAAAGATGATGGGTTTTTGTTAAGAAATTGGCTAGTGCAGGACCAGTGATTGAACTAGGGTAGAAAGAACTCTAGTTGCAGGTAATTATACTTAACTTGACAAATAAAATTGGATTTTTAAGGATCCACTTTAGTAAGCATTTCTGCAAAACAGAGTTGTTGATTATTGAAAAGCCTTACCTTGACTCCCTTAAGCCAGCATACCCTTGAGAGTCTTTTCCTTAGTCGGGTAAGACTTGCTGAGTAATTCCATACTCAGGGTTTATCCCTTCGTTGTTTTTAGGTGAGGAAGTAGCAGATTTCTGTTGCTTCTGTGCCAAGGTGGTTCCTAAGGAGGAGAAACAAGAGTGAAGATGCGGGAGGACCTGGTCCTCCATATAGAACTTTTGTGAAAAACTTATCGGGAGGAGTTTTTGCCTCCCTTAGTTATGTAATAATACTACTCTGCACTCGCTTATATTTCTGGTCTGTAATAACCAACTTGATCTTACTTCTTAAATAAATGTAAGTTAGGTAATCGCTTCCGCATTTCTTTATCTCCGATGTTCTGTAATGTCTGCAAGACGGGTGAAACGTTCCTGGAAAGGTAAGGAAAGATACCGAACTTGTCAAGTGACTTAGGAACATCTACAGGGTGTCTGATGTCTGTTAGACAAGGACAACTGTAGGTGGGCCTAATTACTTGGGAGGTTCCGTCACAATTGATCATCGACCAGAGGATTGCACACCTCACCCCACATATGTTTCCTTGCCATAGATCACATTCTTGGATTTCTGGTGGAGACCATTTCTTGGTCAAAAATCCGAATGTGTTAGCCTTCGGTATTATTGAAAATGGTCGTTCATGGCTATTTTCGACAAAAATGGGGGTTGTGTGGCCATTGATCTTCGACCAGAGACTCATACACCTCACTACACATATGTTTCCTTGTCATAGATCACATTATTGGATTTATGGTGGAGACCATTTTTTGTCAAATATTTGTAGGTGTTAGCCTTCAGTGTCATTGAAAATGGTCGTTCATGACTATTTTCGACAAAAATGGGGGTTGTGTGGCCCTTTATCATCGACCAGAGGCTCGTACACCTCACCCCACATATGTTTCCTTGCCATAAATCACATTCTTGAATTTCCGGTGGAGGCCACTTCTTGGTCAAAAATCCGTAGGTGTTAGCCTTCGGTATTATTGAAAATGGTCGTTCATGGCTATTTTCGACAAAATGGGGGTTGTATGGCCATTGATCATCGACCAGAGGCTCGTACACCGCACCCCACATATGTTTCCTTACCATAGATCATATTATTGGATTTCTGGTGGAGACCATTTCTTGGTCAAAAATCCGTAGGTGTTAGCCTTCGGTATTATTGAAAATGGTCGTTCATGGCTATTTTCGACAAAAATGGGGGTTGTGTGGCCAATTATCATCGACCAGAGGCTCATACACCTCACCCCACATATGTTTCCTTGCCATAGATCACATTCTTGGATTTCTGGTGGAGACCATTTCTTGGTCAAAAATCCATAGGTTTTAGCCTTCGGTATTATTGAAAATGGTCGTTCATGGCTATTTTCGACAAAAATGGGGGTTGTGTGGCCATTGATCATTGACCAGAGGCTCATACACCTCACCCCACATATGTTTCCTTGCGATAGATTGCATTCTTGTATTTCTGGTGGACACCAGTTCTTGGTCAAAAATCCGTAGGTGTTAACCTCTGGTATTAATGAAAATGGTCGTTCATGGCTATTTTCGACAAAAATGGGGGTTGTGTGGCCATTTATCATCGACAAGAGGCTCGTACACATCACCCCACATATGTTTCCTTGCCATAGATCACATTCTTGGATTTCTGGTGGAGACCATTTCTTGGTCAAAAATCCGTAGGTTTTAGCCTTCGGTATTATTGAAAATGGTCGTTCATGGCTATTTTCGACAAAAAATGGGGGTTGTGTGGCCATTGATCACTGACCAGAGGCTCGTACACCTCACCCCACATATGTTTCCTTGCGATAGATCGCATTCTTGTATTTCTGGTGGAGACCATTTCTTGGTCAAAAATCCGTAGGTGTTAACCTCTGGTATTATTGAAAATGGTCGTTCATGGCTATTTTCGACAAAAATGGGGGTTGTGTGGCCATTTATCATCGACCAGAGGCTCGTACGCATCACCCCACATATGTTTCCTTGCCATAGATCACATTCTTGGATTTCTGGTGGAGACCATTTCTTGGTCAAAAATCCGTAGGTGTTAGCCTTCAGAATTATTGAAAATGGTCGTTCATGGCTATTTTCGACTAAAATGGGGGTTGTGTGGCCATTTATCATCGACCAGAGGCTCGAACACCTCACCCCACATTTGTTTTCTTGCCATAGATCATATTCTTGGATTTCTGGTGGATACCATTTCTTGGTCAAAAATCTGTAGGTGTTAGCCTTCGTAATTATTGAAAATGGTCATTCATGGCTATTTTCGACAAAAATGGGGGTTGTGTGGCCACTTATCATCGACCAAAGGCTCATACACCTCACCCCACATATGTTTCCTTGCCTTAGATCACATTCTTGTATTTCTGGTGGAGACCAATTCTTGGTCAAAAATCCGTACGTGTTAGCCTTCAGTATTATTGAAAATGGTCGTTCATGGCTATTTTCGACAAAAATGGGGGTTGTGTGGCCATTTATCATCGACCATAAGCTCGTACACCTCACCACACATATGTTTTCTTGCCACAGATCACATTCTTGGATTTCTGGTGGAGACCATTTCTTGGACAAAAATCCGTACGTGTTAGCCTTCGGTATTATTGAAAATAGTCGTTCATGGCTATTTTCGACAAAAATGAGGGTTGTGTGGCCACTGATCATCGACCAGAGGATCATACACCTCACCCCACATATGTTTCCTTGCCATAGATCACATTCTTGGATTTCTAGTGGAGACCATTTCTTGGTCAAAAATCCGAATGTGTTAGCCTTCGGTATTATTGAAAATGGTCGTTCATGGCTATTTTCGACAAAAATGGGGTTGTGTGGCCATTGATCTTTGACCAGAGGCTCATACACCTCACTACACATATGTTTCCTTGCCATAGATCACATTCTTGAATTTATGGTGGAGACCATTTCTTGGTCAAAAATCCGTACGTGTTAGCCTTCGGTATTATTAAAAATGGTCGTTCATGGCTATTTTCGACAAAAATGGTGGTTGTGTGGCCATTGATCATTGACCAGAGGCTCGTAAACCTCACCCCACATATGTTTCTTTGCCATAGATCACATTCTTGTATTTTTGGTGGAGACCATTTCTTGGTCAAACATTCGTACGTGTTAGCCTTCGGTATTATTGAAAATGGTCGTTCATGGCTATTTTCGACAAAAATGGGGGTTGTGTGGCCATTGATCATCGACCAAAGGCTTGTACACCTCACCCCACATATGTTTCCTTGCCATAGATCACATTCTTGGATTTCTGGTGGAGTCCATTTCTTGGTCAAAAATCCATATGTGTGCCTTCGGTATTATTGAAATTGGTCGTTCATGGCTATTTTCGACAAAAATGGGGGTTGTGTGGCCATTGATCATCGACCAGAGGATCGTACACCTCACCCCACATATGTTTCCTTGCCATAGATCACATTCTTGGATTTCTGGTGGAGACCATTTTTTGGTCAAAAATCCGATTGTGTTAGCCTTCGGTATTATTGAAAATGGTCGTTCATGGCTATTTTCGACAAAAATGGGGGTTGTGTGGCCATAGATCTTCGACCAGAGGCTCATACACCTTACTACACATATGTTTCCTTGCCATAGATCACATTCTTGGATTTATGGTGGAGACCATTTCTTGGTCAAAAACCCGTAGGTGTTAGCCTTAAGTGTCATTGAAAATGGTCGTTCAAGGCTATTTTCGACAAAAATGGGGGTTGTGTGGCCATTTATCATCGACCAAAGGCTCGTACACCAAACCCCACAAACGTTTCCTTGCCATAGATCACATTCTTGGATTTCTAGTGGAGACCATTTCTTGGTAAAAAATCCGTAGGTGTTAGCCTTCAGTATTATTGAAAATGGTCGTTCATGGCTATTTTCGACAAAAATGGGGGTTGTGTGGCCATTGATCATCGACCAGAGGCTCATACACCTCACCCCACATATGTTTCCTTGCCATAGATCATATTCTTGGATTTCTGATGGAGACCATTTCTTGGTCAAAAAACCATAGGTGTTAGCCTTTGGTATAATTGAAAATGGTCGTTCATGGCTATTTTCGACAAAATGGGGTTTGTGTGGCCATTGATCATCGACCAGAGGCTCGTACACACCTCACCCCACATATGTTTCCTTGCCATAGATCACATTCTTGGATTTCTGGTGGAGACCATTTCTTGGTCAAAAATTCGTAGGTGTTAGCCTTCGGTATTATTGAAAATGGTCGTTCATGGCTATTTTCGACAAAAATGGGGTTTGTGTTGACATTGATCATTGACCAGAGGCTCGTACACCTAACCCCACATATGTTTCCTTGTGATAGATCACATTCTTGGTGTTGGTCTCTTGCTTTTGGTCGCTATATGGCAACAAAAGCAAGGCAACACATAATTAGAATGGAAAGACCTTCATCCTCCTGTTAATAAACCGAAGGTATATTGATAGGAGGACGAAGGGTCAAATGGAGGCTAATACCGAAACATGCCAGACATATTGAAGGTTACATGGAAAAGGAAATAAGAACTCATCTCATGTGCTTCGGCATTCATATTTTATTTCTTCAAATTGACAAGGTGACAATCATACCTTCGGCATTCCAATAGAGAATGGCGCAAAGATATATCAGAGCCTGATCGTCACGAAGCTGTAGCACCTAAAAAGGTACTTTGTGCAGGGTACTGTTCATCTATTTATAGGGGAGATGAACCAACTTTACATATAATTACAATCATGCCCTTCGGGGTGCAATGCATGGTTTACAAATGGTAGAAGGGTATTTGAAAGTCGCCTAGAGGGGGGGTGAATAGGGCGAAACTGAAATTTACAAATATAAACACAACAACAAGCAGGGTTAGCGTTAGAAATATAAACGAGTCCACGAGAGAGGGCGCAAAACAAATCACGAGCAAGTAAGAAGTGTGACACGCGGATTTGTTTTACCGAGGTTCGGTTCTTGCAAACCTACTCCCCGTTGAGGAGGCCACAAAGGCCGGGTTTCTTTCAACCCTTCCCTCTCTCAAACGGTCCCTCGGACCGAGTGAGCTTTCTCTTCTTAATCACTTGGAACACAAAGTTCCTACAAGGATAACCACAAGATTGGTGTCTCTTGCCTCAATTACAAGTGAGTTTGATGGCAATGAAAGAATCAAGAAAGCACGATTCAAAAGGCCAAGCGACAAGAGCAACAAATAACACACGGATCACTTTCTCTCTCAAGTCACTAATCACTGATGATCTCTTTTCTCAATTGTGAAACTTGGAGAGATGGAGGCTTTGAATGTGTCTTGGAATGGATTGCTAGCTCTTGTATTGAATGTTGAAGGTTGGAATGCTTGGGTGTAGTGAATGGAGGTGGTTGGGGTTGTATTTATAGCCATCAACCACTTCCTAGCCGTTGCTCCATTCTGCTGAGCGCGGACGGTCCGCGAGCCAGGTCCGGACGGTCCGCCCTTGTAGATCAACGGCTGAAAATGCAACGGTCAGCAGTAACGGCTATATCAACGGCTATATTGCATTTAATGCGTTGTCAGATGTCAGACAGAGCCAGTCGCGGACGGTCCGGTCGTGCACCCCGGACGGTCCGCGAGGCCCTCTATAATTCATTTCTCCGAACCCGTCACCTTCGGGTTTTTCGGTTTCTTACCGACCGGACGGTCCGCGCCTGAGGCCAGACGGTCCGCGCGAGGGCTCGGACGGTCTTTGCTTTTCCTCCGGACAGTCTGTAGTGGAAACTTGTGTTTTTGCATTGGTTCTGTCCGAAGGGTATCCCGGTGTCGCGGACGGTCCGCCGCAGGGGCCCGGACAGTCCGCGCTTGGCCTGTTTTTCCAAAAAGCTTCTCCTGTCCGGAATAATCTACGGTATTCCGGACAGTCGATTTAGTATAGTTATAGATGAACCTTTGGCACCTGTAGAACATATAATCTAGAGCAAACTAGTTAGTCCAATTGTTTGTGTTGGGCGATTCAACCACCAAAACTATTTAGGAACTAGGTGTAAGCCTAATTCCCTTTCAATCTCCCCCTTTTTGGTGATTGATGCCAATACAAACCAAAGCAAATATAAAAATGCATAATTGAACTAGTTTGCATAATGTGAGTGCAAAGGTTGCTTGGAATTGAGCCAATATAAATACTTACAAGATATGCATGGATTGTTTCTTTATAACATTTTGGACCACGCTTGCACCATATGTTTTGTTTTTGCAAATACTTTTGTAAATCCTTTTCAAAGTTCTTTTTGCAAATAGTCAAAGGTAAATGAGTAAGATTTTGCAAAGCATTTTCAAGATTTGAAATTTTCTCCCCCTGTTTCAAATGCTTCTCTTTTGACTAAACAAAACTCCCCCTAAATGAGATCCTCCTCTTAGTGTTCAAGAGGGTTTTGATATAATATCTTTGAAATACTACTTTCTCCCCCTTTTGAACACAATAAGATACCAATTGATAAAATTCTTTTGAAAACATGAAAACACGAAGTTTTTGAAATTGGTGGTGGTGCGGTCCTTTTGCTTTGGACTCTTACTTTCTCCCCCTTTGGCATGAATCGCCAAAAATGGAATCATTAGAGCCCTCGAAGTACTATCTTCCCCTTTGGTTATAAATAAATGAGTTAAGATTATACCAAAGATGAAGTCCTTTTGTTCTCTCCCCCAAAGATGGAGAGTGGCTTGGAGCGACGGCGAAGCATGAGTTACGGAGTGGAAGCCTTTGTCTTTGCCGACGACTCCAATTCCCTTTCAATATACCTATGACTTGGTTTGAGATAGACTTGAAAACACATTAGTCATAGCATATAAGAGAGATATGATCAAAGGTATATAAATGAGCTATGTGTGCAATCTAGCAAAAGAAGTTGCGTGAATCAAGAATATTGAGCTCATGCCTAAGTTTGTTAAAAGTTTGTTCATCAAGAGGCTTGGTAAAGATATCGGCTAATTGATCTTTAGTATTAATGTAAGAAATCTCGATATCTCCCTTTTGTTGGTGATCCCTTAAAAAGTGATACCGAATGGCTATGTGCTTAGTGCGGCTATGTTCGACGGGATTATCCGCCATCTTGATTGCACTCTCATTATCACATAGCAAAGGGACTTTGGTTAATTTGTAACCGTAGTCCCGCAGGGTTTGCCTCATCCAAAGCAATTGCGCGCAACAATGTCCTACGGCAATGTACTCGGCTTCGGCGGTGGAAAGAGCGACCGAGTTTTGCTTCTTTGAAGCCCAAGACACCAAGGATCTTCCCAAGAACTGGCAAGTCCCCGATGTGCTCTTTCTATTGATTTTACACCCTGCCCAATCGGCATCCGAATAACCAATCAAATCAAATGTGGATCCCCTAGGATACCAAAGCCCAAACTTAGGAGTATAAGCCAAATATCTCAAGATTCGTTTTACGGCCGTAAGGTGAGCTTCCTTAGGGTCGGCTTGAAATCTTGCACACATGCATACGGAAAGCATAATATCCGGTCGAGATGCACATAAATATAGCAAAGAACCTATCATCGACCGGTATACCTTTTGATCCACGGACTTACCTCCCGTGTCGAGGTCGAGATGCCCATTAGTTCCCATGGGTGTCTTGATGGGTTTGGCATCCTTCATTCCAAACTTGCTTAGAATATCTTGAGTGTACTTGGTTTGGCTTAAGAAGGTGCCCTCTTGGAGTTGCTTCACTTGAAATCCTAAGAAATACTTCAACTCCCCCATCATAGACATCTCGAACTTTTGTGTCATGATCCTACTAAATTCTTCACATGTAGACTCGTTAGTAGACCCAAATATGATATCATCAACATAAATTTGGCATATAAACAAGTCATTTTTAAGAGTTTTAGTGAATAGAGTAGGATCGGCTTTTCCGACTTTGAAGCCATTAGCAATAAGGAAATCTCTAAGGCATTCATACCATGCTCTTGGGGCTTGCTTGAGCCCATAAAGCGCCTTAGAGAGCTTATAGACATGGTTAGGGTACTCACTGTCTTCAAAGCCGGGAGGTTGCTCAACATAGACCTCTTCTTTGATTGGTCCATTGAGGAAGGCACTTTTTACGTCCATTTGATAAAGCTTAAAGCCATGGTAAGTAGCATAGGCTAATAATATGCGAATTGACTCAAGCCTAGCTACGGGTGCATAGGTTTCACCGAAATCCAAACCTTCGACTTGGGAGTATCCCTTGGCCACAAGTCGAGCTTTGTTCCTTGTCACCACACCATGCTCATCTTGCTTGTTGCGGAAGACCCATTTGGTTCCTACAACATTTTGGTTAGGACGTGGAACTAAATGCCATACCTCATTCCTAGTGAAGTTGTTGAGCTCCTCTTGCATTGCCACCACCCAATCCGAATCTTGAAGTGCTTCCTCTACCCTGTGTGGCTCAATAGAGGAAACAAAAGAGTAATGTTCACAAAAATGAGCAACACGAGATCTAGTGGTTACCCCCTTATGAATGTCGCCGAGGATGGTGTCGACGGGGTGATCTCGTTGGATTGCTTGGTGGACTCTTGGGTGTGGCGGCCTTGGTTCTTGCTCATCCTCCTTTTCTTGATCATTTTCATCTCCCCCTTGATCGTTGCCATCATGTTGAGGTGGCTCATCTTCTTGAACTTGTCCTTCGTCAATTTGAGCCTCATCCTCATTTTGAGTTGGTGGAGATGCTTGCGTGGAGGAGGATGGTTGATCTTGTGCATTTGGAGGCTCTTCGGATTCCTTAGGACACACATCCCCAATAGACATGTTCCTTAGCGCGATGCACGGAGCCTCTTCAATACCTATCTCATCAAGATCAACTTGCTCTACTTGAGAGCCGTTAGTTTCATCAAACACAACGTCACATGAGACTTCAACTAGTCCAGTGGACTTGTTAAAGACCCTATATGCCCTTGTGTTTGAGTCATAGCCAAGTAAAAAGCCTTCTACAGTCTTAGGAGCAAATTTAGATTTTCTACCTCTTTTAACAAGAATAAAGCATTTGCTACCAAAGACTCTAAAATATGAAATGTTGGGCTTTTACCGGTTAGGAGTTCATACGATGTCTTCTTGAGGATTCGGTGAAGATATAACCGGTTGATGGCGTAGCAAGCGGTGTTGACCGCCTCGGCCCAAAACCGATCCGAAGTCTTGTATTCATCAAGCATGGTCCTTGCCATGTCCAATAGAGTTCTATTCTTCCTCTCCACTACACCATTTTGTTGAGGTGTGTAGGGAGAAGAGAACTCATGCTTGATGCCCTCCTCCTCAAGGAAGCCTTCAATTTGAGAGTTCTTGAACTCCGTCCCGTTATCGCTTCTAATTTTCTTGATCCTTAAGCCGAACTCATTTTGAGCCCGTCTCAAGAATCCCTTTAAGGTCTCTTGGGTTTGAGATTTTTCCTGTAAGAAGAATACCCAAGTGAAGCGAGAATAATCATCCACAATAACTAGACAGTACTTACTCCCGCCGATGCTTATGTAAGCGATCGGGCCGAATAGATCCATGTGCAGGAGCTCCAGTGGCCTGTCGGTCGTCATTATGTTCTTGTGTGGATGATGGGCGCCAACTTGCTTCCCTGCTTGGCATGCGCTACAAATCCTGTCTTTCTCAAAATGAACATTTGTTAATCCTAAAATGTGTTCTCCCTTTAGAAGCTTGTGAAGATTCTTCATCCCAACATGGGCTAGTCGGCAGTGCCAGAGCCAACCCATGTTAGTCTTAGCAATTAAGCAAGTGTCGAGTTCAGCTCTATCAAAATCTACCAAGTATAGCTGACCCTCTAACACTCCCTTAAATGCTATTGAATCATCACTTCTTCTAAAGACAGTGACACCAATATCAGTGAATAGACAGTTGTAGCCCATTTGACATAATTGAGATACAGAAAGCAAGTTGTAATCTAAAGAATCAACAATAAAAACATTGGAAATGGAATGGTCAGGAGATATAGCAATTTTACCCAAACCTTTGACCAAACCTTGATTTCCATCCCCGAATGTGATCGCTTTTTGGGAATCTTGGTTCTTCTCATATGAGGAGAACATCTTTTTCTCCCCAGTCATGTGGTTCGTGCACCCGCTGTCGAGTATCCAACTTGAGCCCCCGGATGCATAAACCTACAAAACAAGTTTAGTTCTTGACTTTAGGTACCCAAATGGTTTTGGGTCCTTTGGCATTAGACACAAGAACTTTGGGTACCCAAACACAAGTCTTTGAACCCTTGTGCTTGCCCCCAACATATTTGGCAACTACTTTGCCGGATTTGTTAGTCAACACATAAGATGCATCAAAGGTTTTAAATGAAATGCTCTGTTCATTTGATGCACTAGGAATTTTCTTCTTAGGCAACTTAGCACGGGTTGGTTGCCTAGAGCTAGATGTCTCACTCTTATATATAAAAGTATGGTTAGAACCAGAGTGAGACTTTCTAGAATGAATTTTCCTAATTTTGTCCTCGGGATAACCGGTAGGGTATAAAATGTAACCCTCGTTATCCTGAGGCATGGGAGCCTTGCCCTTAACAAAGTTGGACAATCTTTTAGGAGGGGCACTAATTTTGACATTGTCTCCCCTTTGGAAGCCAATGCCATCCTTGATGCCCGGGCGTCTCCCATTATAAAGCATGCTACGAGCAAATTTAAATTTCTCATTTTCTAAGTTGTGCTCGGCAATTTTAGCATCTAGTTTTGCTATATGATCATTTTGTTGTTTAATTAAAGCCATATGATCATGAATAGCATTAACATCAACATCTCTACATCTAGTACAAATAGTGACATGCTCAATGGTAGATGTAGATGGTTTGCAAGAATTAAGTTCAACAATCTTAGCATGAAGAATATCATTTTTATCTCTAAGATCGGAAATTGTAACTTTGCAAACATCAAAATCTTTAGCCTTAGCAATTAAATTGTCATTTTCTACTCTAAGGCTAGCAAGAGAAATGTTCAATTCTTCAAACCTAGCAAGCAAATCATTATTATCTCTAGGATTGGAAGTTGAAACATTGCAAACATGTGAATCAACCTTAGCATTTAAACTAGCATTTTCATTCCTAAGGTTGTCAATCATCTCACGGCAAGTGCTTAGCTCACTAGATAATTTTTCACATTTTTCTACTTCTAGAGCATAAGCATTTTTAACCTTAACATGCTTCTTATTTTCTTTAATAAGGAAGTCCTCTTGGGTGTCCAAGAGATCATCCTTTTCATGGATGGCACTAATCAATTCATTAAGTTTTTCCTTTTGTTGCATGTTGAGGTTGGCAAAAAGGGTACGCAAATTATCCTCCTCATCACTAGCATTATCATCACTAGAAGACTCATATTTAGTGAGGAGTTGGATTTAACCTTCTTCCGTTTGCCGTCCTTTGCCATGAGGCACTTGTGGCCGACGTTGGGGAAGAGAAGTCCCTTGGTGACGGCGATGTTGGCGGCGTCCTCGTCGTCGGAGGAGTCGTTAGAGCTTTCGTCGGAGTCCCATTCCCGACAAACATGGGCATCACCGCCCTTCCTCTTGTAGTACCTCTTCTTCTCCTTTCTTCTCCCCTTCTTGTCGTCGCCTCGGTCACTGTCACTAGATATAGGACATTTAGCAATAAAATGACCGAGCTTACCACACTTGTAGCAAACCTTCTTGGAGCGGGACTTGTAGTCTTTCCCCCTCCTTTGCTTGAGGATTTGGCGGAAGCTCTTGATGACAAGCGCCATTTCCTTATTGTCGAGCTTGGAGGCGTCTATTGGTTGTCGACTTGGGGTAGACTCCTCCTTCTTTTCTTCCGTCGCCTTGAATGCGACGGGTTGAGCTTCGGATGTAGATGGATCATCAAGCTCGTTGATCTTCCTCGAGCCTTTGATCATGCACTCAAAACTTACAAAATGCCCGATTACTTCCTCGGGGGTCATTTTAGTATATCTAGGATTACCACGGATTAATTGAACTTGAGTAGGGTTAAGGAAAATAAGAGATCTTAGAATAACCTTAACCATTTCATGGTCATCCCACTTTACGCTCCCGAGGTTGCGCACTTGGTTCACCAAGGTCTTGAGCCGGTTGTACATGTGTTGTGGCTCCTCCCCTTTGCGAAGCTGGAACCGACCGAGCTCCCCCTCGATCGTTTCCCGCTTGGTGATCTTGGTGAGCTCGTCTCCCTCGTGCGCTGTTTTGAGCACATCCCAAACCTCCTTGGCACTCTTCAACCCTTGTACTTTGTTATACTCCTCTCTACTTAAGGAGGCGAGGAGTATCGTTGTTGCTTGTGAGTTGAAGTGCTCGATTTGGGCCACCTCATCCTCATCATAATCCTTATCCCCTACGGATGGTACCTGTGCACCAAACTCAACAACATCCCATATACTTTTGTGGAGTGAGGTTAGATGAAATCGCATTAAATCACTCCACCTAGCATAATCTTCACCATCAAAAGTTGGTGGTTTGCCTAATGGGACGGAAAGTAAAGGTGCATGTTTAGAAATGCGAGAGTAGTGTAAGGGGATCTTACTAAACTTCTTACGCTCTCTGCGTTTAGAAGTTACGGAGGGCGCATCGGAGTCGGAGGTCGATGTTGATGAAGTGTCGGTCTCGTAGTAGACCACTTTCCTCATCCTCTTTTGCTTGTCCCCACTTCGATGCGGCTTGTGGGAAGAAGATTTTTCCTTCTTCTCTTTGTGGTGAGAAGAAGATTTCTTCTCCTTCCCTTTGTTGGAGGAGATCTTCTTCTTCTCCTTCCTCTTGGTGCGGGACTCTTCCGATGAAGTGCTCCCGTGGCTTGTAGTGGGCTTTTCGCCGGTCTCCATCTCCTTCTTGGCGTGATCTCCCGACATCACTTCGAGCGGTTAGGCTCTAATGAAGCACCAGCCTCTGATACCAATTGAAAGTCGCCTAGAGGGGGTGAATAGGGCGAAACTGAAATTTACAAATATAAACACAACTACAAGCCGGGTTAGCGTTAGAAATATAAACGAGTCCGCGAGAGAGGGCGCAAAACAAATCACGAGCAAGTAAGAAGTGTGACACGCGGATTTGTTTTACCGAGGTTCGGTTCTTGCAAACCTACTCCCCGTTGAGGAGGCCACAAAGGCCGGGTTTCTTTCAACCCTTCCCTCTCTCAAACGGTCCCTCGGACCGAGTGAGCTTTCTCTTCTTAATCACTTGGAACACAAAGTTCCTACAAGGATCACCACAAGATTGGTGTCTCTTGCCTCAATTACAAGTGAGTTTGATCGCAATGAAAGAATCAAGAAAGCACGATTGAAAAGGCCAAGCGACAAGAGCGACAAATAACACACGGATCACTTTCTCTCTCAAGTCACTAATCACTGATGATCTCTTTTCTCAATTGTGAAACTTGGAGAGATGGAGGCTTTGAATGTGTCTTGGAATGGATTGCTAGCTCTTGTATTGAATGTTGAAGGTTGGAATGCTTGGGTGTAGTGAATGGAGGTGGTTGGGGTTGTATTTATAGCCACCAACCACTTCCTAGCCGTTGCTCCATTCTGCTGAGCGCGGACGGTCCGCGAGCCAGGTCCGGACAGTCCGCCCTTGTAGATCAACGGCTGAAAATGCAACGGTCAGCAGTAACGGCTATATCAACGGCTATATTGCATTTAATGCGTTGTCAGATGTCAGACAGAGCCAGTCGCGGACGGTCCGGTCGTGCACCCCGGACGGTCCGCGAGGCCCTCTATAATTCATTTCTCCGAACCTGTCACCTTCGGGTTTTTCGGTTTCTTACCGACCGGACGGTCCGCGCCTGAGGCCGGACGGTCTTTGCTTTTCCTCCGGACAGTCTGTAGTGGAAACTTGTGTTTTTGCATTGGTTCTGTCCGAAGGGTATCCCGGTGTCGCGGACGGTCCGCCGCAGGGGCCCGGACAGTTCGCGCTTGGCCTGTTTTTCCAAAAAGCTTCTCCTGTCCGGAATAATCTACGGTATTCCGGACAGTCGATTTAGTATAGTTATAGATGAACCTTTGGCACCTGTAGAACATATAATCTAGATCAAACTAGTTAGTCCAATTGTTTGTGTTGGGCGATTCAACCACCAAAACTATTTAGGAACTAGGTGTAAGCCTAATTCCCTTTCAGTATTGTTGTCTTTCTCCCTCCTTTCTTGTTGCGCAAACCCTGGACCTTCTCCCCTTCATCGTCTTTTATCCGAAGCTTCCTCTACACCGAAGCTGTTTTCCTCGAGTTGTACCTTCGTCGCTTGTTACCGGCAGACGAAGCTTTTCCCTGGTATTCCTTCGGCCATGAGTTAGCTTCAGCTAACCTTGCACACCTGAAATACATTTTATTACATTGGAACGCAGGTGTTTTGAGAACCTTCGGAAGAGGAGGCCCCCAACAGTAGCCCCTTGCGGAATGAGTTTGTTACTTCATAACGAGCTTAGTTCGCAAAAACTAGACTTGGGCGGTCTTACGCCGAAGGTTCGAAAACACCTTCCCGAAGCTTGTTATGAAGTGGGACCTTATCGTTAGTGAGTACAACGGTTAAAGTTTTAAAAATGTGCGCATATAAAAGGGGCGGTGGCCGGCGCACCATCGCTACGGCTATCGCTGTTCGCATTCTTTTCTGCCAAAATTTCCTCCACCTTCAAAGGTTGCTTCGAACCTTTTCATAACCATCGCACCAGCCTTGGCTAGTTGTCAGCCACAATTCCATCTTGAAAATGGCCAGAGAGCTACCTGCTGCTGACTTGGCGTCCTTGACCAGTGTGCCAGATGTAACGCCTACAACTGAGGTGGCAACTGCTTCTAGAGTCGAAGCTGTCACTACTGCGGCCTCGACCGAGGACAGCGAAGATATTGACATCGAGGAAGATAATACAACCATACGGCCCACGAAGCCGAGCCATGTGAACTTCGGCAAGTCAACAACCAAAGAAGGGCAAATTGAGGTACTGAACCACCTTGGCTATATTGACAATATGGATTGGCTTAGACTCGGGGGTGATGATGTAGTGTCGAATCCGAGAAAGGATGAAGTTGTTGTTTTTCGAAGCTTTCTTAGAGCTGGACTTAAATTTCCACTACACAAGACATTAGTTGCTGTGTTGAAGAGGTTTAGCATTTATCTTCATCAAATTACACCAAACGCTATAGTGCGCCTAGGCATTTTCATTTGGGCCGTGCGTAGTCAAGGTGTCAAGATTAGTGACGAAGCTCTGTGTGAGGCGTTCTGCCACGTTCATGAGTTGCACTTCCAGACAAAAGCGACTGGGGGCCTTCACAACAATTTTGGTTGTTATAACTTTGCTTACCGAAGGGGGGTCATGTCCCCGGCTCCTGCGTACCGAAGCAAGTGGCCAGATGGCTGGGCTAAAGAATGGTTTTATATGAAGAACGATTTGAAAGAGCGTTCTGACATAGAGGGTGTTATCCAGACTCCTTTTCACGTGTCCTTCGGTTATAAAAAACCTACTTGCTATATAGATTTTGAAGCCCAAGCTGGCATAGTTGCTTTCAATGTTGTTTGCACATATATTGGAACAAGGGACATAGTTCACGAGCACTTGCCTTTTAGAGTGTGGCCACTGAGGGCTAAGTGGGATTTGCCGAAGATGTCTGATGAGGATGCTTCGGTTGAGGAGCCTGGGCTAGTCAGGTTGTGGTACAATTTCTAGTTCAGGGACGACTTCGGGGAACCCTGTGATGAGTGGCTAGACTGCCTCGAGGATAAATGCAACTAAATACTTGGCAATTTTAGCAAATCGGAAGTCGAAGCTTTGCGCCAGCATTTTGCGCCACGAAAGAAACGGCGACTAAACCGAGTATTTGATGTTATTGGTTTCTATTACCCTGATTATCCTGATTTGACTCAGGGGCCGAAGAAGAGGCAGAAGAAAATGACAACCAGGTGAAGCAAGGTGCCGAAGATGGTACACGGGGCATCATCCTCTCGAACTTCGGGGGAGGCACTACCGGTATGATGAATATTTAGATTAGATTGTGTTATATATTCTTTTATGTCTTGCACTAACTTTGTTATTTTCAACTTTTGGAGACTGTGACTGAATCCACGATCCTGCCTGCCTTCGAAGGATCGCCTTTGAAACCTATGACATCCGAAGATTGGGAAGAAGTTGCTTCGGAGGATGAGGGGGTGAGGGCCAAAAAGATGGCTGGACTGGATCTTGAGATTAATGATTCTTTGCCGGACAACGACGGAGAGGATGACTTGCGCATAGCTCCTATAATGAGCTCGCTTTTTGATGATGAGGATGATGACGAGAGAGAGGACTTCACTACAAAAATTTTGGAGACGAAGGATGATGCGCCTCCAACTATAGAGTCGCCGAGGCCAAAGAGCTTGATGGTTGAACTAGCGCTATTGATAGCGACACCTTCGGCGACCGTGGTGACCGAAGAGAATATTGGTTCTTCGAAGCCCGCAATGGCAGAAGATAAGGGGAAAGGACCTGCAGAGATTGAAGAGGCGAAAAAGGCCATTGAAGAGGACACGCCACTTGACTAAGGGCCCTTCGACCAAGAACTTGGAGGCCGAAAGTACAGGGTCCATTAGGCTGCCGGAAAGATTATGGGTGCCAAACAGCTGGCCGAGGCTCTGGGCTTTGCTGAGGAACTTGGGTACCCTTCGGGGGCCACAATCTTCGGAGGGGGGCCAGATGACTATCTGTATTGCTGCCCGGACAACCTGGAAACCAATGTGTGTTGCTATAAAGTGGATAATATTGGTTTCTGGAAGCTTGAAGCTGGGCTATCGTTGATGCCCTTTGACGAATTTTCTGACTGTTTGTCCTACAGCTTTCTCAAGGTAGCATTTTGATTTTTCTTGTATGCTTCGGATTGGTTTGTTTATGAAAACTGATCTGTCTATTTTAACCTTTTGTAGGGCTTGTTTTTTAGTAAAGCTTTGAAGAATAGAAAAACATTGAGGGCGAAGCTGCCCAAAAAGAGATTTTGAAACTCAGATCCAAGGTATCTGAACTTCGGAACGACTGCAGGGAAAAGGAGAAATCTTTCGAGGTTTTAGAGAACAATTTTGCTGAGAATCGAACAGAAGTTCGGACCTTGACCGTGGAAAATGAGACACTAAAAAGGGTGTTGGAAAAGAAAACTTCGGAGTTTGAAACTTCCGCTGCGGAAAAGGACAAGCGCATTAAATCCCTTGAAGTAGAGCTAAAACAATCAAAAGAGGGTTATAATGCTGAAATTGGGGAAGCTGGCGTCTGCCGAAGCAGCTGCTGCTAGCGGAGTAAAAATTGGGGACCTTAAAGACGAGATAAATCACTTGATGCAGCTGAAGGATAACTACAAAATTCTGATGAGCAATTGCTATACCATGGGCCACAGGTGACAGAGGGAGCTAGAGAGGACCTTCACTTCGGTTGGTGCGTCATGTCGAGAGAAATGTGCCGAAGGTGACTTGGAAGGTTTAATGCGATGGATTCTGAGTGAAATCCGTGCATTCAAAGGGGTTCTCTCTACACGGGAAGATTATTGTGCGTGGGTAGGCGCTCGAAGTACTGCTTCGGTATTATTAGGAGCTGGCTGCCGCCATGTAAAGGATTGCACTGATCCTGACTTCAAAGTTTTGGCAGATAGCGTCCGAAGATCAACTGCTGAAGCTTCGGAGTGGGGAAACAATTCTTATCTGATATATGGTCGAAGGGTGGCAAAGAGGTTAGTGTTGAGGAATCATTAAAAAACAAGGCGAAGGTACGTGATTCATAGGCCCTACCCTCAATTTTTAGTTACACAATGGTAAACGCATTTTCTAAGTATGCAAACTTTTGCAGCTTCGTGAACTAGCCGAGAAAGCTGGAAGTATTAGGAAGAGTCTATAGAGAAGAAAACCGAAGGTATTTTTATGCTGTTTTTGCCAAATATTCGTTGTAAATTGTTTGCCCTGCTTCAAACTTTCGTTTGAAAGCTTCTACTTCGTAGGTAATGATTAAAGTAAAACATACTGCAGTCGAAGCTGAAGACGCTGCTCTCCAAGCCGAAGTTGTGGCAACGGCAAATGTGAAGAAGGCTGTAGACGACATTGTCTGGAAAATTTGTGAACAGCTTTATAACAAAGTTATGTTTGGTCCATACACATTTGATATGTAATAAATAGGTGAAAAACATTTGGTGTAATTGTAACATTTGTGGTGCTAGAGGAATAGATACTCGAAGGTTTCTTTAGCTTTTGCTGTAATATATCTTGCCTTTGTTCTATTAGTTTTTCTCTTTCCCTTTGTTACGCGTGAAACATATTTTGTGCATTTTTGAGCCGAAGGCGAAAAACACCTTCCCTTCTTTTCACGCTTGACAAGGGAACCTTACTTTTTTCTCCCTTAGAAATACAGTGACTTCGGAATTGGGCACTGCGCTCCCTTAGTTAAAACTTCGAAAGATAAATCTGTAAATGGCTTCGGAGCTTTTTTACCTTGGTAATAAGAATTTAGCTCTGCATTCCCTTAGGAACGACTTCGGAGCTTTTTCACCTTTACTTGGTGATAGGATTTAGCTCTGCATTCCCTTAGGAACGACTTTGAAGCTTTTTTACCTTGGTAATAAGAATTTAGCTCTGCATTCCCTTAGGAACGACTTCGGAGCTTTTTCACCTTTACTTGGTGATAGGATTTAGCTCTGCATTCCCTTAGGAACGACTTCGGAGCTTTTTCACCTTTACTTGATGATTGGATTTAGCGCTGCATTCCCTTAGGAACGACTTTGGAGCTTTTTCACCTTTACTTGGTGTTGGGGACTTGTTCTCAAATGCTATGAGTCAAGAACAAGGCAACATAGAAAATGTTAATCGGTAAAGTCCTTCGTCCTTCGAAGCATTATTCCCCTTAGGATATAATGGTTTTCGGACGAAGGTTATGAAGGGCGTACCTTCATAAATTCATTATACAATGACGAAGGATGAATTGTAAGGAATATAAAGGACAACATAAACAATCATATATTATTATCACGTATAAACAGAAATAACGTTGAATTACAAATGTACCTCCAACTTGAAGGAGATGAAAGTACAAGCGTGACGCAAAAAGCGAATGCTCAATCCGCGTGAACAGTACGGGGGTACTGTTCACCTATTTATAGGCACGGGACACAACCCATACAAAATTACATTCATGCCCTTTACATTTGATAATAATTCTATAGTAATCTATCGAGGTCTGAATAGCCTTTTCATCTTTAAGTCGGTTTCACTTTTTGCTGCCATGCCGAAGCTTTCCTGCTCACACCTTCGGCGCTGTATCAACCTTCGTATTATTCTGGTCTGCTGTGATGCCGACTTGAGTCTGAAGGTACCTGTTCACACATTATACTCCAGAAATACTGTTAAATCCTGTTTTTGAGGACCTTCGGAAGCCGAAGGCCCCCAACACTTGGTGATTGGATTTAGCTCTGCATTCCCTTAGGAACGACTTCGGAGCTTTTTATGAAACTTTCAACAAGCTTGCTACCATCGCACGTAAAGGTACCAATTTATTAATGCACTGCAGGATTCAGAAAATAAAAATATTTGACAAGTAAACATAAATGTGTGGGGCAACTTTTTCCCTGGCTTCGGGCTTACTTACCCAGCCCCTTGGGGTCTTTAGTATATGTGCTTCGTCTCCGGAACCATACTGTTAACAATACGAGTTTCGGAGCCCTCCCTTCTATCCCTTTGCTGAGGAACTTGCACTGGAAACATTGGAAACTTGGGTTGATCAGTGGGGACCTGATCATAGGGAGGTGGTCCCGAGACGAAGGGGGTAGACGGCGACCATGCGCTCGAAGCATTTGAAGCTGAAGGAGAATGTAGTCTTGGCTCCTGTGACTGTGGCTGGACATACTGTGGGATGTATGGGGAACAGTACGAAGATGTACTGAACACTAGCTTCGACTGAGAAGGTTGGGTGACTTACGAAGCAAGTTCCTTTTGCTTGTTGATTGTGTGGTGGCAAGTTCTTGTTGTGTGGCCCTTGTCCTCACCACAAAACAAACAAAAGGGCTATCTTGGAGGTCCATTAAACCTGCCACCGAAACTTCGGCCTCCCCTTCCCCCTCTTGGAGCTGGTGGACGGAATGTATTATGAGAAGAATGCTGCTGAGAGCTTGACTATTGATGGCCCGACTGACCCTGAGACTGAGTCATTTTTTCTTCGGCTTGTGGTGGATTTTGTCTGTTTCGGACATGCCTTGGATTAAACCTTCCCCCGAAGCCCCAGGCGGCTTTGGTGTATCTGTACAACTCCTCCCTTCCTTGTCGGAAGTCGTTATCAGCTCTTATGTACTCGTACATCTTGTGAAGCAACTTTTCCAAAGAGTGTGGTGGCTTTCTTGCAAAGTATTGCGCCGCTGGGCCTGGCCTGAGCCCCTTGACCATGGCTTTGATGGCAATGTCATCTTGAACCGCTGGTGCTTGGGCACGAAGTCGGAGAAACCTTCGAACAAATGATTGAAGGTATTCATCTGGTTCTTGAGTGCACTGGAATAGAGCTTGTGCGGTGTTGGGCTTTGACTGGAAGACTTGGAAGCTGGTGAGGAGCATTTCTTTGAGCTTCGCCCAAGAAATGACAGTCCTTGGATGAAGTGAGGAGTACCAAGTTTGTGCCACACTTCGGACCACCATGACAAAGGATTTTGCCAAGATTGCTGAATTACCACCATACAAAGATACGATGGCCTCGTAGCTCATCAAGAACTGCTTCGGGTCAGACAGGCCATCATATGTGGGTAGTGTAGGTGGTCTGTACAGTGGTGGCTAGGGAGCAGCTTGCAGCTCTGGTGCCAGTGGCAAAACTTCGTCATACATGAAGTCTTCGAAGTTGAATCTGTCCTGACGAAGGTTGTCGTACTCTTGATTCTTGTTCTAGTTGTCGTGTGCTTCAATGCTTCGTATTTCCTTGGTTGCTTCATCAATCTTCTTCTAGAGTTCAGCTAGGCGAAGTATCTTCTCCATGCGCTTCTCAACTTGCTGATGAATGAATTCCAGATTGCTGATCTCTTCATCAATCCCCTCTTCGCGCGGTTCTGGGCTATTAGCCTTCCTTTTTCTGGTTACTTGCTTCCTCAAGAAGAGCTTCGTCCCCTTGGTTGGGGTCCAAGGTTCTGAGGACAGAGCTTGGTACTATGGCCTTCTTTGGCGGCATGATGTGGGTTGTGGTCATGGAATCACCGGAGGTGGGCGCCAATGTTGGTCTCTTGATTTTGATCACTATATGGCAACAAAACCAAGGCAACACATAATTAGAATGGAAAGACCTTCGTCCTCCTGTTAATAGACCAAAGGTATATTGATAGGAGGACGAAGGGTCAAATGGAGGCTAATGCCGAAACATGCCAGACATATTGAAGGTTACATGGAAAAGGAAATAAGAACTCATCCCATGTGCTTCGGCATTGATATTTTATTTCTTCAAATTGACAAGGTTACAATCATACCTTCGGCCTTCTAATAGAGAATGGCGTGAAGATGTATCGGAGGCTGATCGTCACGAAGTTGTAGCACCTAAAAAGGTACTTTGTGCAGGGTACTTGTTGGGGCGAAGGCAAAGACGCCACCCTTCGCTCGAAGCCTTCGCTGCAGCCGCTGGTCTGACAGAGACAAAACGGGCAGGGACACCCTTTGCCCGATTCGGCACCAGACGAAGACCTGCGACGACGTCATCCCACAGTGCGGCCTCGTCTAGCTCAGAGGCCCACGTGTGATCCGGCCCATTGTAACGGGCCCTGCGTGGCCGCCGCGTGTTACGGGCCTAATTTGTAAAGGCATCCCTGTAATTACAATCTGTAACCCTGCTTTATGGGAATATTCTGGGGATAACCTAGGTAGCTGAGGGCACATGCGTCCTTAGCTCAAGGCGCTGGGCGCTCAGGTTCCTATAAATACCCCCGCACAGTGCCCGTGAGAGGCCAGATTAACAGAGATATTGCCATCTAGCGCGTAACCCTGTTATCACCACTGTTCACCCTTGTTGGCCCCCCTTGCAAGCTGAGAGCAAGTTCCAACATTTGGCGCCCACCGTTTGTGCTACGAGAAAACCACCCGCGATGGCACCCAAGAGAGCTAACCCGAAGGCTGACGAGGCTGCGAAGGCAGCACTGCTTGCCGCAACAAAGGGCAAGGCCCTCGCCCTCACCCAATCCACCCACCAAGAGGCCACTGAAGACGATGTTCCCCACACCTGCGAAGACGACACTCTCCGCACCTGCGGCCCTGAAGGACAATCGCAGCCACCCCCAGGCTTCGCCCCACTGGAGGGCGCGGGCCTCACCGAGGATGGTGAAGTCCTCGGTGTCTCAGCGGAAGAACAGCTACAGCTGCGCGCCCTGCGCCTCAAGAACCGCAATCTCCAGAGGCAGAAAGAGATACTGGAGGCCAAGCGCCAGCGTGTGTCCGCACTAGCCAAAGTGCGGCAAATGATACGCGACGAAGAGCAGAAGGCCCAAGACCTCGAGCGGGAGATCGCGCTGATGCAGCGCGAAGGCCACCTTGGCCTGCAGCAAGGGCCACCCCTCCAGCAGCGCACACAACTGGAAGACACGCGCGAAGGCCACCTCGGCCTGCAGCATGGGCCACCCCTGCAACACCGAGCACAACCGGAAGACCCGCGTTTCCCCCAGCGCGACCACACCTTCCAGCACGCCGCGCCATTCCAAGGGTCAACTATCTCGACGAGCGAAGTCCCCTGGCGCCACACCTGCAAGTGACGCCTTGGCCAACTAACTTCCGAGCAGGGACCTATCCCAAGTACAACGGCAGCACCGACCCGGTGCAATACATAATGAGTTATCAGGTCGCCGTTGCATCTTCCGGAGGGGACGACGCCACAATGGCGAAGTCTTTCATCATCGCCCTAGAGGGCCCAGCTCTCACCTGGTTCACCAGATTGCCTCCGCTGTCCATCGATTCCTGGAGAAGCCTCAGGGACAAGTTCCTGCTCAACTTCCAAGGGTACCGCCCAGACACCGATGCCTTGGTCGAACTCTCGCTCTGCAAGCAGCTGGAAAAGGAGACTCTGCGGGAGTATTACCGCAAATTTTTAACACTCAAGTCACAGCTGCCCTCAGTCGATGATCAGATCGCTATCCACTACGCTATCAGTGGCCTTCGCGCCGGCGTCCTTTACAGTCACTGCATCAGAGATCCGCCCAAGAACCTCCAGGAATTATATCAGCTGTTTGAAAAGTACGCCAAATCCGAAGAGCTCCACCAGCGCAAGGTTGAGTCCCAAAGGAAGCCAAAAGATGCCCCACAGTCTAGCCACACGTGGACAAGGACTCCGCAGCCGGACTCCGGTCGAGACGGCCGCAATCAACAAGTGCACAATATCGTCAACCAGCACCCCGCTGCTGACGCCCCTCGTCGCCAGGAGTATCCCCCCAGGGCCGCGGAAACGGAACTCGCGGTAGGGGTCGGGGGCGGGCGCAGCCGCCGCGCCGATTCTACTGCCTCTTCCATGGTGAAGACTGCGCCCACCAAACCAAAGACTGCCCAGAAACGAAGGCCACCAGAGACAGGATGGCACGGGCGCAGCCTGCCGACAACCCCAGAGTTGTCGCACACACTTACCAGCAACCCCCTCCACCATATATCCACGCCCCCGCTCCGCATCCACCGCACCACGCTTACCAACACCATCCGGAAGTACAAATCGTACCTCCCCCACCCCCACCACCACACCAACAACATCAAAACATCCCCCATGCTCCAAAGCAGGAAGACTTCGCCGATCAGCCATATCGCGGAGTCATTCACATGATAACTGGGGGGTCCAGCACTGACTTCGACACAAAGCGGCAGAAGCGGGACCACTACTGCAGCATCAACCACGTCGCCGTCACCGGCCCAGTCGTGCAGACAAAGTGGTCCCACATACCGTTAACCTTCGACGCACGAGACGTCGACCTACGCAGCGCCCCCCACTGCGACGCCATGGTTATCAATTGCAGCGTGGCAGGCTGGGACCTGCACAAAGTCCTAGTTGACAATGGCAGTCAGGCGGACATCATCTTCCTCCATGCCTTCGATCGCATGGGCATAAGCCACAGCCTGCTCAAGCCTTCGGACAACCCGTTGTATGGCTTCGGCGGCAAGGGCACCTTTCCTGTCGGTAAAATAGAGCTGCCTCTCTCCTTCGGTGTAGCACCCAATGCCTGAGTGAGCAAGTAACCTTTGATATCGTGGATATGGTATATCCATACAATGCCATCATGGGCCGGGGCTCCATCAATAAGTTCGAAGCAGCCATTCACGGACTGTACCTATGTGTTGGGGCCATGCTTCGTCGCGCCGAAGGTCTTACACGAAGAAGCAGCTTCGGTTGAAGTTGTTCCCAGGAGATGGCCGAAGGTCCCTTTTCATGGAGCTTCGGCGTTACAAACCGACATAGAGATAGAATGACCTTTTTATCCATAAAGGTCTGAGTCAATGTTGTAAACTTTTGTAAGGGGCATAATTGTAATTTGTCACAGGCTGCATCCTGTGTCTATAAATAGATGAACAGTACCCCCGTACTGTTCACGCTGACTTGGCATTTTGCTATTGCGTCACGCTTGTACTTCTCTCTTTTCCTTCAAGACCAAAGGTACATTTGTAATTTGAAATCATTTCTATTTTTCCATGATAATAAAATAGAAATGATTCTGTCTTGATATTTAAATGTTTGTCTTATATT
Organism: Zea luxurians; assembly: GCA_029449295.1. Taxonomy (NCBI): domain Eukaryota; kingdom Viridiplantae; phylum Streptophyta; class Magnoliopsida; order Poales; family Poaceae; genus Zea; species Zea luxurians. The sequence goes on from JAOPSE010000161.1 coordinate 192,996, forward strand.
TTATGCTTAATACGTAACCTTCGTCATTTATTGTCATGTTTACGAAGGTATGTCTTTTGTAACCTTCGTCCGAGATTCATTATTTCCCGAAGGGACATAATATTTCGGAGGACGAAGGACTTTAACACTTAACACTTTTTATGTTGCCTTGTTCTTAACTCTTAGCATTTGAGAACAAGTCCCCAACATTGGCGCCCACCTCCGGTGAACTCACTTCCACTTTTCAGAGCTGATGGCTTCGTTTAACAATCAAGCTAGAGCTGCTTCGGCTTCGAAGCTGGTGCTCCCGATCACAGGCGGTTCTTGCTCAGAGCCGGCTAATAAGAAGCAGAAGAAGGAGGCTCAGAGAAGGGTGCAGCATGTTGGAGTGCAGGGACCTTTCATCAAGTCAAAATGGTCCCACATTCCAATTACTTTCTCTCAGGAAGACCTTTAGCTTAAGGATTATCCTCACAATGATGCCATGGTTATCTCTTGTGTGATCAAAGGATTTCTGGTTCACAATGTCTTGGTTGATACAGGCAGTGCAGCTGATATTATATTTGCTAAAGCCTTCAGACAAATGCAAGAGCCCGAAGATAAGATTCATGATGCTACGCACCCTCTTTGTGGCTTCGGAGGGCGACAGATTGTAGCACTTGGGAAGATTACCATGCCAGTAACCTTCGGATTTGTTAACAACACAAGGACTGAGCAAATTGTGTTTGATATTGTTGACATGGAGTATCCTTACAATGCTATCATTGGCCGTGGTACTCTTAATGCCTTCGAAGCAATTCTTCACCCAGCTTATCTCTGCATGAAGATACCTTCGGACCAAGGGCCTATTGCTATTCATGGAAGTCAGGAAGCTGCTAGAAGGGCCGAAGGAAGCTGGACTGACTCCAAGGCAATCCATAACATAGATGGAGATGAAGCTTGTGAACAATACAAATTCAGGAGGGAGAAGGCAGCTTCAGCGGATCAGCCGAAGCCCATGTTATTGTGTGAAGACATAGCAGAGCAGAAGGTGCTGTTAGGCTCTCAGTTATCCGAAGAGCAGGAGAAAACCTTGATAAGGTTTTTGTTCAATAACAAGGATGTTTTTGCATGGTCAGCCAATGATCTCTGCGGAGTTAATAGAGATGTTACTGAGCACTCGCTCAATGTCGATCCATCCTTCAGACCCAGAAAGCAAAGGCTTCGGAAAATGTCAGATGATAAAGCCGAAGGTGCTCGCAACGAAGTCAAAAGACTCCTCAGTGCAGGAGTTATCAGAGAAGTGAAGTACCCAGAATGGCTAGCTAACACTGTTATGGTAAAAAAGGCCAATGGCAAGTGGCGAATGTGCATTGATTTTACAGATCTTAACAAGGCTTGTCCGAAGGATGAATTCCCACTACCAAGGATAGACTCTTTAGTTGATGCAGCAGCTTCTTCAGAGCTCATGAGTCTGTTAGACTGTTATTCAGGCTATCATCAAATTTGGATGAAGAAGGAAGATGAGCCGAAGACTAGCTTCATAACTCCAAGTGGCACATATTGTTATCTTCGGATGCCTGAGGGGCTCAAAAACGCTGGAGGGAGTTTTAGCCGAATGACTGCGAAGGTTCTCCAATCTCAAATAGGCAGAAATGTGCTAACTTATGTTGATGACATTATTGTTAAAAGCACGAAGCAGGAAAATCATATTGCTGATCTGCAGGAGACCTTCGCCAGTTTCAGGCAAGCTGGCTTAAAGTTAAATCCAGAAAAATGCGTCTTCGGAGTAAAGAAGGGGAAATTTCTTGGATGCTTGGTGTCAACAAAGGGAATTGAAGCTAATCCAAGTAAAATTGAAGCTATACTTCGGATGGAGCCACCAACTACGAAGAAGGGGGCTCAAAGATTGACAGGAAGATTGGCATCTCTCAATAGATTCATATCCAGATCAGCAGAGAGAAACTTACCATTCTTCGAAGTATTGAAGTCGGCCGAAGTCTTTCAATGGGGACCAATCCAGCAGAAGGCTTTCGAAGAATTAAAACAGTATTTGATAGATCTAACAACATTGACTCCACCAATGCCAGGGGCTCCTTTATTATTATATGTGGCAGCTTCGCACTCAGCGGTAAGTGCAGCGCTTGTATAGGAGAAGCTTGATGGTCAAGTCAAGAGGCAGGCCCCAATATATTTTGTTTCCGAGGTCCTTAGTTTATCAAAGAAAAATTATACAGAGCTGGAGAAGGTACTGTATGCTGTCTTGATGGCCTCCAGGAAGCTTCGGCACTATTTCCAAGCTTACAACATAATTGTTCCTTCTTCACAACCTCTGAAGGATATTATGAGGAACCGAGAAGCCACTGGAAGGATTGGAAAATGGGCTGCAGAGCTCAATGAATTTTGTATTGAATATGTTCATAGATCTTCGATTCAGTCCCAGGCGTTGGCAGACTTCATTGCTGACTGGACGCCAGGGGCTCAGGAGGAGGAAACGAACAACGACAACGAAGCCTGGACAGTGTTTTGTGATGGATCTTGGGGAACCTTCGGAGCAGGAGCGGCTGCTGTGTTGGTTTCACCTTCCAAAGTCAAAACTTGTTATGCGGCAAAGCTTGATTTCAACTGCACAAATAACATTGCTGAGTACGAAGCATTGATTCTAGGTCTTCGGAAGTTAAAAGCAATGGGAATCAGAAGGGCCATACTTAAAACTGATTCCCAGGTTGTTTCGGGTCATATTGACAAAAGTTGCAAGGCTAAGGATCCGAAGCTTGAAAAATATCTGGATATGGTTCGAAGAGTTGAAGCTTCCTTCGAAGGATTTTCTGTCAAGAATATTCCTCGAGGACAAAATGAGCATGCTGATTTGCTAGCCAAGTCTGCAGCACAGGGGCTGCCGTTACCTTCGGATGTGTTCTTCGAAACAATAAAGGCACCTTCAGTGGAACTCCTTGAAAGATCAGTCCTCAACATATCTCCTGTTTACAGCGAAGATTGGAGAACTGAAATTATCTCTTACCTTCAGGGTAAGTTCTTTTCAGATGACGAAGCTTACAATAAAAGAATAGAAGCAAGAGCTCGTCCGTATGTCATGATAGAAGGGGAATTATACAAACATGGAGTTTGCGCTCCGCTGCTCAAGTGTTTATCTAGAGCCGAAGGTATAGAGTTGATGAAAGAGATACATGCAGGCCTGTGTGGATCTCACATCGGATCCAGGCCGTTACTTGGAAAAGTGTTTCGCCAAGGATTTTATTGGCCGAAGGCAGCTTCGGATGCAGCGGAGTTAGTTCAAAAGTGCGAAGGTTGTCAAAAATGTGCAAGGGATCAAAAGCAACCTTCGTCTTTGACACAGCTGATACAACCCATCTGGCCATTGCAAAGGTGGGGCCTTGACTTGTTGGGTCCATTACCACCGGCCCAAGGGAATCTAAAATATGTTATAGTAGCTGTGGAGTATTTTTCCAAGTGGATTGAGGCGAAGCCATTAGCCACAATAACTTCGGCCATTGTCCAAAAGTTTTTCTGGCAGAATATTGTCTGTCGTTTCGGGGTACCGAAGGCCATCACTGTAGATAATGGAACGCAGTTTGACTCTGAAGCTTTCAGAAATTTTTGTGATCAAATTGGAACGAAGATCCATTTTGCATCAGTCAGGCATCCGGAGTCGAATGGGCTCGTTGAAAGGGCCAACGGCATTATAATGACAGGAATAATGAAGTTAATCTTCAATCAACCCAGGGGAAAGTGGCCAGATCAGTTGACCAAAGTGGTGTGGAGCCACAATACAACAACATCAAGATCTACAGGCTTTACCCCATTCAAGTTATTATTCGGTGACGAAGCAATAACTCCGGAAGAAGCTAAAGCTAGATCAATAAGAGTGGTAGCTTCGGCAGAATCAGATACCGAAGATGCTTCTCTTGTAGAAAAAGATGCCTTAGAAGGGATCAGGCTTCAAGCCGTGGAGAATATCAATAAATACCAGGCTGAAACAGTCAAATGGCGAGATAGAAAGGTCCGGCTAAAAAATATCGAGCCAGGACATTTGGTGCTTCGGAGAGTGGCCAACCCAGATACAGTGGGCAAGTTACAATTGAAATGGGAAGGGCCTTTCTTAGTAGCATCTTCGTCAAGGCCTGGTTCGTACAGATTAAAGGACATGGATGGCAACGAAATTCCAAGATCTTGGAATGCATATGAGCTTCGGAGATATTATGTATAACTTGATGTAATTTTTTATGTTTTTCTTTTTCGTTTTCATGGCACCCTTTTCCTTTCTAAAGGGGGAGAAAGGTTTTTAATGGGGCCATCATATGTAATTTCCTTTTTTAGTTTTATAAGAGCAAAATCCCCCAAAGAATGTAAATGTAAAAAGCTGAGAACGCACCATCGAGTGCCAAAACTGAAAAAGAGAAGAAGCTCCAAAGACGTCCCTAAGGGGATGCAGAGCTCACAGCGAAAAGTCAACGCTGATTCCGCCTAAGTAAAAGGCGAAGAAGCTCCAAAGACGTTCCTAAGGGAATGCAGAGCTTATACCGCCTAAGTAAAAGGCGAAGAAGCTCCAAAGACGTTCCTAAGGGAATGCAGAGCTTATACCGCCTAAGTAAAAGGCGACAATGCTCCAAAGTCGTTCCTAAGGGAATGCAGAGCTGATGTGTGGTTGTTTCTAAGGAAATAATGGCTGAGAGTGTGGCTTCGGACATATGCTTTGGACATTCATTCGCACATTACATTACATCATAACATTTGCATTCATAAGCATTCATTCATAGCATTTGTGTCCCTAAGTGGTTGCTTCGGCAAAAAGAAGAAGTGGTCTCTTATGCTTTGTTGTGTACAAAAAAGAAAAGCTTCGGCAAAGGTGAAATATTGTTTTTATATTTCGTTGTGTACAAAAAAGAAAAGCTTCGGCAAAAAGAAGAATTGGTCCCTTATGCTTCGTTGTGTACGAAAAGAAGGGAAGGTGTTTTTTCGCCTTCGGCTCAAAATACTAATTTCGTCCACATCAAAGCGACTTAATAGAAGGGTAAGAATATATTACAAGGTATGTACAAAGTTCATTAAGAACATTCTGATAGTATTTACAAAAATTGTTACAAAAGTCTTCAGCTTCGGCGGTACATTTTAAGCATCATCTTCAGCTTCAGCTTCATCATCCTACATCAATCAAGGTATTGTGAGTAAAAATCAAGTGTGAAGGAGAAGGTAAGCACAAGGTACCATTTCTTACTGGTTCGAGATGACTACGAGCTTCGTCTCCAGCTTTTTCTCGCCCGCCTTTTGTCCATATCATTTTTACAAATCTGTTTGAAATGCTTCGGGCGAGGTCAGGAATATCGTCTAAGATTGATGGAGATAGAGTGAAGTTGGGCCTGTTGACGATTTTCCCATGATCACAGCCAGCCTTCAGAAATGCTGCAGCAGTGCCCCGAGAAGCCACCCAGGCACAGAAGTCACCATGCCCAGCTATGACTTCGTCGAGCTCGTCAATCTCCCCCTCAATATGTTCAAAGGTCTTCGGCAGATCTTCAGCTGAGGGGGTGAATTTTTCACTGCTGGCTCCAACTGAGTAAAAAATCTTTCTTAATCGTTGAATGCACTTGTTGCTAAATTTCAAGCAGTTTTCTTGAAGACTTGTCAATAGTTTTCTCAAATCTGAATTTTGCTGAGCTTCGGCTTCAAGTTTTGCACTAAGATCTTGTTTTTCTCGTTCGAACTGCTCAGACTGGCGGAGAAGCTTCGTATTCAGTTCTGATATTTTTGCTTCAGCTTCCGCCAATAAACCTTCGGTTGCCTGGAGCTCAAAGTTCTTTTTCTCGAAAGCATCTGATTGCTCCTTTATTTTGTTTTCCAAATTTCCAATTATAACTTCATGCTTTTTATCTTCAAGATCTTGTTGCATTTGCAAGGCTTTGCTCAACAGCATACTCTATACGAACACAACCTTCGTCAGATATGTTTTTATTAGAAGCAACAAAAGTTAGGGGATAAGTTGTTCACCTTGAAGTTGGAGTAAAATAAACTACCAACGACATGTTGTCGTCGGTAGCGGCTGATGTCTGTTTCTAGCTTCGGGAATCCAATACTCTTGGACAGAGTACTGATAACTCTGGCCCCTGTTTGGTCTCGAATACACTCTAATTTCTCGTCATCAACACCTCCGAAGAGGAGTGCCCCAGGTTTGTATCCACAGGATTTGGCATACTCTTTAAGCTCTTCTATTTCAGCTTTTGATAGATGCTCTCCAACTAAGTTTTGGAACGCGAAGGCTTCGTCTTCTGAAGCTCCATCGGCAACTTCTTTTCCTTTCTTTGACGCTGCGGTCACGGCCTCTTCGGCAGAAGTGGTAGCTTCTTCTGCAGCCATGTCTAGCAATATTTGGTCAATATGTTCAATTGTGCTCTCCAAATTCAAATCTTCAGCTGAAGCAGCTTCGGCAGTTGCGGCCTCCGAAGGTGCAATTTCAATATCTGCCCCCTCTGCAGCCGTTTGTGTTTTTTGGGCCGAAGATCTTGGCGGTGTCTTGTCAATCACCTCTGTCACGGTAATAATTCTTTGTTTCTTTGCCTTGATTGTTTTCTTCGATTTCTCGAGCTCCTTGTCCTTCTGAAAAAACTTTGTCAGTTGAGGACCCAGTGGACTTAGCTTCGCAGGTAAGGATTCAGTCATTACCTTCAGAATTTCCTCAACGTCAGCAGCAGAAGGTGATGCGGGGGTTTCTTTTGCTTCGGATATTTGTTGCTTCGGAGACGTTTTCCTCTTCTTCGGAATTTTCTTCTTTAATGGTTCTTTTTCTTCATTTACGACCTCAGTTATCCTTTTTCTTTTTTGACCCCCAGCACCTTTGTTCAGGTTTTCATAATCAGGGTAATCAAAGCCCAAGGCATCCAATACTCGATTTAGCCTTCGTTTTGGACGGGTTCCGAAGGCTGCGGTCATCAATTGATCTTCTTTTTTGGAATAGTTGCCAAGTATTTCATTGCACATTGCTTCAATTGTTTCCAACCACTCTTGGCAAGGTGTTTTAAAGTATTTCTTAAATTTAAAATAGTAAGGTAAACGCACAAGTTCACCTTCTTTCTTTTTCCCCTTCAGCTTCGGCATTTCCCAATCTTTTAAACTAGGAAAAACTTGGAAAGCCAAGAACTCCTGCACCAGGTCTCTTGTACTAATATGCTCTGCAACAATTCTGAATTCATCCATTGCTTTTTGTGTAGTACCGTCTACTGACATGTTGCAGAGAGGCCGGGTTTCTCCGAAGATTAGTTCGAGTGGACTTTGCACAAGTTTCTCTTCGTCATCATTAACCTTAACATAAAACCACTCAGACTTCCACCCAGCTGCCCATTTACTCCGATAGCTGATTACAGGAAACTTCGTGGTCTTCCGATAAGCAAAGTTGTAGCAACCAAAATTATCATGCAAGCCATCCTTTCTAGCCTTCGTCTGATAGTGCAGTTCGTGAACCCGGCAGAAGCTGTCCGCAAATGGCTCCACTGCTTGGCTTCGGAGTGCCCAAATATAAACACTGAGCCTAACGATAGCGTTAGGGGTCAGCTGGTGAAAATAGATACCGAACCTCTTCAGCACCTCTGCAATAATCCCGTGAAGGGGGAATCTTAATCCAGCCTTTAAAAAGCTCTTAAAAATGACAATTTCATCCTTTTCCGGCTTCGGGGTAGTCTCTTCTCCCCCGAAGCGTAGTAGCTTCTTCTGATCCTCATTGAAAAAGCCTGACTTTACCATTTTGGAGAGATCAGCCTTCGAAACGGTGGATTTTCCAAAGTCCAAGTGGCTGGGCTTACTTGGCATGGCAATACGATAATCGTCCTCGGGATCAGTTTCCTCAATAACTTCTTCTTCTACTCCGGCAGGTGCTTGTTGTGTTTGTTCTGCATCTTTACCAGGAGTCTCTTCAGAAATTACCAGCCCGGAGCGTTGCATGGCTTCGGAGATGGGAACAGTCTCCGAAGTTTCAGTTTCGCCTCCCTCACGTTCAACCCTGGCGGTAGAGCGCACTCTGGCCATTTAATGCTGAGTTTGTGGAAATTAAATATTTTTTCTTCCGAAGCTTCTTCTGACGAAGTAGGCTACAGACTGGAGCTTCGTTCGATTCTGAGAATCAAGCTTCGGCTATAGTTAAGAATTTTGGCAGCAAAACAGTGCAAATAGCAATGAATGCTGTGGTAACTTCACACCTACTCGTCTGTTTATATAGTACTGCAGGTAAGAAGGCGAAGCGGCAGGATTTTTACACCAGGCGGGCAGTCACTTGTACTCGCTGTGCAGTGGACCGCAAAGATCAAACAGTAACTCTGCAAGGTGGGCCTGACACGCGCTCGGAAACCGGATCGTTTCTCAGCAACGAGCTCAGGGAAGGTGTTTTTTGGACCTTCGGCTTCCCGAAGCTGAAGAGGCTTTTTTCACGGATCAAGCTCGTTACGAAAAACGATCTAGCACCGCGAAAGGGGCTACTGTTGGGGCCATGCTTCGTCGCGCCGAAGGTCTTACACGAAGAAGCAGCTTCGGTTGAAGTTGTTCCCAGGAGATGGCCGAAGGTCCCTTTTCATGGAGCTTCGGCGTTACAAACCGACATAGAGATAGAATGACCTTTTTATCCATAAAGGTCTGAGTCAATGTTGTAAACTTTTGTAAGGGGCATAATTGTAATTTGTCACAGGCTGCGTCCTGTGTCTATAAATAGATGAACAGTACCCCCGTACTGTTCACGCTGACTTGGCATTTTGCTATTGCGTCACGCTTGTACTTCTCTCTTTTCCTTCAAGACCAAAGGTACATTTGTAATTTGAAATCATTTCTATTTTTCCATGATAATAAAATAGAAATGATTCTGTCTTGATATTTAAATGTTTGTCTTATATTTTATGCTTAATACGTAACCTTCGTCATTTATTGTCATGTTTACGAAGGTATGTCTTTTGTAACCTTCGTCCGAGATTCATTATTTCCCGAAGGGACATAATATTTCGGAGGACGAAGGACTTTAACACTTAACACTTTTTATGTTGCCTTGTTCTTAACTCTTAGCATTTGAGAACAAGTCCCCAACACTATGTATGAAGATACTAGGTCCGTTAGGCGTCATTATGGTCTACGGCAATCAACAGACTGCGCGCAACATAGAGCGGGACTTCGTGCCCGGTCAGAGAAACGTGCACTGCCTCACGGCACAGCGCGAGGTCCCCGCGCCCGCCAGCCCAACCAATAAGCAGCACGACAAGGCACAGCTGCAGAGCAACGACGGGACCAAGACTGTCCCCCTCGATCAGGCCACGCCCAAGCAGACAGTCACTATCAGCGAAGACCTCACTTCGCATGAAGAGGAGAAACTCCTCTGCTGCCTAACCAAGAATAAGGATGTCTTCGCCTGGTCTGCCCTCGATCTGGTCGGAGTCAGCCGATCCATAATTGAGCACAGCTTGGGAATTGACCCTTTGGTGCGACCAAAAAAGCAGAGGCTTCGCAAAATGTCCGACGAGAAGACAGAGGCCGCCAAGGCGGAGGTGCACCGCCTCCTGGAAGCCAAATTCATCGAGCCCGTGGCTTATCCTACGTGGCTCTCCAATGTTGTAATGGTACAGAAAAAAAGCGGGAAGTGGCGAATGTGCATCGACTTCACCAGTCTCAACAAGGCCTGCCCAAAGGACAATTTCCCGTTGCCGCGGATCGACAAAATAGTCGATAGCGCGGCCGGATGCGAGGTCATGTCTCTCCTCGACTGCTTCTCCGGTTACCACCAGATATACATGAAAGAGGAAGACAAGGCTAGCACCAGCTTTATAACACCCTTCGGCACATATTGCTTCATCAGAATGCCGGAGGGACTCAAGAACGCTGGGTCCACCTTCTCCAGGCTTACCAAAACAGTGCTCGAAGGGCAAGTAGGCAGAAATATATTCACATATGTGGACGACATCGTCGTCGCCAGCAGGAGCAAGGAGGACCATCTCGCCGACCTCGCCGAGACATTCGCGAACATGCGAGACGCACGACTCCGCCTTAACCCGGAAAAGTGCGTCTTCGGTGTTCGCCAAGGCAAAATATTGGGTTACCTGGTATCACACCGAGGCATCGAGGCCAACCCAACCAAGATCCAGGCCATCGTAAACATGACGCCTCCGCAGTACGCCAGGGACGTCCAGCGCCTGACAGGCAGATTGGCCGCTCTCAACAGATTCATCTCCAGGTCCACTGAGCGAAGTCTCCCCTTCCTCAAAACACTCCGTGGTGCAAAAGACTTCGCCTGGGGACCAGAGCAGGCAGCGGCCTTCGCCTCACTAAAACAGTACCTATCAGAGTTGGCCGTCCTCACAAGCCCCGACTCCTCGCTCCCCCTATTGCTCTACGTCGCGGCTTCGCCGCATGCGGTCAGAGCGGCACTAGTGCAGGAGCAGACAGTTGAGGGCGTGGTCAGGCAGTGCCCTGTTTACTATGTCTCCGAAGCACTGACACCGTCCAAGTGCAACATGACAGAGCTGGAGAAGATTGCCTACGCAGTCGTTATGTCTTCGCGCAAACTACGCCACTACTTCGAAACATTCAAGGTCCGAGTCACCTCAGACAGGGGACTCGGCGAATTGTTCAGAAACCCGGAGGCATCGGTGAGGATTGCCAAGTGGGCAGCCGAACTATCCGGCTACCACATCAGCTTCGAGCCTAGGACAGCCATCAAGTCACAAGTCCTGGCAGACTTCATCGTCGACTGGACTGGGCCAATAACACAGCCAGACCCGTCCGCAGAAAAGTTTTGGACGATCCATTGCGACGGCGCATGGTGCCATGCGGGGGCAGGCGCCGCTGTAGTCATCACCTCACCAGTCGGGGTCAAGCACAGATATGCAGCACGCCTCAGCTTCGCTCTGGAATCCGACAGATGCAGTAATAATATAGCAGAATATGAAGCAGTCATCCTCGGCCTCCGCAAGCTAAGGGCCCTAGGAGTCACCACCTGCATCATCAAAACAGACTCCAAGGTAGTTGCCGGCCAGGTCGAGAAAGACTATGCAACAAAGGACCCCGCACTTATGCAATACCTCGCGGCCATCCGAAGTCTCGAGAGACAATTCAAGGGATTCACCCTGCAGCATGTGGATCGGGCCAAGAATGAAGAGGCCGACGCATTGGCCAAGGCCGCCGCCAGGGCGAGTCCTTGCCCTCCGACGTGTTCTTTCACATCATCGGGACACCAGCCGTCCGGAGCCCCGAAGGGCTCCAAATAACTAATGACAGCGAGGGCCACCGCATAGTCAACCTAATCATGACCGAAGACTGGCGGGCACCAATAACCCTGTTCCTACAGGGGTACTATCATCCAACTGACATCAGCGAGGCCAAGCGCCTCAGACATCAAAGTCGGGACTTCGCACTGATTGAAGGCCAACTCTACAAGAAAGGGGTCAGTCAGCCAATGCTTAAGTGTGTCACTGAAACCGAAGGCATCCAGATCCTACGCGAAGTCCACAGTGGCACGTGCGGCTCACACGCAGGGCCAAGGGCCCTAGCTGCTAAGGTGATCCGCCAAGGTTTTTACTGGCCCGCAATGATCTGCGCCGCAAATCGGGTCACAAGATCCTGCGAAGCCTGCCAGAAGTTTTCTCCTCGGTCAGGCAGCCCCTCGCAGTATACAAAGCTGATCGCCCACACATGGCCTCTCCAGCGCTGGGGCCTGGACATTGTCGGGCCCCTGCCCACCGCTCAGGGGAACCTTAAGTTTGCCTTCGTCGCTGTCGAATACTTCACCAAATGGATCGAGGCAAGGGCTGTTTCCACAATAACGTCAAAAACTGCCCAGAAATTCTTTTGGCAAAATATCGTTTGCCGCTTCGGAGTACCATCTGAACTAACAGTTGACAATGGCAAGCAGTTTGACAGCCAAGACTTCAAGGATTTTTGCTTCTCCATTGGCACCAAGCTTGCCTTCGCCTCAGTCTATCATCCGCAGTCCAACGGAGTTGTAAAACGCGCCAATGGGAAAATCTTCACAGCTGTCAAAAAGATGCTCCTCGATGAAAAAAAGGGCAAATGGACCGATTTGTTACCCGAGGCAGTCTGGGCACTGAACACGACTGAGTGCAGGGCGACCGGGTTTACTCCTTTCCGCCTTCTATACGGATCGGAGGCCATGACCCCACAAGAAATAAAACATGGGTCCCCGCGAACAGTTCCATCAGCCGTCCCCGACGTGGACGAGCCAACTTCAAAGGATCTCATTGACGGAGACCGAGTCTTCGCCCTGCAGGCCCTAAACAAATACCAAGCCCAGACAAAAGCATGGCGCGACCACGCAGTCATCCCGAGGGAATTCAGCGAAGGGGACCTCGTACTCGTCCGAACCACTCGGACAGAGTCCAGGGGCAAGCTGGAGCCCAAGTGGGAGGGCCCCTTTATAGTCAAGACGAAAGCTTCCCCCAGCGCTTACAGGCTCACAACGCCAAACGGCGAAGACCTGGAGCATTCCTGGAACATCGACAACCTCCGCAAATTTTTTGTTTGACTCATCAGGGCTGATTTCGCCCTTGTAATTCGCAAAAACAATCTTATACCGGCCCGCACTCTTTTCCTCCCGGGGGGTGAGGTTTTTAACGAGGCGGAGCCATGTAATATATGTGTGAAAAATCCCCCGCAAAAACATGCGTCGAAAAAAGACCGCGACGATGGTCTTCGACATTCGACCAATACAAGGTCACCGCGAGGCTAAGCGCTAGCCACCCTCGCGTGCGACAAATCCGCGCAGAAGTCGCCTAAGGGTGCAGCCGGACTAGCACAACAAGTGCGAACAATCGTAGTCTCCCACGAAGACTATCCGTGCAGAAGTCGCCTAAGGGTGCAGCCGGACTAGCACAACAAGTGCAAAAAAACCGAAGTCTACCGCGCAGACTATCCGCGCAGAAGTCGCCTAAGGGTGCAGCCGGACTAGCACAACAAGTGCGAAAAAACCGAAGTCTACCGCGCAAACTATCCGCGCAGAAGTCGCCTAAGGGTGCAGCCGGACTAGCACAACAAGTGCGAAAAAACCGAAGTCTACCGCGCAGACTATCCGCGCAGAAGTCGCCTAAGGGTGCAGCCGGACTAGCACAACAAGTGCGAAAAAATCGTAGTCTACCGCGCAGACTATCCGTGCAGAAGACGTCTAAGGGTGCAGCCGGACTAGCACAACAAAAGCAGAAACGACAACATCAAACCGTCCGCGCCAAGACCGACTATAATCGCACCAGCACAGCATAACAAAACACACCAGACCAAGTACACAACGCCTTCGCAGGCATAGACAAGCGAGGGCACACAACCTCATCATACAAGCCTTTACACATATACAAGCGAGGGCACCACACTCTACATCGGCTCAACCTTAGGAATAATTCCCATCTCCCTATAATTAAATAACAATATCCTAAGCTCCTCACCCGCAAAAAGACTTCGCAGTTCCCCTTCACCTGTACTCACGGCAGCCGGCAAAGACAACAGTTCTTGCCGGCCAGCCCTACTCACACGAAGCCGACCCCCCTCCGCCCCACTAACTCTACGCTTCGCAACTGCCCTTCGTCGCCGGCGCCCGGGGCTAGGACCAGGCACATCTTCTGTGTCCGCGGCGTGCGGTGAAGCCTCCGCCGCAGCCACATCCAAGGCCGCAAAATAGTCCAAGTCCTCCTCCGATGACTCCTCAGTCCACTCAACCGAGCTCCTAGCGTCAGCAAAATCAGAAAACTCAGATGCAGATCCACCACATTCATTACCACCATCCGCGGTCGAAGCCGCCAAAAATTTAGTAGTGGCGGTTGCGTGCGCAGGCCCAAAATCTTGAACCTGTGCAGCAACCAAAATTCAGCAACATATCCAAAATTCCCTAACTATCTTACACCCACTACGCCACCTGCGGAGCCTCCGCCGTCGCCTCCGCCGCCACCGTCGCAGGATCTTCAGCACTCGGCGCAGCGGCTTCGGGGGCATCAGGCGCGCCTTCGGCGGTCTCTGGGGGCAGGTCTCCGCCGGCCGCAGCGGATGCGGAGGTATCCGGTGCGCCTTCTGCGATCTCCGGGGGTGGCTCCAGGGCGGCCCCGGACACGGCCTCCGCCGGGGTCGGCTACGGGTCAGGCAGCGCGCTGTTCAACGCCCCGAAGCCATCCACCCTCTCGCCACACGCTGCCTAAGTCACAGCACGCAAATTCAGCAAAAACCACATATAGCCCACATCCAGCAAACTCCAAACAAACGCCAAACGTTACCTGAGCCCTCGCCGTCTTGGCCCGCTCCCTAACCACCTCGCGACCGTGTGGACCCCACACCTGGTCGTAGATGGCTCCGGCGGATTCCTTCACTATGGGGTCCTCAACCTTGTAGATATCTCGCTCAAAGTCTTCGTCAGCTTGGTCGAAGACCTCGAAGTGCCGGCACCCTTCGCGAGAGAGCGCGTTCATCGCCCCCTCGCAGGTGACCAGGGAGGCATACGACATAAACCCCTCCACGACAGTGGGGAGTGCCTGCAACTCCTCCTGCACCCACTCCAGGCAGCGAAGTCCGGGCTCTCGGTCCGGCACTTCGAAGTCACCGGTCCGCGCGCCCAGCTCATGGTATGTATCCATAAGCTGTTTGCGCGTCCGTTCGGCCTCCGCGCGCGTCGCGGCCTCGGCCCTCTCCATGCGGCTCTCCAGGGCGATGAGCCGCTCCTGCAGCTGCTCGGCGCGCTCCCTGGCAAGATTGCCCTCCGCCCGTGCCAGATTAGCCTCCGCCTGCGCAGCCTGCGCCTTGACGAGGGCCTCGTTGGTCTCCCTCCTCTCCCCCGCCAATTGGCGCCGGAGGTCAGCCTTCTCTCCCTCCAGCGCGGCCACCTTGTCCGCCAGCTTGCGGCACTTGCTGTCGGCGGCCGATTTTTCACGGACGGCATCAGCATGTTGTGTCCGAAGTCTCTCGACTTCGGCAGACACAACTGTCGTGAGGCCCCCCGACGTTGTGCGGTTGGCGAAGTCAGCCACCTGCAGAACACACGTAAGACCGCGGCCCCAGCAAGCCGAAAAAAAACGAATTCTAGCTCAGCGGACCTGACTTAGCGCCTTCGTCACCTCCTTCAGCCGGCGGGACGCAGCGCCCGCCTCATCCCTGACAGCCGCGAGGGCCAACACCTCGCCTCCGGCGCTAAGAGCCCCGCCCTTCGCCTTCGGCACTACGGCAGCCGTCGTGGTCGCTGCGGCAGGCGCAACTATAGCAAGTTGGCCTTCGTCCGACCCTGCGACGTATCAACGAATAAATAAATAAATTAAAAAAAATGAGCCAACGACTTACCACCAAGATAGTCGTCCACACTAATATCGGTGGCGAAGTCGGCGACACGCTTGCCTGCCGACGGCAACGCTCGGGCCGCCTTCGCGACCTCCGGCGCTCTGCTGGATGGCGGCACAGCCTTCGTCTACTTGGAGCCTCCGGCGCCTGCCGTTGCCTCCGGCGCATTGCTAGATGCAGAGACGCCCGACTTCGCCGCCAGCGGCGGCTTGCCTCCGCCGGGGGCCGCAGCCTTCGCAGCCCCCCCCGCTGCCTCTTCGGCCTGGCTTCAACGAGCCTGACAACCGCCTGGCGCTTTTGTGCAGCTCCCTGGCGATCCTTGTCCATCACTGCCGACACAACAGCAGCAATATTCCGCCCGTAAGGAAAAACTCTCCATTCACGAATCATGCGAGATGTAAAAAAGTCCTCGCCAGTCGCGCGGGGGATAGGAACATTCCTAGGCCAACAACCCCCGGTAACCCTCAGCATCCGAGCCGAAGACTCCCGGAGCTCGGGCGAAGACATCCTTCCCCCCGGGGCCGCGCATGTCCTCATCAACTCTCTAGCAAAACCATCGGAAACCCCAAGTCCTCCCATAGCAGTACCTAATTTCCTCTTTTTAGAGGATGGGGCGGCCGCCGGCGCAGGGTCGTCTCTAGTCTCCACCACCGGCTTCTTCCCACGGCGGTCCACATCATCTTGACCAGGATAGCCGTCATACGGCAATTGATTCAATTCGAAAACCCTATTCAAACGGTCATTCGACCCGCGGATATCCCAGCTGCGCTGGCCCTCTGTCCTCGGCACGTAACGTCCAACGAGCCGCACCGCCCCATCCTCCGCCTCACGCACAAAGGCGGCCGGATCGCGGCTTTGCAGATTCAGCGCGAAGGCTGGACTTCGCACCACTCTTCCACCATGGAAAGGCATCTAGCGAGGGCACACTTCGCCCAACGCCCAGCCATGCGCCAAGGGCCATACCCCGTACACCACAAATTCTTCAACCAAATCGCGCCCACTGCTCAGGCCGGCGGCGCACCGAAGGGCCCCTTCGTTCGCATCCTCCTCCGCCACTTCAAAGGGCGGGTACGCTGAGTAAAAATGAGAACACATCTCGGACATGGGGAGTCCCTCATGGTCTTCGACGGTACCCTCAGCAACGTAAAACCAAAATTCATTCCAGTTGCCCCACTTGTTGCGGGCGCAAGGAACCAACTCGACTACCTGCATCGTGGTCTTGCCGGTCTTCGGTGTGAACGTGCAGGACCCAAACTGAGCAACTTCGTCTCCAATCATCCTCTTCTGCCAGTGCAAACAATAATACTTCGCAAAGACTTCGACCGATGGCTGTCCGCCGTACGAAGTCGTCGCCCAGACATACTTCGACAGAGCCACCACGACATTCGGTGTCAGTTGATGTATCTGAACGTTAAACCTGCGCAGGACTTCGCCAACAAATCGGTGCGTAGGCAGTCGGAGACCGGCGGCGAAGAACGCCTCAAACACAACCAACTCGCCCTCCGGCTCGGGGACTTCCTCCGTCCCCGGGACACGAGCAACTCCGCCGCCGAAGTAATCCAACCGCTGCATATCTTGCATGCGGACCGACGACATCCGCGACACGCCAAAATCAACAGAATCGCCGGCGCGCAACTCCTCCGCCATCAAACTACTCAGCGTCTCCTCAGACGAGGCGTCGGCCGGCGGCGAGGGGTCGGCCGGCGGTGTAGCGGCAGCGGAAGAAGAGGAGGTCGGCATCGCTACGTACCGTCGGCGGCGGCGGGTGGTCTGCTTCACTCGAGCCAGATCTCCGGCGAACAAGAGCACGGCGGGCAGACGAGCAGCAAGACGGTGAAAAAGGCGGCTAGGGTTTTCACGGAGTGAGGAAAGTGAAGTTCAAAAAGCGCCGACCCCCGCCCCCTTTTATAGACAGGGCGCGGCTCTTTGGGAAACCCGCAATCCAACAGGGCGCGGCGCTTCGGGAAACCCGCAATCCAACAGTACGCTGTCAATCAACGGTCATGTCAAAAACCCCCGCGGAACCACTTCGAGCGAGGGCAGCGTCTCCGCCATCTAGCGACGTCTTCGGCACCAGGTGACTTTGTCGAACTGGTCCCTCGGAGGGCAAATGTTGGGGCGAAGGCAAAGACGCCACCCTTCGCTCGAAGCCTTCGCTGCAGCCGCTGGTCTGACAGAGACAAAACAGGCAGGGACACCCTTCGCCCGATTCGGCACCAGACGAAGACCTGCGACGACGTCATCCCACAGTGCGGCCTCGTCCAGCTCAGAGGCCCACGTGTGATCCGGCCCATTGTAACGGGCCCTGCGTGGCCGCCGCGTGTTACGGGCCTAATTTGTAAAGGCATCCCTGTAATTACAGTCTGTAACCCTGCTTTATGGGAATATTCTGGGGATAACCTAGGTAGCTGAGGGCACATGCGTCCTTAGCTCAAGGCGCTGGCCGCTCAGGTACCTATAAATACCCCCGCACAGTGCCCGTGAGAGGCCAGATTAACAGAGCTATTGCCATCTAGCGCGTAACCCTGTTATCACCACTGTTCACCCTTGTTGGCCCCCCTTGCGAGCTGAGAGCAAGTTCCAACAGTACTGTTCATCTATTTATAGGGGAGATGAACCGACTTTACATATAATTACAATCATGCCCTTCGAGGCGCAATGCATGGTTTACAAATGGTAGAAGGGTATTGCTATCTTTCTCCCTCCTTTCTTGTTGTGCAAACCCTGGACCTTCTCCCCTTCATCGTCTTTTATCCGAAGCTTCCTCTACACTGAAGTTGTTTTCCTTGAGTCGTACCTTCGTCGCTTGTTACCGGCGGACGAAGCTTTTCCCTGGTATTCCTTCGGCCATGAGTTAGCTTCGGCTAACCTTGCACACCTAAAATACACTTTATTACATTGGAACGCAGGTGTTTTGAGAACCTTCGGCAGAGTAGGCCCCCAACACTTGGATTTCTAGTGGAGACCATTTCTTGGTCAAAAATCCATACGTGTTAGCCTTCGATATTATTGAAAATGGTCGTTCATGACTATTTTCGATAAAAATGGGGGTTGTGTGGCCATTGATCATCGACCAGAGGCTCGTACACCTCACCCCACATATGTTTCCTTGCCATAGATCACATTCTTGGATTTTTGGTGGAGACGATTTCTTGGTAAAAATCTGTAGGTGTTAGCTTTCGGTATTATTGAAAATAGTCGTTCATGGCTATTTTCAACAAAAATGGGGGTTGTGTGGCCATTGATCATCGACCAGAGGCTCGTACACCTCACCCCACACAAGTTTCCTTGCCAAAGATCACATTCTTGGATTTCTGGTGGAGACCATTTCTTGTTCCAAAATCCGTAGGTGTTAGCCTCCGGTATTATTGAAAATGGTCGTTCATGGCTATTTTCGACAAAAATGGGGGTTGTGTGGCCATTTATCATCGACCAGAGGCTCGTACACCTCACCCCACATATGTTTCCTTGCCATAGATCACATTCTTGGATTTCTTGTGGAGACCATTTCTTGGTCAAAAATCCGTAGGTGTTAGCCTTCGGAATTATTGAAAATGGTCGTTCATGGCTATTTTTGACAAAAATGGGGGTTGTGAGGCCATTTATCATCGACCAAAGGCTCATACACCTCACCCCACATATGTTTCCTTGTCATAGATCACATTCTTGGATTTCTGGTGGTGACCATTTCTTGGTCAAAAATACGTACGTGTTAGCCTTCGGTATTATTGAAAATGGTCGTTCATGGCTATTTTCGACAAAAATGGGGGTTGTGTGGCCATTTATCATCGACCAAAGGCTCGTACACCTCACCCCACATATGTTTCCTTGACATAGATCACATTCTTGGATTTTTGGTGGAGACCATTTCTTGGTCAAAAATCCGTAGGTGTTAGCCTCCAGTATTATTGAAAATGGTCGTTCATGGCTATTTTCGACAAAAATGGGGGTTATGTGGCTATTTATAAACGACCAGAGGCTCATACACCTCACCCCACATATGTTTTCTTGCCATAGATCACATTCTTGGATTTCTGGTGGAGTCCATTTCTTGGTCAAAAATACGTATGTGTTAGCCTTCGAAATTATTGAAAATGGTCGTTCATGGCTATTTTTGACCAAGAAATGGTCTCCACCAGAAATCCAAGAATGTGATCTATGGCAAGGAAACATATGTGGGGTGAGGTGTACGAGCCTCTGGTCGATGATAAATGGCCACACAACCCCCATTTTTGTCGAAAATAGCCATGAACGACCATTTTCAATAATACTGGAGGCTAACACCTACGGATTTTGGACCAAGAAATGGTCTCCACCATAAATCCAAGAATATGATCTATGGCAAAGAAACATGTGTGGGGTGAGGTGTATGAGCCTCTGGTCGATGATCAAACCCCCATTTTTGTTGAAAATAGCCATGAATGACTATTTTCAATAATACTGAAAGCTAACACCTACGGATTTTTTACCAAGAAATCATCTCCACCAGAAATCCAAGAATGTGATCTATGGCAAGGAAACATATGTGGGGTGAGGTGTACGAGCCTCTGGTCGATGATAAATGGCCACACAACCCCCATTTTTATCGAAAATAGCCATGAACGACCATTTTCAATAATACCGAAGGCTAACATGTATGGATTTTTGACCAAGAAATGGTCTCCACTAGAAATCCAAGTGTTGGGGGCCTACTCTGCCGAAGGTTCTCAAAACACCTGCATTCCAATGTAATAAAGTGTATTTGAGGTGTGCAAGGTTAGCCGAAGCTAACTCATGGCCGAAGGAATACCAGGGAAAAGCTTCGTCCGCCGGTAACAAGCGACAAAGGTACGACTCGAGGAAAACAACTTCGGTGTAGAGGAAGCTTCGGATAAAAGACTATGAAGGGGAGAAGGTCCAGGGTTTGCACAGCAAGAAAGGAGGGATAAAGATAGCAATACCCTTCTACCATTTGTAAACCATGCATTGCGCCCCGAAGGGCATGATTGTAATTATATGTAAAGTCGGTTCATCTCCCCTATAAATAGATGAATAGTACCCTGCACAAAGTACCTTTTTAGGTGCTACAGCTTCGTGACGATCAGCCTCCGATATATCTTCGCGCCATTCTCTATTAGAAGGCCGAAGGTATGATTGTAACCTTGTCAATTTGAAGAAATAAAATATGAATGCCGAAGCACATGGGATGAGTTCTTATTTCCTTTTCCATGTAACCTTCAATATGTCTGGCATGTTTCAGCATTAGCCTCCATTTGACCCTTCATCCTCCTATCAATATACCTTCGGTCTATTAACCGGAGGACGAAGGTCTTTCCATTCTAATTATGTGTTGCCTTGCTTTTGTTGCCATATAGCGATCAAAAGCAAGAACCAACATTGGCGCCCACCTCCGGTGATTCCACGACCACAACCCACATCATGCCGCCAAAGAAGGCCACAGTACCAAGCTCTGTCCTCAGAACCTTGGACCCCAACCAAGGGGACGAAGCTCTTCTTCAGGAAGCAAGGAACCAGAAAAAGGAAGGCTATTAGCCTAGAACCGCGCGAAGAGGGGATTGATTAAGAGATCAGCAATCTGGAATTCATTCATCAGCAAGTTAAGAAGCACAAGGAGAAGATACTTCGCCTAGCTGAACTCCAGAAGAAGATTGATGAAGCAACCAAGTAAATAGGTAGCATTGAAGCACACGACAACCAGAACAAGAATCAAGAGTACGACAACCTTCGTCAGGACAGATTCAACTTCAAAAACTTCATGTATGACGAAGTTTCACCGCTGGCACCAGAGCTGCAAGCTGCTCCCTGGCCACCACTGTACAGACCACCTACACTACCCACATATGATGGCCTGTCTGACCCGAAGTAGTTCTTGATGAGCTACGAGGCCATCGTATCTTCGTATGGTGGTAATTCAGCAGTCATGGCAAAATCCTTTGTCATGGTGGTTCGAAGTGTGGCACAAACTTGGTACTCCTCACTTCATCCAAGGACTGTCACTTCTTGGGCGAAGCTCAAAGAAATGCTCCTCACCAGCTTCCAAGTCTTCCAGTCAAAGCCCATCACCGCACAAGCTCTATTCCAGTGCACTCAAGAACCAGATGAATACCTTCTATCATTTGTTCGGAGGTTTCTCCGACTTCGTGCCCAAGCACCAGCGGTACAAAATGACATTGCCATCGAAGCCATGGTCAAGGGGCTCAGGCCAGGCCCAACGGCGCAATACTTTGCAAGAAAGCCACCACACTCTTTGGAAAAGTTGCTTCACAAGATGTACGAGTACATAAGAGCTGATAACGACTTCCGACAAGGAAGGGAGGAGTTGTACAAATACACCGAAGCCGCCAGGGGCTTCGGGGGAAGGTTTAATCCAAGGCATGTCCGAAACATACAAAATCCACCACAAGCCGAAGAAAAAATGACTCAGTCTCAGGGTCAGTCGAGCCATCAACAGTCAAGTTCTTAGCAGCATTCTTCTCATAATACATTCCGTCCACCAGCTCCAAGAGGGGGAAGGGGAGGCCGAAGTTTCGGTGGCAGGTTTAATGGACCTCCAAGAAAGCCTTTTGTTTGTTTTGTGGTGAGGACAAGGGCCACACAACAAGAACTTGCCACCACACAATCAACAAGCAAAAGGAACTTGCTTCGTCAGTCACCCAACCTTCTCCGTCGAAGCAAGTGTTCAGTACATCTTCGTACTGTTCCCCATACATCCCACAGTATGTCCATCCACAGTCGCAGGAGCCAAGACTACATTCTCCTTCAGCTTCAAATGCTTCGAGCGCATGGTCGCCGTCTACCCCCTTCGTCCCGGGACCACCTCCCTATGATCAGGTCCCCACTGATCAACCCATGTTTCCAGAGTTTCCAGTGCAAGTTCCTCAGCAAAGGGATAGAAGGGAGGGCTCCGAAACTCGTATTGTTAACAGTATGGTTCCGGAGACGAAGCACATATACTA
Organism: Zea luxurians; assembly: GCA_029449295.1. Lineage (NCBI taxonomy): Eukaryota > Viridiplantae > Streptophyta > Magnoliopsida > Poales > Poaceae > Zea > Zea luxurians. Next base: position 215,210 of record JAOPSE010000161.1, read on the forward strand.
AAGACCCCAAGGGGCTGGGTAAGTAAGCCCAAAGCCAGGGAAAAAGTTGCCCCACGCATTTATGTTTACTTGTCAAATGTTTTTATTTTCTGTATCTTGCAGTGCATTAATAAATTCGTACCTTTACGTGCGATGGTAGCAAGCTTATTGAAAGTTTCGTAAAAACCTCTGAAGTCGTTCCTAATGGAATGCAGAGCTAAATTCAATCACCATGTTAAGGTGAAAAAGCTCCAAAGTCGTTCCTAAGGGAATGCAGAGCTAAATCCAATCATCAAGTAAAGGTGAAAAAGCTCCGAAGTCGTTCCTAAGGGAATGCAGAGCCTAATCCTATCACCAAGTAAAGGTGAAAAAGCTCCGAAATCGTTCCTAAGGGAATGCAGAGCTAAATTCTTATTACCAAGGTAAAAAAGCTTCGAAGTCGTTCCTAAGGGAATGCAGAGCTAAATCCTATCACCAAGTAAAGGTGAAAAAGCTCCGAAGTCGTTCCTAAGGGAATGCAGAGCTAAATTCTTATTACCAAGGTAAAAAAGCTCTGAAGCCATTTACTGATTTATCTTTTGAAGTTTTAACTAAGGGAGCGCAGTGCCCAATTCCGAAGTCACCGTATTTCTAAGGGAGAAAAAAGTAAGGTTCCCTTGTCACGCGTGAAAACAAGGGAAGGTGTTTTTCGCCTTCGGCTCAAAAATGCACAAAATATGTTTCACACGTAACAAAGGGAAAGAGAAAAACTAATAGAACGAAGGCAAGATATATTACAGCAAAAGCTAAAGAAACCTTCGAGTATCTGTTCCTCTAGCACCACAAATGCTACAATTACACCAAATGTTTTTCACATGTTTATTACATATCAAATGTGTATGGACCAAACATAACTTTGTTATAAAGCTGTTCACAAATTTTTCGGCTAGTTCACGAAGCTGCAAAAGTTTGCATACTTAGAAAATGCGTATACCATTGTGCAACTAAAAATTGAGGGTAGGGCCTATGAATCACGTACATTCGCCTTGTTTTTTAATGATTCCTCAACACTATCCTTTTTGCCACCCTTCGACCATATATCAGATAAGAATTTTCCCCCACTCCGAAGCTTCAGCAGTCGATCTTCGGACGCTATCAGCCGAAACTTTGAAGTCAGGATCAGTGCAATCCTTGACATGGTGGCAGCCAGCTCCTAATAATACCGAAGCAGTACTTCGGGCACCTACCCACGCACAATAATCTTCCCGCGTAGAGAGAACCCCTTTGAATGCACGGATTTCACTCAGAATCCATCGCATTAAACCTTCCAAGTCACCTTCGGCACATTTCTCTCGACATGACCCACCAACCGAAGTGAAGGTCCTCTCTAGCTCCCTCTGTCACCTGTGGCACATGGTATAGCAATTTCTCATCAGAATTTTGTAGTTATCCTTCAGCTGCATCAAGTCATTTATCTCGTCTTTAAGGTCCCCAATTTTTACTCCGCTAGCAGCAGCTGCTTCGGCGAACGCCAGCTTCAGCTTATCAATTTCAGCATTATAACCCTCTTTTGATTATTTTAGCTCTGCTTCAAGGGATTTAATGCGCTTGTCCTTTTCCGCAGTGGAAGTTTCAAACTCCGAAGTTTTCTTTTCCAACGCCCTTTTTAGTCTCTCATTTTCCTCGGTCAAGGTCCGAACTTCTGTTCGATTCTCAACAAAATTATTCTCTAAAACCTTGAAAGATTTCTCCTTTTCCCTGCAGTCGTTCCGAAGTTTAGATACCTCGGATCTGAGTTTCAAAATCTCTTTTTGGGCAGCTTCGCCCTCAACGTTTTTTCTATTCTTCAAAGCTTTACTCAAAAACAAGCCCTACAAAAGTCCAAAATAGACAGATCAGTTTTCAAAAACAAACCAATCCGAAGCATACAAGAAAAATCAAAATGCTACCTTCAGAAAGTTGTAGGACAAACAGTCAGAAAATTCGTCAAAGGGCATCAACGATAGCCCAGCTTCAAGCTTCGGGAAACCAATATTATCCACTATATAGCGGCACACATTGGTTTCCAGGTTGTCCAGGCAGCAATACAGATAGTCATCTGGCCCCCCTCCAAAGATTGTGGCCTCCGAAGGGTACCCAAGTTCCTCCGAAGGGTATCAGTGTCGAGAATTTCTTTATGTTGGGCTAACCAGTTCATGCCCAAGATGACATCTATGTCTTGGCCTTTTAGAACAATCATATTAGTAGGAAAGTCCCGTCCGGCCAATGTTACGGGCACTTGGTAAGCCACTTCTTTTCACTGTTGGTAGCTTTACTGTCGGGCGGGGAAGACCATTCGTCAACCAATCTTCATAGAGGGACGGGGCCTGAAAAGGTCCAGTTCACCATCAAGTGCTTCTCCAGCTATATGAAAAGGTCCGGCTTCCATCCTAACAGGATCCGCAGGGACGTTCGGGTGCAGTTGTGAATACAACACATGAACTTCTTCATGTAGTGTATTATAATAGACCTGTAAGTTATCCATGGCTGAGCTAAGCTCCTCCACGCGGGTTCGAGCTTTGGCTTCCAGATCCCCGATAGGATCGTTGCTACCACTGCTACTTTCTTCATGTCTTGGGGCAAGTTAATGGCGGGATATGCCAATGGGTCTAGTAGATTTGCGCATGGTCTTTCTGGTGCGCAGCGGCATTTTTCTATGGGGGAAAATTTTATTAGCATAATTCTTAGCATGATGCATGTGTAATTACAGAATCAACCTTAGTTGATTCACACCTTCTATATGTTGCACTCCTACTACCTGGTCTTTAAGATAAACTCTTCAGAATACTTAGGTAAGAAGGGAAGAGAGTTTCTAGATAAGACATTTAGAAAATCCTTCTGAAGATGCCTCATAATATCTGCAGAGAAGGGCTTCGCTCTGATACCAGCTGTGACGGAACCTCCCAAGCAATTAGGCCCACCTACAGTTGTCCTTGTCCAACGGACCTCAGACAACCCTGTAGGTGCCCCTGAATCACTTGACAAGTTCGGTATCTTCTTACCTTTCCAGGAACGCTTCACCCGTCTTGCAGACATTACAGAACATCGGAGATATAGAAATGCGGAAGCGATTACATAAACTTACATTTATTTAGAAAGTAAGATCAAGTTATTTATTACAGACCAGAGTTATAGCCTAGGAGTGCAGAGTAATATTATTACACATACCAAGGGAGGCAAAAACTCCTCCCGATAGTTTTTACTTAAAAGTCCTAAATGGAGGATCCTTTCCTCCCGCACTTCATTCCTTGCGTTCTTCCTTTGGTACCACCTTAGAGCAAAAGCAACAAAAATTTGTCGCTTCCTCACCTAAAAACAACGGGGGAATAAACCCTGAGTATGGAATTACTCAGCAAGTCTTACCCGACTAAAGAAAAGACTCTCAAGGGTATGCTGGTTAAGGGAGTCAAGGTAAGGCTTTTCAATAATCAAAGACTCTGTTTTGCAGAAATGCTTACTAAAGTGGATCCTTAAAAATCCAGTTTTATTTGTCAAGTTAAGTAAAATTACCTGCAACTAGAGTTCTTTCTACCCTAGTTCAATCACTTGACCTACACTAGCCAATTTCTTAACAAAACCTTTCATCTTTAGTGGATTTCTACGTATAGGGCAGTGACCAAGTCTTCATAACCGCGAAGGTACGGCGATCCGAATCGATTATACTCAGCTGAGGATCTCCAATCACATGACATATGTAGCACTTAACCCTTGCATATGTCAACCCGCCACCGGGGTTCTTAAGACCAGATCATGTTCACGCAAACCGAGAGCACAGATACACCACCATCCAGCCTCTTGCTACGGAGGGTACACCCTACTCCCGCCACCGCTCCACGCCCATTTCGTGTTATCTTATTCTGGCCTTAGTCTGCCCGAGGCAAGGCTTACCCATGACGAGGCATGTGACCAGTTAAAGGGTCCTCGGTCATCAAGCCTACATCGACACGGTCCTTAATCGACTCAGACGGAGACACTACACCGAGACTCCTTTCTCGTGCAAGTCACCCACCTGGTCTCAGCTTAATCATTTCAAACCCAAAGTTTGGTACCTGGCAGAGGTACATCTTTCCCGATGTTGAACCCATCAAGGCCTTTGACATATCCAGCATCAAGTTTTATTTTCGAAAACATCCCACCCACCTTTGCCACATCATCTTTTGTAAAACAAAACATTTTGTTTTTCTAAAGCAAGGCTAAGCATCAAAAATCTTTTGTAAAACGGGTGATCAAGGAAGGTAATCAAATTCAAGGAAGGTAATGCAGGAATTGTTTTATCAATCAACTCCTATCACCTAATGCATCAAGCAAGTGAGAAAGATTTTAAAAGTATCAAGGAAGGTGGCAAATGCACCGGGGCTTGCCTTCGTTAATAGGTGAGTCAGGCTCGGACCCACAGATATCAAAGTAGAAACAATTTCCGGCCTGAGATTCCGAAGGTGGTGGTGTCTTCTCTTCAGTTACTTCGATCTCTTCTTCGTTTTCTAATCATAACGATATATATGTGTATATAAGAATGAATGCCATGTAATGTTCATGAGAGTGCAAAGATAATAAGGATTTATTATCTAAGTCTTGAATACAACTTTCCTTCACGGAATTCCGAGAACTTAGGGTTTCCGGAGTCAGTAAAGGAGTTCAAAGGGCACGGGGTGGGGGTTTTGGGTTCTAGTTATCAAACAAGGTTCAAATCAAACCAAACTCTACCCAAGGCTTCTAAATAATGTGTAGAGCTTATATAAAAAGTTTGGGAAATTTGGGATTACCATTTATTTTCTAAAAATCCAGAACTAATGGTTTAAGCTAGTTTAAATACCTCAAAATTCCTTATTTAATTTAAAATCATGAAACTATTTTTATTAAATACTATGGAAAATAAGAAGTCTAGGAAAATTGGTTTCACAATTTTAGGATTTTTCTACAATTTATAACAGATTTCCAAAGCTCTACTGAAAAAGAAAAAGTAAAAGATCAAATAGTACTGGGCCGGTTCTAGCCCAGGCGGCCCAGGTCCAGGGAAAAACGCGCCCGCGCCCGCACGCGCTAGCAGTTTTGCGAAAAGGGCCTCGGGTTCTTGGCTAACTGGGAACGAGTTCTTTTACTATTTCATTGTGTCGCTGACAGATTGCAGAAAAGACCCTATAGTTCTAATTCTTCGCAGAGGGAGGTCCCCGACGTCGCACGGCGGAGGTCCGATCACCGGCGAGGTTAGACCGACCGGATTACGCAAGGACTGGCGCTCTCGAGCGGCATACACCAAATCAGACCCCCCTCCGAGCATTTCCCCTAAGTTAATTGCACGATTGGTGACCCATTTCGCTCTACCCACGAGGACAGCTAAGGTTATGGACACATGCTCGTGTTCCCGGCGATGGGTGGTGTTCTAGTTCAATTGAAGGGGTTGTAGAGCTTGAGGAGGGTCTAGGGACACTAGAACAAGCAACAGAGAGACTGGAACTAACCTGAGTTGGGCTTGTCGCGGTTGAGCTGTTCTTCGTGGTGGCGGAGACCAGTTTGGGGGAAACAAGAAATTCTTGAGCTCTGGCGAATGATCGTGGCTAATTAGCGGTGGCTGGATACTTCACTGCCTTACGGTGCTCGCGGCGGGGTCAATTTATATGCATCGCGAGCGGTGGTCACGAATTTGGACGAGACACACGGCGGCCGGAGGAAAGGAAGCTTCACTGGTGCAGTGGATTCGTGGTCCCTACCGTGGCGGTCATTCCGGTGATCGACGGGAGGCTAAAGTGAATCACGGCGACGCGGTGGCAAGGTTTGGACACGCGGCGCAAGGTCGGACAATGGCTGTCGCCGGTGAGCTTATCAGCACCAGCCGCAAAGCACGGGGGGGTACGGCGGTGAGTCACCGAAGTGGCGTCCAGCGCACGGGGTGACGACCGAAGCGTTATCCCCAATCCTAGTGCACGAATCCACACGCCGGCGACACGAATCGCGGCGGCGAGTCACCGACGGTGAGATCTTTTTAGCGCTGGCGGTTTGATCATCTCGGGACACTGTACCATGGCGAGTGTTCATCAGACAGCCTGATAGAGAGATTTGCAGAACCAATAACTTCCAGTTTTGTGTAGTAACTTGATTGCCACTCTTTAGCAAAGTTATAGCCCTAAGATCTGGCTATAATGTTGTTATAGTAACCTCAAGCAAATTCTGGCTCGATCTTGTTTGAAATTGAGCCCCAAGTTCAGGTAATCCTACTATGAGACCAAGTTTCAGTCATCAGTTAGCCTGACAATCCAACTTTGGGCTTAATTATCTCTAAATTATTCTTAACAACTGAGCTCACACCCTTAAGCAAAATTGTTCTCCTTTGTTTGCTCTACAACTTTGATGTGGTGCCTTTGGGCAAAAACCCTAGTATTTGAAAGTTACAAGGCTCAAAAGTTGAGCCCACAAATCTGAAATTCAGACTTAGAGGGAAATCTCAATTGGGGTCCTTTTTGCAAATGAATCCAAAACTTAGGGTTTGGCCTGTAAATCTTCCCAAAGGTGAACCATGTGACTTTATATGTTTTAACATTATAGTTTTTACACTTTAGTCCAAATGTGCACTGTTTTTGCACATAGGCCCCTAGGGTTTGGACTTAGGGTTTTCCAGGGTTCCAATGGGGGTTTTTGGTATCTCAGGGGTATAAATGTGATTCAAGTTTGTTCTTGGGAACATTTTATGACTATTCCCCTAAAGCTTTTAGGTTTTCTCAATTTGGGTTATGTTTTACCCCTTTAATCCCTATTTAGCGTTAAGTTCCCTATCCAAGGTTCTATTTGCAAAATGCAATAACAATACAACTTGTTTGAAATTTCTACCTAGTGAATGCACTCTAGGTGTGTCAAACATATGCAATGCCAATGCTTATGATGTTATGCTCAAGTTTTAGTTACAGTAACACCAGGGGTGTTACATCCTTCCCCCCATAAAAGAATCTCGTCCCGAGATTAAAAGTCCTAGGGTAAGTAATGGTAAAGGAAACACATTACGTTTTTATTTCCTTATTCTTGGTACAAGGCAGGGGTGGTTTGGGACTCACTCCTTTATTACAGCAGCTACACATGCTTTACAAATTACAAGAGGCTAAAAAGCCTGGGAAATTTTTATCTAAAAAGTCTTGAGTTTCCCATGTAGCCTCATCTTCGGAATGTTGGTTCCATTGTATCTTATAAAACTTGAGAGTTTTTCTTTGGGTAATCCTGTCCTTCTGATCCAAGACTCTAATGGGATGCTCGGAATATGTCAAGTCTGGTTCAAGGACAACATCTGTCACTTCAATGGTTCGATCGGGAACCCGAAGACACTTCTTCAGTTGTGACATGTGGAACACATTATGCACAGCAGACAAGGTTTCGGGTAATTGGAGTCGGTATGCCACTGGTCCACATTGCTCAAGTATAGGGAAAGGACCAATGTACCGGGGTGCAAGCTTTCCTTTAACCCCGAAACGTGATACCCCCTTCATTAGCGAAACTTTTAGGTAGACATAGTCTCCCTCAAGGAAATATAAGGGCATTCGCCGTTTGTCTGCATAACTCTGCTGACGAGCTTGAGCTTTCTTCAAATTATGAATTATTCTTTGAACTCTTTCTTTGGTCTCTTTCACCATATCAGGCCTGAAGAAGTACCTTTCACCAGGTTCAGACCAATATAGCGGAGTACGACATCATCGTCCATATAAAGCTTCAAAGGGTGCCATCTTGATGCTTTCTTGATAGCTATTATTATATGAGAACTCCGCTAACGGCAAACATTCATCCCATTTTTGTGGGAATTCCAGAACACATGCTCGCAGCATATCTTCAAGTATTTGGTTCACTCTCTCAGTCTGCCCACTGGTTTGAGGATGGTAGGCCAAACTGTGGAGCAATTTGGTACCCAGGGATTTATGAAGCTCCTCCCAGAATTTGGATACGAATTGAGGTCCACGATCCGACACTATAGTCTTCGGAACACCATGCAGACTAAGAATACGAGAAATGTACAATTGGGCATAGACAGTAACCGGGTGATCTGTCTTGACTAGCAGAAAATGAGCAATTTTCGTAAGCCGATCAATTATAACTCAGATAGAATCATACCCTTTTGTAGTCCTGGGTAATCCCATAATGAAGTCCATACTAATATCTTCCCATTTCCATGTTGGGATAGGTAAAGATTGTAATGGACCGGCAGTCTTCATGTGTATGGCCTTGACATGTCTGCAAGTGTCACACCTAGCCACATAGCGTGCAATTTCAATTTTCATCTTTGTCCACTAATAGAGACGATGTCAGCCAGAAGAACACATAAGGTTCCATGTGTGCAATTTGCTTCTTCTGATGACATTGTACTATCTGAGTCTGTTGGGCGGCAATTATGCAACTTTACCCAAACAGAATCAGATGCACCATCTTGGGTAAAACAAACAGAAAGAGGTTTACCAACAAGTGGTTGTAGTAAATCCATAGTACACGAGACGGGTGTGAATGTCGAATAACATTACGGTCAACTCGTGTTAACCAGGGAATCCAAGTCCACGAAAGGTGATACAGATTCAGGAAAATCACCAGCAGAGGGATCTATAAATACGGACTTTGCATCCAGTCCATTTTATCTAGCACTAGTCATGGATCGGTATGATCACACACGCAGGAATATCATGCGTGAGGCGGTCGAGGCGCGACTAGAGCGATAATTTACTGGTCGACTTAATTTGATTTTTGGTGAGTACCTTCTTTAGGGTGGGTTGAACCAAAGTGAGTTTAGACATCTCGATAAAACGATCCCTAAACTCAGCCTTCGTTCATTGGGCAGTTACAAGTTAGTCAAAACCAACTTGTTGAACTACTTTTGACATTAAGCAAATCCTCTCAGTACCATTGGTAAGCCAAGGGTTGAGAGTTTACTCATATTAACAGTTGGGCATGTAGTTGGGTAGAAATCTATTTGGTCAGGTTGTTCACCCATTTTCTCATGCGAGCTGAATTATCCACTTGGTTAGGGAATACATGGATTAAATAAGAGAGCGAATGAACAAACTCCTGCATTTCAGCAACAGGGGAAGCAGATATCTATTTTGAGAGATAATCAGTTGTTTTCTTACACTAAAAAGCTCCAAGGCTTCACCTTTACACAAAGGATGTAAAGGGAACTTGTATGAGTAGTCACTACCAAAATCAAAAGAAATAAGATCACACATGAAAGTGGTATGCCCTTTTGATCCAACGGAGATGACAGATGTTGCTTGATCTCTTCACAAACAACATAGAAATTGTTTCAAGGAAAGGTCAATGGAAGATAACACATCAGTGTAATTCCATAATGGATCATGACTAGAGACCTCGATACCGACATGCGCCAAGCAGCAAAATTCTGTGTGCACATTCACAGGAGGCTCTCAGTTTCGCCGCGGTACCATAAGTCCTTAACCATGACACCATTACAAAACTGGCACCAATAATGAATCTCACGTGGTAAGAACAATTTGCGCAAAGATAACATATCGATATAGTCTAATATTGGATTATGACTATTAACGGTGATACCAACGGGTGCCAAGTAGCGCAGCCATGTGTGTGCATCCACAGGAGGCCCTCGGTTTCATCGCGGTGCCATCGGTTTTAGTCGTAACACCATTGCTAGACGTAACCAATAAGAAATCTCGCGTGACACTAATGGATTGGGTAAGGGTGACAACATACAAAGAGATACTCCACCAGTAAAGATGGTTACAAGTAGAGAGCAAAATAGATCATGGCCAGATGAAGTGAACAAGGCATGGCCATAACCTAAACTTGATGAAAGAAGTACGATGGGAGACTGTTAATTCAGCCCCAAGCATATTTCTATGCCCATTGCAGAGAGCACAAGGTCAAGGATTAAGTTGGTATGTCTTTGATAGATATGAAGAAACCAAAGGCATCAAATTCAAGAAAATGGTCGGACATGTCTTTCCTAGGTTGGGTTAATAAAGCAACATGGTGATCCGCAAGGAGAGGCCAAATATACTAGAGACCACAACCTGCATCAGCTAAACAAGAGAATGGTTCTAAAAGGAGACATGACTTGAGATCCTTATTGTTGACGCCTTTTCGGAGCGCCAAATACTCAAGAAGAACCGGCGGCGGTGCTCTCTGCACAGGGGCGGACGGTCCGCGCGCGGGGCCGGACGGTCCGCGGCCTGGTGCGAGGCGCGGTGGTACTCTCTGCGCAGGGGCGGACTGTCCGCGGCCTGGGGCCGGACGGTCCGCGGCCTGGTGCACGGCTAGGGCTTCTCTGCCTAACGGCCGGACGGTCCGCGCCCTGAGGCCGGACGGTCCGCGCGTACGCAGAGGCGGCGGAAGTCGCCGGCGGCGCCTGGATCTCGCTCCCGGGAGGGACCCCGTCGGGGAGGAGAGATCCTAGGTGGTGTCTAGGCTCGGGCCGGCCGACCTAGACTCCTCTAATCGACGTAGAGACGAAGAGAGACGAAGAATTTGGGGATTGGGAGGCTAAACCTAAACTAGAATAGAACTACTCCTAGGGTAAAATGCGAATAAAAGTTGTATTGATTCGATTGTTGATGATTACAAATCGGCCGTAGACCTCTCTATTTATAGAGGAGGGGGGCTGGACCCTTTACACAACTGATTCCGAGCTAATTCCGCGAATCTAGCTAACAACCGTAGCACAAAACTCGGAACCCTAATCTGTTCTGCGCACGCGCGGACCGTCCGGCCCACAGGCGCGGACTGTCCGGACCGCGGACCGTCCGGCCTCAGGGCCGGACCGTCCGCCCGCTCTTTTTTGGTTCCAACATATGCCCCCCTGCCTTTTGGTGGAGCTGGGCGAACCAAAAGCAACTAACTCGATGTAATCACATCGGTTCTCTTAGGCATCTTGCCACATACTAGGATGGTACTGTTTGAGGAAACGCCCATTCAAAGCCTTTGGTAAATCCTTGCCTTGTAATGTTTGTAGCAAATAGGCGTTACCAGACATTACCTGTTTTACTTTATAAGGACCCTCCCAGCTTGGCGACCATTTTCCAAACTTACGGTCTTTATTCCTTAAAGGCAAGATGGTCTTCCACACCAGATCCCCTACTTGAAATGACTTTGCTTTGACCTTCTTGTTGTAGGCCCTGGCCACTTTGATCTTGTCTTTTTCTATTGCTCCCAAAGCTATCACCCTCTTGTCGGTCACCTCATCAATATTATCCATCATTGAATTATAATAATCCATGATGGTTAGATCATTTTGTCTGGCGAACCTAACAGCATTCAAACTTATCTCCACAGGCAACACTGCTTCCTGCCCATAGACCAGCTCAAAAGGAGACACTTTAGTAGCACTATGTTTAGATATTCTATGAGCCCATAAAGCTTCAGACAAAATCTTATGCCAATACATAGGATTATCAGATATCTTCTTTTTTATCAAGTTGATCAATGTCCTATTACTAGACTCGGCCTGCCCATTGGCCTGAGCATAGTATGGAGATGAATTAAGCAACTTAATTCTATATAATTCAGCAAATTCACGTACCTCCTTAGACATAAAAGAAGTCCCTTGATCTGTAGTCAAGGTCTGGGGAATGCCAAATCTATGAATAATATGCTCAGTTATGAACTCAATTACCTCCTTGTGTGTCATGTTCTTCAGAGCAACGGCTTCAGTCCATTTGGTAAAGTAGTCAGTGGCAACTAACACGAACCGATGCCCTTTTGATGATGAAGGATGAATTTCTCCAATAAAGTCTAATCCCCATCCTCTGAAAGGCCAAGGTTTGATGATAGGATGCAATTCGGCTGCAGGGACCAACTGTAGGTCGCCGAATTTTTGACATACCTGGCAACCCTTGTAGTACTTGAAACAATCAGCTACCATGTTAGGCCAATAAAAACCAGACCTTCGCAGCAGCCATTTCATCTTTGGAGCCGATTGGTGGGTACCACAAATTCCTTCATGTACTTCGGCCATGGCCAATATAGCATCATCTGGGCCCAAGCACTTAAGCAAGACATCATTGACTGTTCGGCGGTAGAGTTCATCACTCATCAAAACATACTTGAAAGCTGTTCGCCGAATGTTTTTATCTGTCCTGATATTGGGATCTCGTAGATAATTAAGTATAGGTGTCCTCCAATCACTTGCATCGGCCTCATTGTCAGCCGAATTGATCAAAAGAACATTTCTGGTAACCCCGGACGGTCCGGCGTCGTCACGCGGACGGTCCGCGACCTGGGAATTTGGCTCTGCACTGGTTATCAGATTTTCAGTTCTGTGAAATTTCCCTTTCTTTACCCGATAACCTGATGCATCTTGTGCCAAATCGTTAGCTCTATGATTCTCAACTCTAGAGATATGCCGAATACTGAATTCGTCAAAAGAATGGATTATGCTCCAGCATTTCTCAAGATAACTATTTAGAGTACCATCAAGACATTGATATTCTTCTAACACTTGTTGGACAACCAGCTGAGAATCACCAAATACCTTCACATGTTTTACTCCCATACTACTTAAAAGTTCTAAACCGAATAGAAGGGCCTCATATTCAGCTTGATTATTAGTGCAATAAGTTTTCAATCGGCTAGAGAAGTCAAAGGAGACATTACTTGGTGAAACAAGCACAATGCCAATTCCTTGCCCTTCATTGCAAACCGATCCATCAAAATATAAAGTCCAAGGAGTAATAGTGAGGTATGACATGTCTAGTTCATAAATATCATTAACCCGATGTTCTACGATAAAATCCGCTACGACTTGGCCTTTCATAGATTTCAATGGTTCATAGGCCAAGTCATATTCTATGAGTGCATAAGCCCACTTACCAATTCTACCACTCATAATTGGGTTATGCAACATGTATTTGATTACATCGGCTTGACCAGAAATAGTGCAACGACTAGACAGTAAATAACATCTACATTTGGTGCATGCATAAAACAAGCATAAGCATAACTTTTCAATAAAAGTGTACCTTGTTTCAGCATCCACCAACCTTCGGCTTAGATATGTCACCACATGCTCCTTCCCCTCAGTTTCTTGTGTCAGAACAGCCCCAATAACCTTGTCTTCAGCTGCAATGTATAATCTGAATGGTGCTCCTACTTGTGGTGCTTTTAACACGGGAGCCGAAGACAAGTATTTTTTAATGAGATCAAATGCTTCCTGCTGCTCTGCCCCCCAAGTGAATTCAGCATCATTCTTAAGCCGAAGGATAGGGGTGAAGGCATCAATCTTCCCGGCCATGTTAGAAATAAATCTTCGTAAATAATTCACCTTGCCGAGAAACCTCTGCACTTCGACCTTACAAGTCGGAGGCCCCACATTCCGAATAGACTTGATTCGGTCAGGGTCTATTTCTATACCATGTTCATGTATGACAAATCCTAAAAACTTACCAGCCGACACTCCAAAAGCACATTTACGTGGGTTCATTTTCAAACCATACTGACGCATTTTATCAAAGGCTTTGCGCAAATCAGCTATATGAGAACTAAACTCAGCCGATTTGACTACAATATCATCAATGTAAACTTCCACAGTGTTTCCTAACAATTCATGGAATATCAAATTCATAGCCCTCTGATAAGTAGCACCAGCATTTTTTAGACCAAATGTCATGACAACCCACTCAAATAAACCAATGAAGCCTGGACATATGAAGGCCGTTTTAGACGCATCTTCTTCGGCCATGAAAATCTGATTATATCCGGTATTACCATCAAGAAAGCTAATAATTCTATTTCCTGATGCATTATTGATTAATGTGTCGGCTATGGGCATGGGATATTCGTCTTTAGGAGTTGCTCTATTTAAATTGCGAAAATCAATGCATACTCTAAGTTTACCTGACTCCTTCTTCTCCACCGGCACAATATTGGAGACCCATTCTGCGTATCTGCAAGGTCTGATAAAATCAGCTTCTAGCAGCCGGTGGATTTCGTCCTTGATGCGTGGGAGAAGATCTGGACGAAATGTTCTAGCTCTTTGCTTGAAAGGTCTGAAACCAGATTTAATAGGCAGCCGATGCTCTACGATCTGTCGGCTTAATCCAGGCATTTCAGTATAATTCCAAGCAAAGCAATCTGAATATTCCTTCAATAGACCGATCATCTCATCTCTAGGATCGGTCTCCAGGGTCTTGTTTACAAAAGTCGGCCTTGGAGTTTCACCATCTCCTATGTCAATCTCCTCCAAAGGATCGGCCGATGTAAACCCCTGTCCTAGTTTATCAAGATCTCTGAATTCCTCTATTATGTTTCCCACAGAGGAATTAGAAGATCTTTGTGTGACGGCGGACTCTCCGGTCTCGGGGACCGGATCATCCGTAATACTGTCCTTTTGCTGTGATGTATGTTCGGTCTTAAAGTCCGAACCCTTTTGTGAAAGACCAGACCATCCGGCCTTGGAAGCCGAACTGTCCGTGGCCAGAGACTCATGAGTTTTGCGTGTATTCATCATTTAAACTTTATTTAGGATTTAGCCGATTTTCCATCGGCTCTAGCATTACAGGAATGAAACCTTTCTTATCTATGCTTATGAATTGGTAATCAGAAAAATCTACTCCTGTGAGACATGTAGCAGTCTCATAAGTCCAGAGTACAGGGGCATCGGCCACAGCGATGCAGGCCGATACATCAGCATGTACTTGTTCTATGTCATCGCCTACCCATTGTATTAGCATTTGATGTAATGTAGAAGGTATACATTGATTGGCGTGAATCCAATCTCTGCCTAGAATTAAACTGTAATTTCCTTCTACATCAGCGACGAAGAATGCAGCAGCAAGGGTCTTAGTCCCGATGGTTAATTCAACGGACGTGACTCCCCTGGCTTTGATCGAACTATCAGTTCCAACACCGCTGAGGGTCATGTTGGTCTTGACAAGTTCGTCATCTTGTTTTCCTAATTTTCTGTATAATGAATAAGGCATTAGATTTACAGCCGCCCCTCCGTCTACCAACATCTTAGCAATCGGTATCCCATCGATGTGACCGCGCACGAAGAGCGGCTTTAAATGATTTACCGATTCCTTTGGTTTAGTAAAGGCGGCTTCTTTAGGACCAAAATCAAACTGGGCAACAACAGGTTCATCGTCGCCGATGATAGTACAATCGGCAGAAAATGTAATAATATTTACATCCATACCTGGGCGTTCTGGAGAAGCCTCGTAGTCGACCAGGTCTTCTCCCAGCAGGTCGTCCTCTTCCATTGATGTTGTCGTGTCGTTGGAGGCTTCCTGGTGAACGGCGGACGGTCCGCGTGCGGGGGTCGGACGGTCCGCGCTTGGTGCAGGTTGTCCAGAGACTTCCTGGTGAACGGCGGACGGTCCGCGCGCCGAGGCCGGACGGTCCGCGCCTGGTGCAGATTGACTTTCTATTTCTATGGCCGTTTGTTTTTTCTCAACGGCCTTCGGTCTCCATTTCTTTTGCGGTGGCGGGTATAGTGGATGTGTGTCATTAAATGTCTTTTCCGCCTCCTTCTCCTGGCTCTCCTTTGCTCTTAGGCGCTGTAATTTTCTCTTTTGGGATCGTGTCAATCCCGTTGGGCACCATCGAGGCATGGAGTATTTTGGATCGGCTGTTTTGATAGTAGCCGTATCCCTTTTGGTTGTGTTGGCCGATTCGCCAAAAATCATCGGCCCTTTATTATCTTCTTGTATGACAACATCTGCAGTGCCTATCTTGATGATGTCCTTTTTTGTTGTTTTTTGAGTTGCTGCAGGCATATGCCCCCCTGCCGGATTGGTCGGCCTAGGAGGCCGAGTAGTCCGGCAATCTTGTTGGGCCTGTGCCTGGTGACCAGATTCAGCAGCGCTCAATCGGTCTTGCACTGGCGGCGCCAACCTATCAAAAACGGATGTTTGGGGTGCCCCCCAGGCGGGGTACTGTGGCATCCCAAATGGATATGGTGGCATGCCCCACATTTGATTTGGGACATATGGTGGAGGTAAGTATGTGTATGGATATGGCATAGATGGATAAGGGGGTGGAGGGGTCCATGTCGGCATGTTAGGTCTCAATTGTACAATAGGACCTCTCATTTCTTCCGATTGGTGAGGTGGTCCAATCGGCCTGACCTGACGTTGCTCATGAATGGGTGAGCGGGGTCGCTTCAGTGGCCGGTCACTGGGGCCGGCCTTCTTTTTCACATATTTAGACAACAATTGATCGAAAGTCGGGCCAGGCTTGATCAGCCGACCAGCTGCTTTAAATGTATTTGTTTTCCACGTACCTATCTCTGGTCGTCGTGGTTTGAAGGTACGTGGTCGTTGCGAGTCCTGAGCATGGCCGGACCGTCCGCCGGAGCTCTCCGGACCGTCCGGTGGGGTCCCGGACAATCCGCGCCTACGTGCCGGACTGTCCGGGATACGCAGCACTGGCTCCTGCATCTGTCTCCCTATCTGTGCTTGCCCCCCAGTACTGGAGGCTGTGATGGTCACCTTTAGGGTCTCCCCTCCATCGGGAGTCTTCTCGGCCACCACTTTCCTGCAAGAAACTTTACGATCCCCATCGGCCTCTTTAGCATTGCCGATGATTGTCTCTTTGCCTTTATCGGCTGTGTTTGGCCGAACTAGGACTTTCTTGCCCTCGAAGTCAATCATGTTCATCGGAAAGGGCTCTGTATCCACCTGCATTTCCTAAAATTTCAATCGTCCTTCGTTAATGGCCGATTGAATCTGTCGACGGAATACATTACAATCATTAGTGGCATGAGAAAATGAATTATGCCACTTGCAGTACGCACGACGTTTTAGCTCGTCGGCGGATGGGACAGTGTGATTTATTTTAATATTACCATTTTTGAGTAATTCGTCAAATATCCTATCACACTTACCAACATTAAATGTAAACTTAACCTCCTCTTGCCGTTTCTTTTGAATCGGCTGTAAGGAGGCACAAGCCGAAGATTTGGCCTGCTTTGGCCAAACCATTTCAGCAGCATACACCTCTGCTGATTCGTCTTCTGAGCTACTTTGGTCGCATTCTACTACATGTACGTTGTGACGAGTTGTTTTAGCAGTTTCTTTGCTTCGGCTTTCACAAGCCAAAGCTCTTTGGTGTAATTGTGCTAGTGTAAAGAATTGGATGCCTTCTAACCTTTCCTTTAAATAATATCGCAGACCATTAAAGGCTAATCCTACTAGCTGTTTCTCTGCTAAATGAATTTGAAAGCATCGGTTTCTTGTATCTCGGAATCTCCGAATGTAATCATTAACCGATTCATCTTTTGTCTGTCGCAACGACACTAAATCTACTAAATCCAACTCATAGTCACCGGAGAAAAAATGATCATGAAATTTTTGTTCTAGATCCCCCCATGACGAGATGGAATTAGGAGGTAAAGTGGCATACCATGCAAACGCGGTTCCTGTTAGCGATAATGAAAATAAACGTACGCGAAATGCCTCTGTGTCGGCCAATTCTCCCAATTGTGCTAAGAACTGGCCTATATGTTCGCGTGTGTTTTTCCCTTGATCACCCGAAAACTTTGCGAATTCGGGTATCCTGGCTCCCTGTGGGTATGGGTGGTGATCAAATCGGCTGTCATAAGGTTTCCGATATGATTGCCCCCCAGGGACCATGCTTACTCCGAGCTTATCTCGGAACGCCCCGGCTATTTCCTCCCTTACTATATCAATGGCAGCCGGTGCGAGACCACCGGCTCTCTGCTCAAACATAGATGGGGTTGGCTGGATATTAGCATGCTGTCTTTCCCCCCATTGGTTTGAGTTACGTGGTGCATTTTCATTTGCCCTATATGGCTCATATGTTTGATCGTTTCTTTCCGGCCTTCTAGGTGGGGCCGGAAAGCTTTCCTGGGCTTTGGATCCTGAATTAGTGGGCTGGCGCATTGCATAGTGTGATGGGAAGTTTTGCTGGGACGGGCGAGGATTCATGTAATAATTCTCCTCAAAAGACTCATGCGCGGACTGTCCGGATACGTACCCGGACCGTCCGTGGTCATATGCGGACCGTCCGTCATTGTATGCGGACCGTCCGGCTGGGTAGTTTGGGTTCTGTGTCATATGTGGTGGCTCGGGCGCATATCTAGGTAACTCATTAAAAATAGGCCCGACTGTTGTTGGCCCGGACGGTCCGCGCTCACGTGCGGACGGTCCGGGCATGTACAGATCGGCTGGTTTGCTGCCGATTTGTGGTTGCTTAGGGTATGTGTCCATCGGCATCCCATAAAGGGGTTGTGACTGGTCGTGACAACCTGTAGCCGATGTGTTACGCGCGTTATCTCCTAACTCAACCTCGTGCGAAGGAAAATTTGCGGTACTAGATTTATCGAATGCACGTACTAGTCTCTTAAGATCGCTTTGCATACCCCCTATGATGTTCTGCATTTGTTCACGCTGATCTTCTACATAATTTCTAAGAGATTGCAGATCGTTGGTATTACTTACATTGGGGATATCTGGCGTGAGTTGGAGCGAAGCCGGATCCGTCGCCCGATGTCGGACGACCTTGTTGTTCCTGTCCACTTTGAAGTTGGTCAAGAACTTTGCTTTCGCCTCCTGGATCATCCGCTCCTTATGCTCCTCAAACTGGAGCTGCTCGTCAGCCGGCAAGGTTTCCCAAGTCGGCTCTATGATGTTGTTTAGAGAAATATCAGAGCTATCTTTTGAACCGGCCATCGAGGGCCGATCTGATGAGCTTAGATGTGTCTTCCCCAGCGGAGTCGCCAAAAAGTATGTTGACGCCTTTTCGGAGCGCCAAATACTCAAGAAGAACCGGCGGCGGTGCTCTCTGCACAGGGGCGGACGGTCCGCGCGCGGGGCCGGACGGTCCGCGGCCTGGTGCGAGGCGCGGTGGTACTCTCTGCGCAGGGGCGGACTGTCCGCGGCCTGGGGCCGGACGGTCCGCGGCCTGGTGCACGGCTAGGGCTTCTCTGCCTGACGGCCGGACGGTCCGCGCCCTGAGGCCGGACGGTCCGCGCGTACGCAGAGGCGGCGGAAGTCGCCGGCGGCGCCTGGATCTCGCTCCCGGGAGGGACCCCGTCGGGGAGGAGAGATCCTAGGTGGTGTCTAGGCTCGGGCCGGCCGACCTAGACTCCTCTAATCGACGTAGAGACGAAGAGAGACGAAGAATTTGGGGATTGGGAGGCTAAACCTAAACTAGACTAGAACTACTCCTAGGGTAAAATGCGAATAAAAGTTGTATTGATTCGATTGTTGATGATTACAAATCGGCCGTAGACCTCTCTATTTATAGAGGAGGGGGGCTGGACCCTTTACACAACTGATTCCGAGCTAATTCCGCGAATCTAGCTAACAACCGTAGCACAAAACTCGAAACCCTAATCTGTTCTGCGCACGCGCGGACCGTCCGGCCCACAGGCGCGGACTGTCCGGACCGCGGACCGTCCGGCCTCAGGGCCAGACCGTCCGCCCGCTCTTTTTTGGTTCCAACACTTATTTTAAGTCTAGGTACACTTTAGGTCCGACAAAGAAATTATCTAGGCATTTATTTGTATGGGTGTGGTCATGGAGTGATAACGAAAAATTCAACTTTGGGTCAGGTCATGGTTCACTAAATACGAATATAGCCTAATATTGGGTTTAGGCAATCAAGTCACCAACTCTCTATTGGTCATAACTCAACCTGATGGTTCTCATATCAGTGTCGAGAATTGCTTTATGTTGGGCTAACCAGTTCATGCCCAAGATGACATCTATGTCTTGGCCTTTCACAACAATCATATTAGTAGGAAAGTCCCGTCCGGCCAATGTTACGTGCACTTGGTAAGCCACTTCTTTTCACTGTTGGTAGCTTTACTGTCGGGCGGGGAAGACCATTCGTCAACCAATCTTCATAGAGGGACGGGGCGGCATTTTTCTAAGGGGAAAATTTTACTAGCATAATTCTTAGCATGATGCATGTGTAATTACAGAATCAACCTTAGTTGATTCACAACTTCTATATGTTGCACTCTTACTACCTGGTCTTTAAGATAAACTCTTCAGAATACTTAGGTAAGAAGGGAAGAGAGTTTCTAGATAAGACTTTTAGAAAATCCTTCTGAAGATGCCTCATAATATCTGCAGAGAAGGGCTTCGCTCCGGTACCAGCTGTGACGGAACCTCCCAAGTAATTAGGCCCACCTACAGTTGTCCTTGTCCAACGGACCTTAGACAACCCTGTAGGTGCCCCTGAATCACTTGACAAGTTCGGTATCTTCTTACCTTTCCAGGAACGTTTCACCCATCTTGCAGACATTACAGAACATCGGAGATATAGAAATGCGGAAGCGATTACATAAACTTACATTTATTTAGAAAGTAAGATCAAGTTATTTATTACAGACCAGAGTTATAGCCTAGGAGTGCAGAGTAATATTATTACACATACCAAGGGAGGCAAAAACTCCTCCCGATAGTTTTTACTTAAAAGTCCTAAATGGAGGATCCTTTCCTCCCGCACTTCATTCCTTGCGTTCTTCCTTTGGTACCACCTTAGAGCAAAAGCAACAAAAATTTGTCGCTTCCTCACCTAAAAACAACGGGGGAATAAACCCTGATTATGGAATTACTCAGCAAGTCTTACCCGACTAAAGAAAAGACTCTCAAGGGTATGCTGGTTAAGGGAGTCAAGGTAAGGCTTTTCAATAATCAAAGACTCTGTTTTGCAGAAATGCTTACTAAAGTGGATCCTTAAAAATCCAGTTTTATTTGTCAAGTTAAGTAAAATTACCTGCAACTAGAGTTCTTTCTACCCTAGTTCAATCACTTGACCTACACTAGCCAATTTCTTAACAAAACCTTTCATCTTTAGTAGATTTCTACGTATAGGGCAGTGACAAAGTCTTCATAACCGCGAAGGTACGATGATCCAAATCGATTATACTCAGCTGAGGATCTCCAATCACACAACATATGTAGCACTTAACCCTTGCATATGTCAACCCGCCACCGGGGTTCTTAAGACCAGATCAGGTTCACGCAAACCGAGAGCACAGATACACCACCGTCCAGCCTCTTGCTACGGAGGGTACACGCTACTCCTGCCACCGCTCCACGCCCATTTCGTGTTATCTTATTCTGGCCTTAGTCTGCCCGAGGCAAGGCTTACCCATGACGAGGCATGTGACCAGTTAAAGGTTCCTCGGTCATCAAGCCTACATCGACACGGTCCTTAATCGACTCAGACGGAGACACTACACCAAGACTCCTTTCTCATGCAAGTCACCCGCCTGGTATCAGCTTAATCATTTCAAACCCAAAGTTTGGTACCTGGCAGAGGTACATCTTTTCCGATGTTGAACCCATCAAGGCCTTTGACAGATCCAGCATCAAGTTTTATTTTCGAAAACATCCCACCCACCTTTGCCACATCATCTTTTGTAAAACAAAACATTTTGTTTTTCTAAAGCAAGGCTAAGTGTTGGGGACTTGTTCTCAAATGCTAAGAGTTAAGAACAAGGCAACATAAAAAGTGTTAAATGTTAAAGCCCTTCGTCCTTTAAGACATTTTGTCCCTTCAGATATAATGAACTTCAGACGAAGGTTGTGAAAGAGAAGCCTTCATAAGTACAATAAACGATGAGGAAAAAATCATACACAAAATACGAAAAATAATATAAACATTATCATCAACTCGTTTTTATTTGCATTATCATATTCACAATAACAAATTATAAATGTACCTTCGGTTTGACGGAAAGTAAAGGTACAGGCGTGATGCAAAAAGCGAATGCCAAGTCAGCGTGAACAGTACGGGAATACTGTTCATCTATTTATAGGCAAGGGACGCAGCCCATGTAGAATTACATTCATGCCCTTTACATTTATCAATAACTCTATAGTAATTCTTCGAGGTCTAATTTGCCTTTTCATCTTTAAGTCGGTTCCCCTTCTATGTTATCATGCCGACGCTTTTCTACGCACAGCTTCGTGATCACCTTATCCTTCGTCATAATCACCTTTCGTCTCGCTTAGGCTTCGTCCTGACCATGCTCTTGTATACTCATGACCCGATTCCGATGATACCTGTTCACATATTTCACTTGGAAAAC
Source organism: Zea luxurians (assembly GCA_029449295.1). Classification (NCBI taxonomy): domain Eukaryota; kingdom Viridiplantae; phylum Streptophyta; class Magnoliopsida; order Poales; family Poaceae; genus Zea; species Zea luxurians. Next base: position 237,204 of record JAOPSE010000161.1, read on the forward strand.
ATTGTCAAATCATGCTTTTTGAGGACCTTCGGAAGCCGAAGGCCCCCAACAGTAGCCCCTCGCAATATTAATTTATTAGTGATAAATTCATATTGCGATATGGACGAAGGCCTTAAGCCGAAGGACCGAAAAAACACCTTCCCTTTGCTAGAATAGCAACAGTCATTGACAAGCGGGACCCCCCAGTTTTTAACGCACTAGGTGTATAAATAAGAGCTCACCACGAGTTCATTTGGCACGCTTTCTTGCCATCTACATTTGCTCACTCGACTTTTAGCCCTTGCACAACAACACTTGTTTGGCTTTTAAAATTTTTAAGCTTCAGTTTTGAGAGCACTTTCTCAGCATTTTCAAAGATGTCTGAAGATAAGAAAGTTGTTGCTGAATCGAAGCTGAGCCTTTCTGAGGAGATGCATCTCGGCTTTCTTCAATCAATAGCAAAGACAAATACAGAGAAGATTACTAGGGATATTTTGGAGGGTTTATCTGAAGACACTGGTGACAGTGACAGTTATGATGTGGATAGTGGTGGTGAAGATTCCAAAGATCGACCTTGGCGACCAAGCCATGCGGTTTTTGGTAAATCAAGTATTAAACAAAGCCATATTGTCAATATGAGGGATAAATATTTTCGGGACTTGTCTATTGTGAGGGCTGATGAAGGAGAGAAAACTTGTCCGACTCCCGAGGAGAATGAAGTCGTGATATTCCGAAGCTTCTTAAAGGCTGGACTGCGGTTTCCCTTGAGCAGTTTTGTCGTGGAAGTCCTGAAGATATTTGAAATCTCCCTTCATCAACTTACTCCTGAAGCAATCATAAGGATGGGCATCTTCGTCTTGGCCATGAGGAGCCAAGGTTTAGAACCAAATGCAAAAAGTTTCTGCAACATACATGAGCTATTGTATGAGACAAAACCCTGGGGTAAAGAGCAGTATCACAACAATTTTGGCTGCTACAGCTTCGGTGCCCGGTCTGGGTCAAGCTGTCCCGTGCCAACCTTTCGAAAGAGGTGGCCCGGCGACTGGATGACGGAATGGTTTTATGTGAAGAATGACTTGAAAACACGGGAAGATATTAAAGATATCATTATGCGCCCTATCTAGCAACGCTTCGGCCTCCGGAGGCTGAAGGTGGAAATGGATGAAGCAGCCGAAGAATGCCAGAGAGCCTTCGGCGTGGTTTGCTCTTTTATTAGGACAAGGGATTTGATCCAAGAACACATTACCTTCAGAGTATGGCCACATGCAGAAAAGTGGGAAATGCCGAAGGAAACCGTTAGGGAACCTGACGAAGGTGGACTAGTTAGACTAAAATACACATTCAAATACGGAGATAAGTTCATCGAGCCAGATGACGACTGGCTGAAAAGTATTGAGGCCATAAGTGATGAACTGCTTGGATCATACTCGAAGACCGAAGATACTACACTATCAGCGGCCTTCGGAGGCCGAAAGAAGAAGAGACTCAACCGAGTATTTGATGCAATTGGGTTTGTCTACCCCGACTACCGTTATCCAACACGGGGTCAGAAAAGAAAAAATACTTCTTCAGCAAAAGAAGTTGCTTCAGCCGCTCCCATTGAGCCAGCGCCGGAGAAGAAAAAGATAAAGGTTCTTACTCACCGGCCACGGTATATTGAACCGGCCACAGTGCCTGAATATGTCGGTGAAACCTCTTCGGCCACCGAAACCAAGGAGCCGACTCCCCTACCGAATGTTGAAGAGCCAATCATAATGCCGGAAGTGAAGAAAATAGAAGAACCGAAGGCTACAGAAACAAGGACATATGAAATTTTAAGTCCTTCAGCAAAAAATGAAGCACCAAAGAGCCAAAAGGGTCCAACAATGACCCCCAAAAGAAAAAGGATGGTTAATGTGCTGGATGTTTTGGAGACAATAAAGTCTTCAAGCACGACTCCGAAGAAAATTGTTGGAACTTCCGAAGTGCATATTGAAGCCTTTGGTGCCGAAACTTCAAAGCACCAATCTGAGACTGAAGCTGGGCCTTCAAAGCCCACCAAGGTGAAATCCTTGGAAGCCGAAGAAACAGAAATAGCAGAACAAATTTTGGCTAAAGAAACTGGCACTGCCGCCCCCGAAGCATCATCCGAAGCCTTTGATTATATTTTACGACATGCTTCGGGGAAAAAGTTGTCTGAAAAAGAAAAGCAAGAGGCCCAATTTTACGCCCAAAAACTGAAATATCCAAAGGGGGCGTTGATATTCAACGGCAGCGGAGAAGAAGACTTCTTGTATTGTCTCCCTGACAGCAAGGAGATTTCTGTCTGTCGGGAGATGAGCAAGAGCTTCGGATTCCCAACACTAGAAGACGGGCTCTCGGTGTTGTCGAAAAACGAGCCGGCCGACAGCTTGGCGTACAATAGCTTAAAGGTGCAAAAATGAGGTCTTTGTATTATTTATTGAAACCAAAATTTTTCATTTGTTTAAACTTATTGAAACCAAACTTTTTGCAGGGCCTTATACTTAGCAATGCCCTCAGGGCTCAAAAAGATGTTGAAGACGAAGGGTGTGTTATGGCCCTGAGCAACCTTCGTTCCGAAGTAATTGAACTAAGGAACGAAGGTCTCCAAAAGATAAAATATTATATTCATTGATAAATAGAATAAAAGAAGACGAAGCTACTTTTAAAGCTCAAGCTGAGGCTCAGAAGCGTGAAATTGAAGATCTTCGAAAACAACTAGCCAGAGCTAAAGTGGAGCGCTCACTTGAAGAAACAAAACGAGAAATCAGTGAACAGTGGGCAAATCATTTGGAGAAAAATGTTGAAGAGCTTCGTGCATCTAAGAAAAGATGCTATGAAAAATCTATGGAATGTGTTAAGACAATAAAAACCAGCTTCGCCAGCGTTGGCGCATTCTCAAGTGAGGAGAACTTCATAAGGGGTGACCCCGAAGGCCCAATTGGATGGATCAGCCACGAAGCTGAAGCTTTTGAAGAAATTTTAAATAGTCGAGGAGACATATGCGCCTTTTCGGGTGCCAGGGGGATTGCTACCATTTTGGAGAGGAAAGGCTGTGACCATGTAAAATTATTAGCACAATCCGAAGCCGCCTTATCCTCTGAAGATATAAAAGACCCTTTGGCCGAAGCGAGCTTGGTCGGTGGAAAATTTTTCACCGACATCTGGGACAATGGTGGTCGGGAAATGGCCCAGGAAATTATACGAAAAAGCGAGAAAGGCATTCATGACGCTAGGGAAGTAGCAGAGGCCGCTGAAAAAAGTGCGGATCCTGAAGGGCAATTAGGCATTGACTAGTGGTTTTCGGCTCTTTGTTGTAATTTTTGATTTCGGACTTGTTTACGTTTTGTAATAAAGCCGTACTTTCTCCTCCCTCAGAGCCTACCGAGCCATCGGTGGACCCCCACGCGAAGGGGGACGACGAAATTAGACAAATGGTCGAAGCCATCATGGATAAAGTTGTTGATCAGCTACTAAACGAAGCTGCAGAAATAGTTCTAAAGGAAGATTAGATGTTATTGTAAAAACATTTAGAATGTAATATTTGTTGAGAAACATGTGTAATATTTTGTAACTTTGAATGTAATATATTAGCTGTTTATGGTTCTATTCTTTACGATGCATGAAACTTCTTATACATATCGTTTTTGAGCCTTCGGCGAAAAAACACCTTCCCTTCTTTTCATGCTTCGTAAATGATATCCGTGTTCTCATAAAATCAGTAACCAATCCTCGTAAAATCAATAACCAATAGATCTTTCCATTTCAGAGTTTTACGAAGGTATAACTCTTCAATAACTATTTTTTGTGCCCTGGCACTATTTCTTCGAAACAACCTTCGAATGTTAATATTGAGACCCCCTTCTTGCGTCATTGATGCAATATGATGTATGATGTTATGCTATGCAAATGATGTGATGATGTGATGTTATGCAAAATGATATTTGCCGAAGATTGACGTTTTTTCACTGTAAGCCTCCCTTAGGAGCTTCTTCGCCTTTTACTTTCAGCGGAATCAGCGTTTATTTTTCGTTGTAAGCCTCCCTTAGGAGCTTCAATGCCTTTTACTTTCAGCGGAATCAGCGTTTATTTTTCGCTGTAAGCCTCCCTTAGGAGCTTCTTCGCCTTTTACTTTCAACGGAATCAGCGTTTATTTTTCGCTGTAAGCTCTGCATTCCCTTGGGAACGACTTTTGAGCAGAAAACTTATGCTGCGCTCCCCTAGGAACGACTTTTTGTTATTTCTAAGATTCACCGCGTAACCATAAGTTCTTATGCTTCGGCGACTTTTGGACTCCGTTATTCTGTGGAGAAGGTATACTTGTACTATAGCAAAGTCGAAGATATTACAAGAAATTGAAAACGACAAAAAACACTTATTCTCAATAATTGTTCCTTATTAAAAAGAAAATGATACTGAATGCAAAAACTGCTGCCAAGGTAGGATATTTGTCAATAAATGTGCTTCAATTCTGGCACAGTACTATTGACTGTGCGAGCTTCGGACTCTTCTCTGAAGTCTCGTTGGTGTTGAGTATGCTGACTCCCTTCTGGCTGCTGGCCTCGTTGCATTGGTGGTGGAGGTGGAAGCTGTTGCCAAGATGCCTGAGATTGACTTGCCGAAGCAACAGAAGCTGCAGGGTGGTTACCCACATACTCTGGGATATAGGGCGAGTGGTACGAAGCAGTATGCAGGACTTGCTTCGGTTGAGTCTGTTGGGCTGCAGCTTCTGCTATTTCTTTTTGTTTTTGGATGGTAACATGGCACATCCTGGTGGTGTGGCCCTTGTCTTCACCACAAAATAAGTAATAGATTTTTCTTGGCTGATCCCCGAATCTTCCTTTGAAGCCCCTGGCACCTCTGCCCCTTGGAGCCGGAGGCCGAGGATAACTCTGCTGCTGCCCCGAAGCTTGAGAAGTCTGGGAGGAATATTGTGGCCTCTGCTGCTGGCCTCCCCTGTCATCATTCTGGGTGGAATGAATAGATTTGACATGTCTGGGATGAAACCTCCCTCCGAAGCCCCTGGCTATTTCGGAGAATCTGTAAGCTTCCTCCCTTCTCTGTCAAAAGTCGTTGTCGGCGCGGATGTATTCATCCATCTTCTGAAGCAACTTCTCCAGAGTCTGAGGGGGTTTCCTGGCAAAGTACTGGGCCAAAGGTCCAGGCCAAAGTCCCTTGATCATGGCCTCAATGACAATTTCATTGGGCACAGTTGGCGCTTGCGCCCTCAGGCGTAAGAATCTTCGGACATACGCCTGAAGATATTCCTCATGATCTTGGGTGCACTGGAATAAGGCTTGAGCAGTGACCGGCTTTGTTTGAAATCCTTGAAAACTGGTGATCAGCATATACTTCAGCTTCTGCCATGATGTGATTGTTCCTGGCCGAAGGGAGGAGTACCAGGTTTGTGCAACACTCTTGACTGCCATGACAAAAGATTTCGCCATGACTGCAGTATTGCCACCATATGAAGATATTGTTGCTTCGTAACTCATCAGAAACTGCTTCGGATCTGAGTGACCGTCGTACATGAGGAGTTGGGGTGGCTTGTAGGACGGAGGCCAAGGTGTAGCCTACAGTTCTGCTGACAGAGGAGAAGCATCATCAAAAGCAAAATTTCCATGATGGAAATTCTCATACCAGTCATCTTCGTTGAAGAAGCCCTCCTGATGAAGCTCTCTGTGCTGAGGCCTTCAGTTCTTCTCATCTTGAGTAAGATGGCGAACTTCTTCAGAGGCTTCGTCTATCTGCCTTTGCAGGTCAGCTAGCCTAGCCATCTTTTCCTTCTTCCTCTGCACCTGTTGATGAAGCATCTCCATATCTCTGATCTCTTGATCCAATTCATCCTCTTGAGGCGTTGGGCTGGTGGCCTTCCTCTTCTGGCTTTGGGCCTCCCGAAGAGAGAGAGTCTCCTGGTTGGGATCCAGTGGTTGCAGAGTTGCAGCCCCTGTTGCTGAAGCTTTCTTCGGCGGCATGACGAAGGTCTATGCTTGCCGAAGGTGTTCAAAACTCAAAAAGTGGAAGTGAGTTCACCGGAGGTGGGCGCCAATGTTGCGGACTTGTTCTCAAATGCTAAGAGTTAAGAACAAGGCAACATAAAAAGTGTTAAATGTTAAAGCCCTTCGTCCTTTAAGACATTTTGTCCCTTTGGATATAATGAACTTCAGACGAAGGTTGTGAAAGAGAAGCCTTCATAAGTACAATAAACGATGAGGAAAAATTCATACACAAAATACGAAAAATAATATAAACATTATCATCAACTCATTTTTATTTGCATTATCATATTCACAATAACAAATTATAAATGTACCTTCGGTTTGACGGAAAGTAAAGGTACAGGCGTGATGCAAAAAGCGAATGCCAAGTCAGCGTGAACAGTACGGGGATACTGTTCATCTATTTATAGGCAAGGGACGCAGCCCATGTAGAATTACATTCATGCCCTTTACATTTATCAATAACTCTATAGTAATTCTTCGAGGTCTAATTTGCCTTTTCATCTTTAAGTCGATTCCCCTTCTCTGTTATCATGCCGAAGCTTTTCTGCGCACAGCTTCGTGATCACCTTATCCTTCGTCATAATCACCTTTCGTCTCGCTCAGGCTTTGTCCTGACCATGCTCTTGTATACTCATGACCCGATTCCGAAGATACCTGTTCACATATTTCACTTGGAAAACATTGTCAAATCATGCTTTTGGAGGACCTTCGGAAGCCGAAGGCCCCCAACACTAAGCATCAAAAATCTTTTGTAAAACGGGTGATCAAGGAAGGTAATCAAATTCAAGGAAGGTAATGCAGGAATTGTTTTATCAATCAACTCCTATCACCTAATGCATCAAGCAAGTGAGAAAGATTTTAAAAGTATCAAGGAAGGTGGAAAATGCACCGGGGCTTGCCTTCGTTAATAGGTGAGTCAGGCTTGGACCCGCAGATATCAAAGTAGAAACAATTTCCGGCCTGCGATTCCGAAGGTGGTGGTGTCTTCTCTTCAGTTACTTCGATCTCTTCTTCGTTTTCTAAACATAACCATATATATGTGTCACACCCGGGTTTTAGGGGTCCAAAGCCCGGGCGCGAACATAATCACCAGGTGTGCTGGGACCAAGTCTCACACATATGATGAATCATGGCACAGGATCGAATGTCACATCTTTACTACATAACAGAAGTTCTATACAAAATAATTAAATAATTACATCATATGAGGAAACGATCCAGCAACCCAAAGTTGACTGGGAGACGACGGCCTAGACCTCTCACGAACACATCGCAGCATCTTCCATGCGCCTCATCCTGTGGTACCTGTTCTTGACCTGTGGGGGGTGTGAGACAGCAAGAGTGAGCTCACATACGTTCATCACTCAACAAGTTGTGGGGAATAATGTGCATGAACTCGCCAAAGGTGGGAGCTCACGTGAGGTGTAAGGCTTACCAAAGAGGATGGTTAGAGCTGAGCATTGCTTTTAAAGTTGGTCAAAATTTTATTAGCAATTACTAAGTATAAGTAAATACCAACCCAATTAAATGGTAGAACAGAAGTAACAACATCACCTGCGATGCAATGCATATGACAAATTGAATTTAAGTTCCATAAATTAATCATGTGAGGGTCCGAGCTGCTCATGACCGTGAGCACGGCTAGTATACCAGTTTTACACTCTGCAGAGGTTGCACATCTTTACCCACAAGTCATTTTACCCATCTGCCAAGGGATCGCGACTTCCCATACACCTCTACCGAGGAGGCGAGGCAGGGTAACACTACGAGGCCTTTACAAAGTATCACTAGCTTCAGAAAACCCGCTACAGTTTATAGGAAGCTCCAATGCAGGAATTCCCTTGCAGGACCGCCATCGCAGCAAAATCCTCCCGAGGGTCTCCCTACACTGACCACTCCCCTACTGCCCTTGCCCCTTTCGGGTAAGGTAGTCCTCCACTAGCTTTCCTAATTAATCAGCCAAGGGCGTCCCATTATACCCTTGTGGTAGCACTGTTTTCCCGGGTGGTCACTCCATGTTCCAATTAACATAATGATCTTATCATGAACGATAAATAACAACGGATAACAAAAGTATAATCATGAGTAATGTATCTTCATACCCAAAACCACATAAAGCACTAGCAAGTACTACCCAAAAAGTTCAGTGGTAACAAGGTATAAAGATAATCAAACTAGGGTAACCTATTGGGTCCCATCAAAATTAACCTATGCAGATCATTATGATTAATTAGAACATGGCTGGGTAAAAAGAAGTGATCAAGGGCACAACTTGCCTGGCACTTGAGATTCCGGTTACCAGGATGATTCTTCAAATCCTCGTGACCTCACCGCTAGTCGTAGCAATACAAACAAACATGGGATAGATAAAATTAACATTACACCAAACATAGGAACAACTGCATAATAATGATGTACGCGTTACTACGAGATCGCGGAATCAGGAACTACTAAGATCGGAGTTACGGATAAGGAGTTATGATCTATGAGAGATTTATGTGGTTGAACATTAAATTATATTATAAATTGATTATTATGAGAAAATATACTCTAAATAATCCTTTCAACTTTAATCTAGATTACACTTGACTAGAGATCATGTTTAGTCACCTTATAATCATAAACAGATTAATCTTTGATTAAAAGGGTGAATCTACTAACAAATATCTAATTATAGAATTATGCAATATAGTATAATTAATACTGTCACTGTATATTAAATATTAATACGAAGCTAACACAACTGGAACGAGCCAAATCGTATTTAAAACGGAGGAGTTACGAATTTCCTACGGTTTTATGTACTTGATACGAGATTAATTAAGAAATTAATTTTAATACCATTTTCATGTTAAAACAGTGTCACTATGTGATAAACAACGTTATTACAAAATTATAGGAACTGGAATGGATCAATTTGGACTAAGTATACATTTTCTATGAATTAAACACATTTTAGTATTTATTTTTACACTAAAATTCAACTTCCATAACATTTTCCTGATTTTTCTAACCCTCTGGACTGCGCCTCCATTATAGAAAAGTGCAGGGGTGACTTTGTAACAATCCCGAGACTCAGAGCACAGACACGAGGGATGGCGGGTTCTATTTCATAAAAATACATGGACTTATTTGCAAAACAGCGGATGAAGGGGTACGGTTAACTGTGAGCCGCCCGATCCGATATGAGCGATCAAGATTAGATGGTGGATGGTACGCAGCGAGGGCCGCAGAATCTGAGATCAAGGGTCGGATTAGGTTTAGGTTCCTTTGAAGCGGTATGAAATGCGGACCAGTGGATCGACGATCGACGGCCGCGATTTAGATAAACGGAACTGGATCCCCATCGCCCGGCCGGGATCCAACGGCCACGCACACATATCGCTATCAACCATACGGAGCCGTTGATCACAAGATCAACGCCCCGGCGTCATCTCCTTCACCCCCGCGTACCTGGGCACGGCGGCGCCCGCACAGACGGCGGCGCCATTACCGCACCACCCGCACGGACGCGCAAGTACATGAACCTGGCTTCGACCAGAGCTACGCATGAAGAAGGAGAAAGCGAACCTTTGGGGAGGGGTCTTGGCAGCGACCGCGGAGTAGATTCAGCTGTTCACGGCGTCAAGCAACCCGGCGGGGTCGGCCATGGCGGCAGCATCGAATTCTCTCCCGCCCGGTTAGAATGGCGCTATGACTTAGGGGCGGTCCCGCTCAAGAACTCCCTGCCCAGCGCCAAAGCAGTCCCGGATTTATAGCGGCAAGGATGGAGACCGCACGATGGCGTGATTCACGGCCGGGCTCTGTTACTGCCGCGCGCGGAATTTGGCGAACGACGCGCGGATTTGGGTGGAGAAGATAGCCCCGACGAGCTGGATAGTTGGCGCGGATTTCGGGCGCCATTGCAACGACCTAGAGGTCCCGGCCAAGTGGTTGCGCGAGAGTCCGGATGGGAGGGCGGAGAGATCGGACCTTGCCCCGGTTTCGTGCAACAGGTGAACAGAATCCGTTGAAGACGACGAGTCAGCGATCCGGCCCCACCTAGCGGCGACAGTAGCACGGTGGAAGCACGGAGTCCGATCGGGTGAAGCAAAGTCGCGGCAACCTTGGCGAAAATCCAGCGTGGTTTGTTGAGTTTGTTGCGGTGCTCGTGGAGAGGATGAGGGCGAGTACGACCCGAGGTAGCAGAAAGCCCAGCGCAGTGGGGCCCATATGGCGGTGATGGTACTCCAGCGCACTAATACCTGATGAGTGACCGACCATGCGGCCCCATTCTCCAGTGCCCGACGCGCACGCCAGCGATTTGGGCCGAGCGCGGGGATGCCTGGCCGAAGGGACCCCACATGTCGGCGAACTAGCAGGCGCGCGCGGAGAGAGTGGTGATGGGCCGCGCGAGCTGAGGTGATTTGCTGGGCCAGAAGGTTGACAAACGGCCCGGTTGCACAGTTCTGTTTCTTTTTTTATTCTATTTCAGATCCTTTCTTATTTATTCAAATTCTAATATTCGAATTTAAATATTGATTTGCAGATTGTTCACTAATTACATTGTAAAATTTAAAAGTACCAATTTTTTTGAGATATATTTATATATATTTTCTTTATATTTTATACCATTTTCCCTTTTCCATTTTCAAACCCTAATCTCCTTTTGGGTTCCAATTCAAATTTTATTATTAGTATATTTTGATTAATAGTGTTGCTATTATTATTATATGCACAACAAACAAAACTCCAATATGATGCACATGTTTGTTTAGTTGATATTAGTCATTTAATCCTTTTAAATGGGGTTGTTCACATGCTTAGTTAAATTGAATCAAAGCAAATAAGAGAAATATCTCCATTACCATGGTTTACAAATTTGGGTATTACAAATCCTACCCCCCTTAACAGAAATCTCGTCCTCGAGATTTGTAAGAAAGATGGATATAAAAGAATTGGTTTGTGATTTTTTTTGCCTTAAATTTATAATTGGTTCAAAAATTCAGAGTCTCACATTTTTTTACAATATTGGGTGATTAGGAGTGCATAGGTATGTAGCTACTTATTATATAGGTTATAAGCCGGACATGTGGAGGTAAGAAAGATTATGGTGAGGAAAAGGCTTCATCCGAAATATTTAAATCTTGATTCATCTCGAGATTCACTTGACTGTTATATCCTTCTTTGTCAATGTCGATCTTTTCTTCTTCGGTCTTGGTCTCTTTGATTTGAGGTTAGTGTATATCATCGGAGTTGGGTGATATGGTTAAGATAGATATGGGTGAGATAAACTACATGATATAGGTCAAAAATTTGTTTTAGGTGAGGGTTGATAGATTATGCAATTCTTCATGACTCTATTGGTTTGGTAAGTTATGTAACTTGTTATATAGGTCAAGTTGTTGTGTATGGCCAAGTCGATCTAAGTCACCAATTTAGCTTAAGTGAATTTGAAATATGGCCTTATCCTTTATACCAGCATTAAGTAACTCACACTAGATTAGATCATATTAGATTAGATAGGATCTAGATTAGATTGGAATAACTAGATAAGATCTATTTAATTTGGATTAGACCCTGGTTGTTACATTGGTGTGGAATAATTATGCTTACTAGGGCAAGATGAATCCATAAGGATAAGGTAGAATCTTTTGAGGTCAGTTAGATCTACTAGGGCAACATAAGATCTTTTCAAGATAAGATGAGTATCTTTTTTAAGATAAGATGGATCTATGAGTGTAGGATAGAATCTTTCAAGATGAGATGGATATTGTTAGGCTAGATACTTTAATGAGGGATAATTTTTTTTTTCTAGTTATTTTTTATAAGCATTTTTTTATATGTATATGCAGATGTAATTGTGGACATTACTCCACAACTCATCACACTCAATCGAAGATCCAAATCAAACAAGTATCATAAGAACAAACATTGAAGCATACAAATACTTACGAAAATAGTTTTGATTTTGTTCCTAAGAGTAGGTCTCCTATTCCTAAAGGTCACTTTAGGCACAGGATTTCAAAAGTGTGAAATCCACATTTGTCTTTAGAAGGAAAAGGTAAGAATAATCAGAGTAAGCGGAAATATATGAGGAAAGATTAAGAAAAGAATCAGAGTAAGGTAAGTTAGTATTGGTTGTCCAATTCTATCTAGGTTTCGTCCTACAGTCAACATTCCTCTGATACCACTTCTGTCACACCCGGGTTTTAGGGGTCCAAAGCCCGGGCGCGAACATAATCACCAGGTGTGCTGGGACCAAGTCTCACACATATGATGAATCATGGCACAGGATCGAATGTCACATCTTTACTACATAACAGAAGTTCTATACAAAATAATTAAATAATTACATCATATGAGGAAACGATCCAGCAACCCAAAGTTGACTGGGAGACGACGGCCTAGACCTCTCACGAACACATCGCAGCATCTTCCATGCGCCTCATCCTGTGGTACCTGTTCTTGACCTGTGGGGGGGGTGTGAGACAGCAAGAGTGAGCTCACATACGTTCATCGCTCAACAAGTTGTGGGGAATAATGTGCATGAACTCGCCAAAGGTGGGAGCTCACGTGTGGTGTAAGGCTTACCAAAGAGGATGGTTAGAGCTGAGCATTGCTTTTAAAGTTGGTCAAAATTTTATTAGCAATTACTAAGTATAAGTAAATACCAACCCAATTAAATGGTAGAATAGAAGTAACAACATCACCTGCGATGCAATGCATATGACAAATTGAATTTAAGTTCCATAAATTAATCATGTGAGGGTCCGAGCTGCTCATGACCGTGAGCACGGCTAGTATACCAGTTTTACACTCTGCAGAGGTTGCGCATCTTTACCCACAAGTCATGTTACCCATCTGCCAAGGGATCGTGACTTCCCATACACCTCTACCGAGGAGGCGAGGCAGGGTAACACTACGAGGCCTTTACAAAGTTCCACTAGCTTCAGAAAACCCGCTACAGTTTATAGGAAGCTCCAATGCAGGAATTCCCTTGCAGGACCGCCATCGCAGCAAAATCCTCCCGAGGGTCTCCCTACACTGACCACTCCCCTACTGCCCTTGCCCCTTTCGGGTAAGGTAGTCCTCCACTAGCTTTCCTAATTAATCAGCCAAGGGCGTCCCATTATACCCTTGTGGTAGCACTGTTTTCCCGGGTGGTCGCTCCATGTTCCAATTAACATAATGATCTTATCATGAACGATAAATAACAACGGATACCAAAAGTATAATCATGAGTAATGTATCTTCATACCCAAAACCACATAAAGCACTAGCAAGTACTACCCAAAAAGTTCAGTGGTAACAAGGTATAAAGATAATCAAACTAGGGTAACCTATTGGGTCCCATCAAAATTAACCTATGCAGATCATTATGATTAATTAGAACATGGCTGGGTAAAAAGAAGTGATCAAGGGCACAACTTGCCTGGCACTTGAGATTCCGGTTACCAGGATGATTCTTCAAATCCTCGTGACCTCACCGCTAGTCGTAGCAATACAAACAAACATGGGATAGATAAAATTAACATTACACCAAACATAGGAACAACTGCATAATAATGATGTACGCGTTACTACGAGATCGCGGAATCAGGAACTACTAAGATCGGAGTTACGGATAAGGAGTTATGATCTATGAGAGATTTATGTGGTTGAACATTAAATTATATTATAAATTGATTATTATGAGAAAATATACTCTAAATAATCCTTTCAACTTTAATCTAGATTACACTTGACTAGAGATCGTGTTTAGTCACCTTATAATCATAAACAGATTAATCTTTGATTAAAAGGGTGAATCTACTAACAAATATCTAATTATAGAATTATGCAATATAGTATAATTAATACTGTCACTGTATATTAAATATTAATACGAAGCTAACACAACTGGAACGAGCCAAATCGTATTTAAAACGGAGGAGTTACGAATTTCCTACGGTTTTATGTACTTGATACGAGATTAATTAAGAAATTAATTTTAATACCATTTTCATGTTAAAACAGTGTCACTATGTGATAAACAACGTTATTACAAAATTATAGGAACTGGAATGGATCAATTTGGACTAAGTATACATTTTCTATGAATTAAACACATTTTAGTATTTATTTTTACACTAAAATTCAACTTCCATAACATTTTCCTGATTTTTCTAACCCTCTGGACTGCGCCTCCATTATAGAAAAGTGTAGGGGTGACTTTGTAACAATCCCGAGACTCAGAGCACAGACACGAGGGATGGCGGGTTCTATTTCATAAAAATACATGGACTTATTTGCAAAACAGCGGATGAAGGGGTACGGTTAACTGTGAGCCGCCCGATCCGATATGAGCGATCAAGATTAGATGGTGGATGGTACGCAGCGAGGGCCGCAGAATCTGAGATCAAGGGTCGGATTAGGTTTAGGTTCCTTTGAAGCGGTATGAAATGCGGACCAGTGGATCGACGATCGACGGCCGCGATTTAGATAAACAGAACTGGATCCCCATCGCCCGGCCGGGATCCAACGGCCACGCACACATATCGCTATCAACCATACGGAGCCGTTGATCACAAGATCAACGCCCCGGCGTCATCTCCTTCACCCCCGCGTACCTGGGCACGGCGGTGCCCGCACAGACGGCGGCGCCATTACCGCACCACCCGCACGGACGCGCAAGTACATGAACCTGGCTTCGACCAGAGCTACGCATGAAGAAGGAGAAAGCGAACCTTTGGGGAGGGGTCTTGGCAACGACCGCGGAGTAGATTCAGCTGTTCACGGCGTCAAGCAACCCGGCGGGGTCGGCCATGGCGGCAGCATCGAATTCTCTCCCGCCCGGTTAGAATGGCGCTATGACTTAGGGGCGGTCCCGCTCAAGAACTCCCTGCCCAGCGCCAAAGCAGTCCCGGATTTATAGCGGCAAGGATGGAGACCGCACGATGGCGTGATTCACGGCCGGGCTCTGTTACTGCCGCGCGCGGAATTTGGCGAACGACGCGCGGATTTGGGTGGAGAAGATAGCCCCGACGAGCTGGATAGTTGGCGCGGATTTCGGGCGCCATTGCAACGACCCAGAGGTCCCGGCCAAGTGGTTGCGCGAGAGTCCGGATGGGAGGGCGGAGAGATTGGACCTTGCCCCGGTTTCGTGCAACAGGTGAACAGAATCCGTTGAAGACGACGAGTCAGCGATCCGGCCCCACCTAGCGGCGACAGTAGCACGGTGGAAGCACGGAGTCCGATCGGGTGAAGCAAAGTCGCGGCAACCTTGGCGAAAATCCAGCGTGGTTTGTTGAGTTTGTTGCGGTGCTCGTGGAGAGGATGAGGGCGAGTACGACCCGAGGTAGCAGAAAGCCCAGCGCAGTGGGGCCCATATGGCGGTGATGGTACTCCAGCGCACTAATACCTGATGAGTGACCGACCATGCGGCCCCATTCTCCAGTGCCCGACGCGCACGCCAGCGATTTGGGTCGAGCGCGGGGATGACTGGCCGAAGGGACCCCACATGTCGGCGAACTAGCAGGCGCGCGCGGAGAGAGTGGTGATGGGCCGCGCGAGCTGAGGTGATTTGCTGGGCCAGAAGGTTGACAAACGGCCCGGTTGCACAGTATCCTTTCTTATTTATTCAAATTGTAATATTCGAATTTAAATATTGATTTGCAGATTGTTCACTAATTACATTGTAAAATTTAAAAGTACCAATTTTTTTTGGAGATATATTTATGTATTTTTTCTTTATATTTTATACCATTTTCCCTTTTCCATTTTCAAACCCTAATCTCCTTTTGGGTTCCAATTCAAATTTTATTATTAGTATATTTTGATTAATAGTGTTGCTATTATTATTATATGCACAACAAACAAAACTCCAATATGATGCACATGTTTGTTTAGTTGATATTAGTCATTTAATCCTTTTAAATGGGGTTGTTCACATGCTTAGTTAAATTGAATCAAAGCAAATAAGAGAAATATCTCCATTACCATGGTTTACAAATTTGGGTATTACAATATGTGTATATAAGAATGAATGCCATGTAATGCTCATGAGAATGCAAAGATAATAAGGATTTATTATCTAAGTCTTGAATACAACTTTCCTTCACGGAATTCCGAGAACTTAGGGTTTCCGGAGTCAGTAAAGGAGTTCAAAGGGCAGGGGGTGGGGGTTTTGGGTTCTAGTTATCAAACAAGGTTCAAATCAAACCAAACTCTACCCAAGGCTTCTAAATAATGTGTAGAGCTTATATAAAAAGTTTGGGCAATTTTGCGATTACCATTTATTTTCTAAAAATCCAGAACTAATGGTTTAAGCTAGTTTAAATACCTCAAAATTCCTTATTTAATTTACAAATCATGAAACTATTTTTATTAAATACTATGGAAAATAAGAAGTCTAGGAAAATTGGTTTCACAATTTTAGGTTTTTTCTACAATTTATGACAGATTTCCAAAGCTCTACTGAAAAAGAAAAAGAAAAAGATCAAATAGTACTGGGCCGGCTCTAGCCCAGGCGGCCCAGATCCAGGGAAAAACGCGCCCGCACACACGCTGACAGTTTTGCGAAAAGGGCCTCGGGTTCTTGGCTAACTGGGAACGAGTTCTTTTACTATTTCATTGTGTCGCTGACAGATTGCAGAAAAGACCCTGTAGTTCTAATTCTTCGCAGAGGGAGGTCCCCGACGTCGCACGACGGCGGTCCAATCACCGGCGAGGTTAGACCGATCGGATTACGCAAGGACTAGCGCTCTCGAGCGGTAGACACCAAATCAGACCCCCTCCGAGCATTTCCCCTAAGTTAATTGCACGATTGATGACCCATTCCGCTCTGCCCACGAGGACAGCGAAGGTTATGGACACATGCTCGTGTTCCCAGCGATGGGTGGTGTTCTAGTTCAATTGAAGGGGTTGTAGAGCTTGAGGAGGGTCTAGGGACACTAGAACAAGCAACAGAGAGACTGGAACTAACCTGAGTAGGGCTGGTCGCGGTTGAGCTGTTCTTCGTGGTGGCGGAGACCAGTTTGGGGGAAACAAGAAATTCTTGAGCTCTGGCGAATGATCGTGGCTAATTAGCGGTGGAGTGATACTTCACTGCCTTATGGAGCTCACGACGGGGTCAATTTATACGCATCGCGAGCGGTGGTCGCGAATTTGGACGAGACACACGGCGGCCGGAGGAAAGGAAGCTTCACTGGTGCAGTGGATTCGTGGCCCCTACCGTGGCGGTCATTCCGGTGATCGACGGGAGGCTAAAGTGAATCACAGCGACGCGGTGGCGAGGTTTGGACACGCGGGCCAAGGTCGGACAACGGCTGTCGCCGGTGAGCTTATCAGCACCAGCCGCAAAGCATGGGGGGTACGACGGTGAGTCACCAGAGTGGCGTCCAGCGCACGGGGTGACGACCGAAGCGTTATCCCCAATCCTAGTGCACGAATCCACACGCCGGCGACACGAATCGCGGCGGCAAGTCACCGACGGTGAGATCTTTTTAGCGCTGGTGGTTTGATCATCTCGGGACACTGTACCATGGCGAGTGTTCGTCAGACAGCCTGACAGAGAGATTTGCAGAACCAATAACTTCCAGTTTTGTGTAGTAACTTGATTGCCACTCTTTGGCAAAGTTATAGCCCTAAGATCTGGCAATAATGTTTTTATAGTAACCTCAAGCAAATTCTGGCTCGATCTTGTTTGAAATTGAGCCCCAATTTCAGGTAATCCTAGTGTCAGACCAAGTTTCAGTCATCAGTTAGCCTGGCAGTCCATCTTTGGGCTTAATTATCTCTAAATTATTCTTAACAACTGAGCTCACACCCTTAAGCAAAATTATTCTCCTTTGTTTTCTCTACAACTTTGATGTGGTGCCTTAGGGCAAAAACCCTAGTATTTGAAAGTTACAAGGCTCAAAAGTTGAGCCCACAAATCTAAAATTCGGACTTAGAGGGAAATCTCAATTGGGGTCCTTTTTGCAAATGAATCCAAAACTTAGGGTTTGGCTTGTTAATCTTCCCAAAGGTTAACCATGTGACTTTATATGTTTTAACATTATAGTTTTTACGCTTTAGTCCAAATGTGCACTGTTTTTGCACATAGGCCCCTAGGGTTTGGACTTAGGGTCTTCCAGGGTTCCAATGGGGGTTTTTGGTATCTCAGGGGTATAAATGTGATTCAAGTTTGTTCTTGGGAACATTTTATGACTATTCCCCTAAAGCTTTTAGGTTTTCTCAATTTGGGTTATGTTTTACCCCTTTAATCCCTATTTAGGGTTAAGTTCCCTATCTAGGGTTCTATTTGCAAAATGCTATAACAATACAACTTGTTTGAAATTTCTACCTAGTGAATGCACTCTAGGTGTGTCAAACATATGCAATGCCAATGCTTATGATGTTATGCTCAAGTTTTAGTTATAGTAACACCAGGGGTGTTACATCAAGATCCAGTCCAGCCATCTTTTTGGCCCTCACCCCTCATCATCCGAAGCAACTTCTTCCCAATCTTCGGATGTCATAGGTTTCAAAGGCGACCTTCGAAGGCAGGCAGGATCGCGGATTCAGTCACAGTCTGTGGGGGACAGATATCCCCCGGGTCCACCAGATGGACAAGATGCCTCGCGAGGGGCCCGTGGGCCCAATAATCCGCAAGGTCATCCCTTCGTGGGCCTGGGGAGGAACGTCCAATAAACCAGATCGACGCAAGCCCAGGTTGCCTGAAAAATTCAAGAAGAGATCACAACAGTGACCCGACCTTCCCGCGCAGGAGCCACGCGCATCGGAACTGTGCGAGGATGGGTCGGCTGAATTATAGGAAGATAGACCCAGTTAGTTCACTATTATTTAGGCACTTGTTATTATCATATCCACATGTCATGCCCCACGGTCGAGTATATAAGGCCTAGGGGGCACCCCTTCAAGACGATCGACCTCATTCTACTTAGCCATCCACACCAGCTCTCTACGTTTCCAGAACTAGAGAACCTCCTTGTAACCAACCACATACAGTACTCACACCAGGACGTAGGGTGTTACGCATCTCAAAGCGGCTCGAACCTGTACACAATTGTCCATTGTTTCTCGTGCCACCAGCATGAACCATCGAGCTACAGTCAATAACGCCATCCTACTCCAAAAAGCACCTTGAGGGGCAACCCCGGGTGCGCGGTCGGACCCAAAACACCGACAGCTGGCGTGCCAGGTAGGGGGTGTGTCATTGATCCAAGCTAGCTCAATGGTCATCACCTTCCAGCACAAGATCATCCTCCGCCCCCGATCCATGTTCTGCTTCGGAACTATCTCATCTGTAGCGGATGAGGAGGGAACTCTGCATCGCATCGCGGATCCATCGGAGAGAAAGTTTTTCTCAAAAATATCCGAGAAAATCGGAACAAAGCAAGAAAAAGCGCAACCTCCAGTGCTCCAAAAAAATATCACCTTTAGCAAGGTAGGAGCCAAGGGGCCTTCAGCCCGGAGAACTCCACTGTCCACCTCTCCGACGGAGGAATGGACACAGATCACAAGGAAAAAGGAAGCAAAAGATCATCAAGCTGGTCTTTCTGTGCCTCCGTCCTCAAAGGAGAACAGAAAGAAGATTGTCGTGGCAGCTGCTCCATTCTACCCCGACGTCCTCTTCATCGGGAGAGTGGAATCGCCCCCATCTCCGACGACGAACCGACCGCACCCGGAGAGGAACCTCCTCAGCGGGAATCCCGTCGACGAAGGAACCGACACCGAAATATCCGGCGACATCACGAGGCTAGAGAGCGGGACCCGGCGCAACTTGTATCGTGAGACGAGGTCTCGGAGATGGGAGATACTCTGGAAGAACGTGTCTTCAGGGAAAGAAGGAATTCCCAACGACGCGATCGTCGACGGGCTCAAGAACAGGTCGAGCAGGAGACAAGGCAACGTCGGGAAAATCCACTCTTCGGGCGCAACCTGAACCCCGACTTTGCCCGAGCCATGAACATGCCGAGCGAAGTCGGTGGAGTATTGGCTCGGATAGCTGATGGCCTCCCCCGGACTCCCGACGCCGAGGGCTATCGGCGGCTGTTCACTCAAGCAGCCAACCACCTTTTACCCCTCTCTCATCCGCCGAACGATCTGCGACACGCCATCAACAGTCAGCAGGACGCACGGAGCTCCATCAACGCTTCGCGCGAACGATGACACGAGAACGAGATCCGTCGCCGGGAAGAGTACGACCGGGATCACGGCATCCCAGCACGGAGTCAGGCCACCAGGACCGAGTCGGCCACGGCTTCGACTGGTGGCACCACCCGGGGACGGTCGAGGCACCACGACAACCACTCCCCTCCCCGGGAAAGAAATCATCACCGACGACAAGAAGACAATTGTGGAGTATCGGCGCTTACTCCACGTCTCCGGGCCATTCAATGGCCCCCTAACTTCAAGGTCTCCAACGTCGACAAATATGAACCTAAGCAGGATCCGAGAGGCTGGCTGGCCGTCTACACCACCGCTGCCCGAGCTGCTAGGGCAACCGAGGACGTGATGACCGCGTACTTGCCCATCGTCCTTGGGCAAGACGCACTGCTATGGCTCCGACACCTACCACGACACTGCATCGACGAATGGAGCGATTTCAGTCGGCGCTTCACCGCCAACTTCCAGTCTCTCTCCGACAAACCGGCGCAACCATGGGACCTCAAATCCATCAAGCGCCGGGGGGATGAAACTCTCCGGTCATACCTCAAAAGATTCCAGACCATGAGAAATCGTATCCCCGAGGTCGCGGAGGCAGTAGTGATCGAGGACTTCTACCGGGGATCCAATGACTCGGCCTTCGTCCGAGCCATACTACAAAAGGCGCCAACTACTTCGGAGCAGCTGTTCCGTGAAGCCGACCTCATCATCACCACCGATAAACGAGCTCTAGACCTCATCGGAGGAGCAAAGCCTGCACCGACAGCACCGCGACGTGACACGAACCAGCAACCCAACAAACGCTGGGAGAAGAGGCCTCGTGAAGAGGTCCACGCCGCCGGACCGCCCACCTCTCGCGCCTGAGGAGGACCTCGCGGAGGTGAACGCACGTTGGACGACATCCTCGACGCCCAGTGCCCGTACCACAAGGACATGCGCCACACCCTCCAGAACTGCAGAGACTTCAAGCACTCCGTGGGGAACGGTCGACCCTTCCAACATCTACCTCCTCCCCCGCCGCGAGGAGGACCAGGAGAACCGCGACAACCCCCGTAGCAGGAGGAAGGAGAAGGAAGAGCTTTCCCGCGCGTTGACAGAGAAGTCAACATCATTTTCGGCGCACACGGGTCACAGGAGAACAAAAGACAACAAAAGCTCAACGATCATCAGATACTGGTGGCGGCTACCGGTCCACCCACTCCGTACCGATGGTCTGAGCACACGATCACATTCACTCGGGCAGATCAGTGGCTCAACTTCGACCACCCCAGCAAGTACCCGCTCCTCGTCGATCTAGTGATCCGAGAGAGCAGGGTGAAGAAGGTATTAGTGGACGGGGGGAGCAGCACCAACGTCACCTTCCCCCAGACGCTCTAAGGCTTGGGAGTTCACCTCAAAGAGCTCCATGAGTCGGACACTCCTTTCTTTGGCCTCGTGCCGACTGAAGGAGAATATCTGCTGGGCCACATCTACATGCCGGTCACCTTCGGAACTCCAGAAAACTACAGAACCGAGTTCCTGAGGTTCGAGGTGGCGAACATCGACTGCGGATACAACGCCATCATCAGGAGGCCTGGATTGGCGAAGTTCATGGCCATTCCGCATTATACATACATGATATTGAAGATGCCAGGACCACAAGGGATTATAACTGTGCGCGCTGACTTCCAAGGCGCCGTAGAATGTTTCTGAGTGGCCATTCAGGCGGCCCTCACCACCAAACCACCAGCGACTTCTTCCGCGAAGGCGAACTCAAAGACTGAGGAAGACCTCGTGGTACCTACGAACGATGCTCAAGCCATGACCTCTATGCGGCCGACTGAAGAAACCAAGAGAATCAATCTTGGGTTCACCGACGAGCGCAAGACTGCTATCATCAGTTCCAGCCTGGATGACAAATAGGAAGGCGCGCTCGTCCAGTTTTGCAAGACAACCGAGACGTATTCGCATGGCAACCTGCTGATATGCCGGGAGTCCCGAGAGAACTGGCCGAGCCCAAATTGAAGGTCTACCGCCAGGCGAGGCCGATCCGACGAAAATTACGTCGCTTCACGCCCGACAAGAGAGAAGTCATCCGTGCTGAGCTGGCTCCCTTGGTCGTGACAGGGTTCATT
Organism: Zea luxurians; assembly: GCA_029449295.1. Lineage (NCBI taxonomy): Eukaryota > Viridiplantae > Streptophyta > Magnoliopsida > Poales > Poaceae > Zea > Zea luxurians. The sequence continues at coordinate 259,432 of JAOPSE010000161.1, forward strand.
AGAGAGGTGTTACGTCCTGAGTGGTTAGCTAATCCTGTTCTTGTACTCAAAAAGAATAAAGTGGATTGGCGCATGTGCGTCGACTATACGGATCTCAACAAACACTGTCCGAAGGATCCCTTCGGGCTTCCTAGGATAGACCAGGTGGTGGATTCAACCGCCGGATGTTCTGTGTTGTCTTTCTTGGATTGCTACTCTGGGTATCATCAGATTAGTCTGGCTAAAGAAGACGAGGAAAAAAACAACATTCATCACTCCGTTCGGAGCTTTCTGCTATACCTCCATGCCGTTCGGCCTCAAAAACGCTGGAGCGACTTATCAAAGAGCTATTCAGACATGCTTAGCCTATCACTAGGGCAAGCGTGTGGAAGCTTATGTGGATGATGTGGTGATCAAAACCGAGAATTCAGAAATTTTCATTGAAGATTTAGAGCTGGTCTTTAACAGTCTACGACGATATCGATGGAAGCTTAATCTCGAAAAATGTGTTTTCGGAGTACCAGCAGGAAAGTTGCTCGGATTTATTGTCAGCCACCGGGGAATTGAGGCCAATCCAGAGAAGATCGAGGCTATCATGAGGATGGAAGCACCACGGTCACAGAAGAAAGTACAAAGACTTACCGGATGTATGGCCGCTCTGAGCAGATTCATATCCAGGCTGGGAGAGAAGGGCTTACCATTCTATAAATTGCTCAAGAAGGTAGACAAATTCTAGTGGACCTCAGAAGCACAAGAAGCTCTAGATGCGCTGAAAAAATTCTTGACAACACCACCAGTGCTAAAACCGCCGCACCGAGCCACGCCGACTCAAGCGGCTGAAGATCTACTATTATACATCTCTTGCACGACCCACGTGGTGAGCACCGCGTTGGTCGTCGAGCGAGCAGAAGAAGGACATGCATACCCAGTACATCATCCTGTCTATTTCCTCAGTGAAGTCCTGGGTCTCTCGAAGAAGAAATACCCTCAAGTCCAGAAGTTATTATATGCAGTACTTCTAACTATACACAAGCTCCGTCACTACTTCGACGACCACAAAGTCATAGTAGTCACTAGATTTCCGATAGGGGATATTCTCCACAATAAAGAAGCCATTGGAAGAATAGCAAAGTGGGCCTGCGAACTGGGATCCCATGACATTGAATTCCAACCTCGCACTGCCATCAAAACTCGAGCACTGGTTGACTTCGTATCAGAATGGACCGAGCAGCAGGTGCTGGATAACCCAGAAACTGCAGAAGTATGGCGAAAGTATTTTGATGGCTCGTTGAAGCTGCAGGTAGCAGGCGCAGGGATCCTCTTTATTGCACCCGGAGGTGAACAACTCAAATATGCTCTTCAATTGTTATTTCCAGCATCCAATAATGCAGCAGAATACGAAGCTCTGATTCATGGACTGAATATCGCCATATCGCTGGGTATCAGGAGACTGATGGTATATGGAGATTCTCTGGTAGTCATAAGTCAGATAAACAAAGAATGGGATTGCTCGAATGATTCCATGGGAAAATACTGCACTGCTGTCCGGAAACTAGAAGACAAATTTGAAGGTGTGGAATTTCATCATGTGGAGAGAGATCGCAACTCAGCAGCCGATACATTGTCCAAGCTCGGATCCAGTCGGGCTCAGGTCCCGCCCGGAGTTTTCGTACAAGAAATACTGCATCCGAGCATTTCACTAGATCGGGTGGAGGAATGCAATGCTCTGAGCCAACCAGAGTCAGATTCTGATGACTGGAGTGAGCCGATCATCAAGTACATAAAAAATGAGGAGGAACCAGATGACAAAAATACAGCAGAACGGATTGCAAGGCAGTTAGCTCATTATACTCTCATTGGAGAAACCCTATACAGAAGGGGTGCATCGGGAGTTCTCATGAAATGCATTCTCTCAGCCACCGGAAAGCAACTACTAGAGGAGATTCATGCTGGGCAATGCGGGATACACGCAGCATCTAGGACCCTGGTTGGGACGGTCTTCAGGTCGGATTTCTACTAGCCAACAGCAAAAAGTGATGCAGCCGAGTTAGTCCAGAGGTGCGAAGCCTGCCAGTACTTGTCAAAACAGCAACATCTACCAGCACAGCAACTGCAAACCATACCTGTAACTTGGTCGTTCGCATGCTGGTGGTTGGATATGATTGGGCCTTTCAAGAAAGCTCAAGGAGGATACACTAATGTACTGGTTGCTATCGACAAATTCACTAAATGGATAGAGTTCAAACCCATCGCTTCTCTAACTTCAGCTAAGGCAGTGGAATTCATACAAGACATAATATTCAGGTTCGGAATACCAAATAGCATCATAACCGACCTAGGATCCAACTTCACAAGTTCAGAGTTCTTCGATTTCTGCGAGCAAAAGAGCATCCAGATCAAATATGCCTCGGTGGCGCACCCAAGAGCCAACGGGCAGGTGGAAAGAGCCAACGGAATGATATTGGAGGTGCTGAGAAAGAAAGTCTTCGACAAGAACGAAAAGTTTACAGGAAAGTGGATCAGAGAGCTGCCGTATGTTGTTTGGAGCCTGAGAACCCAACCTAGTCGAGCTCTGCATGGAAACACACCTTTCTTCATGGTCTATGGTTCGGAAGCAGTGCTACCTGCTGATCTCAAGTTCGGGGCACCAAGGTTAATCTTTGAAAACATAGCAGAAGCAGAAGCTAGTAGACTGGAGGATGTCGATATACTAGAAGAAGAACGATTGAATACGGTGATTCAGTTAGCCCGATATCAGCAAACTCTGAGGCGCTATCATGACAAGGCCATACGGCATCGATGCTTCGTAGTAGGAGACCTCGTCCTCCGCCGAATTCTAACGGGGGAGGGACGGACAAACTGTCGCCACTATGGGAAGGACAGTTCGTAGTAGCAGAAGTCACTCGACCCGGATCGTATCGCCTTACTCAAATGGATGGCATAGAAATTGGGAACTCATGGAACATAGAACATCTCAAGAAGTTTTACCCCTAGCTAGATCTCAAAAGCTATTGGGATGACAATGTACTTTGTAAACTGGGAAATATATCATCAATAAAAAGACTTCAAAAGTACTCAAATTGTTCACTGTCAACTAGCACGCTTACTTAACTCGGGGTGACCACTATACCCTACTGACGGAGCAATCGGCTTAAGTCGGCAATGACTTAAGGTGGTGCGACATGCTCACGCTTACTTAACTCGGGGTGACCACTATACCCTACTAACGGAGCAATCGGCTTAAGTCGGCAATGACTTAAGTCGGTGCGACATGCTCACGCTTACTTAACTCGGGGTGACCACTATACCCTACTGACGGAGCAATCGGCTTAAGTCGGCAATGACTTAAGGCGGTGCGACATGCTCACGCTTACTTAACTCGGGGTGACCACTATACCCTACTAATGGAGCAATCGGCTTAAGTCGGCAATGACTTAAGGCGGTGCGACATGCTCACGCTTACTTAACTCGGGGTGACCACTATACCCTACTGACGGAGCAATCTGCTTAAGTCGGCAATGACTTAAGGCGGTGCGACATGCTCACGCTTACTTAACTCGGGGTGACCACTATACCCTACTAACGAAGCAATCGGCTTAAGTCGGCAATGACTTAAGGCGGTGCGACATGCTCACGCTTACTTAACTAGGGGTGACCACTATACCCTACTAACAGAGCGGTCGGTTTAAGTTGGTAATGATTTAAAACGGCAAGCACGTTTGCGCCTACTTAAATCCAACACAAGAACGTTTGCGATTACTCACCTTAGGGCGACCTCTATGCCCCGCGAAGAAATTTCATACTGCATTTACTTCTGCGATTGTAAATACTGTTGTATTCTAACAACGAGAAAACAATAGCGGCATTCAGTACTAAAAAGTGTTTTCTAACAAAATATCCGAGCACACTAACCACATACTCAAAGCATTCAGTGTTTCTATTTGGTAATGTTCTTCTCAGGAGCAACCGACGAAGAGGGACGACTCGAGGAATAAGGAGCGGCATTCACATCTGCCACTATGTCATCAGGAACAACCACGCCGAGTCTCCTCATCAGGATCTGCCCCGCGCGAATAGCTTTATCCATAGCTTTGTCGCGTTGGGCCCTCAGAGTAGCAGAAGTCTCTTTAGCAGCTTTGATAGCCAACTGAGCAGTTTCTAGCTCCTGGATGACTGATTTCTTGGAAGCACACAGATCCTTGATGATAGTATCTTTGGTCGACACCAACTACCTGAGGCGAATCACATCATCCAATGACTCTTGCAGCTTGTAACGATGATTATCCAACTCTTCCTTGGTGAAGCGATGACTCCTCTCCAAGATGGTCAATGAGTTGCTGGCATCGCGATATAGCTTGTCAAGGTTGTCACGAGAAGTGGCAAGGGCACGTTTTTCCTCTTGCAGACAAGAATCAGTTTCTCCAAAAGTCAAGCAAGCAATAAGAACACAGCAAACAAAGCCAAGATTCACTGGTCACCTTTTCAGAGTCGAGCTGAGCATGGAGGGTAGAGTTCAGCGTGTTAGCATCATTTAGAGAAGCAGAAACCCGGGCCATTTCAGTCTGACCTCGAGAATATTTTTCTTCAAGATCAGAGTACCGCCGGACCATATCTGTCAAGAAATAGTCAAGCAAAGGTGTTCAGTTAAAAAATCAGAATTAATCAAGTAGTCAAAGAAGAAACAAAGGGCACTGACCAGCATTTGTCATCTCCAAATCAGACACCCGCCGCTGAAGCAGCACTAGATTCCAATGTGCCAGAGATAGAGCCCTTTCCGGGACAGAAGTACCCTGCGACCTTAGCTGACCAACCATTTCATCAACCAATGCCTGACATTAAAAACAAATGAGTATCAGAACAATATCACACCTGGGGTACAACCAAATCAGTAAAAACCAAGTTACCTGGAGGTTGGAAAAGAACGAAGGAACTCCCAAGTCATGGGAAGTTAATTGATGGCTCGATGAAGGATCACCAATCGGAACAACCCGCAATGCATCAGTGGGGACCAGATCAGTATCATCAGTAGAGGTCACAAATCTGTCATCAGGAGCGCTGGCCTCTAAGGCGACTTCTGACCCGAAGCTTGGGCTGCTGCCATGCAACCAGAATGTGGAGGAGAAGACCCTACGTGAACGTCCATGGAAGTGTGAGAGGGAGAACCGACTCGAACACCCTGGGGGGCTGGGTCATAGCTCGCGCTACCCATTCGAGCCGGGTCATCCCCTGCAACACCCTCGGGGGCTGGGTAAACGCTAGCGCCATCCTTGAGGGCCGAGATCTCTGTAATAGCCACCTCTAAGGATGAAGGACCTTCACCCACTTCCATGGGAGCAGAACAATCCAGACCAGCCTCCTGACCATTAAGACGCTCCAAGGTCGATGAGGCGTGGGACGCCGCCCAAGATAACTCCAGCCCAGCATCAGGCACATCAATGCAAACATCCATTATGCCATCGTCTGCTGGGTCTGACAACAGATCTTTTGGGACCATGTATTCAAGAGTCTGATCAAAGTTCGCCAGAGATAATTCTAGCAGACCAATGAGGGCAGATAAAGCTGCAGAAGGAACACCACTGCTTTCCCCGCTGGCTAGGTAACGCCGACTGTTCTTCCGAATTAGAGGGATTTCATCCTCCTCTTCCTCATCTTCATCAACAACGCGAACAGTACACCCATTGGGTTCAGCTTTGACCAGATCACACCCATTGGGTTCAACATCATCCAGGTCACACCCATTGGGTTCCACAGCAGTCGGGTCACACCCATTGGGGTCAGCTTCAGCAAATGCAGGCACTGGCACTTCCTCAGCAGCAGGAACAGAAGGGCTGGCATCCCGATCCAAGCTAGACACTCGACGAAGACGTCTCTTCTTCCTTTTCTTCCCCTTAGCAGGAGAAGTGGGCCGATTGGCTCGGCGAGAACGCTTCGGGAAAATACTGTCAGACCTCTGAATATCCAAAGCCTTGTTGGCCTCAGGGATGGGCGCCACCACCAGTGTTTCAGCAGGAGCGGCATCAGAAGAATCTTCAGCTAACATATCCAGCATGGCACTTATCTCTGCATCACTTGGATTCAAGGGCACCTCAAAATGAACTTGCCTCTCGTCATCATGAATTTCTTCAAGTGAGGCAACCAAAGCACTAACTTCTTCGGGAGAGGGTCACACTCTAAGGCCCAAACCGCTATCACTAGTAGGAGGATTTGACACAAAACTGGTAAAGGCCTTGGAAGGAGGCAGATTCCAGGCCGAGTATGCAACAGGAGCGCCGATGTTCGACACCTTGCCTCTGAGTATCATCTCGAGCCGGCTCACCAAGTCCACAGCAGGAATTCTTCTGTTGGTTACCCGGGTTGAATCAGCCAGGCCTCTATACAGATATGCGAGGTATGCTCTGTCTTTCAGTGGCTAAATGTTCTTGAAAATGAAGTCGGCAACCACAGCCTCTGTAGTCAAACCCCCCTCTTTTTGCATCCCAACCTCAGCAAGCAGAGCCCCTGCCTCAGCCACCTCATGGTCCGTGGGGGATTCGGTCCAGCTCGGAGTGCGAACATCTAGCTATCTCCCTGACCGTGGGGAGAGAATTCCCATGATTCTCCACGATGAACCATTCCAGGCGCCATCCCTTGATGTTGTCCTTGAGTGGGATGTCAAGACAGTCAGTCTTCGTCCCACGGCGCATCTCCAAACTCGCGCCCCCACAAGCTGGTGCTGCCCTCCGGCCATCCCAGGCCGACAGTGGTACAAATGCTTCGAAAGGCCGAAGTGAGGCAAAACACCAAGGAAGGTGTTGGGACCATGCTTCGTCGCCGAAGGTCCTGCGGAAAGGAAACAGCTTCGGCTGAAGTTGCTTGAACGTAATGCCGAAGCTATCACTCGTGAAGCTTCGGTATTACAGCATGTCCGAAGATGAGGGATCGAACCGACTTAGAGATAAAATGACCTTTTAGTCCATAAGGGTCTAAGTCAATGTTGTAAACTTTTATGAGGGGCATGATTGTAATTCCTCACAGGCTGTGTCCTGTGCCTATAAATAGTGAACAATACTCCTTTACTGTTCACGCATTCTTGTAATTGCAAACGCATCACTCGAGAATTATTGTTTGTCAAGGCAGAGGTATAAATGTACCTAAACGTTATATTCAAACATCTTAGATTCATATAATAAGATATGTGAATGATGTCATTTATTTCCAATATATTTATCTTTAATGTTTCACGTTTTACATTACTTTGTATTATCTTCATAAGTTTAATTACGAAGGTGAAACCTTCGTAACATTATGCTCGTGACCTTCGTTCGAAGTTCATTAAATCCTTGTGGAGATAATGCTTCGGCGGACGAAGGGCATTGATATTTAACATTTTATGTTGCCTTGTTCTTAACTCATAGCATTTGTGAACAAGTCCCCAACATTGGCGCCCACCTCCGGTGAACTCACTTCCACTTTGTTGAGCTGATGGCTTCGTTCAACAATCAAGCTGGAGCTGCTTCGGCTCCGAAGCTGGTACTCCCAATAACAGGCGGTTCATGCTCAGAGCCAGCCAACAAGAAGCAGAAGAAGGAGGCAGAGAAGGGTACAACATGTCGGGGTGCAAGGACCCTTCATCAAATCAAGATGGTCTCACATTCCAATTACCTTCTCTCAAGAGGATCTTCAACTCAAGGATTACCCACACAACGATGCTATGGTTATCTCTTGTGTGATCAATGGATTTCTGGTCCATAATGTTTTGGTTGATACAGGCAGCGCAGCTGATATCATATTTGCTAAGGCCTTCAGACATATGCAAGAGCCCGAAGACAAAATCCATGATGCCACACATCCCCTTTGTGGCTTCGGAGGAAGGCAAATCGTAGCACTTGGAAAAATCACAATGCCAGTAACCTTCGGATTCATTAACAACACAAGGACTGAACAAGTTGTATTTGATATTGTTGACATGGAATACCCTTACAATGCAATCATTGGTCGTGGTACTCTCAATGCCTTCGAAGCAATTCTTCATCCAGCTTATCTTTGCATGAAGATACCTTCGGACCAAGGGCCCATTGCTATTCATGGAAGTCAAGAAGCTGCCAGAAGGGCCGAAGGAAATTGGACAGACTCAAAAGCAATCCATAATATAGATGGAGCTGAAGCTTGAGAGCAATACAAGTTCAGAAGGGAAAAAGCTGCTTCGGCTGATCAGGCGAAGCCCATGCTCTTGTGTGAGGACATAGTAGAGCAGAAGGTGCTGTTGGGGATCTCAACTGTCCGAAGAATAGGAGAAAACCTTGATAAGGTTTTTGTTCAACAATAAAGATGTTTTTGCTTGGTCAGCTAATGATCTTTGTGGAGTTAACAGGGATGTTATTGAGCACTCGCTCAATGTTGATCCATCCTTCAGACCCAGAAAGCAGAGGCTTCGGAAGATGTCTGATGACAAGGCCGAAGGTGCTCGGAATGAAGTGAAAAGACTCCTCAGTGCCGGAGTTATCAGAGAGGTAAAATACCCAGAATGGCTGGCTAACACTGTTATGGTAAAGAAGGCCAATGGTAAATGGAGGATGTGTATTGATTTTACTGATGTCAATAAGGCCTGTCCGAAGGACGAGTTTCCATTGCCAAGGATAGATTCCCTAGTTGATGCAGCAGCTTCATCAGAGCTTATGAGTCTGCTGGATTGTTATTCAGGCTATCACCAAATTTGGATGAAGAAGGAGGATGAACCGAAAACCAGCTTCATAAACCCTAATGGAACATATTGTTACCTTCGGATGCCTGAGGGGCTTAAGAATGCTGGAGGAAGCTTTAGCAGAATGACAGCGAAGGTTCTTCATTCCCAGATAGGCAGAAATGTGCTAACTTATGTTGATGATATCATTGTAAAAAGCATGAAGCAAGATAATCACATTGCTGATCTGCAGGAGACCTTTGCTAATTTTAGACAGGCTGGTTTAAAGTTGAACCCAGAAAAATGTGTCTTCGGAGTGAAGAAAGGGAAATTTCTTGGCTGTCTAGTCTCAACAAAAGGAATTGAGGCTAATCCAAACAAAATTGAAGCTATCCTTCGAATGGAGCCACCAAGTACAAAGAAGGGGGCTCAAAGATTGATAGGAAGACTGGCATCTCTCAACAGATTCATATCTAGATCAGCAGAGAGAAATTTACCATTTTTCGAAGTGCTGAAGTCAGCCGAAGTTTTTCAATGGGGACCAGTCCAGCAGAGAGCCTTCGAAGAGCTGAAGCAATATTTGATAGATCTAACAACACTAACTCCACCAACGCTAGGGGCTCCTTTGTTGTTATATGTGGCAGCTTCGCACTCAGCGGGTAGTGCAGCACTTGTACAGGAGAAGCTTGAAGGCCAAATCAAAAAGCAGGCCCCAATATACTTTGTATCCGAAGTTCTTAGTTTATCAAAGAAAAATTATACAGAATTGGAGAAGGTATTGTATGCTGTTTTGATGGCCCCCAGGAAGCTTCGGCATTATTTTCAAGCTTACAATATAATTGTTCCTTCTTCACAACAGTTGAAGGATATTATGAGAAATCGAGAAGCTACTAGAAGGATTGGAAAATGGGCTGCAGAGCTCAATGAACTTTGTATCGATTATGTGCATAGGTCTTCGATTCAATCCCAAGCGTTGGCAGACTTCATTGTTGACTGGACGCTAGGGGCTCAAGAGGAAGAAACGAATAAAGATGCCGAAGTCTGGACAGTGTTTTGCGATGGGTCTTGGGGAACCTTCGGAGCAGGAGCAGCTGTTGTGTTGGTTTCACCTTCCAAAGTTAAAACTTGTTATGCGACAAGACTTGATTTCAGTTGCACAAATAATATTGCTGAGTACGAAGCTCTGCTCTTGGGTCTTCGGAAGTTAAAGGCAATGGGAATCAGAAGGGCCATTCTTAAAACTGATTCCCAAGTTATTTCTGGTCATATTGACAAGAGCTACAAAGCAAGAGATCCGAAGCTTGAAAAATATTTAGATACAGTCCGAAGGATTGAGGCTTCCTTCGAAGGATTCTCTGTTAAAAATATTCCTCGTGGAGAAAATGAATATGCTAATCTATTAGGCAAGTCAGCAGCACAGGGGCTGCCCTTACCTTCGGAAGTATTTTTCGAAACAATAAAAGCACCTTCGGTCGAGCTTCTTGAAAGAGCAGTCCTCAACATATCCCCTGTCTATAGTGAAGATTGGAGAACTGAGATCATCTCTTTCCTTCAGGGTAATTTTCTTTCAGATGACGAAGCTTATAACAGGAGGATGGAAGCAAGAGCTCGACCATATGTCATAATAGAAGGGGAATTATACAAGCGGGGGGCCTGTTCCCCGTTACTCAAGTGTTTATCCAGAGCCGAAGGCATAGAATTGATGAAGGAAATACACGCAGGCCTGTGTGGATCTAACATTGGATCTAGGCCTTTGCTCGGAAAAGTTTTTCGTCAAGGATTTTATTGGCCAAAAGCAGCTTCGGATGCAGCGGATTTAGTTCAAAAGTGCGAAGGTTGTCAGAAATGTGCAAGAGATCAAAAACAACCTTCGTCGTTAACTCAATTAATACAACCCACTTGGCCGTTGCAAAGGTGGGGCCTTGATTTGCTAGGTCCATTACCACCAGCACAGGGGAACTTAAGATATGTTGTAGTGGCAGTGGAATATTTTTCTAAGTGGATTGAGGCAAAGCCTTTATCCACAATAACTTCGGTTACAATCAAAAGTTTTTCTGGCAAAATATTGTTTGTCGCTTCGGAGTGCCGAAGGCCATTACTGTGGATAATGGGACACAGTTTGATTCTGAATCTTTCAGAGAATTTTGCGATCAAATTGGCACGAAGATCCATTTCGCATCAGTTCAACATCCAGAGTCAAATGGACTTGTTGAAAGAGCTAATGGGATCATAATGACAGGAATAATAAAGTTAATCTTCAATCAGCCCAGGGGAAAGTGGCCAGACGAATTAATCAAAGTGGTGTGGAGCCATAACACAACAGTGTCAAGATCAACAGGCTTTACGCCATTTAAACCATTATTTGGTGATGAAGCAATAACCCCGGAAGAAGCCAAAACGGGATCAATAAGAACAGTAGCTTCGGCAGAAGTCGAAGATGAAGCTGATTATTCTGTGGAAAAAGATGCTATAGAAGGGATCAGGCTTCAAGCTGTGGAAAACATCAACAAATATCAAGCTGAAACAATAAAATGGCGTGACAGAAAGGTTAGGCTGAAGAACATTGAACCAGGACACTTGGTGCTTCGAAGAGTAGCCAACCCTGACACAGTAGGCAAATTACAGCTGAAGTGGGAAGGACCTTTTTGGTAGTATCTTCGTCAAGACCCGGTTCCTACGGATTGAAGGATATGGACGGCAACGACATTCCTAGATCATGGAATGCGGATGAGCTTCGGCGATATTATGTTTAGTTTGATGTAATTTTTTCTATTCTTTTTTGTGGCACCCTTTTCCTTTCCAAAGGGGGAGAAAGGTTTTTAATGGGGCCACAACATGTAATTTTTCTTTTCCTTATTTCAATTCTATAAGAGTGATATCCCCCAGTAATTGTAAATGTAAATGCAAAGGAAAAAGGAAAGAAATCAGGGAGAAGCTCAAAAGTCGTTCCTAAGGGAATGCAGAGCTTACAGCGAAAAATAAACGCTGATTCCGCCGATAGTAAAAGGCGAAGAAGCTCCTAAGGGAGGCTTACAGCGAAAAATAAACGCTGATTCCGCTGAAAGTAAAAGGCGAAGAAGCTCCTAAGGGAGGCTTACAGCGAAAAGTCAGCGCTGATACACCAAAAAGTAAACGGTGGAGCCGAAAAGTAAACGGCAAAAAGATTCGAATCATTCCCAAAGGGATGAAGGGCTATGATTATGGTTTTTGAATATGTGTTTCGATATTCATTTGCACGATACATTACATCATGTCATTTGCATTCATAAACATTCATTTAGACATATATAGAATCATCATCATCATACCACGCAAAAAAGATAGATGCTTCGGCAATGAGGAAAAACTTTGAAGAAAGAGGAAAATTTTCATGCTTCGTTGTGTACGAAAAGAAGGGAAGGTGTTTTTCGCCTTCGGCTCAAAAGTGCAGTTTCGTTCACAGCAAAGCATATTGTACACGGATAAAGGAGACAAGATATATTACAAGGTATGTACAAATTTACATAAGTTTTTCTTCCATAATTATATTACAGGGATCTCTCCAGAAATTTTTACAGGCAAATCTATTATAGCAACTATTAAGCTTCAGGCTGCCATACTTTAGCTTCGTCATACTTCAGCTTCGTCATCCTGCACAAATTAAAGAACAGAATGAGAAAGGTGCAAATTTCAAGGAGAAGGTAAAAGTAACAAATATAAGTTTCTCATTGGCTTAAGGTGGATTCGAGCTTCGTCACTAGCCATTTTTCGCCCGCCATTTACCCAAATTTGGGTCATAAATCTATTTCCGATACTTCGGGCTAGGCTTGGGATATCAACCAAATCTGCTGCTGACAAGCTGAAGTTTGGCCTATTCACAATTTTTCCGTGCGTACAGCCAGCCTTCAGAAAGGCGGTAGCTGTGCCTCGAGAAGCTACCAGGGCGCAGAAGTCAGCATGCCCAGCAATAACTTCGTCAAGAGCATCAACCTCGCCTTCAATATATTCCAAGGTGCTGGGCAGGTTTTCAGCTGAAGGTGAAAATTTTTCAGAACTAGCTCCGATAGAGTGAAATACGTCCTTCAGCCGCTGCACGCATCGGCTGCCGAAATTTAGGCATTTCTCTTGGAGATCCTTCAGTGATTTTTGCAAATTTGAATTTTTCTCGATCTCAGTCTTGAGATTTGCTTCAAGGTTCTTCTTTTCTTGCTCATATTTTTCTGACTTTTTGAGTAATTCATTCTTTAAACTGTCATTTTCGGTTTGGACTTCAGCCAAGGAGCCTTCCATAGACTGAATAACAAAGTCTTTCTTTTCTAGGGCACCTTCGTGTTCTTTAGCTATGATTTCAAGGTCTTGAATGGTGAAGTCTTTCTTCTTCAGAACAACTTCGTAATTTTCAACTTTTTCTTCTAAATCTTTGATGATAGCTTTATTCTTCTCTTCTTCAAGATCTTGTTGCATTTTTAGCACTTTACTTAACAGTATACTCTGCCAAAACAACCTTCATCAGAAAACGACATAAAAATAATAATACTAATAAAATAATAATAATAATAATTTTTACCTTAAAATTAGCATAGAGCAGGCTACCGACGATATGTTGTTGCTGGTACCTGCAAAGGTCCACTTCTATCTTCGGCAGGCCAACGCTTTTGGAGAAGGTCCTAACAACTTTGGCTTCGGTGTGATTCCGAAGGCATCTTAGCTTCCCTTCGTTGACCCCACCAAATAGCATAGACCCTGGTTTATATCCGCAGGATATGGCATATTTCTTCAGCTCTTCTTTTTCAGCATTTGTTAATTCTTGTCCAAGTAAATCTTGAAAGCTAAAATTTTCTTCCTCCAAAATGTCCTTAACCTGCTCTTTTCCCTTTTCAGTAGCCGTGTTCACTGCAGCCACAGCAGCTTCTTCTTCAGCCATTTTCAAAAGAATATTGTCAATAACTTCCAGTGTGGTTTCCAGGTTTGAATCTTCGGTGGTCCCGGCTTCGGCTCCGGTAGCTTCGGCTCCGGTAGTTTCGGCAGCTCTAACTCCGGTAGCTTCGGCTCCGGCAGTTGCAATTTCAGTGGTTTCAGCCCCGGTAGCTTCGGCTGCGGCGGCTTCGGCTTCGGCGGTCTCGGCAATAACAATTCTTGACGTCGATACCGGTGGCGGCGTCTGATGAATCACATCTGTCACTTGAATGATTCTCCGTTTTTTCGGCTTTGCAGGGCTTTCTGCTGCCGAAGCTTCTTTGTCCTTCTGAAAAAACTTCGTCAGTTCCGGCGCCAGCGGACTTAGCTTGACAGGCAAAGATTCAGTCATTACCTTCAGAATTTCTTCTACTTCGGCAGCAGAAGGTGTCGCAGAAATTTCCTCATCTCGGACCAATCTCTTTGGTTCTGGAGATACAGGTTTTGGAGATGCAGCTTTTCTTTTTCTTGGAGCAACTACCTTCGGCGTTGGTTCAAACTTTTCTTTCTTCTTTTTTGGTTGATCTTCGTCGTCTTTAATCAAAGTGCTAGCTACTCTTTTCCTTTTCTGCCCTTCGGCACCCTTGTCTAGCCGCTCGTAATCAGGGTATTCAAAGCCTATAGCATCAAGCACTCTGTTTAGCCTTCGTTTTGGCCGGGTGCCGAAGGCTGCTGTCATCAATTGATCCTCTTTTTTAGAATAATTCCCAAGAATTTCAGTACTCATTACTTCGATTGTTTCGAGCCATTCTTGGCAAGGTGCTTTAAAATATTTCTTGAACTTATAGTGGTAGGGCAGGCGGACAAGCTCCCCCTCCTTCTCTCTTTCGAGCTTCGGCATAGCCCATTCCTTCATAGTCAGAAATATTTTGAACGCCAGAAATTCCTGCACTAGATCTCTAGTGCCAATGTGCTCTGCAATAATCCTAAATTCGGCCAACGCCGTTTGGGTTGGACCTTCTGGTGTCATACTGCATTGGGGTCTGGTCTCTCCGAAGATCAGTTCAAGCGGACTCTGTACCAGCTTCTCCTTGTCATCGTCAACTTTGACGTAGAACCATTCCGATTTCCAGCCTGCCGACCACTTTCTTCGGTAGCTGATCACAGGAAATTTTGTACTTTTCCGATAGGCAAAATTATAACAACCAAAAAATTCGTGTAACCCATCCTTTCTGGCCTTGGTTTGGTAATGTAGCTCGTGCACTTGGCAGAAACCTTCGGCAAATGGTTCCACCTCCTGGCTTTGGAGAGCCCAAATATAAATACTAAGCCTAACAATAGCGTTAGGAGTTAGTTGATGAAGGTAGATCCCAAATTTCTTTAGCACATCAGCAATCATCCTATTCAAAGGAAATCTCAAACCAGCTTTGAGGAAACTCTTGAAAATCACTATTTCATCTTTATGTGGCTTCGGGGTAGTTTCTTCTCCACCGAAGCGAATCAGCTTTTTCTCTTCTTCGCTAAAGTAGCCCGACTTCACCATCTTAGGAAAATCAGCCTTGGAGATGGTTGACTTTCCAAAATCCAGGTGGCTAGGCTTGCTTGGTACTGCGATACTGTGATCACCTTCAGAATCAGTCTCTTCAATATCTGCTTGTTCTGCTTCGGCAGTAGGGGTGTCTTCCGATGTCACCAACCCAGATCGCCTCATTGCTTCCGAGATAGGAACAGTTTCCAAGGCTTCGGCTTCGTCTCCTTCGCGCTCAACTCTAGCAGTAGAGCGCACTCTGGCCATTTGATTTTGAATTTCTTAAAAATTGCTTGGAAATTAATAACCTTTCTTCCGAAGCTCTTCTTCTGACGAAGCAGACACTAAACTGGAGCTTCGTTTGAATGCGAAAGTCAAGCTTCGGCTATGGTTAAAATTTTCAGTGCAATAGCAATGAATGCTGTGGTAACTTCACATCTACCCGTCTGTTTATATAGTGCTGCAGGTAAGAAGGTGAATCGTCAGGATTTTTACACTAGGCAAACAGTTGCTCGCACCCGCTGCACGGTGGGCCGCAAAAAACCAAAATAGTGAACCTGCATGGTGGGACCGCTACGCGCTCGAAAGCTATATCGTTTCTCGACAACGAGCTCAGGGAAGGTGTTTTTCGGACCTTCGGCTTCCTGAAGCCTAAGAGACTTTTTTCACGGATCAAGCTCGTTACGAAAAACGATCTAGCACCGCGAAGGGGCTACTGTTGGGACCATGCTTCGTCGCCGAAGGTCCTGCGGAAAGGAAACAACTTCGGCTGAAGTTGCTTGAACGTAATGCCGAAGCTATCACTCATGAAGCTTCGGTATTACAGCATGTCCGAAGATGAGGGATCGAACCGACTTAGAGATAGAATGACCTTTTAGTCCATAAGGGTCTGAGTCAATGTTGTAAACTTTTATGAGGGGCATGATTGTAATTCCTCACAGGCTGTGTCCTGTGCCTATAAATAGTGAACAGTACTCCTTTACTGTTCACGCATTCCTGTAATTGCAAACGCATCACTCGGGAATTATTGTTTGTCAAGGCAGAGGTATAAATGTACCTAAACGTTATATTCAAACATCTAAGATTCATATAATAAGATATGTGAATGATGTCATTTATTTCCAATATATTTATCTTTAATGTTTCACGTTTTACATTACTTTGTATTATCTTCATAAGTTTAATTACGAAGGTGAAACCTTCGTAACATTATGCTCGTGACCTTCGTCCGAAGTTCATTAAATCCTTGTGGAGATAATGCTTCGGCGGACGAAGGGCATTGATATTTAACATTTTATGTTGCCTTGTTCTTAACTCATAGCATTTGAGAACAAGTCCCCAACAAAAGGTTTCGCATAAATGGACAAAAACAGAAACTTGCAGAATGGAATTGGGATTCATATGGGTCAGATTCAAGTGATAAAAATCAAGGAGACCGCGGAAGAAAGGAGAAATGGGAAGAGCAAGGCCGCGGATAAGAAAAGGAACATAAATGACGGATTCGTGGGTGTCTTCTGTCGGAACAGTATATGCAAAGTTGCCCCCGAGCTCCCGACGTTAGAGGGCTATCAGTGGCTGTTCACTCAAGAAGCCAAAACACCGACACAGTATATCCAAGTGAGGGTGATGCTCTAGAGGAGATTCATGCTGGGCAATGCGGGATACACGCAGCATCCAGGATCCTGGTTGGGAAGGTGTTGGGGGCCTTCGGCTTCCGAATGTCCTCAAAAACATGATTTGAAAATGTTTCTGGAGTATAATACATGAGCAGGTATCTTCGGACACGAACCCTTCGGACAAGTCAAAATTGCTAGATGAAGAAACACAAAGAGAACGAAGGATGGAGCAGAGTCGAAGTTGTGCGCAAGGAAGCTTCGGTAGGATGGCTGAAAGGAGGAAACCGACTTAAAGAGGAAAAGACTATTTAGACCCCGATAGATTACTATAGAGTTATTATCAAAAGCAAAGGGCCTGAATGTAATTTTACATGGGCTGCGACCCGTGCCTATAAATAGGTGAATAGTACTCCTGTACTGTTCACGCTGACTTGGCATTTGCTCTTGCATCACGCTTGTACTTATATCTTCTTTCAAGTCAAAGGTATATTTGTAACCCAACATCATTTCTATTCTTCTATAGCAATAAAATAAAAATGAGTCGATAATGATACATAACTATTCATGTTATCTTTTATATTCCATGTAATTCCCTTTTCATTATGATGTGTAATGTTTATGAAGGTATGTCCTTCATAACCTTCGTCCAAAGATAATTATATCCCAAGGGAAATAATGTTTCAAAGGACGAAGGACTTTAACGTTTAAACGTTTTCTGTGTTGCCTTGTTCTTAATTCAAAGCATTTGAGAACAAGTCCCCAACATTGGCGCCCACCTCCTGAGAGCACCTAGAGGGGGGGGGTGAATAGGTGATCCTGCGAAACTTGAAATTTAACTCACAAAACTTGATTAGGGGTTAGCACAAATAATTCCAAGTGGCTGGAGAGGAGTCTCAACAAAACACAATAACCACAAGAGATCAATCACAAAGATGGCACAGTGGTTTATCCCGTGGTTCGGCCAAGACCAACGCTTGACTACTCCACGTTGTGGCGTCCCAACGGACGAGGGTTGCAATCAACCCCTCTCAAGCGGTCCAAAGACCCACTTGAACACCATGGTGTTTTGTTTTGCTTTTCTTAATCCCGTTCGCGAGGAATCTCCACAACTTGGAGCCTCTCGCCCTTACACTTGAAGTTCACAAAGAAGCACGAAGTAAGGGAGGGATAAGCAACACACTCAAGACAAGAAATCACAGCAACACCACGCACACAAGTCGCAACAAGAGCTCACAACACAACTCAATGAGTTCACAACTCAACTAGAGCTCTAATTGCTATCACAAAGAATCAAAGGCGCGAATTGATGTCTTAGTGCTTAGGAATGCTTTTAGAAATGCTTGGTGTACTCCTCCATGCGCCTAGGGGTCCCTTTTATAGCCCCAAGGCAGCTAGGAGCCGTTAAGAGCATTCCAGGAAGGCAAATCTTGCCTTGTGTCGCCTGGCGCACCAGACAGTCCGGTGCACACCGGACAGTGTCCGGTGCCCGATTTCTTTCCTTCTACAGCGAAGCCGACTGTTGGCAGCCAGAGAGCCGTTGGCACACCGGACATGTCCGGTGCACACCGGACAGTCCGGTGCCCCCTTCTAGCCGTTGGCTAGGCCACGTGTCCCGCGCAGATCGCGCGGCCGACCGTTGGCCCGGTCGACCGTGGGCTCACCGGACAGTCCGGTGCACACCGGATAGTCCGGTGAATTATAGCCGTACGTCGCCAGTGAATTCCCGAGAGCGGCCAGTTCGCTCGAGCCAGCCTGGCGCACCGGACACTGTCCAGTGCACCACCGGACATTCCGGTCCTCCCAGACTGAGCAGAGTCTTGGCTGCTCGAGCCAAGACAATTCCAATTCGATTTTTCCTGTTTCCAGCACTTAGATACAATACATTAGTCTCTAAAACAATGTACTAAGTCTGAGAAACATACCTTTATCCTTGATTTGTACTTTATCCACCATTTTATACTTAGGCATTTGTGTTGGACACTAAATCACCAAAACACTTAGAAATGGCCCAAGGGCACATTTCCCTTTCAATCTCCCCCTTTTTGGTGATTTATGCCAACATAACATAAAGTAAGTAGAATAAGTACAAAATCAATTCAAATAAGAACTCAAATTTGTTTTGATTCAATTTTGGCATATATGGATCATCCTTTGCCACCACTTGATTTGTTTTTGCAAATCAAACTCAAATTTTTTTATCTCTAAGTCAAACACACATGTTGAAACATAAAGAGAGTCATTACAAGAGAGATTGATTCAAGATTTCAAAAACTCCCCCTTTTTCCCATAATCAACATTTCTCCCCACAAGAAGCCAACTTTTGACAAGAGAGACAATAAAGAGTTCTAACAAACCAAAAGGCAATAAAGAGTTCTGACAAACCAAAAGCCCTATTCTATATTTTCAAAATCTCTCAAGTGGTAGCTGATCCATTTATCGCTTTAGCCTTTATTTTCTCCCCCTTTGGCATCAAGCACCAAAACGGGATCAATCTTGGCCCCTTAATCCCATTGCCTCACCAAAATCTTCAACTAAGAGCATAAAGGCAATAAGAGTACAAAGATGAACTTGGAAAGGTTACTCTTTAATCGGAGTGCAGTGGAAGTCTTGCATGGTCCAAGTCCACCTTTTCCCTTTCAATTCTCCTTTGAGACTAAATCAAACAAACTCAAGCACATAGTTAGTCTCAAAGGGTCAAGTTGTAACACATCTCCCCCTAAATACGTGCATCACTTGCACAAGGACTTGTGAGGTCCGAGGAGTGTTTTTACAACTTGAGCACCATACATAAGCAACAAAATGCATAAGGAACATGATCAAAGGCATAAATATATGTATGCTACAATTCAATCCAAGTTCTGCGAATCTAGGACATTTAGCTCACTACGCAGCCTGCAAAAGGTCTTCTCATCTAGAGGCTTGATAAAGGTATCGGCTAGCTGGTTCTCGGAGCTAACATGAAACACTTCAATATCTCCCTTTTGCTGGTGGTCTCTCAAAAAGTGATGCCGGATGTCAATGTGCTTTGTGCGGCTGTGCTCAACAGGATTTTCCGCCATGCGGATAGCACTCTCATTATCACATAGGAGTGGGACTTTGCTCAGATTGTAGCCAAAGTCCCTTAGGGTTTGCCTCATCCAAAGTAGTTGCGCGCAACACTGTCCTGCGGCAACATACTCGGCCTCAATGGTGGATAGGGCAACGGAGGTTTGTTTCTTAGAGTTCCATGACACCAGGGACCTTCCTAAGAATTGGCACGTCCTCGATGTACTCTTCCTATCGACCTTACATCCAGCATAGTCGGAATCTGAATATCCAATCAAGTCAAAGGTAGACCCCTTTGGATACCAGATCCCGAAGCAAGGTGTAGTAACTAAATATCTAAGAATTCGCTTCACCGCCACTAAGTGACATTCCTTAGGATCGGATTGAAATCTAGCACACATGCATACGCTAAGAATAATATCCGGTCTACTAGCACATAAATAAAGTAAAGACCCTATCATAGACCGGTATGCTTTTTGATCAACGGACTTACCTCCTTTGTTGAGGTCGGTGTGTCCGTCGGTTCCCATTGGAGTCTTTGCGGGCTTGGCGTCCTTCATCTCAAACCGCTTTAGCAAGTCTTGCGTGTACTTCGTTTGGGAGATGAAGGTGCCGTCCTTGAGTTGCTTCACTTGGAACCCAAGGAAGTAGTTCAACTCGCCCATCATCGACATCTCGAATTTCTGCGTCATCACCCTGCTAAACTCTTCACAAGACTTTTGGTTAGTAGAACCAAATATTATGTCATCGACATAAATTTGGCACACAAAAAGATCACCATCACAAGTCTTAGTGAAAAGAGTTGGATCGGCTTTCCCAACCTTGAAAGCATTAGCAATTAAAAAGTCTCTAAGGCATTCATACCATGCTCTTGGGGCTTGCTTAAGTCCATAGAGCGCCTTAGAGAGTTTACACACGTGGTCGGGATACCGTTCATCCTCGAAGCCAGGGGGTTGCTCCACGTACACCTCCTCCTTGATTGGCCCATTGAGGAAAGCGCTCTTCACATCCATTTGGAACAACCTGAAAGAATGGTGAGCGGCATATGCTAGCAAGATACGAATGGACTCTAGCCTAGCCACAGGAGCAAAAGTCTCCTCAAAGTCCAAACCTGCGACTTGGGCATAACCTTTTGCCACAAGTCGAGCCTTGTTCCTTGTCACCACCCCGTGCTCGTCCTGTTTGTTGCGGAACACCCACTTGGTTCCCACAACGTTTTGCTTGGGACGAGGCACCAGTGTCCAAACTTCATTGCGCTTGAAGTTGTTGAGCTCCTCTTGCATGGCCAATACCCAGTCCGAATCTAGCAAGGCCTCTTCTACCCTGAAAGGCTCAATAGAAGAGACAAAAGAGTAATGCTCACAAAAATTAACCAATCGAGATCGAGTAGTTACTCCCTTGCTAATATCACCCAGAATTTGGTCGACGGGATGATCCCTTTGAATCATCGCTCGAACTTGGGTTGGAGGTGCAGGTTGCGCTTCTTCCTCCATTACTTGATCATCTTGTGCTCCCCCTTGATCATACGCCTCCTTTTGATGAACCTGTTCATCTTCTTGAGTTAGGGGATGCACCATTGTTGAGGAAGAAGGTTGATCTTGCTCCTTTTGTTCCTGTGGTCGTACATCACCAATCGCCATGGTTCATATAGCGACCGTCGGAATATCTTCTTCATCTACATCATCAAGATCAACAACTTGCTCTCTTGGAGAGCCATTAGTTTCATCAAATACAACGTCGCTAGAGACTTCAACCAAACCCAATGATTTGTTGAAGACTCTATACGCCTTTGTATTTGAGTCATAACCTAACAAAAACCCTTCTACTGCTTTGGGAGCAAATTTGGAATTCCTACCCTTCTTCACTAGAATGTAGCATTTACTCCCAAAAACTCGAAAATACGAAACATTGGGTTTGTTACCGGTTAGTAGCTCATACGACGTCTTCTTGAGGAGGCGATGAAGGTAGGCCCTGTTGATGGCGTGGCAAACCGTGTTCACGGCTTCCGACCAAAAGCGCTCGGGGGTCTTGAACTCTCCAAGCATCGTCCTCGCCATGTCGATGAGCGTCCTATTCTTCCTCTCTACCACACCATTTTGTTGTGGTGTGTAGGGAGCGGAGAACTCGTGCTTGATCCCTTCCTCCTCAAGAAACTCCTCCACTTGAAGGTTCTTGAATTCGGACCCGTTGTCGCTTCTTATCTTCTTCACTTTGAGCTCAAACTCATTTTGAGCTCTTCTTAGGAAGCGCTTGAGGGTCCCTTGGGTTTCAGACTTATCCTGCAAAAAGAATACCCAAGTGAAGCGGGAAAAGTCATCAACAATAACTAGACCATACTTACTTCCTCCTATGCTTAGATAGGCGACGGGTCCGAAGAGGTCCATATGTAGCAGCTCCAGGGGTCTTGATGTGGTCATCACATTCTTGCTGTGATGCGCTCCTCCCACTTGTTTACCTGCTTGACAAGCTGCACAAGGTCTATCTTTTTCGAATTGCACGTTAGTCAAACCTATCACATGTTCTCCCTTTAGAAGCTTGTGAAGGTTCTTCATCCCTACATGTGCTAAGCGGCGATGCCACAGCCAGCCCATGCTAGTCTTAGCTATTAAGCATGCATCTAGACCGGCCTCCTCTTTTGCAAAATCAACTAAATAAAGTTTGCCGTCTAATACACCCTTAAAAGCTAATGAACCATCACTTCTTCTAAAGACAGACACATCTACATTCGTAAATAGACAATTATATCCCATATTACATAGTTGACTAACAGATAGCAAATTATATCCGAGGGACTCAACTAAAAACACATTAGAGATAGAGTGCTCATTTGAAATTGCAATCTTGCCTAAGCCTTTCACCTTGCCTTGGTTCCCATCACCAAATATGATTGAATCTTGGGAATCCTTGTTTTTGACGTAGGAGGTGAACATCTTCTTCTCCCCCGTCATATGGTTTGTGCATCCGCTGTCGATAATCCAGCTTGAACCCCCGGATGCATAAACCTGCAAGGCAAATTTAGGCTTGGGACTTAGGTACCCAACTCTTGTTGGGTCCTACAAGGTTTGTCATAATTGTCTTAGGGACCCAAATGCAAGTTTTATCACCCTTGCATTTTGCCCCTAATTTCCTAGCAACTATCTTCCTATCCTTTCTACAAATAGCAAAGGAAGCATTTAAAGCATGATATATTGTAGAAGGATCATCCATAACTTTCCTAGAACCATGAACAATATTCTTTCTAGGTATATGATGAACATATCTCCTAGACATATCTCTATCATGCATATAAGAAGAACTAGAAGCAAACATAGCATGTGAATCATAAGCATGTGAATCATAACTTCTATAATCATTTCTAGCATGTCTCCTATTATGATACATAAAAGCATGGTTCTTTTTAGTACTACTTGCCATAGGAGCCTTCCCTTTCTCCTTGGCGGGGATGGGAACCTTATGGCTTGTTAAGTTCTTGGCTTCCCTCTTGAAGCCAAGTCCATCCTTAATTGAGGGGTGTCTACCAATCGTGTAGGCATCCCTCGCAAATTTCAACTTATCAAATTCGCTCTTGCTAGTCTTAAGTTGAGCATTAAGACTAGCCAATTCATCATTAAGTTTGGAAATTGAAACTAGGTGTTCACTACACGCATCAATATCAAAATCTTGACACCTATTACAAGTTGCAACAATTTCTACACAAGATGTTGATTTACTAGCTACTTCTAACTTAGCATTCAAATCATCATTAATGCTCCTTAAGTTAGAAATTGTCTCATGGCAAGAAGATAATTCACAAGAAAGCATTTCATTTCTTTTAACTTCTAGAGCATGAGATTTTTGTGCTTCTACAAATTTGTCATGTTCTTCATACAACAAATCCTCTTGCTTTTCTAAAAGCCTATTCTTATCATTCAAGGCATCAATCAATTCATTAATTTTATCTACCTTGGTTCTATCTAGGCCCTTAAATAAACATGAATAATCTATTTCATCCTCGTCACTAGATTCGTCCTCACTTGAAGGAGCATAAGTAGAGTTTCGAGTACATACCTTCTTCTCCCATGCCATAAGGCATGTGTGACGCTCGTTGGGGAAGAGGGATGACTTGTTGAAGGCGGTGGCGGCGAGTCCTTCATTGTCGGAGTCGGAAGAGGAGCAATCCGAATCCCACTCCTTGCCTAGATGTGCCTCGCCCTTTGCCTTCTTATAGTTCTTCTTCTTCTCCCTCTTGTTCCCTTGATCCTGATCACTATCATTGTCGGGACAGTTAGCAATAAAATGACCAAGCTTACCACATTTGAAGCATGAGCACTTCCCCTTTGTCTTGGTCTTGCTTGGCTGCCCCTTGCGACCTTTTAGCGCCGTCTTGAATCTCTTGATGATGAGAGCCATCTCTTCATCATTAAGTCCGGCCGCCTCAATTTGTGCCACCTTGCTAGGTAGCGTCTCCTTGGTTCTTGTTGCCTTTAGAGCAAGAGGTTGAGGCTCATTGATTGGACCATTCAATGCGTCATCCACGTATCTTGCTTCCTTGATCATCATTCGCCCGCTCACGAACTTTCCAAGTATCTCTTCGGGCGTCATCTTGGTGTACCTAGGATTCTCACGAATATTGTTTACAAGATGAGGATCAAGGACAGTAAAGGACCTTAGCATTAGGCGGACAACGTCGTGGTCAGTCCATCGCGTGCTTCCATAGCTTGTTATCTTGTTGACAAGGGTCTTGAGCCGGTTGTACGTTTGGGTTGGCTCTTCTCCCCTTATCATAGCGAATCTCCCGAGTTCGCCCTCCACCAACTCCATCTTGGTGAGCATTGTGACATCATTCCCCTCATGAGAGATCTTGAGGGTGTCCCAAATTTGCTTGGCGTTATCCAAGCCGCTCACTTTGTGGTATTCATCTCTACACAATGAAGCTAGAAGAACAGTAGTAGCTTGTGCATTTTTATGAATTTGCTCATTAATGAACATGGGACTATCTGTACTATCAAAGTGCATTCCACTCTCTACAATCTCCCATATACTAGGATGGAGAGAGAACAAGTGACTACGCATTTTGTGACTCCAAAATCCGTAGTCCTCTCCATCAAAATGAGGAGGTTTGCCAAGTGGAATAGATAATAAATGAGCATTTGTACTTTGAGGAATACGAGAGTAATCAAAAGAAAAGTTTGAATTGACCGTTTTATTTTTCTCGTAGTCGTCGTCGTCCTTTTGGGAAGAGGAAGATTCGTCGCTGTCGTAGTAGACGATCTCCTTGATGCGCCTTGTCCTCTTCTTCCCGTCTTTGCGCTTGTGGCCCGAGCCCGAGTCGGTAAGCTTGTCATCCTTCGGCTTGTTGAAGATAGACTCCTTCTCGTTGTTGTTGACCACCATCCCCTTTCCCTTAGGATCCATCTCTTTGGGCGATTAGTCCCTTCTTGAAGAGAACGGCTCCGATACCAATTGAGAGCACCTAGAGGGGGGGTGAATAGGTGATCCTGCGAAACTTGAAATTTAACTCATAAAACTTGATTAGGGGTTAGCACAAATAATTCCAAGTGGCTGGAGAGGAGTCTCAACAAAACACAATAACCACAAGAGATCAATCACAGAGATGGCACAGTGGTTTATCCCGTGGTTCGGCCAAGACCAACGCTTGCCAACTCCACGTTGTGGCGTCCCAACGGACGAGGGTTGCAATCAACCCCTCTCAAGCGGTCCAAAGACCACCTTGAATACCACGGTGTTTTGTTTTGCTTTTCTTAATCCCGTTCGCGAGGAATCTCCACAACTTGGAGCCTCTCGCCCTTACACTTGAAGTTCACAAAGAAGCACGGAGTAAGGGAGGGATAAGCAACACACTCAAGACAAGAAATCACAGCAACACCACACACACAAGTCGCAACAAGAGCTCACAACACAACTCAATGAGTTCACAACTCAACTAGAGCTCTAATTGCTATCACAAAGAATCAAAGGCGCGAATCGATGTCTTAGTGCTTAGGAATGCTTTTAGAAATGCTTGGTCTACTCCTCCATGCGCCTAGGGGTCCCTTTTATAGCCCCAAGGCAGCTAGGAGCCGTTAAGAGCATTCCAGGAAGGCAAATCTTGCCTTCTGTCGCATGGCGCACCGGACAGTCCGGTGCACACCGGACAGTGTCCGGTGCCCGATTTCTTTCCTTCTACAGTGAAGCCGACCGTTGGCAGCCAGAGAGCCGTTGGCACACCGGACAGTCCGGTGCCCCCTTCTAGCCGTTGGCTAGGCCATGTGTCCCGCGCAGATTGCGCGGCCGACCGTTGGCCCGGCCGACCGTGGGCTCACCGGACAGTCCGGTGCACACCGGACAGTCCGGTGAATTATAGCCGTACGTCGCCAGTGAATTCCCGAGAGCGGTCAGTTCGCTCGAGCCAGCCTAGCGCACCGGACACTGTCCGGTGCACCACCGGACAGTCCGGTGCTCCCAGACTGAGCAGAGTCTTGGCTGCTCGAGCCAAGACAATTCCAATTCGATTTTTCCTGTTTCCAGCACTTAAATACAATACATTAGTCTCTAAAACAATGTACTAAGTCTGAGAAACATACCTTTATCCTCAATTTGTACTTTATCCACCATTTTATACTTAGGCATTTATGTTGGACACTAAATCACCAAAACACTTAGAAATGGCCCAAGGGCACATTTCCCTTTCACCTCCGGTGAACTCACTTCCACTTTTTGAGTTTCGAACACCTTCGGCAAGCATCGACCTTTGTCATGCCGCCAAAGAAAGCTTCAGCGACAGGGACTGCAGCTCTGCAGCCGCTGGCCCCGAACCAGGAGACCCTTTCTCTTCGAGAGGCCTGAAGCCAGAAGAGGAAGGCCACCAGTCCAACGCCTCAGGAGGACGACTTGGACCAAGAGATCAGGAACATGGAGATGCTCCATCAGCAAGTACAAAGGAAGAAGGAAAAGATGGCTCGGCTAGCTGATCTGCAAAGGCAGATAGATGAAGCTTCTGAAGAAGTTCGTCATCTAGCTCAAGATGAGCAGAACCGAAGGCCTCAGCACAGAGAGCTTCATCAAGAGGGCTTCTTCAATGAGGATGACTGGTATGAGGATTTCCATCATGGAAATTTTGCTTTTGATGATGCTTCTCCTCTGTCAGCAGAACTGTAGGCTACACCTTGGCCCCCGTCTTACAAGCCACCTCAGCTTCCCATGTACGACGGACACTCAGACCCGAAGCAGTTTTTGATGAGCTACGAAGCAACCATATCTTCGTACGGTGGCAATACTGCAGTCATGGCGAAGTCTTTCGTCATGGCTGTCAAGAATGTTGCACAAACCAGGTACTCCTCTCTTCGGCCAGGAACAATCACGTCATGGCAGAAGCTGAAGGACATGCTGATTACCAGTTTCCAAGGGTTTCAAACGAAGCCGGTCAACGCTCATGCTTTATTCCAGTGCACCCAGGATCACGAAGAATACCTTCAGGCGTATGTCCGAAGGTTCTTGCGTCTGAGGGCACAGGCACCAACGGTGCCCAATGAAATTGTAATTGAGGCCATGATCAAGGGGCTTCGGCCAGGACCTACGGCCCAATACTTCGCCAGGAAACCCCCTCAAACTCTGGAAAAGCTGCTCCAAAAGATGGATGAATACATCCGCGTTGATAATGATTTTCGTCAAAGAAGAGAGGAAGCTTACAGGTTCTCCGAAATGACCAGGGGCTTCGGAGGGAGAATCCACCCAAGACATGTAAGATCAATCCATTCCACTCAAAATGATAACAGAGGAAGTCAGCAACAGCGGCCACAATACTCCTCTCAGGCTTCGGGGCAACAACAGAGCTATCTTCAACCGCCAGCTCGAAGGGGTAGAGGCGCCAGGGGCTTCAGAGGAAGATTTGGGGACCAGCCCAGGAAAATTTATTGCTTATTCTGCGGTGAGGACAAGGGCCATACTACCAGGATGTGCCATGTCACCATCCAGAAACAGAAAGAGATAGCAGAAGCTGCAGCCCAACAAAGCCAGCCGAAGCAAGTTATGCATACTGCTTCATATCACTCACCATACATTCCAGAATATGTGGGTAACCATCCTGCAGCTTCTGTTGCTTCGGCAAGCCAACCTCAAGCGTCTTGGCAACAGCCCCCACCTCCACCACCAATGCAACGAGGCCAGCAGCCAGAAGGGAGCCAGCATTCTCATCAGCAACCAGACTTCAGAGAGGAGTCCGAAGCTCGCACAGTTAACAGTACTGTGCCAGAGTCGAAGCACATCTACTAGAGGATATCCTACCTCGGCAACAGTTTTTGCATTCGTTTTCATTTTTCGTTTAAATAAGGAACAATCATTAAAGCTTAAGTTTTTTTTCTCATTTTCAATTTCTTGTAATAGCTTCGTTTTTACCATAATGAAAATATATCTTCTCCATAGATTTACGGCGTCAGAAAAATTGCCGAAGCACGAAAGCTCGGTCTTAAGAGCTCGTGATTACAGAAAAAAGTCGTTCTACGGAACGCAGTGTAAGTTACCAAAGTTACAAAAAGTCATTCCTAAGGGGGCGTAGCGTAAGCTTTCTGCTCAAAAGTCGTTCCAAAGGGAATGCAGAGCTTACAGCGAAAAATAAACGCTGATTCCGCCGAAATAGAAGGCGAAGAAGCTCCTTAGGGAGGCTTACAGCGAAAAATAAACGTTGATTCCGCCGAAATAGAAGGCGAAGAAGCTCCGAAGGGAGGCTTACAGCGAAAAATAAACGTTGATTCCGCCGAAATAGAAGGCGAAGAAGCTCCTAAGGGAGGCTTGCAGCGAAAATTCAGTACTGATCTTCGGCACAAATATCATTTTGCATAACATTACATCATCACATCATTTGCATAGCATAACATCATACATCATATTGCATCAATGGCGCAAGAAGGGGGTTCAATGTTGATCTTCGGAGATTGTTTCGAAGAAGCAGTGCCAAGGCACAAAATAATTATTGAAGAAGCATACCTTCGTCAAACTCTAAAATGAAAAGACCTATTGCTTACGAGGCACAATATTTTTTACGAGGATTGGATGTTTTTATAAAATATGGATATTCTTCACGAAGCATGAAAAGAAGGGAAGGTGTTTTTTCGCCGAAGGCTCAAAAATGGTATGTACGTAAAGTTTCATGCATCGTAAAGATTTGAGTTACAAGCAGCTTATATATTACATTCAAGGTTATAAAAATATTACGCACTCTGTCCAGCAAATATTACATTCTCAATGTCTTTACAATAGTAGCTAATCTTCTCTTAATAACTCTTCCGCAGCTTCGTTTAGTAGTTGATCAACAACCTTATCCACAATAGCTTCGGCCATTTTTCTAATTTCGTCATCCCCCTTTGCGTTGGGGTCCTCTAATGGCTCGGCGGGCTCTAGGGGAGAAGATAGTGCGGCCGTGTTACAAAGTGTAAATAAGTCCGAAATCATATAATTACAACATAAAGTCAAAACTTAGTAGTCAATACCTATTCGCCTCTCGAGATCCGCACTTTTCTCAGCGGCCTCTGCTACATTTCTAGCATCGTGAATACCTTTTTCACTTCTCCTTATAATTTCTTGAGCCATCTCCCGGCCACCACTTTCCCAGATGTCGGTGAAAAATTTACCACCAACCAAGCTTGCTTCGGCCGAGGGGTCTTTTATATCTTCAGAAGATAGGGCGGCCTTGGTTTGTGCCAAGGATTTCACATGATCGCAGCTTCTGCTCTCCAAAATAGTAGCAACCCCCTAGCACCTGAAAAGGCGCATATGTCTCCGCGGCCATTCAAAACTTCCTCAAAAGCTTCGGCTTCGTGGCTGGTCCATTCAATTGGGCCCTCGGGGTCGCACTTTACGAAATTTTCCTCGCTTGAATACGCGCCAACGTTGGCGAAGCTAGTTTTTATTTTCTTAACACACTCTATAGACTTTTCATAACACCTTTCCTTTGATGCACGAAGCTCTTCAACATTTTTCTCTAAATGATTTGCCCATTGTTCACTGATTTCTCGTTTAGCTTCTGCAACTGCGCATTTTTCTTTAGCTTCGGTTAGCTGTTTCCGAAGATCCTCAATTTCGCGCTTCTGGGCCTCAGCTTGAGCTTTGGAAGCAGCCTCGTCTTCTTTTATTTTATTTACCAATGAATGTAATATTTTATATTTCTCAAGACCTTCGTTCCTTAGCTCAATTATTTCGGAACGAAGGTTGTTTAAAGCCATGGCGCACCCTTCATCTTCGGCACTTTTTTGCGCTCTGAGGGCATTGCTGAGAATGAGGCCCTGCAAAAGGAATGTGATATTAAGAAATAAACACACGAATTTTTAACCACACAAAAAGTGTATTTTCTCACCTTTAAGCTGTTATATGCTAAGATGTCGGCCAATTCATCTTTTGACAAAACTGAAAGCCCATCTTCTAGAGTTGGGAATCCGAAGTTTCTTGCCATCTCCCGGCAGACAGAGATCTCCTTGCTGTCTGGGACGCAGTACAAGAAGTCTTCTTCTCCGCTGCCATTGAATATCAACGCCCCTTTCGGATATTTCAATTTTTGCGCATAGAATTGAGCTTCTCGCTTTTCTTTTTCAGTCAGATTTTTACCCGAAGCATGGCGTAAGACATAGTTGGGAGCTTCGGAAGATGCTTCGGGAATAGGGATGGCGGTTTTCTGAGATAAAATTTCTTCTGCAGATTCTTTTTCTATTTCTTTTCCAGTTTCCAAGAATTCCCTCTTGGCAGGCTCTGAAAACCTAGTCTCGGTTTCCACTTGGCTTTTGGCAGCTTCGGCCTCAATTTCTGTCTTTGGAGCTTCGACAGCTATCTTCAAAGTAGAGCTTGAAGATTTTATTGTTTCTAGCACATCTAGCACGTTAACCATTCTCTTTCTCTTGGGAGTTGTTGTAAGGTCCTTTTGTGCCTTCGGCGTTGGCATTGGCACCTCAACTCTTGCTGAAGGACTTAAAACTTCCGATGTCTTTGTCTCTTCAGCCCTCGGTTCTTCCATTTTTTCTGTCTCCAGCATTGCAACCGGCTCTTCAATATTCTGTAGATGAGTAGGCTTTTTGGCTTCGGTGGCCGAAGAGGTTTCACCGACAAACTCAGGCACTGTGGCCGGCTCAATATAGCGTGGCCGGTGCGTAAGAACTTTTATCTTTTTCCTCTTCGGCGTTGGCTCACTAGGAGCGGTCGAAGCAACTTCCTTCACAAAAACCGTACCTTTTCTTTTCTGACCCCATATTGGGTAACGGTAGTCAGGATAGACGAACCCGATAGCATCAAAAACTCGGTTGAGTCTTTTCTTCTTCCGGCCTCCGAAGGCCGCAGATAGTGCAGTATCATCTGCCTTCGAGTATGGCCCAGGCAGTTCATCGCTTGTAGCTTCAACGCATTTCAACCAATCGTCGTCTGGCTCGATAAATTGGTCAACGAACATGAAGGTATATTTTAGTCGAACCAGACCACCTTCGTGTGGGTTGCTGATAGTTTCCTTTGGCATTTCCCAGTTAGCTACCAATGGCCATATCCTGTAGGCCACGTGTTCTTGAACTAAGTCTCTCGTCCCGATGAAAGAGCAGATTATGCCGAAGGCCCTCTAGCATTCTTCGGCTGCTTCATCCATTTCCACCTTTGGTTTTCGGAGTCCGAAACGTTGCCAGATAGGGCGCATGATGACATCTTTAATATCTGCTCGTGTCTTCAAATCGTTTTTCACATAGAACCATTCCTTCATCCAGTCTCCGGGCCATCTCTTTCGAAAGGTTGGCACGGGACAGCTTGACCTAGATCCAGCACCGAAGCTATAACAACCAAAATTGTTATGATATTGTTCTTTACCCCAGGGTTCCGTCTCATATAATAGCTCATGCATATTGCAGAAACTTTTTGCATTTGGCTCCAAACCTTGACTCTTCACGGCCCATACAAAGATTCCCATCCTTATGATTGCTTCGGGAGTAATTTGATGAAGGCAGATTTCAAATATTTTCAAGACTTCAACCACGAAACTACTTAGAGGAAACCGAAGCCTAGCCTTAAAGAAGCTTCGGAAGATCACGACTTCATTTTCCTCGGGAGTGGGACAAGTTTTCTCTCCTTCGTCAGCCCTCACAATAGACAAATCCCAAAAATATCTACCTCTCGTATTGCCAAGATGGCTTTGTTTAATGGTAGATTTTCCAAAAACTGCATGGCTTGGCCGCCAGGGTCGATCTTCCGAGTCTTCCCCTCCACTTTCGACATCATAGCTGTCACTATCACCAGTATCTTCAGATAAACCTTCCAAAATTTCCCTTGTAATCTTTTCTATATTCGTCTTTGATATTGATTCAAGAAAGCCAAGATTCTTCTCCTCAAGAAGGCTCAGCTTTGTTTCAGCATCAACTTTCTTATCTTCAGACATCTTCGGAATCGCTAAAAACCGCTTTTAAAGCCGAAGCGTAAAAAACTTACAAGTTAAGCAAATCTTGTTGCGCAGGAGCTAAAAACTAAGTAAGCAAGAGCAGATGGCAAAAGAAAGCGTACCAAATGACATTGCGGTGTGCTCTTATTTATACATCTGGTGCATTGAGAACAGGAGGACCCCGCTTGACATTGACTGTTGCTATTCTAGCAAGAGGACGGTGTTTTTTCGGACCTTCAGCTTCCAAAGGTTTCCAAAGGTCCTCAAAAACATGATTTGACAATGTTTCTGGAGTATAATACATGAGCAGGTATCTTCGGACATGAACCCTTCGGACAAGTCAAAATTGCTGGATGAAGAAACACAAAGAGAACGAAGGATGGAGCAAAGTCAAAGCTGTGCGCAAGGAAGCTTCGGTAGGATGGCAGAAAGGAGGAAACCGACTTAAAGAGGAAAAGACTATTTAGGCCCCGATAGATTACTATAGAGTTATTATCAAAAGCAAAGGGCATGAATGTAATTTTACATGGGCTGCGACCCGTGCCTATAAATAGGTGAACAGTACTCCCGTACTGTTCACGCTGACTTGGCATTTGCTCTTGCATCACGCTTGTACTTATATCTTCTTTCAAGTCAAAGGTATATTTGTAACCCAACATCATTTCTATTCTTCTATAGCAATAAAATAAAAATGAGTCGATAATGATACATAACTATTCATGTTATCTTTTATATTCCATGTAATTCCCTTTTCATTATGATATGTAATGTTTATGAAGGTATGTCCTTCATAACCTTCGTCCGAAGATCATTATATCCCAAGGGAAATAATGTTTCGAAGGACGAAGGACTTTAACGTTTAAACGTTTTCTGTGTTGCCTTGTTCTTAATTCAAAGCATTTGAGAACAAGTCCCCAACAGAAGGTCTTCAGGTCGGGTTTCTACTGGCCAACAGCAAAAAGTGATGTAGTCGAGTTAGTCTAGTGGTGCGAAGCCTGCCAGTACTTGTCAAAACAGCAACATCTACCAGCACAGCAACTGCAAACCATACCTGTAACTTGGCCGTTCGCATGCTGGGGGTTGGATATGATTGGGCCTTTCAAGAAAGCTCAAGGAGGATACACTCATGTGCTGGTTGCTATCGACAAATTCACTAAATGGATAGAGTTCAAACCCATCGCTTCTCTAAGTTCAGCTAAGGCAGTGGAATTCATACAAGAAATAATATTCAGGTTCGGAATACCAAATAGCATCATAACCGACCTAGGATCCAACTTCACAAGTTTAGAGTTCTTCGATTTCTGCGAGCAAAAGAGCATCCAGATCAAATATGCCTCGGTGGCGCACCCAAGAGCCAACAGGCAGGTGGAAAGAGCCAACATAATGATATTGGAGGCGTTCAGAAAGAAGGTCTTCGACAAGAACGAAAAGTTCGCTGGAAAGTGGATCAGAGAGCTGTCGTATGTTGTTTGGAGCCTGAGAACCCAACCTAGTCGAGCTCTGCATGGAAACACACCTTTCTTCATGGTCTATGGTTCGGAAGGAGTGCTACCTGCTGATCTCAAGTTCGGGGCACCAAGGTTAATCTTTGAAAACATAGCAGAAGCTGAAGCTACTAGACTAGAGGATGTCGATATACTAGAAGAAGAACGATTGAATACGGTGATTCAGTCAGCCCGATATCAGCAAACTCTGAGGCGCTATCATGACAAGGCCATACGACATCGATCCTTCGTAGTAGGAGACCTCGTCCTCCGCCGAATTCTAACGGGGGAGGGACGGCACAAACTGTCGCCACTATGGGAAGGACCGTTCGTAATAGCAGAAGTCACTCGGCCCGGATCGTATCGCCTTACTCAAATGGATGGCACAGAAATTGGGAACTAATGGAACATAGAACATCTCTGGAAGTTTTACCCCTAGCTAGATCTCAAAAGCTATTGGGACGACAATGTACTCTGTAAAATGGGAAATATATCATCAATAAAAAGACTTCAAAAGTACTCGAATTGTTCACTGTCAACTGGCACGCTTACTTAACTCGGGGTGACCACTATACCCTACTGACGGAGCAATCGGCTTAAGTCGGCAATGATTTAAGGCGGTGCGACATGCTCACGCTTACTTAACTCGGGGTGACCACTATACCCTACTAATGGAGCAATCGGCTTAAGTCGGCAATGACTTAAGGAGGTGCGACATGCTCACGCTTACTTAACTCGGGGTGACCACTATACCCTACTGACGGATCAATCGGCTTAAGTCGACAATGACTTAAGGCGGTGCGACATGCTCACGCTTACTTAACTCGGGGTGACCACTATACCCTACTAACGGAGCAATCGGCTTAAGTCGGCAATGACTTAAGGCGGTGCGACATGCTCACGCTTACTTAACTCGGGGTGACCACTATACCCTACTGACGGAGCAATCGTCTTAAGTCGGCAATGACTTAAGGCGGTGCGACATGTTCACGCTTACTTAACTCGGGGTGACCACTATACCCTACTAACGGAGCAATCGGCTTAAGTCGGCAATGACTTAAGGCGGTGCGACATGCTGACACTTACTTAACTGGGGGTGACCACTATACCCTACTAATAGAGCGGTCGGTTTAAGTTGGTAATGACTTAAAACGGCAAGCACGTTTGCGCCTACTTAAATCCAACACAAGCACGTTTGTGATTACTCACCTTAGGGCGACCTCTATGCCCCGCGAAGAAATTTCATACTGCATTTACTTCTGCGATTGTAAATACTGTTGTATTCTAACAACGGGAAAACAATAGCGGCATTCAATACTAAAAAGTGTTTTCTAACAAAATATCCGAGCACACTAACCACATACTCAAAGGATTCAGTGTTTCTATTTGGTAATGTTCTTCCCAGGAGCAACCGACGAAGAGGGATGACTCGAGGAATCAGGAGCGGCATTCACATCTGCCACTATGTCATCAGGAACAACCATGCCGGGTCTCCTCATCAGGATCTGCCCCGCGCGAATAGCTTTATCCATAGCTTTGTCGCGCTGGGCCCTCAGAGTAGCAGAAGTCTCTTCAGCAGCTTTGACAGCCAACTGAGCAGTTTCTAGCTCCTGGACGACTGATTTCTTGGAAGCACGCAGATCCTTGATGATAGTATCTTTGGTCGACACCAACTGCCTGAGGCGAATCACATCATCCAATGATTCTTGCAGCTTGTAACGATGATTATCCAACTCTTCCCTGGTGAAGCGATGACTCCTCTCCAAGATGGTCAACTAGTTGCTGGTATCGCGGTATAGCTTGTCAAGGTTGTCACGAGAAGTGGCAAGGGCACATTTTTCCTCCTGCAGACAAGAATCAGTTTCTTCAAACATCAAGCAAGCAATAAGAACACATCAAACAAAGCCAAGATTCACTGGTCACCTTTTCAGAGTCGAGCTGAGCATGGAGGGTAGAGTTCAGCGTGTTAGCATCATTCAGAGAAGTAGAAACCCGGGCCATTTCAGTCTGACCTCAAGAATATTTTTCTTCAAGATCAGAG
The DNA here is from genome assembly GCA_029449295.1 of Zea luxurians. Classification (NCBI taxonomy): domain Eukaryota; kingdom Viridiplantae; phylum Streptophyta; class Magnoliopsida; order Poales; family Poaceae; genus Zea; species Zea luxurians. Next base: position 295,032 of record JAOPSE010000161.1, read on the forward strand.
TACCGCCGGGCCATATCTGTCAAGAAATAGTCAAGCAAAGGTGTTCAGTTAAAAAAATCAGAATTAATCAAGTAGTCAAAGAAGAAACAAAGGGCACTAACCAGCATTTGTCATCTCCAAATCAGACACCCGCCGCTGAAGCAGCACTGGATTCCAATGTGCTAGAGATAGAGCCCTTTCCGGGACAGAAGCACCCTGCGACCTCAGCTGACCAACCATTTCATCAACCAATGCCTGACATTAAAAAAATGAGTATCAGAACAATATCACACCTGGGGTACAACCAGATCAGTAAAAACCAAGTTATCTGGAGGTTGGAAAAGAACGAAGGAACTCCCAAGTCATGGGAAGTTAATTGATGGCTCGATGAAGGATCACCAACCGGAACAACCCGCAATGCATCAGTGGGGACCAGATCAGTATCATCAGCAGAGGACACAAATCTGTCATCAGGAGCGCTGGCCTCTAAGGCGACTTCCTGACCCGAAGCTTGGGCTGCTGCCATGCAACCAGAATGCGGAGGAGAAGACCCTACGAGAACCGACTCGAACACCCTCGGGGGCTGGGTCATAGCTCGCGCTACCCATCCGAGCCGGGTCATCCCTGGCAACACCCTCGGGGGCTGGGTAAACGCTAGTGCCATCCTTGAGGGCCGAGATCTCTGTAACAGCCACCCCTAAGGCTGAAGGACCTTCACCCATTTCCTTGGGAGCAGAACAATCCAGACCAGCCTCCTAACCCTTAAGACCGCGCTCCAAGGTCGATGAGGTGCGAGACGCCGCCCGGGATAACTCCAGCATCAGGCACATCAATGCAAACATCCATCATGCCACCGTTTGCTGGCTCTGACAACAGATCTTCTAGGACCATGTCTTCAAGAGTCTGATCAAAGTTCGCCAGAGATAATTCTTGCAGACCAATGAGGGCAGATAAAGCTGGAGAAGGAACACCACTGGTTTCCCCGCTGGCTAGGTAACGCCGGCTGTTCTTCCGAATTAGAGGGATTTCATCCTCCTCTTCGTCATCTTCATCAACAACGTGGACAGTACACCCATTGGGTTCAGCTTTGGCCAGATCACACCCATTGGGTTCAACATCATCCAGGTCACACCCCTTGGGATCAACAGCAGTCGGGTCACACCCATTGGGGTCAGCTTCAGCAAATGCAGGCACTGGCACTTCCTCAGCAGCAGGAACAGAAGGACCGGCATCCCGATCCAAGCTAGACACTCGACGAAGACGTCTCTTCTTCTTTTTCTTCCCCTCAGCAGGAGAAGTGGGCTGATTGGCTCGGCGAGAACGCTTCGGGCGAATACTGTCAGACCTCTGAATATCCAAAGCCTTGCTGGCCTCAGGGATGGGCGCCACCACCAGTGTTTCAGCAGGAGCGGCATCAGAAGAATCTTCAGCTAACATATCCAGCATGGCACTTATCTCTGCATCACTTGGATTCAAAGGCACCTCAAAATGAACTTGCCTCTCGTCGTCAGGAATTTCTTCAAGTGAGGCAACCAAAGCACTAACTTCTTCGAGAGAGGGTCGCACTCTAAGGCCCAAACCGCTATCACCAGCAGGAGGATTTGATACAAAACTGGTAAAGGCCTTGGAAGGAGGCAGATTCCAGGCCGAGTATGCAATAGGAGCGCCGATGTTCGACACCTTGCCTCTGAGTATCATCTCGAGCCGGCTCACCAAGTCCACAGCAGGAATTCTTCTATTGGTTACCCGGGTTGAATCAGCCAGGCCTCGATACAGATATGCGGGGTGTTGGGGGTATGCTTCGTAGCCGAAGATCCTAAAAAGAACACCTTCAAAAGGTCTTCTCAGAAGCAAGCGCCGAAGCTATTATCTATAAAGCTTCGGCACAAAGACAAATCTCAAGATGAAGGGTCGAACCGACTTAAAGATGAATTGACTTAAAGACCCATGATGTTTTGTGTCATTATTGCAGTCGATTGTAAAGGACATAAATGTAATTTTGCGCAGGTTGCATCCTATGCCTATAAATAGATGAACAGTATCCCGGCACTGTTCACACGATCCTGTAATCATTGACACATCACGCTTGAATTATTTTCCGCCAAGGCGAAGGTATAAATGTGCCTAAATATTATGTTTTAATACTTGTATATTCATATAATAAAACATGTGAATATATTTTATACTTTATATTTCATTTTTCATTGTTTGTTGTCTTACAAATATGATCACAAAGGTGAAATCTTCGTGATACTTTACTTATGACCTTCGTCCAAAGCTCATTAAATTCTTGGGGAGATAATGCTTCAGCGGATGAAGGGCATTTATACTTAACATCTTTGTGTTGCCTTGTTCTTAATTCGAAGCATTTGAGAACAAGTCCCCAACATTGGCGCCCACCTCCGGTGAACTCACTTCGACTTTCTGAGCTGATGGCTTCGTTCAAAGCTGGAGTTGCTTCGGCTCCAAAGCTTGTACTCCCGATAACAAGCGGTTCATGCTCAGAGCCGGCTAACAAGAAGCAGAAGAAGGACGCACAGAGAAGGGTACAACATGTAGGGGTGCAAGGACCCTTCATCAAGTCAAGATGGTCTCACATCCTGATTACCTTCTCCCAAGAGGATCTTCAACTCAAGGATTACCCTCACAATGATGCTATGGTTATCTCTTGTGTTATCAAAGGATTTCTGGTCCACAATGTTTTGGTTGACACAGGCAGTGCAGCGGACATTATATTTGCTAAGGCCTTCAGACAGATGCAAGAGCCCGAAGATAAGATCCATGATGCCACACATCCCCTTTGTGGCTTCGGTGGAAGGCAAATTGTAGCACTTGGCAAGATCATGATGCCAGTAACCTTCGGATTTATCAACAACACAAGGACTGAACAAGTTGTGTTTGATATTGTTGACATGGAGTACCCTTACAATGCAATCATTGGTCGTGGTACTCTCAATGCTTTTGAAGCAATTCTTCATCCAGCATATCTTTGCATGAAGATACCTTTGGATCAAGGGCCTATTGCTATTCATGGAAGTCAGGAAGCTGCCAGAAAGGCCGAAGGAAACTGGACAGATTCAAAAGCAATCCATAACATAGATGGAGCTGAAGCTTGTGAGCAATACAAGTACAAAAGGGAGAAAGCTGCTTCGGCCGATCAGCCGAAGCCCATGCTCTTATGTGACGATATAACAGAGCAGAAGGTGCTATTGGGATCTCAATTGTCTGAGGAACAGGAGAAAACTCTGATAAGGTTTCTGTTCAACAACAAAGATGTCTTTGCATGGTCAGCTAATGATCTCTGCGGAGTCAATAGGGATATTATTGAACACTCGCTCAATGTTGATCCATCCTTTAGACCCAGAAAGAAGAGGCTTCGGAAGATGTCTGATGACAAGGCCGAAGGTGCTCGGAATGAAGTGAAAAGACTCCTCAACGCCGGAGTCATCAGAGAAGTGAAATACCTAGAATGGCTAGCCAACACTCTTATGGTAAAAAAGGCCAATGGCAAATGGAGGATGTGTATTGATTTTACTGATCTCAACAAGGCTTGTCCGAAGGATGAGTTTCCATTACCAAGGATAGATTCCCTAGTTGACGCAGCAGCCTCGTCAAAGCTTATGAGTCTGCTAGATTGTTATTTAGGCTATCATCAAATTTGGATGAAGAAAGAGGATGAGCCAAAAACCAGCTTCATAACCCCTAGTGGAACATATTGTTATCTTTGGATGCCTGAGGGGCTCAAGAATGCTGGAGGAAGCTTCAACAGAATGACAGCGAAGGTTCTTCATTCTCAGATAGGCAGAAATGTGCTAACTTATGTTGATGATACATAGTAAAAAGCACGAAGCAAGAAAATCACATTGCTGATCTGCAGGAGACCTTCGTTAATTTAGACAAGCCGGTCTGAAGCTGAATCCAGAAAAGTGTGTCTTCGGAGTGAAGAAGTGGAAATTCCTTGGTTGCCTAGTTTCAACAAAAGGGATTGAGGCTAATCCAAATAAAATCGAAGCTATTCTTTGGATGGAACCACCAAGCACAAAGAAGGGGGCTCAACGACTGATGGGAAGACTTGCATCTCTGAATCGATTCATATCTAGATCAGCAGAGAGAAATTTACCATTTTTTGAAGTGCTGAGGTCAGCCGAAGTTTTTCAATGGGGATCAGTTCAGCAGAAAGCCTTCGACGAGCTGAAGCAGTATTTGATAGATCTAACGACATTAACTCCACCAGCGCCAGGGGCTCCTCTGTTGTTATATGTCGCAGCTTCACACTCAGCGGTAAGTGCGGCACTTGTACAAGAGAAGCTTGAAGGGCAAACCAAAAAGCAAGCCCCAATATACTTCGTCTCCGAAGTCCTTAGTTTATCAAAGAAAAACTTTACAGAATTGGAGAAGGTGTTGTATGCTGTTTTGATGGCTTCCAGGAAACTTCGACATTATTTTCAAGCATACCATGTAATTGTTCCTTCTTCACAACCTTTGAAGGATATTATGAGAAATAGAGAAGCTACTAGAAGGATTGGAAAGTGGGCTGCGGAACTCAATGAGTTCTGCATTGATTATGTGCATAGATCTTCGATTCAGTCCCAGACGTTAGCAGACTTCATTGCTGACTGGACGCCAGGGGCTCAGGAAGAAGAAGCAAGTAAAGATGCCGAAGCTTGGACAGTATTTTGCGATGGTTCTTGGGGAACCTTCGGTGCAGGTGCAGCTGTTGTCTTAATTGCACCTTCCAAAGTCAGAACATGCTACACAGTGAAACTTGATTTTAGTTGTACAAATAATATTGCTCAATACGAAGCTTTGCTTTTGGGTCTTCGGAAGTTGAAAGCAATGGTGATAAGAAGGGTGGTCCTCAAAACTGATTCCCAAGTTATTTCTGGCCATGTTGACAAAAGTTGCAAAGCAAGAGATCCGAAGCTTGAAAAATATTTGGATACAGTTCGAAGACTTGAAGCCTCCTTTGAAGGGTTTTCTGTTAAGAATATTCCACGATGAGAAAATGAACACGCTGATCTACTAGCCAAGTCAGCGGCACAGGGGCTGCCATTACCTTCGGAAGTTTTCTTTGAAACAATAAAAGCACCTTCGATTGACCTTCTGGAAAGAGCATTGCTCAATATATCTCATGTTTATAGCGAAGATTGGAGAACTGAGATCATGTCTTTTCTCCAGGGAAATTTCCTTTCAGATGACGAAGCTTATCAAAAGAGAATAGCGGCAAGAGCCCGTCCATATGTAATAATAGAAGGGGAGTTATACAAGCATGGAGTCTGTTCTCCATTACTCAAATGTATATCCAGAACTGAAGGTATAGAGCTGATGAAAGAAATACATGCAGGCCTATGTGGATCTCACATCGGATCTAGGCCTTTGTTGGGTAAAGTTTTTTGTCAAGGATTCTATTGGCCGGAGGCAGCTTCGGATGCAGCAGAATTAGTCCAAAAATGCGAAGGTTGTCAAAAATGTGCAAGAGATAAAAAACAACCTTCGTCTCTAACTCAATTAATACAACCCACCTGGCCATTGCAAAGATGGGGCCTTGATTTGCTAGGCCCACTTCCACCAGCACAAGGGAATTTAAGATATGTTGTAGTGGCAGTGGAATATTTTTCTAAATGGATTGAGGCGAAGCCTTTAGCCACAACAACTTCGGTCACTGTTCAAAAGTTTTTTTGGCAAAATATTGTGTGTCACTTCGGAGTGTCGAAGGCCATTACCGTGGACAATGGAACACAGTTTGATGCCGAAGCTTTCAGAGAGTTTTGTGAACAAATTGGCACGAAGATCCATTTTGCATCAGTTCGGCATCCGGTGTCAAATGGACTTGTCGAAAGAGCTAATGGCATTATAATGACAGGAATAATGAAGTTAATATTCAACCAGCCCAGAAGGAAGTGGCCGGACGAATTAATCAAAGTGGTGTGGAGCCACAACACAACAATATCAAGGTCAACAGGTTTTACACCATTCAAATTGCTGTTTGGTGACGAAGCAATAACCCCAGAAGAAGCTAAAGCGGGATCAATAAGAACAATGGCTTCGGCAAAAGACGAAGCTGATTATTCTGTGGCAAAAGATGCTATAGAAGGGATCAGGCTTCAGGCTGTAGAGAATATCAATAAATATCAAGCCGAAACAATAAAATGGCGTGACAGAAAGGTTCGGTTGAAAAATATTAAGCCAGGACACTTGGTACTTCGGAGAGTTGCCAACCCAGACACAGTAGGCAAGCTACAGTTGAAATGGGAAGGGCCTTTCCTGGTAGTATCTTCGTCAAGACCCGGTTCCTACAGGCTGAAGGATATGGACGACAGCGACATTCCTAGATCTTGGAATGCGGATGAGCTTCGGCGGTATTATGTGTAACCTGATGTAATCTTTTTTATTCTTTCCTATGGCACCCTTTTCCTTTCCAAAGGGGGAGAAAGGTTTTTAATGGGGTCATAGCATGTAATTTCTTTTTTCCTTATATCAGCTCTACAAGAGCAATATCCCCCGAAGATGTAAATGTAAAAACTGGGCATGCACCATCGAGTGCAACGAGAAAAAGAAAAAACACGGAGAAGCTCAAAAGACGTCCCTAAGGGGATGGAGAGCACGACGAAGCTGCAAAAAGCCGTTCCTAAGGGAGCACGGTGTAAGTTTTCTGCTCAAAAGTCGTTCCTAAGGGAATGCAGAGCTTACAGCGAAAAGTCAACGCTGATTCCGCCGAAATAAAAGGCGAAGAAGCTCCTGAGGGAGGCTTATAGCGAAAAGTCAACGCTGATTCCGCCGAAATAAAAGGCGAAGAAGCTCCTAAGGGAGGCTTACAGCGAAAAGTCAGCGCTGATACACCAAAAAATAAGCGGTGAAGCCGAAAAATAAATGGCAAAGATTTGTTATTATGGTTTCATATGTGTCTTCGAACATTCATTTGCACAATACATTACATCATACATTTGCATTCATAAACATTCACTTAGACATACATAGGATCATCATTATCATAACATACAAACTTGCTTCGGCTTCAAAAGAGAAGGCTTCGGAAAAAAGAGAAAAGAGGCAATTTTATGCTTCACTGTGTACGCAAAGAAGGGAAGGTGTTTTTCGCCTATGGCTCAAAAGTATTAATTTCGTCCACACCAAAGCATTTCATACATGGACGGAAAAGTAAGATTATATTACAAAGTGAAATTCAATTACATCATACTTTATACAAGTTATCACAGGAGTTTTTTGAGCTATTTTTACAGACTATTCGAGCTTCGACAGCATCTCTGGAGCTTCTTCCTTTTATTCCGCAGCTTCAGCTTCGGCTTGGTCAACCTGAATGTAAGTATTATAAGCTAAATTCAAAATTCAAAGGAAAAGGTAAGCATAAGGTATAATATTGTTACCAGCTTAAGGTGGCTCCGGGCCTTGTCACCAGCTTTCTCTCACCCATCCTTTGTCCATATCACCTTTATAAAGTTATTCGCAATGCTTCGGGCGAGGTTAGGAATATCATCTAGAATTGCTGGTGATAGGCTGAAATTGGGTCTGTTGATAATTCTTCCGTGCTCACAGCCAGATTTCAGGAACGCAGCAGCGGTGCCCCGAGAAGCTACCAGGGCACAAAAGTCGCCGTGTCCAGCAATAACATCATCGAGGTCATCAATCTCACCTTCGATGTGTTCGAAGGCTCCTGGTAGATTTTCAGCCGAAGGAATAAATTTTTCACTACTGGCCCCGACTGAATAAAACACCTTCTTCAGTCGTTGAACACATTGATTGCTGAATTTCAAACATTTGTTCTGAAGGTCTATCAATGATTTTTTCAAAACTAAACCATTCTAGATTTCAGCCTCAAGTTTTTCATTAAGCTTCAGCTTTTCTTATTCGAAACCTTCTGACTGATAGAGAAGCTTCGTATTCAATTCTTTTATTTTAGCTTCGGCTTCCGCTAGTAAACCTTCAGTTGTTTGAAGTTCGAACTCTTTTTTCTCAAAAGCAACTGTTTGATCTTTTATTTTGTTTTCTAAGTTTTCAATTATAACCTCGTGCTTTTTATCTTCAAAATCCTGTTGCATCCTCAAAGCTTTGCTCAATAGCATACTCTGTACACGAACAACCTTCATTAGAAAACATTTTTTATGAAAATAAAAAGTTAGAGGGAGATTGTTTACCTTGAAATTGGAATAAAACAAACTACCGACAATGTGCTGTCGTCGGTAGCGGCTAATATCGGCTTCGAGCTTCGAGAAACCGATACTCTTTGATAGAATACCGATAACCTTTCCTCCGGTCTGATCTCGGATGCAGCCTAGCTTCTCATCATCAACACCTCCGAAGAGAAGTGCCCCTGGCCGATAGCCGCAAGAAATGGCATACTCTTTTAATTCTCCTTTTTCGGCTTTTGTTAATTCTTGACCAACCAAGTTTTGAAAATTGAAAATTTCATCTTCCAATGTTTCTTCGGCAATTTCTTTCTTTTTTTTGGCCTCTAGGGCTGAAGCCTCTTCGGTGGCTCCAGCAGCTTCTTCTGCGGCCATGTCTAGCAGGATTTTATCTATATCAAGAGCCATACTTTCCAAATTGATATCTTCGGCTCTAGTAGCTTCGGCATCTGTGGCCTCCGAAAGTGCAGCTTCAGTAGCTGTTGTGCTTTCAATAGCCGGCACCTTCGAAGCTGAAGCCCTTGGTGGTGTTGCTTCAATCACTTCTGTCATAGTAACAATCCTTTGCCTCTTTGGCCTAGGTGCCTTTGTTTTTGTGGGCTCCTTTTCCTTATGAAAAAGCTTCGTCAGATGAAGCCCCAATGGACTTAGTTTGACAGGCAAAGTTTCAGTCATTACCTTTAGGATTTCCTCTATTTCAGTAGCAGAAGATGTCGCAGAAGTCTTCTCTTCCTCATCAATTGATTTTTGCTTTGGGGTCGAGGCCTTTCTTTTCTTCGAAGCAACTGCTTTCGCCTCAGATTCTTGTTTCTTCTTCTTTGATTGATCTTCGTCGTCTTTATTCAAAGCACTAGCCACTCTTTTTATTTTTTGCCCTTCGGCACCCTTGTCCAGTCGCTCATAGTCAGGATATTCAAAGCCTATAGCATCCATCACTCTGTTTAGCCTTCGTTTCGGACGGGTGCCGAAGGCCGCTGTCATCAATTGATCTTCTTTTTTAGAATAATTTCCAAGAATTTCGTTGCACATTACTTCGATTGTATCCAGCCATTCTTGGCAGGGTACTTTGAAATGTTTCTTGAACTTGTAGTGGTAAGACAACCGAATAAGCTCCCCTTTCTTCTTTTCCCCCCTCTAGTTTCGGCATTTCCCACTCCTTCAAAGTCAGAAATACTCTGAAGGCCAAAAATTCCTGCACCAAGTCTCTAGTGCCAATATGATCTGCAATTACTCGAAATTCAGCCAAGGCAATCTGGCTCGGGCTCCCCCGTACCATGTTGTACGGGGGTCTTGTTTCTCCGAAGGTCAGTTCTAACAGACTCTGGACCAATTTATCTTCATCTTCGTCAATTTTGACAAAAAACCATTCAGATTTCCATCCTGCTGGCCATTTGCTTTGGTAACTAATCACTGGGAACTTTGTAGTTTTGCGGTAAGCAAAGTTGTAGCAGCCAAAATTTTCATGCAAACCATCTCCCCTAGCCTTGGTTTGGTAGTGCAGTTCGTGTACTCAGCAGAAACCTTCGGCGAATGGTTCCACCCCCTGGCTTCGGAGGGCCTAGATATAAACACTCAGCCTAACGATAGCGTTAGGCGTCAGCTGATGAAGGTAGATCCCATATTTCTTCAACACACCAGCAATCATCTTGTTCAGAGGGAATCTTAAACCAGCTTTAAAAAGACTTTTGAAAACCACCACTTCATTTTTTCCCGGCTTTGGGATAGTTTCTTCTCCACCAAAACGAATCAATTCCTTCTTTGCTTCACTAAGATAGCCCAGCTTCACCATCTTAGGAAAATCAGCTTCGGAGATGGTGGACTTTCCGAAGTCCAGGTGGCTAGGCTTGCTCGGCACTGCGCTGCTGTAATCATCTTCGGAATCAGTTTCTTCAACAGCAGCCCGTTCTGCTTCGGCAGCAGGGATGTCTTCGGCAGCAGGGATGTCCTTCGGTGTTACCAACCCAGAGCGCTTCATTGCTTCCGAAATAGGAACAGTCTCAGTAGCTTTGGTCTCATCTCCCTCACGATCGACCCAAGCAGTAGAGCGAACTCTGGCCATTTGATTATGACTTACTTGAAATTTTTGGTGTTGACTTTTTTTTCTCCGAAGCTCTTACTCTTGTGCCGAAGCAGAATCACAAGCGATGTTTCGTCTGAGCACGATGATTAAGCTTCGACTATGACTAAAAATTTGGCAGCAAAACAGTGCAATAGAAATGAATGTCGTGGTAACTTCACACCTACCCATCTGTTTATATAGTGCCGCATGTGGGAAGGTGAATCGGCAAGGTCTCCAGCATCGAACAAAGAGTCACCCGCACTCACTGAACGGTGGGCCACAGGGTCCGAGAAGGTGAATCGCTGGCGCGTGCGTAATTGGTGCAAGATGGGGCGCGCGTGACGATTATTTTAATCGTTTCTCGCCAACGAGGTCAGGGAAGGTGTTTTTTGGATCTTCGGCGTCCCGAAGCCTAGAAGACTTTTTCACGGATCAAGCTCGTTACGAAAAACGATCTAGCACCACGAAGGTGCTACTGTTGGGGGTATGCTTCGTAGTCGAAGATCCTAAAAAGAACACCTTCGAAAGGTCTTCTCAGAAGCAAGCGTCGAAGCTATTATCTATAAAGCTTCGGCACAAAGACAAATCTCAAGATGAAGGGTCGAACCGACTTAAAGATGAATTGACTTAAAGACCCATGATGTTTTGTGTCATTATTGTAGTCGATTGTAAAGGACATAAATGTAATTTTGCGCAGGTTGCATCCTGTGCCTATAAATAGGTGAACAGTATCCCGACACTATTCACGCGATCCTGTAATCATTGACACGTCACGCTTGAATTATTTTCCGCCAAGGCGAAGGTATAAATGTGCCTAAATATTATGTTTTAATACTTGTATATTCATATAATAAAACATGTGAATATATTTTATACTTTATATTTTATTTTTCATTGTTTGTTGTCTTACAAATATGATCACGAAGGTGAAATCTTCGTGATACTTTACTTATGACCTTCGTCTGAAGCTCATTAAATCCTTGGGGAGATAAATCTTCAGCGGACGAAGGGCATTTATACTTAACATCTTTGTGTTGCCTTGTTCTTAATTCGAAGCATTTGAGAACATGTCCCCAACACGGGGTATGCTCTGTCTTTCAGTGGCTGAATGTTCTTGAAAATGAAGTCGGCAACCACAGCCTCTGTAGTCAAACCCCCCTCTTTCAGCAGCCCAACCTCAGCAAGCAGAGCCCCTGCATCAGCCACCTCCTGGTCCATGGGGGATTCAGTCTAGCTCGGAGTGCGAACATCTGGCTGTCTCCCTGACCGTGGGGGGAGAGAATTCCCATGATTCTCCACGATGAACCATTCCAGGCGCCATCCCTTGATGTTGTCCTTGAGTGGGATGTCGAGATAGTCAGTCTTCCTCCCACGGCGCATCTCCAAACTCGCGCCCCCACAAGCTGGTGCTGCCCTCCGGCCATCCCAGGCCGACAATGGTACAAATGCTTCCAAAGGCCGAAGTGAGGCAAAACACCAAGGAAGGCTTCACATAAATGGACAAAAACAGAAACTTGCAGAATGGAATTGGGATTCAGATGGGTCAGATTCAAGTGATAAAAATCAAGGAGACCGCAGAAGAAAGGAGAAATGGGAAGAGCAAGGCCGCGGATAAGAAAAGGAACATAAATGACGGATTCGTGGGTGTCTTCTCTTGGAACAGTGACCCCACGACAGATCCGCCATGAACAGAGCTCCTTCGGAGGAAGAACTCCGATGGATACGAGATGAAGAAGGTCGGATTCAGAGACAATAGACATATGGTTACCTGCGAAAGGCAACTGACTGTTGGGATCGATGGGAGGAATGATTGCAGCAGACGAACTCTGGGATTTCCGTTTGGGCGCCATCTCAACCTTGCTGGCGAACAGAGCGGAGGCAGTATCGCAAGAGAGCAGAGAAGGCCTGGATGCGGAAAAGCAAAACTAGGGCACATAATGCAGCAGCATGCGACAGCACAATACATATGGGGTTTTCCCGGGCCAAACGCCATTTCTGAAAAGCGCCCAGTCATCACCCAGCCGTTATTTCCAAAACGCTGGCGTGCCATGTCATCACCTAGCTGTTATTTCTAAAATGCTGGCATGCCATGTCATCACTCGGCCGTTATTTCCAAAACGGCCGACGTGGCCCATTTTAACCCAGCGGTTATTTCTAAAAACGCTGACGTTACCAGCCTTCACCCGGCCATTGTTTCCAAAGCGATCGGCGTGGCCCGTTATCACTCGGCTGCTACCTCTAAAACGCCGACGTCGCCAACGATCACTCGGCTGTTACCTCTAAAACGCCGACGTCGCCATAAGTCACTCGGTTGTTATTCCTAAAGCGGTGACGTGGTTCCAAAGGTTTCGGCTGTTACCTCTAAAACGCTGACATCACCAGTAACCGCTCGGTCATTACTTCTAAAACACCGACGTGGCCCGCTATCACTCAGCCATTACTTCAAAAAGCGCCAACATCGCCAATAATAACTCGGCTGCTACCACCAAAGCACTGACGTCGCAAATAAAGCAGTCTGAAGCGTGACCCGATGACTCCAAGTTGCTACTCAAGCGTTGCAGACAGAAAACATCATTGGCGGTAAATATTAAAACGATCGACAACTGACCAGAAGGCAAAATAATGCACACAGAAGTGGGGCGAAATCATTCTTCATAAGGGAAGCATTACTGAACCTACAAATCAACTCATTATGAGCTGATACCTTCCCTACTACTACATTACATTTCACTAACTATACTACTAGCTACTACTACATTATTTCGCTAATACTATTTCTACTACTAATCTACACTAACATCTAAAACCAGTGGCGTCTAGCCACTGGCCTTGTTGCTGCCCTTGCTGCCGTCGCCGCTGTCACCCTTCCCGCTGCCGTCACCGCCCTTGCCGCTATCGCCATCGCCGTCACCGTCGCCTCCGTCGTCGTCGCCGTCACCGCCGTCGCCACCGCTGCCCTCCTCGGACGAGTCAGAGGAGTTCTCCTCGTCAAAGGAGTACTCCAACTCATCCGAGCCCTCGATCCCGGCGTGCTCGACGGCCCGGATGTAAGTCCATACCTCCGCAGCGATCCCCTGGGAGTCGTCTGAATCATCAGACAACGCCGGGGAGAGGCAGGAGCCGGAGAGCCCTCGGACTCGAAGAACTCCTCCTCCGAGTACTCCGAGTCGCCGAAGTCCTCTAAGGGAGGAGTCGGCTCGCGCTTGCGCTTGTCGCCGGAATGATGCGAAGAACCACCACCTTTCTTGCTCTTGCCCATGGTGGAGTGGAAGGAAGAAGAGGAGAGTAAACATCAAACAGCAGTAAGAAAGGTGAAAATGCCGGAGAAGCAAGAACACTAAATATAGAAGAAGAAGGCAACCGCTCACCTCCTACCACGGCCACCGAATAGTCGCAAAAATTCAATATGCAATTCAATCCGTCTGAAGACACGTTAGGTGGCTGACGCCATTTCACGTAACATGACACCCATTGGGACTCCAGTCAACTACGCGGGCGATATGATTACACCCGCGGTCACATCAAGTTACTACTCAGAAGCAGTTTGCTAAACACTCTGCGTACCAAGCCATCCCTTGCCTACACCCATTGGGGGGACGCCCAGGAATTATCAGTATATTTTCCAAAACTGTCACATCCGTACAGTATATGCAATGAATACTCCAAGATAGAAGAGAGATATCAGCAAGGATCAAAGGAAAGCCAAATATAGCTGATGAGGTATAAGTCTAATCGACAGAAGCATTGAAACACGAAGTGATATGAAGACTAGCCAAAGGCCACCTATCGAACGTCCAATCAGTCGCAGATCAAATAAATCGCCAGACCTAGCAAGATATGGGCATATCGTGTACTCGGATTCAAAGACAAAAATTTATGCTGACCTCTAAAGCATAACGTTGATGACATAATGCTGACCTCTAGGGCATTCGACAAAAGAGAAGGATGATTTCTGAAAAACAGCTGGAAACGAAGACCTTCGAGTGGATTATTTTCAAAAATCCACTCAAAGCTTAGGGGCAACACCCATTGGGTGCACCTGCAGTGCACCTAATGAATAATCATCCCCGAAAAACAAAATGCTGACCTCTAAAGCATATGGCAAGACTAATGCAAAGGCTGACCTCTGAAAAAGCACAGGTGGAAGATAAAAATAATCTCTGAGAAGGCTTGAAATGAAGACCTTCGAGTGGATTATCTGCAAAAATCCACTCGAAGCTCGGGGGCTACACCAATAGACTTTGAAATTCTACAGTGCAAAATGCTGACCTCTGAAGCATGAGACCGAGATATGTAACACCCCAGTGTTACCTTGGCTAGAGCCACTTGGGCACTAGAAGTTGTGTTCACAGGGGTGAAGACTTAGGGCACCACCTAAGAACTTTGGAGTTCATGTGCTAAACAAGTTGCCAATGACATAAGAAGCATTACCCTAGTCCTTAAACACTTACTACTTTGGATAATAGGGGAGAAGAACCCTAGACCTCTCCTAAACCCTATCTTCCAAAAACCCCAAGTAAGGGGGGAAAGAGAGTGAGCAAGTGGGCAAAACATGTGAAATTTTTACCCAAACCCTAACTAAGTTGTAACCATCAATTAAGGGGGGAAAGATTTCAAAAAGACCCCGGGAGAAACCCCAATTCAAATCTCCAAGTGGATAAAAAGCTAGGGCTCTCCATTTCCCTCTAAGTCACATTTTTAGCCCTAATTCAAAGACCAGCCGTGTTCACCTCGAAGATGGCATCAAATCCACTTGTGATCTATACCAAAAATGTGGCATACTACCTAGGGCACCTACTGGAAAAAGTTGAGCCCGAGACTCGGACGTTTGACATGCCATGGCATGGCTTTTGTCGCGAAGTGCCCAGTATGACACACCTGTTTTGGCATTCGAAGATCTCCCTCCCTAGGCCGTATCTGCCCCGACTCCTCACAGATGAGTGACAGCCCTAGGTGCCAGGAAGAGGTCTGCGGCGAACCTTTGCAAAGATTCGCACGTTTGCGACCTCTGTCGGCGTTTGAACACTGGAAGAAACAAATCGCCACGTGTTCGACGCCTTCTGTCGCGCCAGAGCACGCTCGCGCGCGCCCTCGCACGCCACGCGCCGCGCCCGAGCCAAGCCAGCGCCATGGCCCGCGCCCGAGCCTATAAAACCCTCCCAGGCTTCGGCTACACCCTTCCGCGCACCCTCCACACTTCACGGGAGCTAGCTCGTCGCCGTTTGCCCGTGCGCAGCGAGCCCGCGGCCGCTAAACCCCTCTGCCACCGTAGACCGGCTAGCAGAGCCATCCCCAACCCCGTCCTGCCCTCGGCGAAGCTTGTGCACACCCCCGTGAGGCTCCCCGAGCGAGGAATCGGAGTTTCCTTCGCCGGAGAAGCCAGACCACGCTCGCCGGAGCTCTCACCCCCGCCGGAGCACGTGGACCGGGTAAGCCGCTCCACCATCTTTCGATTCCTTGTGCACACAGTCGTTGCGTGACCCCGTGATGCTCACCGTGCCCTCGGATTGCGCCAGTTCGCCGTAGTTTGGCCGGTATACTCGCCGCCGACGAGGACACCCGCCTGCACGCGTGGACCGGGCGATTCCGGCCATCCCCGACGACAAGCCGTACCTCGACGTGATCGCCAGAACCTCCCCAAGCCGACCCCACCCTTCGCTGGACCTCCCTCGCCGCCGGTAAGCCGCGCCGTCCTTTCTTTCCCACGGCTACTGTTCTAGTTAGGGGAAGGACCGCGGGTGTGAGGGAGAGAAACCCAAGGGGGTTAAGTGCAAAGCCAGAGACTCAAGTGAATAGTGGTCCAAGGGTAGATCTGCGAGGTTTGATTCGAGTTAAACTCAGGGGCCTCGGTGCAAACTACTTTTCCAGAAAAACTTAATTAAAACCTGATTTAAATTCAAACAGAAACTTTAAAAACCCATAACTTCTGTTTGGTTTATCCAAACTTGGTCAAACTAATTTTGCCAGACTCTAAATAATATAACCTGTCTAAGAAAAATATGAAACCCCATAAGTACTAGGGAAAAATATAAAGTTCTGATTTAATGTTGGTTTTGACCAAAAGCTTAATAATAGCAAGAAAAATGGTTGTACTATTTGACTAGGGTTAGAAAAATTTGGAGAAGTTATTGTCTACCTACTAACCTGTTTAAAAATGTTGAACCTCTCTGTCCACTCCATTTAAGTTAGTTTTACCCCTTATCTTATAATATGCTTAAAGGTAGGAAAAATAGAAAATGTAATTTAATTAATGAACCAGAGAGTACCTCTATTTTTGTTAGGATACTTATTCATTATAGTTCACTGGAAAAATATGTCATACCCTGTTTTAGTGTAAACTAAGTAAGATCTCTTTTGTTTTAATAAAACAAGTGAAACTTAGAAAAACTCTACAAAAATAACCCCAAGGTAAAAACACCCCCACCCTTGGGATAACTATTGTTTTATTAGAGAGAACTTAGGAAAAATATAACATCTGCTGTTTGACATTTTTCAAATAATAATGTAGTAGAAAGTGCCTTTTTGACATTAAACTTAAGAAAATCATAACTAAATAACCACCCCTTGACTTTCTGTGATCTTTAGCACAAAGACCTATTATTACTATGGGATGCCAGCAAAAATAACCTTTAGGACAGAACCTACCCCTAACTAAGAGGTGTAGTGTAAAGTAGCCCATTTTGCCTAACTGTTGTTATTTTTGGTTTAAAGCCTAGCCTTTGTACTTAAAGCCTCAAATTTTTAAAACAAGCTAGAATAGCAAGTGACCACCCACTGTAATTTTTATAGGATTTTTGGAAATTATTAAAACCCTGTTGTAGTTCAAACCTACCCTAGAAACCCTAAATGGAAATTAAGGAAAGAAAAATGAATAATGTAAATTGATGATTCCTAAAACCTTTGTAATCTATCTACTAAAATGTATCAAGGCAATACCAAACCACTATAACATTATAAAGAAAAACCCAAGCTTAAAAGGTGATAAGTCTATGTCTATGTATACCACTAGAAGCCCCACAGAACCAGAAAAACCATAAGTTAATTCTTAACTTAGTTTCTTTAAGTAATGTTCTTAAATCTTGCATAATCATGACATACATGTTCATTGCATTTCGATAGACTGTAATCTTGCTGACGGAGAGTACATCCTCGTGCCGGAGCAAGGAGCTGCTCAGGAGGTTGCCCCAGATCCAGCACCAGAGTCTGCACCAGAGGACCTGCCTGCCACTGCTTTGGAAGGCAAGCCCCGGTTTTATGCATAACCTGTTATATATGCTATTTTACTTCACTTAATGATTGTAGGTTTGATTGTGCACTTAGGTGTAGGAGTTGTTTGAAACCCTAGTTGCATGATCTCAGGATTCCTTTTGAGATGAATACTAGTATGACAGGTCGAGTAGTTGCTTTATTTAATTAGGATCTCGGTAGAAGACGAGTGATTTTTCTAGCACTCGCGCGAGATCAGGAAATTGATTGTACCCACTTTCACACTATTATGATACTAGTTGGTGGACAACAATCCATGGGGATTGGTTGTTCCCGAGATGGAAAATAGAATAAGGATTAACGTGCGGATACCTGTGTCAAGCGTTTGAACGTACTGAACACATACCGAGAAATATGGTAAATCGGTAAGCCTAGTACCTGAGTGAACCTGCCCGCAGACATATCCCCTCACGCGACCTGAGACGAGGTCTCCCATTCCGGTTATGGTGGGTACAAGTGCGGCCACTGCACGACGGCCAGTCGGGGTCAGTGGGGCATTGTACGCCAAGGCGGTGAGCCCTGATCTGTTGCCAGGGAATCGATGGGGACGGTTGATGTGTGTGGGGACGGAGTGCCCCTACATGTCGTGTGTTTAGGTTTACCTTGCAAGGATAAAAACTCGATTCGAATCGTCTGCTTCTCGCAGCTAATGAGACTGCTTGATCCATTGTACTGCATTGAGTAATAAGTGGAAGTATGATGAGATGAGATAAGATGTTGATTGTTAATAATGCTTGCTACCATGTATGAGTAGATAGTTCACTTTTAGCCTTAAGAGAGTCACACTTAACTTTGACTAAGTTAAAATCTTGATTTAGAAACTCAGCTAGTGCTTTTGGCAACCAAACCCCACAGCCAAACAGCTGCATGTCTAGAGGTAGAGGAGTAGACTCCTCACACCGGGTAAGTCTAGCTGAGTATTAGTATACTCAGCCTTGCTTGTGGCATAATTTTTACAGGTTCTCTGGAGGAAATGGTTGCTGGAGTGACTTGGCCGTCCATCTTGCCACCGGGTTGGACTGTCGAGTGGGACCCTGCCTCGGCTGAGGAGGAGCATGAGGACTGATGGGACAGGCTTCCCCATTGCTCTGTTTAATTATCGTTAGTTTTATTCCGCTGCACTTCGAACAATGATGTTTACTTTTGGCAAAACTCCGATGATGATGACGTAATAATTAACACTCTTTCATGTATGGTTTTATGCTTTATTGTATTTGCTCTGTGACTCACCTTCGAGTGAGTTTGTGGTACTTGATCCTGTTAAGTGGCCGTGTCGGACTAGATCCGAGGGATTGACAGGTTATTCCCATTTAAGTGTGGTCTAGCCTCTAAGGCGGGACTCGGGCACTTAAGTTGGAATAATTCGGGCAGTTCCGCCACAGCTGGTATCGGAGCTTGTACCACCACAGAGGAATCAATAAAATGTAAATACCATCAATTTTCTAAATAAAACTTGATAGAAACAAGGTTGGATAGATAGTAGGACGAGCAGGATAGACCTAGGACGTGAAGCCTTAGGGTAATAGAAGGGTAGCTAGGTGGCTAAGTAACTAGGCCCTACAGGCCACTTTTACAGGATGGGAGTTCCTCCCTATTCCTGTTATCTTGCTGTGAGGTCGTTCGGGACGTGCATGCATGCATTCATAGTTAAGCAAATGGATAACTGAGTAAAGAACTTAAAAACAAGATAACAACCAACTAGGCCCCTAGTGCCTTTTACTTAACTAGAGAAGGGCTGAGTTTTATTTTTCCTTGTTCTTTTTATAATTCTTTTTCTTTTACTTACGCTCAACCGTACACAGATGACTTCCCACGGATCCTCCGATGACGGAACTGCACTGACCCACACTGACGGACTTGCACGAGAGGGATTTCCCCGCATTTTGTGGGAGGTACTTCAGGGGGCCGGATACACGACACCCCCTCAGTACGTGGTGCAGCAGTTCGAGAAGCACCGGGTACCTCGCTGTCGGGTGAGGATGACTCTGGAGCCTCATCCCCTGCAGCCAGGATGGCGCTCCTTGGACTCCGAGTCTTTCGGGTACCGGGCAGAGGACACGATCGAGGCGATCGCTCTGCATGGATTGACTACCTTCTGCGGATTCCATCCCTTGGAGCTGGCTATACACCCCATTGGCTTGTTCCCCGCTGAGAAGGAGGACGACCCGATGTGGAAGGATCGGGTGGAGCATGCCAAGGACATCTGGGCCATCTACCCCGGTCAGACTGCACACTTGACAGTACGGTGCATGAATGCTCTGTACCGTCTGCAGGCGATGCGTGGTGAGGCCATGTCTCATTTGATGGCACTGCTGGAGGCCACCAAGATCACCCTGGACAACAGGGAGGAGCTCGTGGTGGACTTGTCCCAGGAGCTCGTGGAGAAAGATTTGCAAGTGGAGCAGCTGTCTGGTGAGATTCATGAGTTGGAGGAGCTGGTGGGCACCCGGGAGAACACCATCGAGGTTCTCGAGGATCAGCTCCTCAACACTCAGCAGCAGCTGGCAGAAGCGAATGAGCACCTGGACATGCATCACCAAGAGATCCATGGTGAGGAGGCTGACGAGGACGTTGACATCGAGGGAGGAGAAGAGTCTGCTTCCAGTGTAGACACCGCTGGCTCAGGGAGACCACCTTCCCCCGAGTCTAGCGTTGCCTCGTTCGCTCAGTAGACACCAGGCTAATCTTAGAGATTGATGATGGTTGGACTCCTCACCGCTAGCTTAGCTTTTGCACCCTTAGGGTACTAGGCTAGGTAGAGTTGACTCATTTTGGAACAAATTAATGTAATCATGTTAAACACTCTTGGGAGCTTGTTTGGTGGATGCTATTATCAGTTTGATTTTGGAAGGAAAAAAATTATGCCTCTTAAAATCCCTTTGTTGAAGTTGGAGTCTATCATGCTGTTTTAACTTTTTCCCGTGATAAAATCTTGAAATTTGGAACGGTGGTGTTAAGTAAGTATGTGATTTTTCAGATGGCCGGGAGACAGCGCCGTGGTCAGAATGAGCACGTTCCTCCACCGCCGCCACCACCTCCCACTCTGCAGGAGCTCATGGCTCAGCAGAATGAGATCCTGAGACAGCTAGCTCAGCGTCAGCCACCACCTCAGCATTATGGTGGAGACCACCAGCGTCACCCCGCCGCTGCTACCTATCAGGAGTTCCTCAGCACTCAGCCACCATTGTTTACCAGGGCGGAGGACCCACTTGATGCAGATGTATGGTTGAGGGTGGTAGAATCCAAATTCCCACTGCTCCATGGAGTTTGCTCAGAGGTCACCAAAGTCAGGTTTGCCACCCAGCAACTTCGCGGACCCGCAAGGACTTGGTGGGATCATTTTCTTGCTATGCAGCCAGAGGACCGAGAGGTGGAGTGGAGGGAGTTCAAGGCAGCCTTTAGAGGACACCATATACCAGCCGGGATCATGGACAGGAAGCTCAATGAGTTCTTGGCACTCACTCAGGGCAACAGGACAGTGTTGCAGTACGCCCAGGCCTTCAATGACTTGTGTCAGTATGCTGGATATCACGTAGATTCGGATGAGAAGAAGAGGGACAGATTCAGAAGGGGGCTCAGCACTAAGCTCCGGGATCGTCTCAACACCGTCAGGGCCAACAGTTACAATGAGTTGGTAAACATGGCTATCTCCCAGGAGGACTGTATTACAGCCAGGCAGGCAGAGAAGAAGAGGAAGACCCCTATGGCAGGACCCTCATCTCAGCCACAGCGTTTCAGGATTGTGTCTGACACGCAGAACAGGGGACCTCAGCAGCCGCAAGGGAGATGGGTAATCAGGCCACCGCAGCAGCAGCAGCAGCAGGCACCCAACCGTGCCCAGTTTCCAACTCAGAGGAATAACCAGCAGCAACAGTACCGCCAGGCCAATGATAACAGGTGTTTCACTTGTGGCAACACTGGGCATTATGCCAAGAATTGCCCCAGGAACCAGCAGAGGCAGGGGCAGAATGTCAATCAGAACCAAGGCAAGAGACAGAAGGTGCAAGTGAGGCAGGGCAGGCTGAACTTCACCACCATGGCTGATATTCCCGAGGGAGCACCCGTCATGACCGGTATCTTTACAGTTTTGAATTATCCTGCTATTATTCTATTTGATTCTGGTGCGTCGCATAGTTTTATCAGTGCAAAGTTTAGTGCCAAATGCCAGTTGCCCTTCCACCACACCAATGGGGGCATTACAATCTCCACCCCAGGAGGCAGAGTTGCCACTTACCAAATTAACAAGAATGTGCCTATAAAGTTTGGTAGTCTGATAATTAAAGCTAGCCTTCTTATTTTGGGTTTGGAGAGTGTGGATATTATATTGGGAACTGACTGGTTGACCAGAAACCAGGTTGTAATGGATATTGCAGCTAGAGCCATTGAGGTGCACTCGCCAACTTGTGGCGGGACCACACTATATTTGCCTGACCAGGGTTGTACCCGATCTTGTGCTTTTGTTATGTTAGAATCCCCAGTGGAAAAGATCCCAGTGGTCTGTGACTACCCTGATGTGTTCCCAGAAGAATTGCCAGGGATGCCACCTGACCGAGACATTGAGTTCGCAATTGAGTTGCAACCCGGGACTGCTCCTATCTCCAAGAGACCTTATAGGATGCCTCCCGCTGAATTGGCAGAACTAAAGAAGCAATTGCAAGAGCTGTTGGACAAGGGGTTCATTCGTCCAAGCACTTCACCATGGGGATGTCCAGCTTTATTTGTGAAGAAAAAGGATGAAAGCTTGAGGATGTGTGTTGACTACCGCCCTCTCAATGCGGTGACTATCAAGAACAAATACCCACTGCCCCGCATTGATGTTCTGTTTGATCAGTTGGTAGGAGCCAAGGTATTCTCCAAGATAGACCTTCGCTCAGGTTACCATCAGATCAAGATCCGTGCCAGTGATATTCCCAAGACGGCTTTCTCTACCAGATATGGACTGTATGAGTTTCTGGTGATGTCTTTTGGGCTGACCAATGCCCCGGCTTATTTCATGTACCTGATGAACTCAGTGTTTATGCCAGAATTGGATAAGTTTGTGGTCATCTTCATTGATGATATACTGGTTTATTCCAAGAATGAAGCCGAGCACACCAAACACTTGCATACTGTACTTCAGAGACTGCGGGATCATCAGTTGTATGCTAAGCTGAGTAAGTGTGAGTTCTGGCTGAAGGAAATCAAATTCTTGGGTCACACAATTTCTCAGGATGGGATATCAGTTGATCCTGAAAAGGTGCAAGAGGTAATGGATTGGAAACCCCCGACTACAGTGAAGTAGATTCGGAGTTTTCTGGGATTGGCAGGGTATTATCGACGATTTATTCCGGATTTCTCCAGAATTGCCAAACCAATGACTGAACTGTTGAAGAAAGGAGTCAAATTTGAGTGGAGCCAAAAGTGTGAGGATGCCTTCCATACCTTAAGGCAGCATTTGACAACAGCCCCAGTGCTAGCTCAACCCGACAATACCAAGCCATTTGAAGTTTATTGTGATGCTTCTGGTACTGGTTTGGGATGTGTCTTGATGCAAGAGAACAGAGTAATTGCTTATGCTTCCCGGGCACTCAGGCCCCATGAGCAGAACTATCCTACCCATGACCTAGAATTGGCAGCTGTGGTTCATGCTCTGAAGATATGGAGACATTACTTGATGGGAGCTCACTGTAACATCTATACTGATCACAAGAGCCTCAAATACATCTTCACTCAGGCAGATCTGAACATGAGGCAAAGGAGATGGTTAGAGTTGATCAAGGACTATGACTTGGAGGTGCATTACCACCCAGGGAAGGCAAATGTTGTGGCAGATGCCTTGAGCAGAAAGGCCCAGTGCAATTGTATGAGCATGGATGCAAGAGTGACCACCTTGTGTGATGAGTTGTGCAAGCTGAACCTGGAAGTTGTTTCTTCGGGTAACCTAAGCTATATCTCGGTGGAACCCACGTTGCAAGAGCAGATCATCAGGGCACAGGTTGAGGATAAGGGTGTTCAGGTTATCAAAGATATGATCAAGCAAAAGGCAGAAAAATACAAGTGTTTCCGGCAGGACAGCAAGGGAATTCTATGGTTCGGAGATCGATTGGTTGTTCCTAAGGACCCTGAGCTCAAAAGG
Source organism: Zea luxurians (assembly GCA_029449295.1). NCBI lineage: Eukaryota > Viridiplantae > Streptophyta > Magnoliopsida > Poales > Poaceae > Zea > Zea luxurians. Next base: position 318,595 of record JAOPSE010000161.1, read on the forward strand.
AAGATACTGGATGAAGCTCACCTTTCCAAATTTTCCATGCACCCTGGTAGCAACAAGATGTACCACGACCTCAGATCTTTTTATTGGTGGACTAGAATGAAAAGGGAAATTGCCAAGTACATCTCCGAGTGTGACACTTGCCAGAGGGTAAAAGCCAGTCACTTGAAGGCAGCAGGCCCTTTGCAACCCCTTCCCATACCATCTTGGAAATGGGAGGACATCTGCATGGACTTCATAGTGGGATTACCCAATACTTCCAGGCACCATGATTCTATTTGGGTTATCATGGACAGATTGACCAAGACTGCTCATTTCTTGCCAGTGCACACCACCCACAAGACAGAGAAGTACGCTGAAATTTATGTTGATCAGATAGTAAGATTGCATGGTATTCCAAAAACCATTATATCTGACAGAGGAGCACTGTTTGTGGCACGCTTTTGGGAGAAACTGCAGGCATCACTTGGGACCCATGTCATCCGAAGCTCAGCATACCACCCACAAACAGACGGCCAGACCGAAAGGGTAAATCAGATTTTGGAAGACATGTTGCGAGCATGTGCACTACATTATGGAAAGGATTGGGACAAGTGTCTGTCTTTGGCAGAGTTTTCTTACAATAACAGTTATCAATCCAGTCTGAAGATGGCACCTTTTGAGGCATTGTATGGGAGAAGGTGTAGGACCCCACTAAATTGGTCTCAAGCAGGAGAAAGGGAAATTTTTGGGCCAGACTTGGTACTCGAGGCAGAGGCAAAAGTCAAAGTTATTACCAAGAACTTGGAAGCTGCTCAGGCCAGACAAAGGAGCTATCATGATAAGAGGCGGAAACCTCTACAGTTTGAGGTGGGAGATCATGTCTATCTTAAGGTATCACCCACCAAGGGTGTCCAGAGATTCGGGATCAAGGGCAAGTTAGCTCCTCGCTACATTGGACCCTATCGGATCAAGGCAAGCTGTGGACCCGTAGCCTACCAATTGGAATTACCGCCTCACATGTCAGCAGTTCATAATGTGTTCCATGTATCTCAGCTGCGGAAATGTGTTCGTTTACCCACTGAAGTGCTACCGGAACCAGACATTGAGATAGAACCGGACTTGTCCTACCAAGAATACCCCGTCAAGGTACTAGATCAGAAGGAAAGATCAACTCGGGCAAGGTCAGTAAGAATGTACAAGGTTCAGTGGAGTCACCATTCAGCAGAAGAAGCTACATGGGAGACTGAGGATTTTCTACGCTCTCGCTTCCCCGACTTTCTACCCAAAGGAGTCGGTACGTAACCCCAAAACCCCACCCCCACCTGCCCTTTGAAGTCAATTATAAGAAAAACTTAGATAACAAGGATAGTCTAAGTTGTGGATGTAACTTAAGAAGGGCTTCCTTCTGAAGTTGCAAAGAGAATGACATTCGAAGAGCAGTTAACAAGAGAAACTTAAAGAGTAAAGGAAAAGCAACACCAGCACACCTTCAAGCACCCTCCAAGGGACTCTACCTAAATCTCGGGGCAAGATTCCTTTAAGGGGGGAGGGCTGTAACACGCCAGTGTTACCTTGGCTAGAGCCACTTGGGCACTAGAAGTTGTGTTCACAGGGGTGAAGACTTAGGGCACCACCTAAGAACTTTGGAGTTCATGTGCTAAACAAGTTGCCAATGACATAAGAAGCATTACCCTAGTCCTTAAACACTTACTACTTTGGATAATAGGGGAGAAGAACCCTAGACCTCTCCTAAACCCTATCTTCCAAAAACCCCAAGTAAGGGGGGAAAGAGAGTGAGCAAGTGGGCAAAACATGTGAAATTTTTACCCAAACCCTAACTAAGTTGTAACCATCAATTAAGGGGGGAAAGATTTCAAAAAGACCCCGGGAGAAACCCCAATTCAAATCTCCAAGTGGATAAAAAGCTAGGGCTCTCCATTTCCCTCTAAGTCACATTTTTAGCCCTAATTCAAAGACCAGCCGTGTTCACCTCGAAGATGGCATCAAATCCACTTGAGATCTATACCAAAAATGTGGCATACTACCTAGGGCACCTACTGGAAAAAGTTGAGCCCGAGACTCGGACGTTTGACATGCCATGGCATGGCTTTTGTCGCGAAGTGCCCAGTATGACACACCTGTTTTGGCATTCGAAGATCTCCCTCCCTAGGCCGTATCTGCCCCGACTCCTCACAGATGAGTGACAGCCCTAGGTGCCAGGAAGAGGTCTGCGGCGAACCTTTGCAAAGATTCGCACGTTTGCGACCTCTGTCGGCGTTTGAACACTGGAAGAAACAAATCGCCACGTGTTCGACGCCTTCTGTCGCGCCAGAGCACGCTCGCGCGCGCCCTCGCACGCCCCGCGCCGCGCCCGAGCCAAGCCAGCGCCGTGGCCCGCACCCGAGCCTATAAAACCCTCCCAGGCTTCGGCTACACCCTTCCGCGCACCCTCCACACTTCACCGGAGCTAGCTCGTCGCCGTTTGCCCGTGCGCAGCGAGCCCGCGGCCGCTAAACCCCTCTGCCACCGTAGACCGGCTAGCAGAGCCATCCCCAACCCCGTCCTGCCCTCGGCGAAGCTTGTGCACACCCCCGTGAGGCTCCCCGAGCGAGGAATCGGAGTTTCCTTCGCCGGAGAAGCCAGACCACGCTCGCCGGAGCTCTCACCCCCGCCGGAGCACGTGGACCGGGTAAGCCGCTCCACCATCTTTCGATTCCTTGTGCACACAGTCGTTGCGTGACCCCGTGATGCTCACCGTGCCCTCGGATTGCGCCAGTTCGCCGTAGTTTGGCCGGTATACTCGCCGCCGACGAGGACACCCGCCTGCACGCGTGGACCGGGCGATTCCGGCCATCCCCGACGACAAGCCGTACCTCGACGTGATCGCCAGAACCTCCCCAAGCCGACCCCACCCTTCGCTGGACCTCCCTCGCCGCCGGTAAGCCGCGCCGTCCTTTCTTTCCCACGGCTACTGTTCTAGTTAGGGGAAGGACCGCGGGTGTGAGGGAGAGAAACCCAAGGGGGTTAAGTGCAAAGCCAGAGACTCAAGTGAATAGTGGTCCAAGGGTAGATCTGCGAGGTTTGATTCGAGTTAAACTCAGGGGCCTCGGTGCAAACTACTTTTCCAGAAAAACTTAATTAAAACCTGATTTAAATTCAAACAGAAACTTTAAAAACCCATAACTTCTGTTTGGTTTATCCAAACTTGGTCAAACTAATTTTGCCAGACTCTAAATAATATAACCTGTCTAAGAAAAATATGAAACCCCATAAGTACTAGGGAAAAATATAAAGTTCTGATTTAATGTTGGTTTTGACCAAAAGCTTAATAATAGCAAGAAAAATGGTTGTACTATTTGACTAGGGTTAGAAAAATTTGGAGAAGTTATTGTCTACCTACTAACCTGTTTAAAAATGTTGAACCTCTCTGTCCACTCCATTTAAGTTAGTTTTACCCCTTATCTTATAATATGCTTAAAGGTAGGAAAAATAGAAAATGTAATTTAATTAATGAACCAGAGAGTACCTCTATTTTTGTTAGGATACTTATTCATTATAGTTCACTGGAAAAATATGTCATACCCTGTTTTAGTGTAAACTAAGTAAGATCTCTTTTGTTTTAATAAAACAAGTGAAACTTAGAAAAACTCTACAAAAATAACCCCAAGGTAAAAACACCCCCACCCTTGGGATAACTATTGTTTTATTAGAGAGAACTTAGGAAAAATATAACATCTGCTGTTTGACATTTTTCAAATAATAATGTAGTAGAAAGTGCCTTTTTGACATTAAACTTAAGAAAATCATAACTAAATAACCACCCCTTGACTTTCTGTGATCTTTAGCACAAAGACCTATTATTACTATGGGATGCCAGCAAAAATAACCTTTAGGACAGAACCTACCCCTAACTAAGAGGTGTAGTGTAAAGTAGCCCATTTTGCCTAACTGTTGTTATTTTTGGTTTAAAGCCTAGCCTTTGTACTTAAAGCCTCAAATTTTTAAAACAAGCTAGAATAGCAAGTGACCACCCACTGTAATTTTTATAGGATTTTTGGAAATTATTAAAACCCTGTTGTAGTTCAAACCTACCCTAGAAACCCTAAATGGAAATTAAGGAAAGAAAAATGAATAATGTAAATTGATGATTCCTAAAACCTTTGTAATCTATCTACTAAAATGTATCAAGGCAATACCAAACCACTATAACATTATAAAGGAAAACCCAAGCTTAAAAGGTGATAAGTCTATGTCTATGTATACCACTAGAAGCCCCACAGAACCAGAAAAACCATAAGTTAATTCTTAACTTAGTTTCTTTAAGTAATGTTCTTAAATCTTGCATAATCATGACATACATGTTCATTGCATTTCGATAGACTGTAATCTTGCTGACGGAGAGTACATCCTCGTGCCGGAGCAAGGAGCTGCTCAGGAGGTTGCCCCAGATCCAGCACCAGAGTCTGCACCAGAGGACCTGCCTGCCACTGCTTTGGAAGGCAAGCCCCGGTTTTATGCATAACCTGTTATATATGCTATTTTACTTCACTTAATGATTGTAGGTTTGATTGTGCACTTAGGTGTAGGAGTTGTTTGAAACCCTAGTTGCATGATCTCAGGATTCCTTTTGAGATGAATACTAGTATGACAGGTCGAGTAGTTGCTTTATTTAATTAGGATCTCGGTAGAAGACGAGTGATTTTTCTAGCACTCGCGCGAGATCAGGAAATTGATTGTACCCACTTTCACACTATTATGATACTAGTTGGTGGACAACAATCCATGGGGATTGGTTGTTCCCGAGATGGAAAATGGAATAAGGATTAACGTGCGGATACCTGTGTCAAGCGTTTGAACGTACTGAACACATACCGAGAAATATGGTAAATCGGTAAGCCTAGTACCTGAGTGAACCTGCCCGCAGACATATCCCCTCACGCGACCTAAGACGAGGTCTCCCATTCCGGTTATGGTGGGTACAAGTGCGGCCACTGCACGACGGCCAGTCGGGGTCAGTGGGGCATTGTACGCCAAGGCAGTGAGCCCTGATCTGTTGCCAGGGAATCGATGGGGACGGTTGATGTGTGTGGGGACGGAGTGCCCCTACATGTCGTGTGTTTAGGTTTACCTTGCAAGGATAAAAACTCGATTCGAATCGTCTGCTTCTCGCAGCTAATGAGACTGCTTGATCCATTGTACTGCATTGAGTAATAAGTGGAAGTATGATGAGATGAGATAAGATGTTGATTGTTAATAATGCTTGCTACCATGTATGAGTAGATAGTCCACTTTTAGCCTTAAGAGAGTCACACTTAACTTTGACTAAGTTAAAATCTTGATTTAGAAACTCAGCTAGTGCTTTTGGCAACCAAACCCCACAGCCAAACAGCTGCATGTCTAGAGGTAGAGGAGTAGACTCCTCACACCGGGTAAGTCTAGCTGAGTATTAGTATACTCAGCCTTGCTTGTGGCATAATTTTTACATGTTCTCTGGAGGAAATGGTTGCTGGAGTGACTTGGCCGTCCATCTTGCCACCGGGTTGGACTGTCGAGTGGGACCCTGCCTCGGCTGAGGAGGAGCATGAGGAGTGATGGGACAGGCTTCCCCATTGCTCTGTTTAATTATCGTTAGTTTTATTCCGCTGCACTTCGAACAATGATGTTTACTTTTGGCAAAACTCCGATGATGATGATGTAATAATTAACACTCTTTCATGTATGGTTTTATGCTTTATTGTATTTGCTCTGTGACTCACCTTCGAGTGAGTTTGTGGTACTTGATCCTGTTAAGTGGCCGTGTCGGACTAGATCCGAGGGATTGACGGGTTATTCCCATTTAAGTGTGGTCTAGCCTCTAAGGCGGGACTCGGGCACTTAAGTTGGAATAATTCGGGCAGTTCCGCCACAAGATAAAACGCCGATATCCGAGGAATAATAGCGGAAGAAGACAGTAAAATGCCGTTTTTATCGGATCACTCAAAGTTCAGAAGTAGTGACTCGGAAGGCTTATTTCCAAGGAATTTTTTGTTAAAATAAAAAACTACAAGCTGGACTTTGGATCTTTGGGTCGGTTATTTCAAAATCAACCCAAAGATCGGGGGCTTGTGGGGGACAGATATCCCCCGGGTCCACCAGAAGGACAAGATGCCTCGCGAGGGGCCCGTGGGCCCAATAATCCGCAAGGTCATCCCTTCGTGGGCCTGGGGAGGAACATCCAATAAACCAGATCGACGCAAGCCCAGGTTGCCTGAAGAATTCAAGCAGAGATCACAATAGTGACCCGACCTTCCCGCGCAGGAGCCACGCGCATCGGAACTGTGTGAGGATGGGTCGGCTGAATTATAGGAAGATAGACCCAGTTAGTTCACTATTATTTAGGCACTTGTTATTATCATATCCACATGTAACGCCCCATGGTCGAGTATATAGGGCCTAGGGGGCACCCCTTCAAGACGATCGACCTCATTCTACTTAGCCATCCACACCAGCTCTCTATGTTTCCAGAACTAGAGAACCTCCTTGTAACCCACCACATATAGTACTCACACCAGGACGTAGGGTGTTACGCATCTCAAAGCGGCCCGAACCTGTACACAATTGTCCACTGTTTCTCGTGCCATCAGCACGAACCATCAAGCTACATTCGATAACGCCGTCCTACTCCAAAAAGCACCTTGAGGGGCAACCCCGGGTGCGCGGTTTCCTCTGTTTCCTCTAAAGCTCGGGGGGAACAGTATATCCAAAACACCGACACAGTCTGCAAAAGTTGAAAATAACAAAGTTAGTGCAAGACATAAAAGAATATATAACACAATCTAATCTAAATATCCATCATACCGGTAGTGCCTCCCCCGAAGTTCGAGAGGGTGATGCCTCGTGTACCATCTTCGGCACCTTGCTTCACCTAGTTGTCATTTTCTTCTGCCTCTTCTTTGGCCCCTGAGTCAAATCAGGATAATCAGGGTAATAGAAACCAATAGCATCAAATACTCGGTTTAGTCGCTGTTTCTTTTGCGGCGCAAAATGCTGGCGCAAAGCTTTGACTTCCGATTTGCTAAAATTGCTAAGTATTTCGTTGCATTTATCCTCGAGGCAGTCTAGCCACTCATCACAGGGTTCCCCGAAGTCGTCCCTAAACCGGAAATTGTACCGCAGCCTGACTAGCCCAGGCTCCTCAACCGAAGCATCCTCATCAGACATCTTTGGCAAATCCCACTTAGCCCTCAGTGGCCACACTCTAAAACCCAAGTGCTCTTGAACTATGTCCCTTGTTCCAATATATGTGCAAACAACATTGAAAGAAACTATGCCAGCTTGGGCTTCAAAATCTATATAGCAAGTAGGTTTTTTATAACCGAAGGACACGTGAATAGGAGTCTGGATAACACCCTCTATGTCAGAACGCTCTTTCGAATCGTTCTTCATATAAAACCATTCTTTAGCCCAGCCATGTGGCCACTTGTTTCGGTACGCAGGAGCCGGGGACATGACCCCCCTTTGGTAAGCATAGTTATAACAACCAAAATTGTTCTGAAGGCCCCCAGTCGCTTTTGTCTGGAAGTGCAACTCATGAACGTGGCAGAACGCCTCACACAGAGCTTCGTCACTAATCTTGACACCTTGACTACGCACGGCCCAAATGAAAATGCCCAGGCGCACTATAGCGTTAGGTGTAATTTGATGAAGATAAATGTTAAACCTCTTCAACACAGCAACTAATGTCTTGTGCAGTGGAAATTTAAGTCCAGCTCTAAGAAAGCTTCGAAAAACAACAACTTCGTCCTTTCTCGGATTCTACACTACATCATCACCCCCGAGTCTAACCCAATCCATATTGTCAATATAGCCAAGGTGGTTCAGTACCTCAATTCGCCCTTCTTTGGTTGTTGACTTGCCGAAGTTCACATGGCTCGGCTTCGTGGGCCGTATGGTTGTATTATCTTCCTCGATGTCAATATCTCCGCTGTCCTCAGTCGAGGCCTCAGTAGTGACAGCTTCGACTCTAGAAGTAGTTGCCACCTCAGTTCTAGGCGTTACATCCGGCACACTGGTCAAGGGCGCCAAGTCAGCAGCAGGTAGCTCTCCGCCCATTTTTAAGATGGAAGTGTGGCTGACAACTAGCCAAGGCTGGTGTGATGGTTATGAAAAGGTTCGAAGCAACCTTCGAAGGTGGAGGAAATTTTGGCAGAAAAGAATACGAACAGCGATAGCCGTAGCGATGGTGCGCCGGCCACCGCCTGTTGGGGGCCTTCGGCTTCCGAAGGTCCTCAAAAACATGATTTAACAATGTTTCTGGAGTACAATGTGTAAATAGGTATCTTCGGACCTGAGTTAAAACCACAACGTGAAGAAGCACAGAAGAAGTACGAAGGATGGCGCGGAGCCGAAGCTGTGTGTAGAAGAGCTTCGGCATGACAGCGGAAAGGGAAACCGACTTAAAGATGAAAAGGCTATTTAGACCTCGATGAATTATTATAGAGTTATTAGCAGATGTAAAGGGCATAAGTGTAATTTTACATGGGTTGCGTCCTGTGCCTATAAATAGATGAACAGTAACCCTATACTGTTCACGCTGACTTGGCATTTGCTTTTACGTCACATTTGTACTTTTACCTTCTTTCAAGTCAAACGTATATTTGTAACCCAATATCATTTCCATTTTTCCATAGCAATAAAATAGAAATGAGTTGATAATAGTACATAACTGTTTATTTTGTCTTTTATATTCCATGTAATTCCTTCTTCATTATGATATGTAATGTTCATGAAGGTATGTCCTTCATAACCTTCGTCCGAAAATCATTATATCCCAAGTGAAATAATGCTTCGAAGGACGAAGGACTTTAACGCTTAACATTTTCTGTGTTGCCTTGTTCTTAACTCCATTTGAGAACAAGTCCCCAACACCGCCCCTTTTATATGCGCACATTTTTAAAACTTTAACCGTTGTACTCACTGACGATAAGGTCCCACTTCATAACAAGCTTCGGGAAGGTGTTTTTCGGACCTTCGGCGTAAGACCGCCCAAGTATAGTTTTTGCGAACTAAGCTCGTTATGAAGTAACAAACTCATTCCGCAAGGGGCTACTGTTGGGGGCCTCCTCTGCCGAAGGTTCTCAAAACACCTGCGTTCCAATGTAATAAAGTGTATTTCAGGTGTGCAAGGTTAGCCAAAGCTAACTCATGGCCGAAGGAATACTAGGGAAAAGCTTCGTCCGCCGGTAACAAGCAACGAAGGTACGACTCGAGGAAAACAGCTTCGGTGTCGAGGAAGCTTTGGATAAAAGACGATGAAGGGGAGAAGGTCCAGGGTTTGTGCAGCAAGAAAAGAGGGAGAAAGACAACAATACCCTTCTACCATTTGTAAACCATGCATTGCGCCCCGAAGGGCATGATTGTAATTATATGTAAAGTCTGTTCATCTCCCCTATAAATAGATGAACGGGACCCTGCACAAAGTACCTTTTTAGGTGCTACAGCTTCGTGACGATCAGCCTCCGATATATCTTTGCGCCATTCTCTATTAGAATGCCGAAGGTATGATTGTAACCTTGTCAATTTGAAGAAATAAAATATGAATGCCGAAGCACATGAGATGACTTATTATTTCCTTTTCCATGTAACCTTCAATATGCCTGGCATGTTTTGGCATTAGCCTCCATTTGACCCTTCGTCCTCCTATCAATATACCTTCGGTCTATTAACAGTAGGACGAAGGTCTTTCCATTCTAATTATGTGTTGCCTTGCTTTTGTTGCCATATAGAGACCAAAAGCAAGAGACCAACACCAAGAATGTGATCTATCGCAAGGAAACATATGTGGGGTTATGTGTACGAGCCTCTGGTCAATGATCAATGGCAACACAACCCCCATTTTTGTCAAAAATAGCCATGAACGACCATTTTCAATAATACCGAAGGCTAACACCTACGGATTTTTGACCAAGAAATGGTCTCCACCAGAAATCCAAGAATGTGAGCTATGGCAAGGAAACATATGTGGGGTGAGGTGTACGAGCCTCTGGTCGATGATCAATGGCCACACAAACCCCATTTTTGTCGAAAATAGCCATGAACGACTATTTTCAATTATACCAAAGGGTAACACCTACGGATTTTTGACGAAGAAATGGTCTCCACCAGAAATCCAAGAATATGATCTATGGCAAGGAAACATATGTGGGGTGAGGAGTACGAGCCTCTGGTCGATGATCAATGGCCACACAACCCCATTTTTGTCGAAAATAGCCATGAACGACCATTTTCAATAATACTGAAGGCTAACACCTACGGATTTTTGACCAAGAAATGGTCTCCGCTAGAAATCCAAGAATGTGATCTATGGCAAGGAAACGTTTGTGGGGTTTGGTGTACGAGCCTTTGGTCGATGATAAATGGCCACACAACCCCCATTTTTGTCGAAAATAGCCTTGAACGACCATTTTCAATGACCTTGAAGGCTAACACCTACGGGTTTTTTTTACCAAGAAATGGTCTCCACCATAAATACAAGAATGTGATCTATGGCAAGGAAACATATGTGTAGTGAGGTGTATGAGCCTCTGGTCGAAGATCAATGGCCACACAACCCCCATTTTTGTCGAAAATAGCCATGAACGACCATTTTCAATAATACCGAAGGCTAACACATACGGATTTTTGACCAAGAAATGGTCTCCACCAGAAATCCAAGAATGTGATCTATGGCATGGAAACATATGTGGGGTGAGGTGTACAAGCCTATGGTCGATGATCAATGGCCACACAACCCCCATTTTTGTCGAAAATAGCCATGAACGACCATTTTCAATAATACCGAAGGCTAACACCTATGGATTTTTGACCAAGAAATTGTCTCCACCAGAAATCCAAGAATGTGATCTATGGAAAGGAAACATATGTGGGGTGAGGTGTACGAGCCTCTGGTCGATGATAAATGGCCACACAACCCGCATTTTTGTCGAAAATAGCCATGAACGACCATTTTCAATAATACCGGAGGTTAACACCTACGGATTTTTGACCAAGAAATGGTCTGCACCAGAAATACAAGAATGTGATCTATCGCAAGGAAAAATATGTGGGGTGAGGTTTACGAGCCTCTGGTCAATGATCAATGGCCACACAAGACCCATTTTTGTCGAAAATAGCCATGAACGACCATTTTCAATAATACCGAAGGCTAAAACCTACGGATTTTTAACCAAGAAATGGTCTCCACCAGAAATCCAAGAAGGTGATCTATGGCAAAGAAGCATATGTGGGGTGAGGTGTACGAGCCTCTGGTCGATGATAAATGGCCACACAACCCCCATTTTTGTCGAAAATAGCCATGAACGACCATTTTCAATAATACCGAAGGCTAACATCTTCGGATTTTTGACCAAGAAATGGTCTCCACTAGAAATCCAATAATATGATCTATGGTAAGGAAACATATGTGGGGTGCGGTGTACAAGCCTCTGGTCGATGATCAATGGACATACAGCCCCCATTTTGTCAAAAATAGCCATGAACGACCATTTTCAATAATACCGAAGGCTAACACCTACGGATTTTTGACCAACAAATGGCCTCCACCGGAAATTTGAGAATGTGATCTATGGAAAGGAAACATATGTGGGGTGAGGTGTACGAGCCTCTAGTCAATGATAAAGGGCCACACAACCCCCATTTTTGTCGAAAATAGCCATGAACGACCATTTTCAATGACACTGATGGCTAACACCTACAGATTTTTGACAAAAAATGGTCTCCACCATAAATCCAATAATGTGATCTATGGCAAGGAAACATATGTGTAGTGAGGTGTATGAGCCTCTGGTCAAAGATCAATGGCCACACAACCCAAATTTTTGTCGAAAATAGCCATGAACGACCATTTTCAATAATACCGAAGGCTAACACATTCGGATTTTTGACCAAGAAAGGGTCTCCACCAGAAATCCAAGAATGTGATCTATGGCAAGGAAACATTTGTGGGGTGAGGTGTGCAATCCTCTGGTCGATGATCAATGGCCACACAACCCCCATTTTTGTCGAAAATAGCCATGAACGACTATTTTCAATAATACAGAAGGCTAACACGTACGGATTTTTGACCAAGAAATGGTCTCCACCAGACATCCAAGAATGTGATCTATGGCAAGGAAACATATGTGGGGTGTGGTGTACGTGCCTCTGGTCGATGATAAATGGCCACACAACCCCCATTTTTGTCGAAAATAGCCATGAACGACCATTTTCAATAATACCGGAGGCTAACACCTACGGATTTTTGACCAAGAAATCGTCTCCACCAGAAATCCAAGAATGTGATCTATGGCAAGGAAACATATGTGGGGTGAGGTGTACTAGCCTCTGGTCGATGATCAATGGCCACACAACCCCCATTTTTGTCGAAAATAGCCATGAACGACCATTTTCAATAATTCCGAATGCTAACACCTACAGATTTTTGACCAAGAAATGGTCTCCCCCAGAAATCCAAGAATGTGATCTATGGAAAGAAAACATATGTGGGGTGAGGTGTACGAGCCTCTGGTCGATGATAAATGGCCACACAACCCCCAATTTTGAAGAAAATAGCCATGAACGACCATTTTCAATAATATCGGAGGCTAACACCTAGGGAATTTTGACCAAGAAATGGACTCCACCAGAAATCCAAGAATGTGATCTTTGGCAAGGAAACATATGTGGGGTGAGGTGTACGAGCCTCTAGTCGATGATCAATGGCCACACAACCCCATTTTTTTCGAAAATTGCCATGAACGACTATTTTCAATAATACCGAAGGCTAACACCTACGGATTTTTCACCAAGAAATCGACTCAACCAGAAATGCAAGAATGTGATATATGGCAAGGAAACATATGTGGGGTGAGGTGTACGAGCCTCTGGTCGATGATAAATGGCCACACAACCCACATTTTTTTCAAAAATAGCCATGAACGACCATTATCAATAATACCGGAGGCTAACACCTACGGATTTTTGACCAAGAAATGGTCTCCACCAGAAATCCAAGAATGTGATCTATGGCAAGAAAACATGTGTGGGGTGAGATGTACGAGCTTCTGGTCGATGATAAATGGCCACACAACCCCCATTTTTGTTGGAAATAGCCATGAACGACAATTTTCAAAAATACCGGAGGCTAACACCTATGGATTTTTTACCAAGAAATGGTCTCCACCATAAATCCAATAATGTGATCTATGCCAAGGAAACATATGTGTAGTGAGGTGTATGAGCCTCTGGTCGAAGATCAATGGCCACACAACCCAATTTTTTGTCGAAAATAGCCATGAACGACCATTTTCAATAATACCGAAGGCTAACACATTCGGATTTTTGACCAAGAAATGGTCTCCAACAGAAATCCAAGAATGTGATCTATGGCAAGGAAACATTTGTGGGGTGAGGTGTGCAATCCTCTGGTCGATGATCAATGGCCACACAACCCCCATTTTTGTCGAAAATAGCCATGAACGACTATTTTCAATAATACCGAAGGCTAACACGTACGAATTTTTGACCAAGAAATGGTCTCCACCAGACATCCAAGAATGTGATCTATGGCAAGGAAACATATGTGGGGTGTGGTGTACGTGCCTCTGGTCGATGATAAATGGCCACACAACCCCCATTTTTGTCGAAAATAGCCATGAACGACGATTTTCAATAATACCGGAGGCTAACACCTATGGATTTTTGACCAAGAAATCGTCTCCACCAGAAATCCAAGAATGTGATCTATGGCAAGGAAACATATGTGGGGTGAGGTGTACGAGCCTCTAGTCGATGATCAATGGCCACACAACCCCCATTTTTGTCGAAAATAGCCATGAACGACCATTTTCAATAATTCCGAATTCTAACACCTACAGATTTTTGACCAAGAAATGGTCTCCCCCAGAAATCCAAGAATGTGATCTATGGAAAGAAAACATATGTGGGGTGAGGTGTACGAGCCTCTGGTCGATGATAAATGGCCACACAACCCCCAATTTTGAAGAAAATAGCCATGAACGACCATTTTCAATAATACCGGAGGCTAACACCTAGGGAATTTTGACCAAGAAATGGACTCCACCAGAAATCCAAGAATGTGATCTTTGGCAAGGAAACATATGTGGGGTGAGGTGTACGAGCCTCTAGTCGATGATCAATGGCCACACAACCCCCATTTTTTTCGAAAATTGCCATGAACGACTATTTTCAATAATACCGAAGGCTAACACCTACGGATTTTTGACCAAGAAATCGACTCAACCAGAAATGCAAGAATGTGATACATGGCAAGGAAACATATGTGGGGTGAGGTGTACGAGCCTCTGGTCGATGATAAATGGCCACACAACCCACATTTTTGTCAAAAATAGCCATGAACGACCATTATCAATAATACCGGAGGCTAACACCTACGGATTTTTGACCAAGAAATGGTCTCCACCAGAAATCCAAGAATGTGATCTATGGCAAGGAAACATGTGTGGGGTGAGATGTACGAGCCTCTGGTCGATGATAAATGGCCACACAACCCCCATTTTTGTTGGAAATAGCCATGAACGACAATTTTCAATAATACCGGAGGCTAACACCTATGGATTTTTTACCAAGAAATGGTCTCCACCAGAAATCCAAGAATGTGATCTATGGCAAGGAAACATATGTGGGGTGAGGTGTATGAGCCTCTGGTTGATGATCAATGGCCGCACAACCCCCATTTTTGTAGAAAATAGCCATGAACGAGTATTTTCAATAATACCGAAGGCTAACACCTACGGACTTTTGACCAAGAAATTGTCTCCACCAGAAATCCAAGAATGTGATCTATGGAAAGGAAACATATGTGGGGTGAGGTGTACGAGCCTCTGGTCGATGATAAATGGCCACACAACCCCCATTTTTGTCGAAAATAGCCATGAACGACTATTTTCAATAATACCGAAGGCTAACACCTACGGACTTTTGACCAAGAAATGGTCTCCACCAGAAATCCAAGAATGTGATCTATGGAAAGGAAACATATGTGGGGTGAGGTCTACGAGCCTCTGGTCGATGATAAATGGCCACACAACCCCCATTTTTGTCAAAAATAGCCATTAACAACCATTTTCAATAATACCGAAGGCTAACACGTACGGATTTTTGACCAAGAAATGGTCTCCACTAGAAATCCAAGAATGTGATCTATGGCAAGGAAACATATGTGGGGTGAGGTGTACGAGCCTCTGGTCGATGATCAATGGCCACACAACCCCCATTTTTGTCGAAAATAGCCATGAACGACTATTTTCAACAATACCGAAGGCTAACACCTACGAATTTTTGACCAAGAAATCGTCTTCACCAGAAATCCAAGAATGTGATCTATGGCAAGGAAACATATGTGTGTTGAGGTGTATGAGCCTCTGGTTGATGATCAATGGCCACACAACCCCCATTTTTGTCGAAAATAGCCATGAACGACCATTTTCAATAATTTCGAAGGCTAACACCTATAGATTTTTGGCCAAGAAATGGTCTCCCCCAGAAATCCAAGAATGTGATCTATGGAAAGGAAACATATGTGGGGTGAGGTGTACGAGCCTCTGGTCGATGATAAATGGCCACACAACCCCCATTTTTGAAGAAAATAGCCATGAACGACCATTTTCAATAATACAAGAGGCTAACACCTAGGGATTTTTGACCAAGAAATCGTCTTCACCAGAAATCCAAGAATGTGATCTATGGCAAGGAAACATATGTGGGGTGAGGTGTACGAGCCTCTGATCGATGATCAATGGCCACACAACCCCCATTTTTATCGAAAATAGCCATGAACGACCATTTTCAATAATTCCGAAGGCTAACACCTACAGATTTTTGACCAAGAAATCGTCTTCACCAGAAATCAAAGAATGTGATCTATGGAAAGGAAACATATGTGGGGTGCGGTGTACGAGCCTCTGGTCAATGATAAATGGCCACACAACCCCCATTTTTGAAGAAAATAGCCATGAACGACCATTTTCAATAATACCGGAGGCTAACACCTACTGATTTTTGACCAAGAAATCGACTCAACCAGAAATCAAAGATGTGATCTATGGCAAGGAAACATATGTGGGTGAGGTGTACGAGCCTCTAGTCAATGATCAATGGCCACACAACCCCCATTTTTGTCGAAAATAGCCATGAACGACTATTTTCAATAATACCGAAGACTAACACCTCCGGATTTTTGACCAAGAAATCGACTCAACCAAAAATCCAAGAATGTGATCTATGGCAAGGAAACATATGTGGGTGAGGTGTACGAGCCTCTGGTCAATGATAAATGGCCACACAACCCACATTTTTGTCGAAAATAGCAATGAACGACCATTTTCAATAATACCGGAGGCTAACACCTACGGATTTTTGACCAAGAAATGGTCTCCATCAGAAATCCAAGAATGTGATCTATGGCAAGGAAACATGTGTGGGGTGAGGTGTACGAGCCTCTGGTCGATGATAAATGGCCACACAACCCCCATTTTTGTTGAAAATAGCCATGAACGACCATTTTCAATAAAATCGGAGGCTAACATCTACGGATTTTTGACCAAGAAATGGTCTCCACCAGAAATCCAAGAATGTGATACATGGAAAGGAAACATATGTGGGTTGAGGTGTATGAGCCTCTGGTTGATGATCAATGGCCACACAACCCCCATTTTTGTCGAAAATAGCCATGAACGACTATTTTCAATAATACCGAAGGCTAACACCTACGGACTTTTGACCAAGAAATCGTCTCCACCAGAAATCCAAGAATGTGATCTATGGAAAGGAAACATATGTGGGGTGAGGTCTACGAGCCTCTGGTCGATGATAAATGGCCACACAACCCCCATTTTTGTCGAAAATAGCCATTAACAACCATTTTCAATAATACCGAAGGCTAACACGTACGGATTTTTGACCAAGAAATGGTCTCCACTAGAAATCCAAGAATGTGATCTATGGCAAGGAAACATATGTGGGGTGAGGTGTATGAGCCTCTGGTTGATGATCAATGGCCACACAACCCCCATTTTTGTCGAAAATAGCCATGAACGACTATTTTCAATAATATCGAAGGCTAACACCTACGGACTTTTGACCAAGAAATCGTCTCCACCAAAAATCCAAGAATGTGATCTATGGAAAGGAAACATATGTGGGGTGAGGTGTACGAGCCTCTGGTCGATGATAAATGGCCACACAACCCCCATTTTTGTCGAAAATAGCCATGAACGACCATTTTCAATAATACCGAAGGCTAACACGTACGGATTTTTGACCAAGAAATGGTCTCCACCAGAAATCCAAGAATGTGATCTATGGCAAGGAAACATATGTGGGGTGAGGTGTACGAGCCTCTGGTCGATGATCAATGGCCACACAACCCCCATTTTTGTCGAAAATAGCCATGAACGACTATTTTCAATAATACCGAAGGCTACCACCTACGGATTTTTGACCAAGAAATCGTCTTCACCAGAAATCCAAGAATGTGATCTATGGCAAGGAAACATATGTGGGGTGAGGTGTACGAGCCTCTGATCGATGATCAATGGCCACACAACCCCCATTTTTGTCGAAAATAGCCGTGAACGACCATTTTCAATAATTCCGAAGGCTAACACCTACGGATTTTTGACCAAGAAATCATCTTCACCAGAAATCCAAGAATGTGATCTATGGCAAGGAAACATATGTGGGTTGAGGTGTATGAGCCTCTGGTTGATGATCAATGGCCACATAACCCCCATTTTTGTCGAAAATAGCCATGAACGACTATTTTCAATAATACCGAAGGCTAGCACCTACGGACTTTTGACCAAGAAATGGTCTCCACCAGAAATCCAAGAATGTGATCTATGGAAAGGAAACATAAGTGGGGTGAGGTGTACGAGCCTCTGGTCGATGATAAATGGCCACACAACCCCCATTTTTGTCGAAAATAGCCATGAACGACCATTTTCAATAATACCGAAGGCTAACACGTACGGATTTTTGACCAAGAAATGGTCTCCACCAGAAATCCAAGAATGTGATCTATGGCAAGGAAACATACGTGGGGTGAGGTGTACGAGCCTCTGGTCGATGATAAATGGCCACACAACCCCCATTTTTGTCGAAAATAGCCATGAACGACTATTTTCAATAATACCAAAGGCTAACACCTACGGAATTTTGCCCAAGAAAACGTCTTCACCAGAAATCCAAGAATGTGATCTATGGCAAGGAAACATATGTGGGGTGAGGTGTACGAGCCTCTGGTCGATGATCAATGGCCACACAACCCCCATTTTTATCTAAAATAGCCATGAACGACCATTTTCAATAATTCCGAAGGCTAACACCTACGAATTTTTGACTAAGAAATGGTCTGCACCAGAAATCCAAGAATGTGATCTATGGCAAGGAAACATATGTGGGGTGAGGTGTACGAGCCTCTGGTCGATGATAAATGGCAACACAACCCCCATTTTTGTCGAAAATAGCCATTAACGACCATTTTCAATGACACTGAAGGCTAACACCTATGGATTGTTGACCAAAAATGGTCTCCACCATAAATCCAATAATGTGATCTATGGCAAGGACACATATGTGTAGTGAGGTGTATGAGCCTCTGGTCGAAGATCAATGGCCACACAACCCCCATTTTTGTCGAAAATAGCCATGAACGACCATTTTCAATAATACCGAAGGCTAACACATTCGGGTTTTTGAACAAGAAATGGTCTCCACCAGAAATCCAAGAATGTGATCTATGACAAGGAAACATGTGTGGGGTGAGGTGTACAATTCTCTGGTCGATGATCAATGGCCACACAACTCCCATTTTTGTCGAAAAAAGCCATGAACGACTATTTTCAATATTTCCGAAGGCTAACACGTACGGATTTTTGACCAAGAAATGGTCTCCACCAGAAATCCAAGAATGTGATCTATGGCAAGGAAACATATGTGGGGTGAGGTGTGCGTGCCTCTGGTAGACGATAAATGGCCACACAACCCCCATTTTTGTCGAAAATAGCCATGAACAACCATTTTCAATAATATCGAAGGCTAACACGTACGGATTTTTGACCAAGAAATGGTCTCCACCAGAAATCGAAGAATGTGATCTATGGCAAGGAAACATATGTGAGGTGAGGTGTACGAGCCTCAGGTCGATGATAAATGGCCACACAACCCCTATTTTTGTCGAAAATAGCCATGAACGACCATTTTCAATAATTCCGAAGGCTGCACCTACCGATTTTTGACTAAGAAATGGTCTCCACCAGAAATCCAAGAATGTGATCTATGGCAAGGAAACATATTTGGGGTGAGGTGTATGAGCCTCTGGTCGATGATAAATGGCCACACAACCCCCATTTTTGTCGAAAATAGCCATGAACGACCATTTTCAATGACATTGAAGGCTAACACCTATGGATTTTTGACCGAAAATGGTCTCCACCATAAATCCAATATTGTGATCTATGGCAAGGAAACATATGTGTAGTGAGGTGTATGAGCCTCTGGTCGAAGATCAATGGCCACACAACCCCCATTTTGTCGAAAATAGCCATGAACGACCATTTTCAATAATACCGAAGGCTAACATATTCGGATTTTTGACCAAGAAATGGTCTCCACCAGAAATCCAAGAATGTGATCTATGACATGGAAACATGTGTGGGGTGAGGTGTACAATCCTCGGGTCGATGATCAATGGCCACACAACTCCCATTTTTGTCGAAAATAGCCATGAACGACTATTTTCAATAATACCGAAGGCAAACACGTACGGATTTTTGACCAAGAAATGGTCTCCGCTAGAAATCCAAGAATGTGATCTATGGCAAGGAAACATATGTGGGGTGAGGTGTACGTGCCTCTGGTAGATGATAAATGGCCACACAACCCCCATTTTTGTCGAAAATAGCCATGAACGACCATTTTCAATAATACCGAAGGCTAACACGTACGGATTTTTGACCAAGAAATGGTCTCCACCAAAAATCCAAGAATGTGATCTATGGCAAGGAAACATATGTGGGGTGAGGTGTATGAGCCTCTGTTCGATGATAAATGCCCATACAACCCCCATTTTTGTCGAAAATAGCCATGAACGACCATTTCAATAATTCCGAAGGCTAACACCTACGGATTTTTGACCAAGAAATGGTCTCCACCAGAAATCCAAGAATGTGATCTATGGAAAGGAAACATATGTCGGGTGCGGTGTACGAGCCTCTGGTCGATGATAAATGGCCATACAACCCCCATTTTTGAAGAAAATAGCCATGAACGACCATTTTCAATAATACCAGAGGCTAACACCTACGGATTTTTGACCAAGAAATGGTCTCCACCAGAAATCCAAGAATGTGATCTATGGCAAGGAAACATATGTGGGGTGAGGTGTACGAGCCTCTAGTCGATGATCAAGGGCCACACAACCCCCATTTTTGTCAAAAATAGCCATGAACGACTATTTTCAATAATACTGAAGGCTAACACCTACGGATTTTTGACCAAGAAATCGACTCAACTAGAAATCCAAGAATGTGATCTATGGCAAGGAAACATATGCGGGGTGAGGTGTACGAGCCTCTGGTCGATGATAAAGGGCCACACAACCCCCATTTTTTTGTCGAAAATAGCCATGGACGACCATTTTCAATAATACCAGAGGCTAACACCTATGGATTTTTGACCAAGAAATGGTCTCCACAAGAAATCCAAGAATGCGATCTATGGCAAGGAAACATATGTGGGGTGAGGTGTATGAACCTCTAGTCGATGATAAATGGCCACACAACCCCCATTTTTGTTGAAAATAGCCATGAACGACCATTTTCAATAATACCGGAGGCTAACACCTACGGATTTTTGACCAAGAAATGGTCTTCACCAGAAATCCAAGAATGTGATCTATGGCAAGGAAACATATGTGGGGTGAGGTGTATGAGCCTCTGGTTGATGATCAATGGCCACACAACCTCCTATTTTGTCGAAAATAGCCATGAACGACTATTTTCAATAATACCGAAGGCTAACACCTACGGACTTTTGACCAAGAAATCGGTGTAACACCCCAAAATATCATTTTGGGTAATTTAGGAAAAAAATATTCTGAAGTGAAAATAGTTATGTTTTGAAACAAGTGGTTAAATAAAAGGTCCAATATGAATGACTGTCGTAGTAAACTATGTAGAATTAGGTAAACAATCTACTAATAAAAGATTGTGCATTAGAAAATCTTTCCTATAAAAATCTTTCCAGCCGGCAGATCCATCCCCATTCCCTCTCCTACCTCTTCTCCGCTTCCTGCGCGGGCGGATGGAGGAGTGGCTCCGCGGAGCTCGGGCCGTTCGTCGCGCAAATCTCGCTCCTCCGCACAACCGGACGGCTCTGACACCGACGCATGGACCCTTCGGATCCCAGCAGAAAAGCGGCAAATCCGCCGCCGTGGGCTCCGCGCGATTCCGGCCAAACCCCCATCGCGGACTTGATTCTAGCTATAAATTACTCGGCCCCGCGACCCCCTCATCATCCTAGTAGGACGGTCGTCATAACTGTGAGGAGCAACGAGAGCAGAGAGAGGGAGGAAAAGGGAGGAGCCCGCCGCCATCGTCGACCAACGCGTACGCCGCCGCGGAAGTATTCCTGCTGGACCCCGTGGGCCTTTAGGACACGCCCGGCGCGTTCGTGACCTCGCCATGTGCGATTGGTGGTTGGGGCACCGTGAATTGCTCACCGGCGGGCCAGCCCTGCCATGAACTCGCCTCACACCGCGAGTAGGGTGCTCGTCGCCTCGTATCCCGGTATTGAACTCTTTCGATCTGTCCGCTCTCGTCTCCTATTCGTATTGCACCGATCGGGGGTCGAAATTTTGTAGCAGAGGGGGGGATTAGCGTTGCTCCGGCGAGTTTCCGCCGCGATGGTGGGCGGCGCCGCCGTCCGCTCGACCGAAAGGTAGGGGGGAGTGCATCTAGCCGTTGGTCCGTCCATGAAGGGACACGATTAGAGGATGGGGGGTATCGGTTCGAGACCGTTGTTGAGCCGTCGGATGGGGATCGTCCGCGCCACGATTTCAGGTCCATGTTTTAAATCTGTGCCGTCGATTCCAAATCGTGTGGCTGTTGATACGTACCGGTTCGGACTAATATCAGAACAGATCTGGGTCATTCGTTTCTAATCGGACGCCTGAGAATCCGCGATACCCCTTCGGCCCTGGCTTTCTTTCTAAAGAGCCCCTCTGGTTTCCTATATTCAACCCGCAGTCCACTCGGGTGTTCCCCTGAGTCTGGGGAATTCTTACCCGAGACCCCCTGCACTTCCCAGAAATCTGCGCCCAGTCCAAATAATTAATAAAACCAGGAAAATCATTTAGAAAATAGTTTTTAGTACATATTTAAATGCAGAAACTTGTTTAATTTGTAGAAAATGCATATGAACTCCAAATTGGACCATTCCAGTTCCTAAATTTTCATAATATTATTGTCTATCCATTTGTGCCACTGTTTTGACATAAAAGACAATTTAAAACTTACCTATCACTTAATCATGTATTAAATAAACAAAACCTTGGAAAATTCATAACTTAAAATCTATAACTCCAAATTTAATGATTCCAGTTCCTATGATCTCATTTTAATGTGTAGAATATTACTCTGTATTTTATTTACATGCTTGGTGTAATGTTAATTTTTGCTATACTATGTATGTATTGTGTTGATGCGAGTAGACGAGCAAGCTACAGAGGATTCTGGGGTTCAGCTGGTAGAGATAGCTGAGCAGGAGCTCATTTAAGGCAAGTTGGTACCTAGAATCTCAAGTCCCAGGCAAGTTGTGCCCTTGATCACTTCTTTTTACCCACACATGTTCTAATTAATCATAATGATCTGCATAGGTTAATTTTGATGGGACCCAATAGGTTACCCTAGTTTGATTATCTTTATACCTTGCTTACCACTGAACTTTTTGGGTAGTACTTGCTAGTGCTTTATGTGGTTTTGGGTATGATGATACAATATTCATGATCACACTTTTATTATCAGTTGTTATTTACTGTTCATGATAAGATCATTATGTTAATTGGAACATGGAGCGACCACCCGGGAAAACAGTGCTACCACAAGGGTTTATGGACGCCCTTGGCTGAATAATTAGGAAAGCTAGTGGAAGACTACCTTACCCGAAAGGGGCAAGGGCAGTAGGGGAGTGGTCAGTGTAGGGAGGTCCTTGGGATGATTTTGCTGCGATGGCGGTCATGCGAGGGATCCCTGCATTGGAGCTTCCTATAAACTGTAGCGGGTTTTCTGAAGCTAGTGGAACTTTGTAAAGGCTTCGTAGTGTTACCCTGCCTCGCCTCCTCGATAGAGGTGTATGGGAAGTCACGATCCCTTGGCAGATGGGTAACATGACTTGTGGGTAAAGATGCGCAACCTCTGCAGAGTGTAAAACTGGTATACTAGCCGTGCTCACGGTCATGAGCAGCTCGGACCCTCACATGATTAACTTATGGAACTAAATTCAATTTGTCATATGCATTGCATCGCAGGTGATGTTGTTACTTTTGTTCTACTGCTTAATTGGGTTGGTATTTACTTATACTTAGTGATTGCTAATAAAATTTTGACCAACTTTAAAAGCAATGCTCAGCTCTAACCATCCTCTTTGGTAAGGCTTACACTTCACGTGAGCTCCCACCTTTGGCGGGTTCATGCACATTATTCCCCACAACTTGTTGAGCGATGAACGTTTGTGAGCTCACTCTTGTTGTCTCACACCCCCCACAGGTCAAGAACAGGTACCGCATGATGAGGCGCTTGGAGGATGCTGTGACGAGTTCATGAGAGGTCTAGGTCGTCGTCTCCCAGTCAACTTTGGGTTGCTGGACCGTTGTCTCCTTATAATGTAATTATTTATTTATTTTGTATAGAACTCTTGTTATTTAGTAAAGATGTGACATTCGATCCTGTGCCATGATTCATCATATGTGTGAGACTTGGTCCCAGCACACCTGGTGATTATGTTCGCGCCCGGGTCTTGGTGCCCCAAAACCCGGATGTGACAGAAGTGGTATCAGAGGAATGTTGACTGTAGAACGAAACCTAGATAAAACTGGACAACCCTACTTACCTTTGCTACTCTAATTCTTTCTGAAACTTTTCTTAATCTTTTGTCATCTATTTCTGCTTACTCTGATTATTCTTACCTTTTCCTTCTAAAGACAAATGTGGAGTTCACACTCTTGAAATCTCGTGCTTAAAGTGACCTTTAGGAGTAGGAGACCTATTCTTAGGAACAAAAAAACAAAACTATTTTTTTATATAGATATCTATGAACTTGAATGCTTGTTCTTATGATATTTGTCTGATTTGGATCTTTGATTGAGCGTGATCGGTTGTGGATCAATGTCCACAATTACCTGCATGTACGTATGGGTATAAATATAAATAAATAGAAATTCACGAGATAACTAAACAACTTAGATTATCCTCCATTAAAATGTATCTATTTCGTAGAGATCCCTCTTATCTTAAAAGACTCTCTCTTATCTTAAAATGATCCATCCTATCTTAAAAGATACTCTCTTACTTTATTAGACTCATCTCTTCTCGAAAGGATTCTCATCTTATCCTAATAGATCTAACTAATCTCAAAAGATTCTACCATACTCTTAGAGACTCATCTTGACCTAACAAGCATACTTATCCCAACCACTTTGCTTATCTCCTAATAGTGTAACAAACATGATCTATTAAATAGATCTTATCTAGTCTAATCTGATTACATCAATTTAATTCTGGTCCCATCTAATCTAATCAGATCTAACCTAATGTACAAACATGTTAGATAATACTGGTAAAATAAGATTGGACCCTACTCTTATAAATATGTTTTAATCCAAGTTGGACTGAGATTCCAATTTAGACTAGACCACATACAACAACCTAGCCATATGCAATTACCTTAACCGTCCGATAGTTGCATAACTCCTTTGTTTTAACCTAACAGATATTCTGACTTACCTACATCATATAATCCATCTTATCTCGAAAGATTCTAACATATCCTAGTAATATGTATCCTACCCTGGTAGATATATCTAACTTTAACCAGTCTAATCTAGTTATATCCAATCTAACCTATACCCTACCTCATCTGAAGATCTGTTTCTACTAAATCAGGCCCAAGAAGGAGGTTAACCTAAAAAATGAAGGATACAAGTTAAAAAAAATCTTCAGATGAATCAAGATCCTCTACCCGAAAAAATCTCTCCTACCAAACTTTCTTCTGCCCCCAAGTCTTCTCTACACTCACCTAATGGCCAAAATCTGATGTACCCATGATTTCTACGCCACACCTGTTAATGGCATGAAAATTTTAGGTGTATAAAAATATATTCTAATTGGAGGTCCCACTGAGAAAGAAAATATACTAGAATTTCATAAAGATAAAGTCAGCTTGTTATGCTTAGCTAAATAGTATTCTTAAATAGGATTATGGAAGCTAATATGACCTAATCTAATGTGATCTACTTAAACATATTAGTGGTACTTGGACCCTTCTAGCCAAGTGATAACTTAGCATATAAGATCAACTTAACCATAAGTATAAGAGCTAACTCAACCAATAGAGTCATGGTGAATGGCATAATCTACCTATCCCCACCTAACATCAAACAAACTTTCGACCTGCATCATGTAGTCTATATCATCTATATCTATCTTAACCATATTTCCCAACCCGATGATATACACTAACCTCGAATCAATAAGACCAAGACTGGAGAAGAAAAGATCAACCTCGTCAAGGAAGGAGAGAAGTCAAACTCAATCTTCAGATGCATTACCACTCAACAAGGAATACTTTCCCACCATAAACTTTCTCACCTTAGGCTATTCTTTCCCTAACCTATCTTTCATTCTACACAATAAGGTGACTATACATATATATACCAATGCTTTCCTAACCACTTTCTAAATAACATGACACTTCTTAGAAGTTAAAGGCTAATCTATAAATAAAGTTTTTTACATCTCTGTCCTTACAAATCTCGAGGACGAGATTTATGTTAAGGGGGGTAGGATTTGTAACACCCCAAAATATCATTTTGGGTAATTTAGGAAAAAAATATTCTGAAGTGAAAATAGTTATGTTTTGAAACAAGTGGTTAAATAAAAGGTCCAATATGAATGACTGTCGTAGTAAACTATGTAGAATTAGGTAAACAATCTACTAATAAAAGATTGTGCATTAGAAAATCTTTCCTATAAAAATAGATGAATATGAACTTTTGAATATACTTTTAATTTGACTTCAAACAATGTGTGTATATGTTGCATATTGGAGACATTCTCGAATAAATAAAGTATTTAATATAAAAATACAATTGCATTTCATGCTGAATTTTTGTATGTGCATTTGAACTCAAATCCTAAATTTGAATCTCGTGTGAAATTATAAATTTCAAATAGAATTCAAAAGAAAAAAATAGAAAACTGAAAAGAAAAAAAGAGCAGACCTGCGCTTGGGCCGTTTTCCTCACTGTTGGCCCATTAACCCTTAACCCCGCGCGGCCCAAACATCCTCCTTCCGCCACACGCTGACGACTAGGTCCCACTGGACAGCTCCTGGCTCTCACCCGTGCACACGCGAACGTCTTCCTGGTCGCTGCCATGTGGGCCCCAGCCGGCAGATCCATCCCCATTCCCTCTCCTACCTCTTCTCCGCTTCCTGCGCGGGCGGATGGAGGAGTGGCTCCGCGGAGCTCGGGCCGTTCGTCGCGCAAATCTCGCTCCTCCGCACAACCGGACGGCTCTGACACCGACGCATGGGCCCCACCTTGTTAGCTTCAGCGTCCCCTTCGGATCCCAGCAGAACCGCGGCAAATCTGCCGCCGTGGGCTCCGCGCGATTCCGGCCAAACCCCCATCGCGGACTTGATTCTAGCTATAAATTACTCGGCCCTGCGACCCCCTCATCATCCTAGTAGGACGGTCATCATTACTGTGAGGAGCGACGAGAGCAGAGAGAAGGAGGAAAAGGGAGGAGCCCGCCGCCATCGTCGACCAACGCGTACGCCGCCGCGGAAGTATTCCTGCTGGACCCCGTGGGCCTTTAGGACACGCCAGGTGCGTTCGTGACCTCGCCACATGCGATTGGTGGTTGGGGCACCGTGAATTGCTCACCGGCGGGCCAGCCCTGCCACGAACTCGCCTCACTCTGCGTGTAGGGTGCTCGTCGCCTCGTATCCCGGTATTGAACTCTTTCGATCTGTCCGCTCTCGTCTCCTATTCGTATTGCACCGATCGCGGGTCCAAATTTTGTAGCAGAGGGGGGATTAGCATTGCTCCGGCGAGTTTCCGCCGTGATGGTGGGCGGCGCCGCCGTCCGCTCGACCGAAAGGTAGGGGGGAGTGCATCTAGCCGTTGGTCCGTCCATGAAGGGCCACGATTAGAGGATAGGGGGTATCGGTTCGAGACCGTTGTTGAGCCGTCGGATGGGGATCGTCCGCGCCACGATTTCAGGTCCATGTTTTAAATCTGGGCCGTCGATTCCAAATCGTGTGGCTATTGATACGTACCGGTTCGGACTAACATCAGAACAGATCTGGGTCGTTCGTTTCTAATCGGACGCCTGAGAATCCGCGATACCCCTTCGGCCCTGGCTTTCTTTCTAAAGAGCGCCTCTGGTTTCCTAGATTCTACCCGCAGTCCACTCGGGTGTTCCCCTGAGTCTGGGGAATTCTTACCCGAGACCCCCTGCACTTCCCAGAAATCTGCGCCCAGTCCAGATAATTAATAAAACCAGGAAAATCATTTAGAAAATAGTTTTTAGTACATATTTAAATGCAGAAACTTGTTTAATTTGTAGAAAATGCATATGAACTCCAAATTGGACCATTCCAATTCCTAAATTTTCATAATATTATTGTCTATCCATTTGTGCCACTGTTTTGACATTAAAGACAATTTAAAACTTATCTATCACTTAATCATTTATTAAATACACAAAACCTTGGAAAATTCATAACTTAAAATCTATAACTCCAAATTTAATGATTCCAGTTCCTATGATCTCATTTTAATGTCTAGAATATTACTGTGTATTTTATTTACATGCTTGGTGTAATGTTAATTTTTGCTATACTATGTATGTATTGTGTTGATGCGAGTAGACGAACAAGCTACAGAGGATTCTGGGGTTCAGCTGGTAGAGATAGCTGAGTAGGAGCTCATTTAAGGCAAGTTGGTACCTGGAATCTCAAGTCCCAGGCAAGTTGTGCCCTTGATCACTTCTTTTTACCAACTCATGTTCTAATTAATCATAATGATCTGCATAGGTTAATTTTGATGGACCCAATAGGTTACCCTAGTTTGATTATCTTTATACCTTGCTTACCACTGAACTTTTTGGGTAGTACTTGCTAGTGCTTTATGTGGTTTTGGGTATGAAGATACAATATTCATGATCACACTTTTATTATTAGTTGTTATTTATTGTTCATGATAAGATCATTATGTTAATTGGAACATGGAGCGACCACCCGGGAAAACAGTGCTACCACAAGGGTTTATGGACGCCCTTGGCTGAATAATTAGGAAAGCTAGTAGAAGACTACCTTACCCGAAAGGGGCAAGGGCAGTAGGGGAGTGGTCAGTGTAGGGAGGTCCTTGGGATGATTTTGCTGCGATGGCGGTCATGCGAGGGATCCCTGCATTGGAGCTTCCTATAAACTGTAGCGGGTTTTCTGAAGCTAGTGGAACTTTGTAAAGGCCTCGTAGTGTTACCCTGCCTCACCTCCTCAGTAGAGGTGTATGGGAAGTCGCGATCCCTTGGCAGATGGGTAACATGACTTGTGGGTAAAGATGCGCAACCTCTGCAGAGTGTAAAACTGGTATACTAGCCGTGCTCACGGTCATGAGCAGCTCGGACCCTCACATGATTAACTTATGGAACTAAATTCAATTTGTCATATGCATTGCATCTCAGGTGATGTTGTTACTTTTGTTCTACTGCTTAATTGGGTTGGTATTTACTTATACTTAGTGATTGTTAATAAAATTTTGACCAACTTTAAAAGCAATGCTCAGCTCTAACCATCCTCTTTGGTAAGCCTTACACTTCACGTGAGCTCCCACCTTTGGCGGGTTCATGCACATTATTCCCCACAACTTGTTGAGCGATGAACGTATGTGAGCTCACTCTTGCTATCTCACACCCCCACAGGTCAAGAACAGGTACCGTAGGATGAGGCGCTTGGAGGATGCTGTGACGAGTTCATGAGAGGTCTAGGCCGTCGTCTCCCAGTCAACTTTGGGTTGCTGGACCGTTGTCTCCTTATAATGTAATTATTTATTTATTTTGTATAGAACTCTTGTTATTTAGTAAAGATGTGAAATTCGATCCTGTGCCATGATTCATCATATGTGTGAGACTTGGTCCCAGCACACCTGGTGATTATGTTCGCGCCTGGGTCTTGGTGCCCCGAAACCCGGGTGTGACAATTGGCTCCACCAGAAATCCAAGAATGTGATCTACGGCAAGGAAACATATGTGGGGTGAGGTGTACGAGCCTCTGGTCGATGATAAATGGCCACACAATCCCCATTTTTGTCGAAAATAGCCATGAACGACCATTTTCAATGACACTGAAGGCTAACACCTATAGATTTTTGACCAAAAATGGTCTCCACCATAAATCCAATAATGTGATCTATCGCAAGGAAACATATGTGTAGTGAGGTGTATGAGCCTCTGGTCGAAGATCAATGGCCACACAACCCCCATTTTTTTCGAAAATAGCCATGAACGACCATTTTCAATAATACCGAAGGCTAACATATTCGGATTTTTGACCAAGAAATGGTCTCCACCAGAAATCCAAGAATGTGATCTATTACAAGGAAACATGTGTGGGGTGTTGTGTACAATCCTCTGGTCGATGATCAATGGCCACACAACTTCCATTTTTGTCGAAAATAGCCATGAACGACTATTTTCAATAATACCGAAGGTTAACATGTACGAATTTTTGAGTAAGAAATTGTCTCCACCAGAAATCCACGAATGTGATCTATGGCAAGGAAACATATGTGGGGTGAGGTCTACGTGCCTCTGGTAGATGATAAATGGCCACACAACCCCCATTGTTGTCGAAAATAGCCATGAACGACCATTTTCAATAATACCGAAGGCTAACACGTACGAATTTTTGACCAAGAAATGGTCTCGAACAGAAATCCAAGAATGTGATCTATGGCAAGGAAACATATGTGAGGTGAGGTGTACGAGCCTCTGGTCGATGATAAATGGCCACACAACCCCCATTTTTGTCGAAAATAGCCATGAACGACCATTTTCAATAATTCTGAAGGCTAACACCTACGGATTTTTGACTAAGAAATGGTCCCCACCAGAAATCCAAGGATGTGATCTATGGCAAGGAAACATATGTGGGGTGATGTGTACGAGCCTCTGGTCGATGATAAATGACCACACAACCCCCATTTTTGTCGATAATAGCCATGAACGACCATTTTCAATGACATTGAAGGCTAACACCTATGGATTTTTGACCGAAAATGGTCTCCACCATAAATGCAATAATGTGATCTATGGCAAGGAAACATATGTGTAGCGAGGTTTATGAGCCTCTGGTCGAAGATCAATGGCCACACAACCCCCATTTTTGTCGAAAATAGCCATGTACAACCATTTTCAATAATACCGAAGGCAAACACATTCGGATTTTTGACCAAGAAATGGTCTCCACCAGAAATCCAAGAATGTGATCTATGGCAAGGAAACATGTGTGGGGTGAGGTGTACAATCCTCTGATCGATGATCAATGGCCACACAACTCCCATTTTTGTCGAAAATAGCCATGAACGACTATTTTCAATAATACCGAAGGCTAAGACGTACGGATTTTTGACCAAGAAATGGTCTCCACCAGAAATCCAAGAATGTGATCTATGGCAAGGAAACATACGATCGGTGAGGTGTACGTGCCTCTAGTAGATGATAAATGGCCACACAACCCCCATTTTTGTCGAAAATAGCCATGAACGACCATTTTCAATAATACCGAAGGCTAACACGTACGGATTTTTGACCAAGAAATGGTCTCCACCAGAAATCCAAGAATGTGATCTATGGCAAGCAAAGATATGTGAGGTGAGGTGTACGAGTCTCTGGTCAATGATAAATGGCCACACAACCCCCATTTTTGTCGAAAATAGCCATGAACGACCATTTTCAATAATTCCGAAGGCTAACACCTACGGATTTTTGACTAAGAAATGGTCTCCACCAAAAATCCAAGAATGTGATCTATGGCAAGGAAACATATGTGGGGTGATGTGTACGAGCCTCTGGTCGATGATAAATGGCCACACAACCCCCATTTTTGTCGAAAATAGCCATGAACGACCATTTTCAATGACATTGAAGGCTAACACCTATGGATTTTTGACCGAAAATGGTCTCCACCATAAATGCAATAATGTGATCTATGGCAAGGAAACATATGTGTAGTGAGGTTTATGAGCCTCTGGTCGAAGATCAATGGCCACACAACCCCCATTTTTGTCGAAAATAGCCATGTACGACCATTTTCAATAATATCGAAGGCTAACACATTCGGATTTTTGACCAAGAAATGGTCTCCACCAGAAATCCAAGAATGTGATCTATGGCAAGGAAACATGTGTGGGGTGAGGTGTACAATCCTCTGATCGATGATCAATGGCCACACAACCCCCATTTTTGTCGAAAAGAGCCATGAACGACTATTTTCAAGAATACCGAAGGCTAACACGTACGGATTTTTGACCAAGAAATGGTCTCCACCAGAAATCCAAGAATGTGATCTATGGCAAGGAAACATATGAGGGGTGAGGTGTACGTGCCTCTGGTATATGATAAATGGCCACACAACCCCCATTTTTGTCGAAAATAGCCATGAACGACCATTTTCAATAATACCGAAGGCTAACACGTACGGATGTTTGACCAAGAAATGGTATCCACTAGAAATCCAAGAATGTGATCTATGGTAAGGAAAGATATGTGAGGTGAGGTGTACGAGTCTCTGTTCAATGATAAATGGCCACACAACCCCCATTTTTGTCGAAAATAGCCATGAACGACCATTTTCAATAATTCCGAAGGCTAACACCTACGGATTTTTGACTAAGAAATGGTCTCCACCAGAAATCCAAGAATGTGATCTATGGCAAGGAAACATATGTGGGGTGAGGTGTACGAGCCTCTGGTCGATGATAAATGGCCACACAACCCCCATTTTTGTCGAAAATATCCATGAACGACCATTTTCAATGACACTGAAGGCTAACACTTATGGATTTTTGACCGAAAATGGTCTCCACCATAAATCCAATAATGTGATCTATGGCAAGGAAACATATGTGTAGTGAGGTGTATGAGCCTCTGGTCGAAGATCAATGGCCACACAACCCCCATTTTTATCGAAAATAGCCATGTACGACCATTTTCTATAATACCGAAGGCTAACACATTCGGATTTTTGACCAAGAAATGGTCTCCACCAGAAATCCAAGAATTTAATCTATGTCAAGGAAACATATGTGGGGTGAGGTGTACAATCCTCTGGTCGATGATCAATGGCCACACAACCCCCATTTTTGTCAAAAATAACCATGAACGACTATTTTCAATAATACCGAAGGCTAACACGTACGGATTTTTGACCAAGAAATGGTCTCCACCAGAAATCCAAGAATGTGGTCTATGACAAGTAAACTTATGTGGGGTGAGGAGTATGTGCCTCTGGTAGTTGATAAATGGCCACACAACCCCCATTTTTGTCGAAAATAGCCATGAACGACCATTTTCAATAATACCGAAGGCTAACACGTACGGATTTTTGACCAAGAAATGGACACCACCAGAAATCCAAGAATGTGATCTATGGCAAGGAAACATATGTGGGGTGAGGTGTACGAGCCTCTGGTCGATGATAAATGGCCACACAACCCCCATTTTTGTCGAATATAGCCATGAACGACCATTTTCAATAATTCTGAAGGCTAACACCTACGTATTTTTGACCAAGAAATGGTCTTCACCAAAAATCCAAGAATGTGATCTATGGAAAGGAAACATATGTGGGGTGCGGTGTATGAGCCTCTGGTCGATGATTAATGGCCACACAACCCGCATTTTTGCAGAAAATAGCCATGAACGACCATTTTCAATAATACCGGAGGCTAACACCTATGGATTTTTGACCAAGAAAAGGTCTCCACCAGAAATCCAAGAATGTGATATATGGCAAGGAAACATATGTGGGGTGAGGTGTACGAGCCTCTAGTCGATGATCAATGGCCACACAACCCCATTTTTGTCGAAAATAGCCATGAACGACCATTTTCAATAATACCGAAGGCTAACACATTCGGATTTTTGACCAAGAAATTGTCTCCACCAGAAATCCAAGAATGTGGTCTATGGCAAGGAAACATATGTGGGGTGAGGTGTACAATCTTCTGGTCGATGATCAATGGCCACACAACCCCCATTTTTGTCGAAAATAGCCATGAACGACTATTTTCAATAATACCGAAGGCTAACACGTACGGATTTTTGACCAAAAAATGGTCTCCACCAGAAATCGAAGAATGTGGTCTATGGCAAGGAAACATATGTGGGGTGAGGAGTACGTGCCTCTGGTAGATGATAAATGGCCACACAACCCCCATTTTTGTCGAAAATAGCCATGAACGACCATTTTCAATAATACCGAAGGCTAACACGTACGGATCTTTGACCAAGAAATGGTCTCCACCAGAAATCCAAGAATGTGATCTATGGCATGGAAACATATGTGGGGTGAGGTGTACGAGCCTCTGGTCGATGATAAATGGCCACACAACCCCCATTTTTGTCGAAAATAGCCATGAACGACCATTTTCAATAATTCCGAAGGCTAACACCTACGGATTTTTGACCAAGAAATGGTCTCCACCAGAAATCCAAGAATGTAATCTATGGAAAGGAAACATATGTGGGGTGCAGTGTACGAGCCTCTGGTCGATGATAAATGGCCACACAACCCTCATTTTTGAAGAAAATAGCCATGAACGACCATTTTCAATAATACCGGAGGCTAACACCTACGGATTTTTGACCAAGAAATGGTCTCCACCAGAAATCCAAGAATGTGTTCTATGGCAAGGAAACATATGTAGGGTGAGGTGTACGAGCCTCTAGTCGATGATCAATGGCCACACAACCCCCATTTTTATCGAAAATAGCCATGAACGACAATTTTCAATAATACCGAAGGCTAACACCTACGGATTTTTGACCAAGAAATCGACTCAACCAGAAATCCAAGAATGTGATCTATGGCAAGGAAACATATGTGGGGTGAGGTGTACGAGCCTCTGGCCGATGATAAATGGCCACACAACCCCCATTTTTGTCAAAAATAGCCATGAACGACCATTTTCAATAATACCGGAGGCTAACACCTACGGATTTTTGACCAAGAAATGGTCTCCACCAGAAATCCAAGAATGTGATCTATGGCAAGTAAACATATGTGGGGTGAGGTGTACGAGCCTCTAGTCGATGATAAATGGCCACACAACCCCCATTTTTGAAGAAAATAGCCATGAACGACCATTTTCAATAATACCGAAGGCTAACACCTACGG
This sequence comes from Zea luxurians, assembly GCA_029449295.1. Taxonomy (NCBI): domain Eukaryota; kingdom Viridiplantae; phylum Streptophyta; class Magnoliopsida; order Poales; family Poaceae; genus Zea; species Zea luxurians. The sequence goes on from JAOPSE010000161.1 coordinate 353,312, forward strand.
ATTTTTGACCAAGAAATGGTCTCCACCAGAAATCCAAGAATGTGATCTATGGCAAGGAAACATATGTGGGGTGAGGTGTACGAGCCTCTGGTCGATGATAAATGGCCACACAACCCCCATTTTTGTCAAAAATAGCCATGAACAACCATTTTCAATAATTCCGAAGGCTAACACCTACGGATTTTTGACCAAGAAATGGTCTCCACCAGAAATCCAAGAATGTGATCTATGGAAAGGAAACATATGTGGGGTGCGGTTTACGAGCCTCTGGTCGATGATAAATGGCCACACAACCCCCATTTTTGAAGAAAATAGCCATGAACGACCATTTTCAATAATACCGAAGGCTAACACCTATGGATTTTTGACCAAGAAATGGTCTCCACCAGAAATCAAAGAATGTGATCTATGGCAAGGAAACATATGTGGGGTGAGGTTTACAAGCCTCTGGTCGATGATCAATGGCCACACAACCCCCATTTTTGTCGAAAATAGCCACGAACGACCATTTTCAATAATATCAAAGGCTAACACGTACGGATTTTTGACCAAGAAATGGTCTCCACCAGAAATCCAAGAATGTGATATATGGCAAGGAAACATATGTGGGGTGAGGTGTACGAGCCTCTAGTCGATGATCAATGGCCACACAACCCCATTTTTGTCGAAAATAGCCATGAACGACCATTTTCAATAATACCGAAGGCTAACACATTCGGATTTTTGACCAAGAAATTGTCTCCACCAGAAATCCAAGAATGTGGTCTATGGCAAGGAAACATATGTGGGGTGAGGTGTACAATCTTCTGGTCGATGATCAATGGCCACACAACCCCCATTTTTGTCGAAAATAGCCATGAACGACTATTTTCAATAATACCGAAGGCTAACACGTACGGATTTTTGACCAAAAAATGGTCTCCACCAGAAATCGAAGAATGTGGTCTATGGCAAGGAAACATATGTGGGGTGAGGAGTACGTGCCTCTGGTAGATGATAAATGGCCACACAACCCCCATTTTTGTCGAAAATAGCCATGAACGACCATTTTCAATAATACCGAAGGCTAACACGTACGGATCTTTGACCAAGAAATGGTCTCCACCAGAAATCCAAGAATGTGATCTATGGCATGGAAACATATGTGGGGTGAGGTGTACGAGCCTCTGGTCGATGATAAATGGCCACACAACCCCCATTTTTGTCGAAAATAGCCATGAACGACCATTTTCAATAATTCCGAAGGCTAACACCTACGGATTTTTGACCAAGAAATGGTCTCCACCAGAAATCCAAGAATGTAATCTATGGAAAGGAAACATATGTGGGGTGCAGTGTACGAGCCTCTGGTCGATGATAAATGGCCACACAACCCTCATTTTTGAAGAAAATAGCCATGAACGACCATTTTCAATAATACCGGAGGCTAACACCTACGGATTTTTGACCAAGAAATGGTCTCCACCAGAAATCCAAGAATGTGTTCTATGGCAAGGAAACATATGTGGGGTGAGGTGTACGAGCCTCTAGTCGATGGTCAATGGCCACACAACCCCCATTTTTATCGAAAATAGCCATGAACGACAATTTTCAATAATACCGAAGGCTAACACCTACGGATTTTTGACCAAGAAATCGACTCAACCAGAAATCCAAGAATGTGATCTATGGCAAGGAAACATATGTGGGGTGAGGTGTACGAGCCTCTGGCCGATGATAAATGGCCACACAACCCCCATTTTTGTCAAAAATAGCCATGAACGACCATTTTCAATAATACCGGAGGCTAACACCTACGGATTTTTGACCAAGAAATGGTCTCCACCAGAAATCCAAGAATGTGATCTATGGCAAGTAAACATATGTGGGGTGAGGTGTACGAGCCTCTAGTCGATGATAAATGGCCACACAACCCCCATTTTTGAAGAAAATAGCCATGAACGACCATTTTCAATAATACCGAAGGCTAACACCTACGGATTTTTGACCAAGAAATGGTCTCCACCAGAAATCCAAGAATGTGATCTATGGCAAGGAAACATATGTGGGGTGAGGTGTACGAGCCTCTGGTCGATGATAAATGGCCACACAACCCCCATTTTTGTCAAAAATAGCCATGAACAACCATTTTCAATAATTCCGAAGGCTAACACCTACGGATTTTTGACCAAGAAATGGTCTCCACCAGAAATCCAAGAATGTGATCTATGGAAAGGAAACATATGTGGGGTGCGGTTTACGAGCCTCTGGTCGATGATAAATGGCCACACAACCCCCATTTTTGAAGAAAATAGCCATGAACGACCATTTTCAATAATACCGAAGGCTAACACCTATGGATTTTCGACCAAGAAATGGTCTCCACCAGAAATCAAAGAATGTGATCTATGGCAAGGAAACATATGTGGGGTGAGGTTTACAAGCCTCTGGTCGATGATCAATGGCCACACAACCCCCATTTTTGTCGAAAATAGCCACGAACGACCATTTTCAATAATATCAAAGGCTAACACGTACGGATTTTTGACCAAGAAATGGTCTCCACCAGAAATCCAAGAATGTGATCTATGGCAAGGAAACATATGTGGGGTGAGGTGTACGAGCCTCTGGTCAATGATAAATGGCCACACAACCCCCATTTTTGTCGAAAATAGCCATGAACGACCATTTTCAATAATTCCGAAGGCTAACACCTACGGATTTTTGACCAAGAAATGGTCTCCACCAGAAATCCAAGAATGTGAACTATGCCAAGGAAACATATGTGGAGTGACGTGTACGAGCATCTGGTCGATGATAAATGGCCACACAACCCCCATTTTTGTCGAAAATAGCCAGGAACGACCATTTTCAATAATACCGAAGGCTAACCCGTACGGATTTTTGACCAAGAAATGGTCTCCACTAGAAATCCAAGAATGTGATCTATGGCAAGGAAACATACGTGGCGTGAGGTGTACAAGCCTATGGTCGATGATCAATGGCCACACAACCCCCATTTTTGTCGAAAGTAGCCATGAACGACCATTTTCAATGACACTGAAGGCTAACACCTACGGATTTTTGACCAAGAAATGGTCTCCACCATAAATCCAAGAATGTGATCTATGGCAAGGAAACATATGTGTAGTGAGGTGTATGAGCCTCTAGTCGAAGATCAATGGCCACACAACCACCATTTTTGTCAAAAATAGCCATGAATGACCATTTTCAATAATACCGAAAGCTAAAACATTCAGATTTTTGCCCAAGAAATGGTCTCCACCAGAAATCCAAGAATGTGATCTATGGCAAGGAAACATATGTGGGGTGAGGTGTACGAGTCTCTGGTCGATGATCAATGGCCACACAACCCCCATTTTTGTCGAAAATAGCCATGAACGACCATTTTTAACAATACCGAAGGCTAATATGTACGGATTTTTGACCAAGAAATGGTCTCCACCAGAAATCCAAGAATGTGATCTATGGCAAGGAAACATATGTGCGGTGAGGTGTACGAGCCTCTGGTCAATGATCAATGGCCACACAGCCCCCATTTTTGTCAAAAATAGCCATGAACGACCATTTTCAGTGACACTGAAGGCTAACACCTACGGATTTTTGACCAAGAAATGGTTTCCACCATAAATCCAAGAATGTGACCTATGGCAAGGAAACATATGTATAGTGAGGTGTTTGAGCCTCTGGTCGAATATCAATGGCCACACAACCCCCTTTTTTTGAAAATAGCCATGAACGACCATTTTCAATAATACCGAAGGCTAACACATTCGGATTTTTGACCAAGAAATGGTCTCCACCAGAAATCAAAGAAACTGATCTATTGCAAGGAAACATATGTGGGGTGAGGTTTACGAGCCTCTAGTCGATGATCAATGGCCACACAACCCCCATTTTTGTCCAAAATAGCCACGAACGACCATTTTCAATAATACTGAAGGCTAGCACGTACAGATTTTTGACCAAGAAATGGTCTCCACCAGAAATCCAAGAATGTGATCTATGGCAAGGAAACATATGTGGGTGAGGTGTACGAGCCTCTGGTCGATGATAAATGGCCACACAACCCCCATTTTTGTCGAAAATAGCCATGAACGACCATTTTCAACAATTCTGAAGGCTGACACATACGGATTTTTGACCAAGAAATGGTCTCCACCAAAAATCCAAGAATGTGATCTATGGCAAGGAAACATATGTGGGGTGAGGTGTACGAGCCTTTGGTCCATGATCAATGGCCACACAACCCCCATTTTTGTAGAAAATAGCCATGAACGACCATTTTCAATAATACCGAAGGCTAACACCTACGGATTTCTGACCAAGAAATGGACTCCACCAGAAATCCAAGAATGTGATCTATGGCAAGGAAACATATGTGGGGTGAGGTGTACGAGCCTCTGGTCGATGATCAATGGCCACACAACCCCCATTTTCAATAATACCGATGGCTAACACGTACGGATTTTTGACCAAGAAATGGTCTCCACTAGAAATCCAAGAATGTGATCTATGGCAAGGAAACATATGTGGGGTGAGGTGTATGAGCCTCTGGTCGATGATCAATGGCCACACAACCACCATTTTTGTCGAAAATAGCCATGAACAACCATTTTCAATAATACCGAAGGCTAACACCTACGAATTTTTGACCAAGAAATGGTCTCCACCAGAAATCCAAGAAGGTGATCTATGGCAAGGAAACATACGTGGGGTGAGCTGTACAAGCCTATGGTCAATGATCAATGGCCACACAACACCCATTTTTGTCGAAAGTAGCCATGAACGACCATTTTCAATGAAACTGAAGGCTAACACCTACGGATTTTTGACCATGAAATGGTCTCCACCATAAATCCAAGAATGTGATTTATGGCAAGGAAACATATGTGTAGTGAGGTGTTTGAGCCTCTAGTCAAAGATTAATGGCCATGTTGGGGACTTGTTCTGAAATGTTTTGAATCAAGAACAAGGCAACATAAAATGTTAAATATTAATGCCCTTCGTCCGCTGAAGCATTATCTCCCCAAGGGTTGAATGAACTTCGGACGAAGACCATGAACAAAATATTACGAAGGTCATACCTTCGTGATCAGATTTATAAAACAATATGAAATAGAATATAAAACATGGAGTATTAGAGAGAGATATGCCATAGATAGATAACATTATTCACATATTTTATTATATGAATTTAAATACCGAATCATAATGTTTGGGCATATTTATACCTTAGCCTTGACAGGAAACAACAATTCCAGAGCAATGCGTTTGCAATTACAGGATCCCGTGAACAGTAAAGGAACACTGTTCACTATTTATAGGCACAGGACACAGCCTGTAAGGAATTACAATCATACCCTTTATAAAAGTTTACAACAATGACTCAGACCCTTATGGACTAAAAGGTCATTCTATCTTTAAGTCAGTTCGATCCTTCATCTTCGGATACGCTATAACACCGAAGCTCCATGAGTGGTAGCTTCGACATCACGTATAAACAGCTTTAGCCGAAGCTTTGTCTTCCTGCAGGACCTTCGGCGACGAAGCATGGTACCAACAGTAGCCCCTTCGCGGTGCTAGATCGTTTTTCGTAACAAGCTTGATCCGTGGAAAAAGTCTCTTAGGCTTCAGGAAGCCGAAGGTCCGAAAAACACCTTCCTTGAGCTCGTTGCCGAGAAACGATACAGTTACCGAGCGCGAAGCGGTCCCACCATGCAGGTTCACTTTCTTGGTTTTTGCGGCCCACCGTTCAGTGGGTGCGTGCGACTGTTTGCCCAGTGTAAAAATCTTGACGATTCACCTTCTTACCTGCAGCACTATATAAACAGACAGGTAGGTGTGAAGTTACCACATCATTCATTGCTATTGCACTGTTTCGCTTCAAAAAATTTAACCATAGCCGAAGCTTGACTTTTGCATTCAAACGAAGCTCCAGTTTGGATTCTGCTTCGCCACGAGAAGAGCTTCGAAAAAAGGTTATTAACTTCCAAGGAATTTTCAAGAAAATTTAAAATCAAATGGCCAGAGTACGCTCCACTGCTAGGGTTGAGCGTGATGGAGATGAGACCGAAGCCGCTGAAACTGTTCCGATTTCTGAAGCAATGAGGCGCTCTGGGCTGGTTTCATCAGAGGACGCACCTGCTACCGAAGCAACACAAGCTGATGCTGAAGAAGTTGGTTCCGAAGATGAGTACAGCTGCGGGATGCCAAGTAAACCTAGTCATTTGGACTTTGGAAAGTCTACCATCTCCGAAGCTGATCTTCCAAAAATGGTGAAGCTGGGCTACTTCAGTGAAGCAAAAAAGGAGCTGGTTCGTTTTGGCGGAGAGGAAACTATTCCAAAGCCGGAAAAGAATGAGGTTGTAGTGTTCAAAAGCTTCTTTAAAGCAGGATTAAGATTTCCTTTGAATGAGATGATTGCTGATGTTTTGAAGAAGTTTGGGGTTTACCTTCATCAGCTGACCCCTAATGCTATCGTTAGATTAAGCGTTTATATTTGGGCCCTTCGTAGCCAGGGAGTGGAACCATTCGGTGAGGGTTTCTGCCGAGTTCATGAATTACATTACCAGACTAAAGCCAGAGGAGATGGTCTACATGATAATTTTGGCTGCTACAACTATGCTTATCGCAAGACTATGAAGTTTCCAGTGATAAGCTACCGAAGCAAATGGCCGGCCGGATGGAAGTCTGAATGGTTTTATGTTAAAGTTGATAAAGATGAAGATAAATTGGTCCAGAGTCCGCTAGAGCTAACCTTCGGAGAGACGAGGCCCCGATGCAACATGATAAGGGGGAGCCCGAGCCAGATTGCTTTGGCTGAATTTCGAGTGATTTCAGATCATATTGGTACTAGAGACTTGGTGCAGGAATTTCTGGCTTTTAAAGTGTTCCCAACAATGAGGGAGTGGGAGATGCCGAAGCTGAAGGGAGAAAAGAAAAAGGAAGAACTTGTTCGATTGCCTTATTACTACAAGTTTAAGAAACAATTCAAAAAACCCTGCCAGGAATGGTTAAACACAATCGAGATTATGTGCAACGATATCCTCGGAAATTATTCTAAGAAAGAAGATCAGTTGATGACTGCAGCCTTCGGCACTCGTCCGAAGCGAAGATTGAATCGTGTGCTAGATGCCTTGAATTTTGATTACCCTGATTATGAGCAACTGGGCGGAGATGCCGAAGGCCCAAAGAGAAAGAGGATTGCTAGCGCCCTGGACAAAGAAAGCACCAAATTGGCTAAAAAGGAAAAAGAAATTTCTGATAAACTGAGCCCTGAGCCAAAGGTAGCTGCTCCAAGGAAAAGAAAAGTTGCATCTCCAAAACCTGCATCTCCAAAACCAAAGACATCGGCCCGAGAGGAGGAAGCTCCTGCAACACCTTCTGCTGCCGAAGTGGAAGAGATTCTGAAGGTAATGACTGAACCTTTGCCTGTCAAGCTAAGTCCGCTGGCACCAGAACTGACGAAGTTTTTTCAGAAGGACAAAGAAGCTTTGGCAGCAGAAAGTCCCGCAAAGCCGAAAAAACGAAGAATTATCCAAGTGTCAGATCTCATTCATCAGACACCGCCACCGATACCGGCGTCAAAAATTGTCACTGCCGAAACCACCGGAGCCGAAACCGCCGGAGCCGAAGCCACCGGAGCCGAAGCTACCGGAGCAACCACTGAAGCCAAAACCGCCGTAGCCGAAACCGGGACCACCGAAGATCCTAACCTGGAAACCACGCTTGATGATATTGACAATATACTTCTGAGAATGGCTGAAGAAGAAGATTCTATGGTTGCGGTGAACACGGCAACTGAAAAAGGAAAAGAGTAGATTGAAGACATTTTGGAAGAAGAAAATTTTAATTTTCAAGATATACTTGGACAAGGGTTAACAGACGCTGAAAAAGAAGAGCTAAAGAAATATGCTATATCCTGTGGATACAAACTAGGGTCCCTGCTATTTGGTGGGGTCAATGAGGGGAAGCTGAGATGCCTTCGGAATCGAACCGAGGCTAAGGTTGTTAGGACCTTCTCCAAAAGCGTTGGCCTGCAGAAGATAGAAGCGGACCTCTGCAGGTACCAGCGACAGCATATCGCCGGTAGCCTGCTCTATGCTAACTTCAAGGTAAAAAACTCTCAATTTTTTATTATTATTTTTTTAAAAAAATTAAGTTGTTTTCTGACGAAGGTTGTTTTGGCAGAGTATACTTCTAAGTAAAGTGCTGAGAATGCAACAAGATCTTGAAGATGAGAAAAACGAAGCTACCATCAAAGATCTAGAAAACAAAGTCAGAAATTACGAAGCTGCTCTGAAGGAAAAAGACTCCGCCATTCAAGATCTTGAAATCAAAGTTAAAGATCACGAAGCTGCCTTGGAAAAGAAAGACTTCGTCATTCATTCTATGGAAGGCTCACTGGCTGAAGCCCAAGCCAAAAATAACAAATTAAACAATGAATTACTTATAAAATCAGAAAAGTCTAAGCAGGAAAAGAAGATTCTCGAAACAAATCTCAAGACCGAAATCGAGAATAATTCAAATTTGCAAAAATTATTGAAGGAGCTTCAGGAGAAATGCTTAGATTTCGGGAGCCGATGTGTGCAGCGGCTGAAGGATGTGTTTCACTCAATTGGAGCCAGCTCTGATAAGTTTACACGTTCAACTGAAAATTTGCCAAGCACCTTGGAATACATTGAGGGCGAAGTTGATGCACTTGACGAAGTTATTGCTGGGTATGCTGATTTCTGCGCCCTGCTAGCTTCTCGAGGCACAGCTACCGCTTTCCTGAAGGCTGGCTGCACGCACGGAAAAATTGTAAATAGGACAAACTTCAGCTTATCACCGACAGATTTGGTTGACATCCCAAGCTTAGCCCGAAGCATAGGAAACAGATTTATGACCCAAATTTGGATAAACGGCGGGCGAAAAATGGCTGGTGACGAAGCTCGGAGCCACCTTAAGCCGGTGAGAAACTTATACTTGTTACTTTTACCTTCTCCTTGAATTCTGCACCTTTCTCATTCTATTTTAATATGTACAGGATGATGAAGCTGAAGAATGACGGGCTGAAGCTTAACAGTTGCTGCAAAAGACTTTTCTGCAAAAAATTCTGGAGAAATCTTTGTAATATAATTGTAGAAAAACTTATGTAAATTTGTGCATACCTTGTAATATATCTTTTCCCCTTTATCCGTGTACGATCTGCTTTGCTGTGGACGAAACTTCACTTTTGAGCCGAAGACGAAAAACACCTTCCCTTCTTTTCGTACACAACGAAGCATGAAAATTTCCTCTTTCTCCGAAATTTTTTCCTCATAGCCGAAGCATCTGCCTTTTCTGTGTGATATGATGATAATGATCCTATATATGTCTAAATGAATGTTTATGAATGCAAATGTCATGATGTAATGTATCGTGCAAATGAATATCCGAATGTATATTCTAAACCATAATCATAGCCTTCATTCCCTTGGGAATGACTCAAATCTTTTTGTCGTTTATTTTTCGGCTTCACCGTTTACTTTTCGGTGTATCAGCGCTGACTTTTCGCTGTAAGCCTCTCTTAGGAGCTTCTTCGCCTTTTTACTTTCGGCAGAATCAGCGTTTATTTTTCGCTGTAAGCCTCCCTTAGGAGCTTCTTCGCCTTTTACTTTCGGCGGAATCAGCGTTTATTTTTTGCTGTAAGCTCTGCATTCCCTTAGGAACGACTTTTGAGCTTCTCCCTGTTTTCTTTTCTTTTTCCTTTGCACTCGATGGTGCGTTCTCAGCTTTTACATTTACATCTTTGGGGGATATCACTCTTATAGAATTGAAATAAGGAAAAGAAAAATTACATGTTGTGGCCCCATTAAAAACCTTTCTCCCCCTTTGGAAAGGAAAAGGGTGCCACAAGAAAGAATAGAAAAAATTACATCAAGCTAAACATAATATCGCCGAAGCTCGTCCGCATTCCATGATCTAGGAATGTCGTTGCCGTCCATAACCTTCAATCTGTAGGAACCGGGTCTTGATGAAGATACTACCAGAAAAGGTCCTTCCCACTTCAGCTGTAATTTGCCTACTGTCTCTGGGTTGGCTACTCTTCGAAGCACCAAATGTCCTGGTTCAATGTTCTTTAGCCTAACCTTTCTATCACGCCATTTTATTGTTTCAGCTTGGTATTTGTTGATGTTTTCCACAGCTTGAAGCCTGATCCCCTCTATAGAATCTTTTTCCACCAAGTAATCAACTTCAGCTTCGTCTTCTGCCGAAGATACTATTCTTATTGATCCTGCTTTGGCTTCTTCCGGAGTTATTGCTTCGTCACCAAACAATAGTTTAAATGGGGTAAAGCCTGTTGATCTTGATATTGTTGTGTTGTGGCTCCACACCACTTTGATTAATTCGTCTAGCCACTTTCCCCTAGGCTGATTGAAGATTAACTTCATTATTCCTGTCATTATGATGCCATTAGCCCTTTCAACAAGTCCATTTGACTCCGGATGCCGAACTGATGCAAAATGGATCTTCGTGCCAATTTGTTCACAAAATTATATGAACGCTTCGGAATCAAACTGTGTTCCATTATCCACAGTAATAGCCTTCGGCACTCCGAAACGACAAACAATATTTTGCCAGAAAAACTTTTGAATAGTGACCGAAGTTATTGTGTCTAAAGGCTTTGCCTCAATCCATTTAGAAAAATATTCCACTGCCACTACAACATATCTTAAGTTCCCTTGTGCTGGTGGTAACAGACCTAACAAATCAAGGCCCCACCTTTGTAACGGCCAAGTGGGTTGTATTAACTGGGTTAGAGACGAAGGTTGTTTTTGATCTCTTGCACATTTCTGACAACCTTCGCACTTTTGGACTAATTCCGCTGCATCCGAAGCTGCCTTTGGCCAATAAAATCCTTGACAAAAAACTTTTCCATGCAAAGGCCTAGATCTAATGTGAGATCCACACAGGCCTGCGTGTATTTCCTTCATCAATTCTATACCTTCGGCTCTGGATAAACACTTGAGTAATGGAGCACAAACTCCATGCTTGTACAGCTCCCCTTCTATTATAACATATGGTCGAGCTCTTGCCTCTATCCTCCTGTTATAAGCTTCGTCATTTGAAAGAAAGTTACCCTGAAGGAAAGAGAGGATCTCAGATCTCCAGTCTTCACTATAGACAGGGGATATGTTGAGGACTGCTCTTTCAAGAAGTTCGACCGAAGGTGCTTTTATTGTCTCAAAAAATACTTCTAAAGGTAAGGGCAGCCCCTGTGCTGCTGACTTGGCTAATAAATCAGCATATTCATTTTCTCCACGAGGAATATTTTTAACAGAAAATCCTTCAAAGGAAGCCTCAATCCTTCGGACCGTGTCTAAATATTTTTCAAGCTTCGGATCTCTTGCTTTATAACTTTTGTCAATATGGCCAGAAATAACCTGGGAATCAGTTTTAAGAACCGCCCTTCTAATTCCCATCGCCTTTAACTTCCAAAGACCCAAGAGCAAAGCTTCGTACTCAGCAATGTTATTTGTGCAACTGAAATCAAGTCTTGTTGCATAACAAGTTTTAACTTTAGAAGGTGCGACCAACACAGCAGCTGCTCCTGCTCCGAAGGTTCCCCAAGATCCATCGCAAAATACTGTCCAAACTTCGGCATCTTTACTCGTTTCTTCCTCCTGAGCCCCTGGCGTCCAGTCAGCAATGAAGTCTGCCAACGCTTGGGACTGAATTGAAGATCTATGCACATAATCAATGCAAAATTCATTGAGTTCCGCAGCCCATTTTCCAACCCGTCCAGTAGCTTCTCTATTTCTCATAATATCCTTCAACGGTTGTGAAGAAGGAATAACTATATTGTATGCTTGAAAATAGTGCCGAAGCTTCCTGGAGGCCATCAAAACAGCATACAGCACCTTCTCCAATTCTGTATAATTTTTCTTTGATAAACTAAGAACTTCGGATACAAAGTATATTGGGGCTTGCTTTTTGACTTGGCTTTCAAGCTTCTCCTGGACAAGTGCTGCACTTACCGCTGAGTGCGAAGCTGCCACATATAACAACAGAGGAGCCCCTGGCGTTGGTGGAGTTAGTGTTGTTAAGTCTATCAAATATTGCTTCAGCTCTTCGAAGGCTCTCTGCTGGACTGGTCCCCATTGAAAAACTTCGGCTGACTTCAGCACTTCGAAAAATGGTAAATTTCTCCCTGCTGATCTAGATATGAATCTGTTGAGAGATGCCAGCCTTCCTGTCAATCTTTGAGCCCCGTTCTTTGTACTTGGTGCTTCCATTCGAAGGATAGCTTCGATTTTATTTGGATTAGCCTCAATCCCTTTTGTTGAAACTAGACAGCCAAGAAATTTCCCTTTCTTCACTCCGAAGACACATTTTTCTGGATTCAACTTTAAACCGGCCTGCCTAAAATTAGCGAAGGTCTCTTGTAAATCAGCAATGTGATTTTCTTGCTTCGTGCTTTTTACAATGATATCATCAACATAAGTTAGCACATTTCTGCCTATCTGAGAATGAAGAACCTTCGCTGTCATTCTGCTGAAGCTTCCTCCAGCATTCTTGAGCCCCTTAGGCATCCGAAGGTAACAATATGTTCCACTAGGGGTTATGAAGCTGGTTTTTGGCTCATCCTCCTTCTTCATCCAAATTTGATGATAGCCTGAATAACAATCCAGTAGACTCATAAGCTCTGATGAAGCTGCTGCATCAACTAGAGAATCTATCCTTGGCAATGGAAACTCGTCCTTCGGACAGGCCTTGTTGAGATTAGTAAAATCAATACACATTCTCTATTTACCATTGGCCTTTTTTACCATAACAGTGTTAGCCAGCCATTCTGGGTATTTTACCTCTCTGATAACTTCGGCGCTGAGGAGTCTTTTCACTTCATTTCGAGCACCTTCAGCCTTGTCATCAGACATCTTCCGAAGCCTCTGCTTTCTGGGTCTAAAGGATGGATCAACATTGAGCGAGTGTTCAATAACATCCCTGTTGACTCCGCAAAGATCATTAGCTGACCATGCAAAAACATCTTTGTTGTTGAACAGAAATCTTATCAAGGTCTTCTCCTGTTCTTCGGATAGTTGGGATCCCAATAGCACCTTCTGCTCTGCTATGTCCTCGCATAAGAGCATGGGCTTCGGCTGATCGGCCGAAGCAGCTTTCTCCCTTCTGAACTTGTATTGCTCACAAGCTTCAGCTCCATCTATGTTATGGATTGCTTTTGAGTCTGTCCAGTTTCCTTCGGCCCTTCTGGCAGCTTCCTGACTTCCATGAATAGCAATGGGTCCTTGGTCCGAAGGTATCTTCATGCAAAGATATGCTGGATGAAGAATTGCTTCGAAGGCATTGAGAGTACCACGACCAATGATTGCATTGTAAGGGTATTCCATGTCAACAATATCGAACACAACTTGTTCAGTCCTTGTGTTGTTGATAAATCCGAAGGTTATTGACATTATGATTTTTCCGAGTGCTACAATCTGCCTTCCTCCGAAGCCACAAAGGGGATGTGTGGCATCATGGATCTTGTCTTCGGGCTCTTGCATCTGTCTGAAGGCCTTAGCAAATATGATGTCAGTTGCACTGCCTGTATCAACCAAAACATTATGGACCAGGAATCCTTTGATCACATAAGAGATAACCATAGCATCACTGTGTGGGTAATCCTTGAGCTGAAGATCCTCTTGAGAAAAGGTAATTGGGATGTGAGACCATCTTGATTTGATGAAGGGTCCTTGTACCCCTACGTGTTGTACTCTACTCTGTGCCTCCTTCTTCTGTTTCTTGTTGGCCGGCTCTGAGCATGAACCGCCTGTTATCGGGAGAATCGGCTTGGGAGCCAAAGCAGTTCCAGCTTGATTCTTGATCGAAGCCATCAGCTCAAAAAAGTGGAAGTGAGTTCACCGGAGGTTGGCGCCAATGTTGGGGACTTGTTCTCAAATGCTTTGAATCAAGAACAAGGCAACATAAAATGTTAAATATTAATGCCCTTCGTCCGCTGAAGCATTATCTCCCCAAGGGTTTAATGAACTTCGGACAAAGACTATGAACAAAATATTACGAAGGTCATACCTTCGTGATCAGATTTATAAAACAATATGAAATAGAATATAAAACATGGAGTGTTAGAGAGAGATATGCCATAGATAGATAACATTATTCACATATTTTATTATATGAATTTAAATACCGAATCATAATGTTTGGGCATATTTATACCTTAGCCTTGACAGGAAACAATAATTCCAGAGCAATGCGTTTGCAATTACAGGATCCCGTGAACAGTAAAGGAACACTGTTCACTATTTATAGGCACAGGACACAGCCTGTAAGGAATTACAATCATACCCCTTATAAAAGTTTACAACAATGACTCGGACCCTTATGGACTAAAAGGTCATTCTATCTTTAAGTCGGTTCGATCCTTCATCTTCGGATACGCTATAACACTGAAGCTTCATGAGTGATAGCTTCGGCATCACGTATAAACAGCTTTAGCCGAAGCTGTTTCTTCCTGCAGGACCTTCGGCGACGAAGCATGGTCCCAACAGGCCACACAACCCCCATTTTTGTCAAAAATAGCCATGAATGACAATTTTCAATAATACCGAAGGCTAAAACATTCAGATTTTTGCCCAACAAATGGTCTCCACCAGAAATCCAAGAATGTGATATATGGCAAGGAAACATATGTGGGGTGAGGTGTATGAGCCTTTGGTCGTTGATAAATGGCCACACAACCCCCATTTTTGTCGAAAATAGCCATAACGACCATTTTCAATAATTCCGAAGGCTAACACCTATGGATTTTTGACCAAGAAATGGTCTCCACCAGAAATCCAAGAATGTGATCTATGGCAATAAAACATATGTGGGGTGAGGTGTACGAGCCTCTGGTCGATGATCAATGGCCACACAAACCCCATTTTTGTCGAAAATAGCCATGAACGACCATTTTCAACAATACCGAAGGCTAACACGTATGGATTTTTTACCAAGAAATGGCCTCCACCAGAAATCCAAGAATGTGATCTATGGCTAGGAAACATATGTGGGGTGAGGTCTACGAGCCTATGGTCGATGATCAATGGCCACACAACCCCCATTTTTGTCAAAAATAGCCATGAACGTCCATTTTCAGTGACACTGAAGGCTAACACCTACGGATTTTTGACCATGAAATGGTCTCCACCATAAATCCAAGAATGTGACCTATGGCAAGGAAACATATGTGTAGTGAGGTGTTTGAGCCTCTGGTCAAATATCAATGGCCACACAACCCCCTTTTTTTGAAGATAGCCATGAACGACCATTTTCAATAATACCGAAGGCTAACACATTCAGATTTTTGACCACGAAATGGTCTCCATCAGGAATCAAAGAATGTGATCTATGGCAAGCAAACATGTGTGGGGTGAGGTTTACGAGCCTCTGGTCGATGATCAATGGCCACACAACCCCCATTTTTTTTCGAAAATACCCACGAACGACCATTTTCTATAATATCGAAGGCTAACACGTACGGATTTTTGACCAAGAAATGGTCTCCACTAGAAATCCAAGAATGTGATCTATGGCAAGGAAACATATGTGGGGTGAGGTGTACGAGCCTCTGGTCGATGATAAATGTCCACACAACCCCCATTTTTGTCGAAAATAGCCATGAACGACCATTTTCAATAATTCCGAAGGCTGACACATACGGATTTTTGACCAAGAAATGGTCTCCACCAGAAATCCAAGAATGTGATCTATGGCAAGGAAACATATGTGGGGTGAGGTGTACGAGCCTTTGGTCGATGATCAATGGCCAAACAACCCCCATTTTTGTCGAAAATAGCCATGAACGACCATTTTCAATAATACCGAAGGCTAA
This sequence comes from Zea luxurians, assembly GCA_029449295.1. Taxonomy (NCBI): domain Eukaryota; kingdom Viridiplantae; phylum Streptophyta; class Magnoliopsida; order Poales; family Poaceae; genus Zea; species Zea luxurians. The sequence goes on from JAOPSE010000161.1 coordinate 369,174, forward strand.
CAACTACGGATTTCTAACCAAGAAATGGACTCCACCGGAAATCCAAGAATGTGATCTATGGCAAGGAAACATATGTGGGGTGAGGTGTACGAGCATCTAGTCGATGATCAATGGCCACACAACCCCCATTTTCAATAATACCGAAGGCTAACACGTACGGATTTTTGACCAAGAAATGGTCTCCACTAGAAATCCAAGAATGTGATCTATGGCAAGGAAACATATGTGGGGTGAGGGGTATGAGCCTCTGGTCGATGATCAATGGCCACACAACCACCATTTTTGTCGAAAATAGCCATGAACAACCATTTTCAATAATACAGAAGGCTAACACCTACGAATTTTTGACCAAGAAATGGTCTCCACCAGAAATCCAAGAATCTAATCTATGGCAAGGAAACAAACGTGGGGTGAGGTGTACAAGCCTATGGTCAATGATCAATGGCCACACAACCCCCATTTTTGTCGAAAGTAGCCATGAACGACCATTTTCAATGAAACGGAAGGCTATCACCTACGGATTTTTGACCATGAAATGGTCTCCACCATAAATCCAAGAATGTGATCTATGGCAAGGAAACATATGTGTAGTGAGGTGTATGAGCCTCTAGTCAAAGATTAATTGCCACACAACCCCCATTTTTGTCAAAAATAGCCATGAATGACCATTTTCAATAATACCGAAAGCTAAAACATTTACATTTTTGCCCAACAAATGGTCTCCACCAGAAATCCAAGAATGTGATATATGGCAAGGAAACATATGTGGGGAGAGGTGTATGAGCCTTTGGTCGATGATAAATGGCCACACAAACCCCATTTTTGTCGAAAATAGCCATGAACGACCATTTTCAACAATACCGAAGGCTAACATGTATGGATTTTTTACCAAGAAATGGCCTCCACCAGAAATCCAAGAATGTGATCTATGGCTAGGAAACATATGTGGGGTGAGGTCTACGAGCCTATGGTCGATGATCAATGGCCACACAACCCCCATTTTTGTCAAAAATAGCCATGAACGACCATTTTCAGTGACACTGAAGGCTAACAGCTACGGATTTTTGACCAAGAAATGGTCTCCACCATAAATCCAAGAATGTGAACTATGGCAAGGAAACATATGTGTAGCGAGGTGTTTGAGCCTCTGGTCAAATATCAATGGCCACACAACCCCCTTTTTTTGAAGATAGCCATGAACGACCATTTTCAATAATACCGAAGGCTAACACATTCAGATTTTTGACCAAGAAATGGTCTCCACCAGAAATCAAAGAATGTGATCTATGGCAAGGAAACATGTGTGGGGTGAGGTTTACGAGCCTCTGGTCGATGATCAATAGCCACACAACCCCCATTTTTGTCGAAAATAGCCACGAACGATCATTTTCAATAATATCGAAGGCTAACACGTACGGATTTTTGACCAAGAAATGGTCTCCACCAGAAATTCAAGAATGTGATCTATGGCAAGGAAACATATGTGGGGTGCGGTGTACGAGCCTCTGGTCGATGATAAATGTCCACACAACCCCCATTTTTGTCGAAAATAGCCATGAACGACCATTTTCAATAATTCCGAAGGATGACACATACGGATTTTTGACCAAGAAATGGTCTCCACCAGAAATCCAAGAATGTGATCTATGGCAAGGAAACATATGTGGGGTGAGGTGTACGAGCCTTTGGTCGATGATCAATGGCCACACAACCCCCATTTTTGTCGAAAATAGCCATGAACGACCATTTTCAATAATACCGAAGGCTAACAACTACGGATTTCTAACCAAGAAATGGACTCCACTAGAAATCCAAGAATGTGATCTATGGCAAGGAAACATATGTGGGGTGAGGTGTACGAGCATCTGGTCGATGATCAATGGCCACACAACCCCCATTTTCAATAATACCGAAGGCTAACACGTACGAATTTTTGACCAAGAAATGGTCTCCACTAGAAATCCAAGAATGTGATCTATGGCAAGGAAACATATGTGGGGTGAGGGGTATGAGCCTCTGGTCGATGATCAATGGCCACACAACCACCATTTTTGTCGAAAATAGCCATGAACAACCATTTTCAATAATACAGAAGGCTAACACCTACGAATTTTTGACCAAGAAATGGTCTCCACCAGAAATCCAAGAATCGGATCTATGGCAAGGAAACAAACGTGGGGTGAGGTGTACAAGCCTATGGTCAATGATCAATGGCCACACAACCCCCATTTTTGTTGAAAGTAGCCATGAACGACCATTTTCAATGAAACTGAAGGCTATCACCTACGGATTTTTGACCATGAAATGGTCTCCACCATAAATCCAAGAATGTGATCTATGGCAAGGAAACATATGTGTAGTGAGGTGTATGAGACTCTAGTCAAAGATTAATTGCCACACAACCCCCATTTTTGTCAAAAATAGCCATGAATGACCATTTTCAATAATACCGAAGGCTAAAACATTCAGATTTTTGCCCAACAAATGGTCTCCACCAGAAATCCAAGAATGTGATATATGGCAAGGAAACATATGTGGGGTGAGGTGTATGAGCCTTTGGTCGATGATAAATGGCCACACAACCCCCATTTTTGTCAAAAATAGCCATGAACGACCATTTTCAATAATATCGAAGGCTAACACGTACGGATTTTTGACAAATAAAATGGTCCCCACCAGAAATCCAAGAATCTGATCTATGGCAAGGAAACAAATGTGGGGTGAGGTGTACGATCCTATGGTCGATGATAAATGGCCACACAACCCCCATTTTTGTCGAAAATAGCCATGAACGACTATTTTCAACAATTCCGAAGGCTAACACCTACGGATTTTTGACCAAGAAATGGTCTCCACCAGAAATCCAAGAATGTGATCTATGGCAAGGAAATATATGTGGGGTGAGGTGTACGAGCCTCCGGTCGATGATCAATGGCCACACAACCCCCATTTTTGTCGAAAATAGCCATGAACGACCATTTTCAATAATACCGAAGGCTAACACGTACGTATTTTTGACAAATAAATGGTTTCCACCAGAAATATAAGAATGTGATCTATGGCATGGAAACATATGTGGGGTGAGGTGTACGAGCCTCTGGTCGATGATCAATGGCCACATAGCCGCCATTTTTGTCAAAAATATTCATGAACGACCATTTTCAGTGACACTGAAGGCTAACACCTACGGATTTTTGACCAAGAAATGGTCTCCACCATAAATCCATGAATGTGACCTATGGCAAGGAAACATATGTGTAGTGAGGTGTTTGAGCCTCTGGTCGAATATCAATGGTCACACAACCCCTTTTTTTGAAAATAGCCATGAACGACCATTTTCAATAATACCGAAGGCTAACACGTATGGATTTTTGACCAAGAAATGGTCTCCACCAGAAATCCAAGAATGTGATCTATGGCAAGGAAACATATGTGGGGTGAGGTGTACGAGCCTCTGGTCAATGATAAATGGCCACACAACCCCCATTTTTGTCGAAAATAGCCATGAACGACCATTTTCAATAATTCCGAAGGCTAACACCTACGGATTTTTGACCATGAAATGGTCTCCTCCAGAAATCCAAGAATGTGATCTATGGCGAGGAAACATATGTGGAGTGAGGTGTACGAGCCTCTGGTCGATGATAAATGGCCACACAACCCCCATTTTTATCGAAAATAGCCATGAACAACCATTTTCAATAATTCCGAAGGCTGACACATACGGATTTTTGACCAAGAAATGGTCTCCACCAGAAATCCAAGAATATGATCTATGGCAAGGAAACATATGAGGGGTGAGGTGTACGAGCCTTTGGTCGATGATCAATGGCCACACAACCCCCATTTTTGTCGAAAATAGCCATGAACGACCATTTTCAATGATACCGAAGGCTAACACCTACGAATTTCTGACCAAGAAATAGACTCCACCAGAAATCCAAGAATGTGATCTATTGCAAGGAAACATATGTGGGGTGAGGTGTATGAGCCTCTGGTCGATGATCAATGGCCACACAACCCCCATTTTCAATAATACCGAAGGCTAACACGTACGGATTTTTGACCAAGAAATAGTCTCCACCAGAAATCCAAGAATGTGATCTATGGCAAGTAAACATATGTGGGGTGAGGTGTACGAGCCTCTAGTCGATGATCAATGGCCACACAACCACCATTTTTGTCGAAAATAGCCATGAACAACCATTTTCAATAATACCGAAGGCTAACACCTACGTATTTTTGACCAACAAATGGTCTCCACCAGAAATCCAAGAATGTGATCTATGGCAAGGAAACATACGTGGGGTGAGGTGTACAAGCCTATGGTCGATGATCAATGGCCACACAACCCCCATTTTTGTCGAAAATAGAAATGAACGACCATTTTCAATGACACTGAAGGCTGACACCTACGGATTTTTGACCAAGAAATGGTCTCCACCATAAACCCAAGAATGTGATCTATGGCAAGGAAACATATGTGTAGTGAGGTGTATGAGCCTCTAGTCGAAGATCAATGGCCACACAACCCCCATTTTTGTCAAAAATAGCCATGAATGACCATTTTCAACAATACCGGAGGCTAAAACATTTGGATTTTTGACCAAGAAATGGTCTCCACCAGAAATCCAAGAATGTGATCTATGGCAAGGAAACATATGTGGGGTGAGGTGTATGAGCCTCTGGTCAATGATCAATGGCCACACAACCCCCATTTTCAATAATACCGAAGGCTAACACGTACGGATTTTTGACCAAGAAATGGTCTCCACCCGAAATCAAAGAATGTTATCTATGGCAAGGAAACATATGTGGGGTGAGGTGTACGAGCCTCTGGTCGATGATCAATGGCCACACAACCACCATTTTTGTCGACAATAGCCATGAATAACCATTTTCAATAATACCGAAGGCTAACACCTATGGATTTTTGACCAAGAAATGGTCTCCACGAGAAATCCAAGAATGTGATCTATGGCAAGGAAACATACGTTGGGTGAGGTGTACAAGCCTATGGTTGATGATCAATAGCCACACAAACCCCATTTTTGTCGAAAATAGCCATGAACGACCATTTTCAATGACACTGAAGGCTAACACCTACGGATTTTGACCAAGAAATGGTCTCCACCATAAATCCAAGAATGTAATCTATGGCAAGGATACATATGTGTAGTGAAGGGTATGAGCCTCTAGTCGAAGATCAATGGCCACACAACCCCCATTTTTGTCAAAAATAGCCATGAATGACCATTTTCAACAATACCGGAGGCTAAAACATTCGGATTTTTGCCCAAGAAATGGACTCCACCAGAAATCCAAGAATGTGATCTATGGCAAGGAAACATATGTGGGGTGAGGTGTACGAGCCTCTGGTCGATGATAAATGGCCACACAACCCCCATTTTTGTCGAAAATAGCCATGAAGGACCATTTTCAATAATACCGAAGGCTAACACGTACGGATTTTTGACCAAGAAATGGTCTCCACCAGAAATCCAAGAATCTGATATGTGGCAAGGAAACATATGTGGGCTGAGGTGTATGAGCCTCTGGTCGATGATAAATGGCCACACAACCCCCATTTTTATCGAAAATAGCCATGAACGACCATTTTCAATAATACCGAAGGCTAAAACATTCGGATTTTTGCCCAAGAAATGGTCTCCGCCAGAAATCCAAGAATGTGATCTATGGCAAGGAAACATATGTGTGTTGAGGTGTACGAGCCTCTGGTCGATGATAAATGGCCACACAACCCCCTTTTTGTCGAAAATAGCCATGAACGACCATTTTCAATAATTCTGAAGGCTAACACCTACGAATTTTTGACCAAGAAATGGTCTCCACCAGAAATCCAAGAATGTGATCTATGGCATGGAAACATATGTGGGGAGAGGTGTACGAGCATCTGGTCGATGATCAATGGCCACACAGCCCCCATTTTTGTCAAAAATAGCCATGAACGACCATTTTCAGTGACACTGAAGGCTAACACCTACAGATTTTTGACCAAGCAATGGTCTCCACCATAAATCTAAGAATGTGACCTATGGCAAGGAAACATATGCGTAGTGAGGTGTTTGAGCCTCTGGTCGAATATCAATGGCCACACAACCCCCTTTTTTTGAAAATAGCCATGAACGACCATTTTCAATAATACCGAAGGCTAACACATTCAGATTTTTGACCAAGAAATGCTCTCCACCAGAAATCAAAGAATGTGATCTATGGCAAGGAAACATATGTGGGGTGAGGTTACGAGCCTCTGGTCGATGATCAATGGCCACACAACCCCCATTTTTGTCGAAAATAGCCATGAACGACCATTTTCAATAATACCGAAGGCTAACACGTACGGATTTTTGACCAAGAAATGGTCTCCACCAGAAATCCAAGAATGTGATCTAGGCAAGGAAACATATGTGGGGTGAGGTGTATGAGCCTCTGGTCGATGATAAATGGCCACACAACCCCCATTTTTGTCGAAAATAGCCATGAAGGACCATTTTCAATAATACCGGAGGCTAACACGTACGGATTTTTGACCAAGAAATGGTCTCCACCAGAAATCCAAGAATTTGATATATGGCAAGGAAACATATGTGGGCTGAGGTGTACGAGCCTCTGGTCGATGATAAATGGCCACACAACCCCCATTTTTGTCGAAAATAGCCATGAACGACCATTTTCAATAATACCGAAGGCTAAAACATTCGGATTTTTGCCCAAGAAATGGTCTCCACCAGAATTCCAAGAATGTGATCTATGGCAAGGAAACATGTGTGTTGAGGTGTACGAGCCTCTGGTCGATTATAAATGGCCACACAACTCCCTTTTTGTCGAAAATAGCCATGAACGACCATTTTCAATAATTCTGAAGGCTAACACCTACGAATTTTTGACCAAGAAATGGTCTCCACCAGAAATCCAAGAATGTGATCTATGGCATGGAAACATATGTGGGGTGAGGTGTACGAGCATCTGGTCGATGATCAATGGCCACACAGCCCCCATTTTTGTCAAAAATAGCCATGAACGACCATTTTCAGTGACACTGAAGGCTAACACCTACAGATTTTTGACCAAGAAATGGTCTCCACCATAAATCCAAGAATGTGACCTATGGCAAGGAAACATATGTGTAGTGAGGTGTTTGAGCCTCTGGTCGAATATCAATGGCCACACAACCCCCATTTTCAAAAATACCGAAGGCTAACACGTATGGATTTTTGACCAAGAAATGGTCTCCACCAGAAATCCAAGAATGTGATCTATGGCAAGGAAACATAAGTGGGGTGATGTGTACGAGCCTCTGGTCGATGATCAATGGCCACACAACCGCTATTTTTGTCGAAAATAGCCATGAACAACCATTTTCAATAATACCGAAGGCTAACACCTACGGATTTTTGACCAAGAAATGGTCTCCACCAGAAATATAAGAATGTGATCTATGGCAAGGAAACATACATGGGGTGAGTTGTACAAGCCTATGGTCGATGATCAATGGCCACACAGCCCCCATTTTTGTCGAAAATAGCCATGAACGACCATTTTCAATGACACTGAAGGCTAACACCTACGGATTTTTGACCAAGAAATGGTCTCCACCATAAATCCAAGAATGTGATCTATGGCAAGGAAACATATGTGTAGTGAGGGGTATGAGCCTCTAGTAGAAGATCAATGGCCACACAACCCCCATTTTTGTCAAAAATAGCCATGAATGACCATTTTCAACAATACCGAAGGCTAAAACATTCGGATTTTTGCCCAAGAAATGGCCTCCACCAGAAATCCTATAATGTGATCTATGGCAAGGAAACATATGTGGGGTGAGGTGTATGAGCCTCTGGTCGATGATAAATGGCCACACAACCCCCATTTTTGTCGAAAATAGCCATGAACGACCATTTTCAATAATTCCGAATGATAACACCTACGGATTTTTGACCAAGAAATGGTCTCCACCAGAAATCCAAGAATGTGATCTATGGGAAGGAAAGATATGTGGAGTGAGGTGTACGAGCCTCTGGTCGATGATAAATGGCCACACAACCCCAAATTTTGTCGAAAATAGCCATGAACGACCATTTTCAATAATTACGAAAGCTAACACATACGGATTTTTGACTAAGAAATGGTCTCCACCAGAAATCCAAGAATGTGATCTATGGCAAGGAAACATATGTGGGGTGAGGTGTACGAGCCTCTGGTCGATTATTAATGGCCACACAACCCCCATTTTTGTCTAAAAAGCCATGAACGACAATTTTCAATAATTTCGAAGGCTAACACCTACAGATTTTTGACCAGGAAATGGTCTCCACCAGAAATCCAAGAATGTGATCTATGGTAAGGAAAAATATGTGGAGTGAGGTGTACGAGCCTCTGGTCGATTATAAATGGCAACACAACCCCCATTTTTGTCGAAAATAGCTATGAACGACCATTCTCAATAATTCTGAAGGCTAATATACGGATTTTTGACCAAGAAATGGTCTCCACCAGAAATCCAAGAATGTGATCTATGGCAAGGAAACATATGTGGGGTGAGGTGTACGAGCCTCTGATCGATGATCAATGGCCACACAAACCCCATTTTTGTCGAAAATAGCCATGAACGACCATTTTCAATAATACCGAAGGCTAACACCTACGAATTTCTGACCAAGAAATGGACTCCACCAGAAATCCAAGAATGTGATCTATGGCAAAGAAACATATGTGGGGTGAGGTGTATGAGCCTCTGGTCGATGATAAATGGCCACACAACCCCCATTTTTGTCGAAAATAGCCATGAACGACCATTTTCAATAATACCGAAGGCTAACACGTACGGATTTTTTACCAAGAAATGGTCTCCACCAGAAATCCAAGAATCTGATCTATGGCAAGGAAACATATGTGGGGTGAGGTGTACGAGCCTCTGGTCGATGATAAATGGCCACACAACCCCCATTTTTGTCGAAAATAGCCATGAACGACCATTTTCAATAATTCCGAATGATAATACCTACGGATTTTTGACCAAGAAATGGTCTCCACCCGAAATCCAAGAATGTGATCTATGGGAAGGAAACATATGTGGAGTGAGGTGTACGAGCCTCTGGTCGATGACAAATGGCCACACAACCCCCAATTTTGTCGAAAATAGCCATGAACGACCATTTTCAATAATTACGAAAGCTAACACATACGGATTTTTGACCAAGAAATGGTCTCCACCAGAAATCCAAGAATGTGATCTATGGCAAGGAAACATATGTGGGGTGAGGTGTACGAGCCTTTGATCGATGATCAATGGCCACACAACCCTCATTTTTGTCGAAAATAGCCATGAACGACCATTTTCAATAATACCGAAGGCTAACACGTACGGATTTTTGACAAAAAATGGTCTCCACCCGAAATCCAAGAATGTGATCTATGGCAAGGATACATATGTGGGGTGAGGTGTACGAGACTCTGGTCGATGATCAATGGCCACACAGCCCCCATTTTTGTCAAAAATAGCCATGAACGACCAATTTCAGTGACACTGAAGGCTAACACCTACAAGTTTTTGACCAAGAAATGGTCTCCACCATAAATCCAAGAATGTGACCTATGGCAAGGAAAAATATGTGTAATGAGGTGTTTGAGCCTCTGGTCGAATATCAATGGCCACACAACCCTCTTTTTTTGAAAATAGCCATGAACGACCATTTTCAATAATACCGAAGGCTAACACGTACGGATTTTTGACCAAGAAATGGTCTCCACCAGAAATCCAAGAATGTGATCTGTGGTAAGGAAAAATATGTGGAGTGAGGTGTACGAGCCTCTGGTCGATTATAAATGGCCACACAACCCCCATTTTTGTCGAAAATAGCCATGAACGACCATTCTCAATAATTCCGAAGGCTAATATATGGATTTTTGACCAGGAAATGGTCTCCACCAGAAATCCAAGAATGTGATCTATGGCAAGGAAACATATGTGGGGTGAGGTGTACGAGCCTCTGATCGATGATCAATGGCCACACAAACCCCATTTTTGTCGAAAATAGCCATGAACGACCATTTTCAATAATACCGAAGGCTAACACCTACGAATTTCTGACCAAGAAATGGACTCCACCAGAAATCCAAGAATGTGATCTATGGCAAGGAAACATATGTGGGGTGAGGTGTACGAGCCTCTGGTCGATGATCAATGGCCACACAACCCCCATTTTCAATAATACCGAAGGCTAACACGTATGGATTTTTGACCAAGAAATGGTCTCCACCAGAAATCCAAGAATGTGATCTATGGCAAGGAAACATAAGTGGGGTGATGTGTACGAGCCTCTAGTCGATGATCAATGGCCACACAACCACTATTTTTGTCAAAAATAGCCATGAACAACCATTTTCAATAATACCGAAGGCTAACACCTACGGATTTTTGACCAAGAAATGGTCTCCACCAGAAATCCAAGAATGTGATCTATGGCAAGGAAACATACATGGGGTGAGTTGTACAAGCCTATGGTCGATGATCAATGGCCACACAACCCCCATTTTTGTCGAAAATAGCCATGAACGACCATTTTCAATGACACTGAAGGCTAACACCTACGGATTTTTGACCAAGAAATGGTCTCCACCATAAATCCAAGAATGTGATCTATGGCAAGGAAACATATGTGTAGTGAGGTGTATGAGACTCTAGTCGAAGATCAATGGCCACACAACCCCCATTTTTGTCAAAAATAGCCATGAATGACCATTTTCAACAATACCGAAGGCTAAAACATTCGGATTTTTGCCCAAGAAATGGTCTCCACCAGAAATCCTATAATGTGATCTATGGCAAGGAAACATATGTGGGGTGAGGTGTATGAGCCTCTGGTCGATGATAAATGGCCACACAACCCCCATTTTTGTCGAAAATAGCCATGAACGACCATTTTCAATAATTCCGAATGATAACACCTACGGATTTTTGACCAAGAAATGGTCTCCACCAGAAATCCAAGAATGTGATCTATGGGAAGGAAAGATATGTGGAGTGAGGTGTACGAGCCTCTGGTCGATGATAAATGGCCACACAACCCCAAATTTTGTCGAAAATAGCCATGAACGACCATTTTCAATAATTATGAAAGCTAACACATACGGATTTTTGACTAATAAATGGTCTCCACCAGAAATCCAAGAATGTGATCTATGGCAAGGAAACATATGTGGGGTGAGGTGTACGAGCCTCTGATCGATGATCAATGGCCACACAACCCTCATTTTTGTCGAAAATAGCCATGAACGACCATTTTCAATAATACCGAAGGCTAACACGTACGGATTTTTGACAAACAATGGTCTCCACCTAAAATCCAAGAATGTGATCTATGGCAAGGATACATATGTGGGGTGAGGTGTACGAGCCTCTGGTCCATGATCAATGGCCACACAGCCCCCATTTTTGTCAAAAATAGCCATGAACGACCAATTTCAGTGACACTGAAGGCTAACACCTACGAATTTTTGACCAAGAAATGGTCTCCACCATAAATCCAAGAATGTGACCTATGGCAAGGAAACATATGTGTAATAAGGTGTTTGAGCCTCTGGTCGAATATCAATGGCCACACAACCCTCTTTTTTTGAAAATAGCCATGAACGACCATTTTCAATAATACCGAAGGCTAACACGTACGGATTTTTGACCAAGAAATGGTCTCCACCAGAAATCCAAGAATGTGATCTATGGCAAGGAAACATATGTGGGGTGAGGTGTACGAGCCTCTGGTCGATTATTAATGGCCACACAACCCCCATTTTTGTCTAAAAAGCCATGAACGACAATTTTCAATAATTCCGAAGGCTAACACCTACAGATTTTTGACCAGGAAATGGTCTCCACCAGAAATCCAAGAATGTGATCTATGGTAAGGAAAAATATGTGGAGTGAGGTGTACGAGCCTCTGGTCGATTATAAATGGCCACACAACCCCCATTTTTGTCGAAAATAGCTATGAACGACCATTCACAATAATTCCGAAGGCTAATATACGGATTTTTGACCAAGAAATGGTCTCCACCAGAAATCCAAGAATGTGATCTATGGCAAGGAAACATATGTGGGGTGAGGTGTACGAGCCTCTGATCGATGATCAATGGCCACACAAACCCCATTTTTGTCGAAAATAGCCATGAACGGCCATTTTCAATAATACCAAGGCTAACACCTACGAATTTCTGACCAAGAAATGGACTCCACCAGAAATCCAAGAATGTGATCTATGGCAAAGAAACATATGTGGGGTGAGGTGTACGAGCCTCTGGTCGATGATCAATGGCCACACAACCCCCATTTTCAATAATACCGAAGGCTAACACGTATGGATTTTTGACCAAGAAATGGTCTCCACCAGAAATCCAAGAATGTGATCTATGGCAAGGAAACATAAGTGGGGTGAGGTGTACGAGCCTCTGGTCGATGATCAATGGCCACAAAACCACTATTTTTGTCGAAAATAGCCATGAACAACCATTTTCAATAATACCGAAGGCTAACACCTATGGATTTTTGACCAAGAAATGGTCTCCACCAGAAATCCAAGAATGTGATCTATGGCAAAGAAACATACGTGGGGTGAGTTGTACAAGCCTATGGTCGATGATCAATGGCCACACAACCCCCATTTTTGTCGAAAATAGCCATGAACGACCATTTTCAATGACACTGAAGGCTAACACCTACGGATTTTTGACCAAGAAATGGTCTCCACCATAAATCCAAGAATGTGATCTATGGCAAGGAAACATATGTGTAGTGAGGTGTATGAGCCTCTAGTCGAAGATCAATGGCCACACAACCCCCATTTTTGTCAAAAATAGCCATGAATGACCATTTTCAACAATACCGAAGGCTAAAACATTCGAATTTTTGCCCAAGAAATGGTCTCCACCAGAAATCCTATAATGTGATCTATGGCAAGGAAACATTTGTGGGGTGAGGTGTACGAGCCTCTGGTCGATGATAAATGGCCACACAACCCCCATTTTTGTCTAAAATAGCCATGAACGACCATTTTCAATAATTCCGAAGGCTAACACCTATGGATTTTTGACCAATAAATGGTCTCCACCAGAAATCCAAGAATGTGATCTATGGCAAGGAAACATATGTGGATTGAGGTGTACGAGCCTCTGGTCGATGATAAATGGCCACACAACCCCCCATTTTTGTGGAAAATAGCCATGAACGACCATTTTCAATAATTCCGAAGGCTAACACATACGGATTTTTGACCAAGAAATGGTCTCCACCAGAAATCCAAGAATGTGATCTATGGCAAGGAAACATATGTGGGGTGAGGTGTACGAGCCTCTGGTCGATTATTAATGGCCACACAACCCCCATTTTTGTCTAAAAAGCCGTGAACGACAATTTTCAATAATTCCGAAGGCTAACACCTACAGATTTTTGACCAGGAAATGGTCTCCACTAGAAATCCAAGAATGTGATCTATGGTAAGGAAAAATATGTGGAGTGAGGTGTACGAGCCTCTGGTCGATTATAAATGGCCACACAACCCCCATTTTTGTCGAAAATAGCTATGAACGACCATTCACAATAATTCCGAAGGCTAATATACGGATTTTTGACCAAGAAATGGTCTCCACCAGAAATCCAAGAATGTGATCTATGGCAAGGAAACATATGTGGGGTGAGGTGTACGAGCCTCTGATCGATGATCAATGGCCACACAAACCCCATTTTTGTCGAAAATAGCCATGAACGGCCATTTTCAATAATACCAAGGCTAACACCTACGAATTTCTGACCAAGAAATGGACTCCACCAGAAATCCAAGAATGTGATCTATGGCAAAGAAACATATGTGGGGTGAGGTGTACGAGCCTCTGGTCGATGATCAATGGCCACACAACCCCCATTTTCAATAATACCGAAGGCTAACACGTATGGATTTTTGACCAAGAAATGGTCTCCACCAGAAATCCAAGAATGTGATCTATAGCAAGGAAACATAAGTGGGGTGAGGTGTACGAGCCTCTGGTCGATGATCAATGGCCACACAACCACTATTTTTGTCGAAAATAGCCATGAACAACCATTTTCAATAATACCGAAGGCTAACACCTACGGATTTTTGACCAAGAAATGGTCTCCACCAGAAATCCAAGAATGTGATCTATGGCAAAGAAACATACGTGGGGTGAGTTGTACAAGCCTATGGTCGATGATCAATGGCCACACAACCCCCATTTTTGTCGAAAATAGCCATGAACGACCATTTTCAATGACACTGAAGGCTAACACCTACGGATTTTTGACCAAGAAATGGTCTCCACCATAAATCCAAGAATGTGATCTATGGCAAGGAAACATATGTGTAGTGAGGTGTATGAGCCTCTAGTCGAAGATCAATGGCCACACAACCCCCATTTTTGTCAAAAATAGCCATGAATGACCATTTTCAACAATACCGAAGGCTAAAACATTCGAATTTTTGCCCAAGAAATGGTCTCCACCAGAAATCCTATAATGTGATCTATGGCAAGGAAACATTTGTGGGGTGAGGTGTACGAGCCTCTGGTCGATGATAAATTTCCACACAACCCCCATTTTTGTCTAAAATAGCCATGAACGACCATTTTCAATAATTCCGAAGGCTAACACCTATGGATTTTTGACCAATAAATGGTCTCCACCAGAAATCCAAGAATGTGATCTATGGCAAGGAAACATATGTGGATTGAGGTGTACGAGCCTCTGGTCGATGATAAATGGCCACACAACCCCCCATTTTTGTGGAAAATAGCCATGAACGACCATTTTCAATAATTCCGAAGGCTAACACATACGGATTTTTGACCAAGAAATGGTCTCCACCAGAAATCCAAGAATGTGATCTATGGCAAGGAAACATATGTGGGGTGAGGTGTACGAGCCTCTGGTCGATGATCAATGGCCACACAACCCCCTTTTTGTCGAAAATAGCCATGAACGACCATTTTCAATAATACCGAAGGCTAACACCTACGAATTTCTGACCAAGAAATGGACTCCATCAGAAATCCAAGAATGTGATCTATGGCAAGGAAACATATGTGGGGTAAGGTGTATGAGCCTCTGGTCGATGATCAATGGCCACACAACCCCCATTTTCGATAATACCGAAGGCTAACACGTACGGATTTTTGACCAAGAAATGGTCTCCACCAAAAATCCAAGAATTTGATCTATGGCAAGGAAACATATGTGGGGTGAGGTGTACGAGCCTCTGGTCGATGATCAATGGCCAGACAACCACCATTTTGGTAGAAAATAGCCATGAACAACCATTTTCAATAATACCGAAGGCTAACACCTATGGATTTTCGACCAAGAAATGGTCTCCGCTAGAAATCCAAGAATGTGATCTATGGCAAGGAAACATATGTGGGGTGAGGTGTACGAGCCTCTGGTCGATGATCAATGGCCACACAACAACCATTTTTGTCGACAATAGCCATGAACAACCATTTTCAATAATATCGAAGGCTAACACCTACGGATTTTTGACCAAGAAATGGTCTCCACCAGAAATCCAAGAATGTGATCTATGGCAAGGAAACATATGTGGGGTGAGGTGTACGAGCCTCTGGTCGATGATCAATGGCCACACAACCCTCTTTTTTGTCGAAAATAGCCATGAACGACCATTTTCAATAATACCGAAGGCTAACACCTACGAATTTCTGACCAAGAAATGGACTCCATCAGAAATCCAAGAATGTGATCTATGGCAAGGAAACATATGTGGGGTAAGGTGTACGAGCCTCTGGTCGATGATCAATGGCCACACAACCCCCATTTTCAATAATACCGAAGGCTAACACGTACGGATTTTTGACCAAGAAATGGTCTCCACCAAAAATCCAAGAATTTGATCTATGGCAAGGAAACATATGTGGGGTGAGGTGTACGAGCCTCTGGTCGATGATCAATGGCCAGACAACCACCATTTTGGTAGAGAATAGCCATGAACAACCATTTTCAATAATACCGAAGGCTAACACCTATGGATTTTCGACCAAGAAATGGTCTCCACTAGAAATCCAAGAATGTGATCTATGGCAAGGAAACATATGTGGGGTGAGGTGTACGAGCCTCTGGTCGATGATCAATGGCCACACAACAACCATTTTTGTCGACAATAGCCATGAACAACCATTTTCAATAATATTGAAGGCTAACACCTACGGATTTTTGACCAAGAAATGGTCTCCACCAGAAATCCAAGAAT
The DNA here is from genome assembly GCA_029449295.1 of Zea luxurians. Lineage (NCBI taxonomy): Eukaryota > Viridiplantae > Streptophyta > Magnoliopsida > Poales > Poaceae > Zea > Zea luxurians. Next base: position 385,463 of record JAOPSE010000161.1, read on the forward strand.
GTGATCTATGGCAAGGAAACATATGTGGGGTGAGGTGTACGAGCCTCTGGTCGATGATCAATGGCCACACAACCCCCATTTTTGTCGAAAATAGCCATGAACGACCATTTTCAATAATATCGAACGCTAACACCTACGAATTTCTGACCAAGAAATGGACTCCATCAGAAATCCAAGAATGTGATCTATGGCAAGGAAACATATGTGGGGTACGGTGTACGAGCCTCTGGTCGATGATCAATGGCCACACAACCCTCATTTTCAATAATACCGAAAGCTAACACGTACGAAGTTTTGACCACGAAATGTCTCCACCAGAAATCTAATAATATGATCTATGGCAAGGAAACATATGTGGGGTGAGGTGTACGAGCCTCTGGTCGATGATCAATGGCCACACAACCACCATTTTTGTCGAAAATAGTCATGAACAACCATTTTCAATAATACCGAAGGCTAACACCTACGGATTTTTGACCAAGAAATGGTCTCCACCAGAAATCCAAGAATGTGATCTATGACAAGGAAACATACGTGGGGTGAGGTGTACAAGCCTATGGTCGATGATCAATGGCCACACAACACCCATTTTTGTCGAAAATAGCCATGAACAACCATTTTCAATGACACTAAAGGCTAACACCTACGGATTTTTGACCAAGAAATGGTCTCCACCAGAAATCCAAGAATGTGATCTATGGCAAGGAAACATATGTGTAGTGAGGTGTATGAGCCTCTAGTCGAAGATCAATGGCCACACAACCCCCATTTTTGTCAAAAATAGCCATGAATGACCATTTTCAATAATACCGGAGGCTAAAACATTCGGATTTTTGCCCATGAAATGGTCTCCACCAGAAATCCAAGAATGTGATCTATGGCAAGGAAACATATGTGGGGTGAGGTGTATGAGCCTCTGGTCGATGATAAATGGCCACACAACCCCCATTTTTGTCAAAAATAGCCATGAACGACCATTTTCAATAATACCGAAGGCTAACACGTACGGATTTTTGACCAAGAAATGGTCTCCACCAGAAATCCAAGAATCTGATCTATGGCAAGCAAACATATGTGGGTGAGGTGTACGAGCCTCTGGTCGATGATAAATGGCCACACAACCCCCATTTTCAATAATACCGAAGGCTAACACGTACAAATTTTTTACCAAGAAATGGTCTCCACCAGAAATCCAAGAATGTGATCTATGGCAAGGAAACATATGTGGGGTGAGGTGTACGAGCCTCTGGTCGATGATCAATGGCCACACAACCCCCATTTTCAATAATACCGAAGTCTAACACGTACAAATTTTTGACCAAGAAATGGTCTCCACCAAAAATCCAAGAATGTGATCTATGGCAAGGAAACATATGTGGGGAGAGGTGTACGAGCCTCTGGTCGATGATAAATGGCCACACAACCACCATTTTTGTCGAAAATAGCCATGAACAACCATTTTCAATAATACTGAAGGCTAACACCTACGGATTTTTGACCAAGAAATGGACTCCACCAGAAATCCAAGAATGTGATCTATGACAAGGAAACATACTTGGGATGAGGTGTACAAGCCTATGGCCGATGATCAATGGCCACACAACCCCCATTTTTGTCGAAAATAGCCATGAACGACCATTTTCAATGACACTAAAGGCTAACACCTACGGATTTTTGACCAAGAAATGGTCTCCACCAGAAGTCCAAGAATGTGATCTATGACAAGGAAACATATGTGTAGTGAGGTGTGTGAGCCTCTAGTCGAAGATCAATGGCCACACAACCCCCATTTTTGTCAAAAATAGCCATGAATGACCATTTTCAATAATACCGGAGGCTAAAACATTCGGATTTTTGCCCAAGAAATGGTCTCCACCAGAAATCCAAGAATGTGATCTTTGGCAAGGAAACATATGTGGGGTGAGGTGTATGAGCCTCTGGTCGATGATAAATGGCCACACAACCCCCAATTTTGTCGAAAATAGCCATGAACGACCATTTTCAATAATACCGAAGGCTAACACGTACAGATTTTTGACCAAGAAATGGTCTCCACCAGAAATCCAAGAACCTGATCTATGGCAAGGAAACATATGTGGGGTGAGGTGTACGAGCCTCTGATCGATGATCAATGGCCACACAAACCCCATTTTTGTCGAAAATAGCCATGAACGACCATTTTCAATAATACCGAAGCCTAACACATACGGATTTTTGACCAAGAAATGGTCTCCACCAGAAATCCAAGAATGTGATCTATGGCAAGGAAACATATGTGGGGTGAGGTGTACGAGCCTCTGGTCGATGATCAATGGCCACACAACCCACATTTTTGTCGAAAATAGCCATGAACGACCATTTTCAATAATACCGAAGGCTAACACCTACGAATTTCTGACCAAGAAATGGACTCCACCAGAAATCCAAGAATGTGATTTGTGGCAAGGAAACATATTTGGGGTGAGGTGTACGAGCCTCTGGTCGATGATCAATGGCCACACAACCCCCATTTTCAAAAATACTAGAAATGTGATCTATGGCAAGGAAACATGTGGGGTGAGGTGTACGAGCCTCTGATCGATGATCAATGGCCACACAAACCCCATTTTTGTCGAAAATAGCCATGAACGACCATTTTCAATAATACCGAAGGCTAACACCTACGAATTTCTGACCATGAAATGGACTCCACCAGAAATCCAAGAATGTGATCTATGGCAAGGAAACATATGTGGGGTGAGGTGTACGAGCCTCTGGTCGATGATCAATGGCCACACAACCCCCATTTTCAATAATACCGAAGGCTAACACGTACAGATTTTTGACTAAGAAATGGTCTCCACCAGAAATCCAAGAACGTGATCTATGGCAAGGAAACATATGGGGGTGAGGTGTACGAGCCTCTGGTCGATGATCAATGGCCACACAACCACTATTTTTGTCGAAAATAGCCATGAACGACCATTTTCAATGACACTAAAGGCTAACACCTACGGATTTTTGACCAAGAAATGGTCTCCACCAGAAATCCAAGAATGTGATCTATGGCAAGGAAACATATGTGTAGTGAGGTGTATGAGCCTCTAGTCGAAGATCAATGGCCACACAACCCCCATTTTTGTCAAAAATAGCCATGAATGACCATTTTCAATAATACCGAAGGCTAAAACATTCGGATTTTTGCCCAAGAAATGGTCTCCACCAGAAATCCAAGAATGTGATCTATGGCAAGGAAACATATGTGGGGTGAGGTGTATGAGCCTCTGGTCGATGATAAATGGCCACACAACCCCCATTTTTGTCGAAAATAGCCATGAACGACCATTTTCAATAATACCGAATGCTAACACGTACGAATTTTTGACCAAGAAATGGTCTCCACCAGAAATCCAAGAATCTGATCTATGGCAAGCAAACATATGTGGGGTGAGGTGTACGAGCCTCTAGCCGATGATAAATGGCCACACAACCCCCATTTTTGTCGAAAATAGCCATGAACGACCATTTTCAATGATACCGAAGGCTAACACATACGAATTTCTGACCAAGAAATGGACTCCACCAAAAATCCAAGAATGTGATCTATGGCAAGGAAACATATGTGGGGTGAGGTGTACGAGCCTCTGGTCGATGATCAATGGCCACACAACCCCCATTTTCAATAATACCGAAGGCTAACACGTACGGATTTTTGACCAAGAAATGGTCTCCACCAGAAATCCAAGAATGTGATCTATGGCAAGGAAACATATGTGGGGTGAGGTGTACGAGCCTCTGGTCGATGATAAATGGCCACACAACTACCATTTTTGTCGAAAATAGCCATGAACAACCATTTTCAATAATACCGAAGGCTAACACATACGTATTTTTGACCAAGAAATGGTCTCAACCAGAAATCCAAGAATGTGATCTATGACAAGGAAACATACTTGGGGTGAGGTGTACAAGCCTATGGCCGATGATCAATGGCCACACAACCCCCATTTTTGTCGAAAATAGCCATGAACGACCATTTTCCATTACACTAAAGGCTAACACCTACGGATTTTTGACCAAGAAATGGTCTCCACTAGAAGTCCAAGAATGTGATCCATGACAAGGAAACATATGTGTAGTGAGGTGTGTGAGCCTCTAGTCGAAGATCAATGGCCACACAACCCCCATTTTTGTCAAAAATAGCCATGAATGACCATTTTCAATAATATCGGAGGCTAAAACATTCGGATTTTTGCCCAAGAAATGGTCTCCACCAGAAATCCAAGAATGTGATCTATGGCAAGGAAACATATGTGGGGTGAGGTGTATGAGCCTCTGGTCGATTATAAATGGCCACACAACCCCCAATTTTGTCGAAAATAGCCATGAACGACCATTTTCAATAATACCGAAGGCTAACACGTACGGATTTTTGACCAAGAAATGGTCTCCACAAGAAATCCAAGAATCTGATCTATGGCAAGCAAACATATGTGGGGTGAGGTGTACGAGCCTCTGGCCGATGATAAATGGCCACACAACCCCCATTTTTGTCGAAAATAGCCATGAACGACCATTTTCAATGATACCGAAGGCTAACACATACGAATTTCTGACCAAGAAATGGACTCCACCAAAAATCAAAGAATGTGATCTATGGCAAGGAAACATATGTGGGGTGAGGTGTACGAGCCTCTGGTCGATGATCAATGGCCACACAACCCTCATTTTCAATAATACCGAAGGCTAACGCGTACGGATTTTTGACCAAGAAATGGTCTCCACCAGAAATCCAAGAATGTGATCTATGGCAAGGAAACATATGTGGGGTGAGGTGTACGAGCCTCTGGTCGATGATAAATGGCCACACAACTACCATTTTTTTCGAAAATAGCCATGAACAACCATTTTCAATAATACCGAAGGCTAACACATACGTATTTTTGACCAAGAAATGGTCTCCACCAGAAAGCCAAGAATTTGATCTATGACAAGGAAACATACTTGGGGTGAGGTGTACAAGCCTATGGCCGATGATCAATGGCCACACAACCCCCATTTTTGTCGAAAATAGCCATGAACGACCATTTTCAATGACACTAAAGGCTAACACCTATGGATTTTTGACCAAGAAATGGTCTCCACCAGAAGTCCAAGAATGTGATCCATGACAAGGAAACATATGTGTAGTGAGGTGTGTGAGCCTCTAGTCGAAGATCAATGGCCACACAACCCCCATTTTTGTCAAAAATAGCCATGAATGACCATTTTCAATAATATCGGAGGCTAAAACATTCGGATTTTTGCTCAAGAAATGGTCTCCACCAGAAATCCAAGAATGTGATCTATGGCAAGGAAACATATGTGGGGTGAGGGGTATGAGCCTTTGGTCGATTATAAATGGCCATACAACCCCCAATTTTGTCGAAAATAGCCATGAACGACCATTTTCAATAATACCGAAGGCTAACACGTACGGATTTTTGACCAAGCAATGGTCTCCACCAGAAATCCAAGAATCTGATCTAGGGCAAGGAAACATATGTGGGGTGAGGTGTACGAGTGATCGATGATCAATTGCCACACAAACCCCATTTTTGTCGAAAATAGCCATGAACGATCATTTTCAATAATACCGAAGCCTAACACGTACAAATTTTTGACCAAGAAATGGTCTCCACCAGAAATCCAAGAATGTGATCTATGGCAAGGAAACATATGTGGGGTGAGGTGTACGAGCCTCTTGTCGATGATCAATGGCCACACAACCCACATTTTTGTCGAAAATAGCCATGAACGACCGTTTTACATAATACCGAAGGCTCACACCTACGAATTTCTGACCAAGAAATGGACTCCACCAGAAATCCAAGAATGTGATCTATGGCAAGGAAACATATTTGGGTAAGGTGTACGAGCCTCTGGTTGATGATCAATGGCCACACAACCCCCATTTTCAATAATACCGAAGGCAAACACGTACAGATTTTTGACTAAGAAATGGTCTCCACCAGAAATCCAAGAACGTGATCTATGGCAAGAAAACATATCTGGGGTGAGGTGTACGAGCCTTTGGTCGATGATCAATGGCCACACAACAAGATCAATGGCCACACAACCCCCATTTTTGTCAAAAATAGCCAAGAATGACCATTTTCAACAATACCGAAGGCTAAAACATTCGGATTTTTGCCCAAGAAATGGTCTCCACTAGAAATCCTATAATGTGATCTATGGCAAGGAAACATATGTGGGGTGAGGTGTACGAGCCTCTGGTCGATGATAAATGGCCACACAACCCCCATTTTTGTCTAAAATAGCCATGAACGACCATTTTCAATAATTCCGAAGGCTAACACATACGGATTTTTGACCAAGAAATGGTCTCCACTAGAAATCCAAGAATGTGATCTCTAGCAAGGAAACATATGTGGGGTGAGGTGTACGAGCCTCTAGTCGATGATCAATGGGTACACAACCCCCCATTTTTGTCGAAAATAGCCATGAACGACCATTTTCAATAATACCGAAGGCTAACACCTATGAATTTCTGACCAAGAAATGGACTCCAACAGAAATCCAAGAATGTGATCTATGGCAAGGAAACATATTTGGGGTGAAGTGTACGAGCCTCTGGTTGATGATCAATGGCCACACAACCCCCGTTTTCAATAATACCGAAGCCTAACACGTACGGATCTTTGACCAAGAAATGGTCTCCACCAGAAATCCAAGAATGTGATCTATGGCAAGGAAACATATGTGGGGTGAGGTGTATGAGCCTCCCATTTTTGTCGAAAATAGCCATGAACGACCATTTTCAATAATACCGAAGGCTAACATGTACGGATTTTTGACCAAGAAATGGTCTCCACCCGAAATCCAAGAATGTGATCTATGGCATGGAAACATATGTGGGGTGAGGTGTATGACCCTCTGGTCGATGATCAATGGCCACACAACCCCCATTTTTGTCAAAAATAGCCATGAACGACCATTTTCAGTGACACTGAAGGCTAACACCTACGGATTTTTGACCAAGAAATGGTCTCCACCATAAATCCAAGAATGTGTCTATGGAAAGGAAACATATGTGTAGTGAGGTGTGTGAGCCTCTGGTCAAAGATCAATGGCCACACAACCCCCATTTTTGTCAAAAATAGCCATGAATGACCATTTTCAATAATACCGAAGGCTAAAACATTCGGATTTTTGCCCAAGAAATGGTCTCCACCAGAAATCCAAGAATGTGATCTATGGCAAGGAAACATATGTGGGGTGAGGTGTACGAGCATCTGGTCGATGATCAATCGCTACACAACCCCCATTTTCGTCGAAAATAGCCATGAACGACCATTTTTAATAATACCGTAGGCTAACACGTACGGATTTTTGACCAAGAAATGGTCTGTACCAGCAATCCAAGAATGTGATCTATGGCAAGGAAACATATGTGGGGTGAGGTGTACGAGCCTCTGGTCGATGATAAATGGGCACACAACCCCCATTTTTGTCGAAAATAGCCATGAACGACCATTTTCAATAATACCGAAGGTTAACACCTACGGATTTTTGACCAAGAAATGGTCTCCACCATAATTCCAAGAATGTGACCTATGGCAAGGAAACATATGTGGAGTGAGGTGTACGAGCCTCTGGTCGAAGATCAATGGCCACACAACCCCCATTTTTTGTCTAAAATAGCCATGAATGACCATTTTCAATAATACCGAAGGCTAACACATTCGGATTTTTGCCCAAGAAATGGTCTCCACCAGAAATCCAAGAATGTGATCTATGGAAAAGAAACATATGTGGGGTGAGGTGTACGAGCCTCTGGTCGATGATTAATGGCCACACAACCACCATTTTTGTCGAAAATAGCCATGAACGACCATTTTCAATAATACCAAAGGCAACACCTACGGATTTTTGACCAAGAAATAGTCTCCACCAAAACAATCCCCATTTTTGTCGAAAATAGCCATGAACGACCATTTTCGATGACACTGAAGGCTAACACCTACGGATTTTTGACCAAGAAATGGTATCCACCATAAATCCAAGAATGTGATCTATGGCAAGGAAACATATATGTAGTGAGGTGTATGAGCCTCTAGTCGAAGATCAATGGCCACACAACCCCATTTTTGTCAAAAATAGCCATGAATGACCATTTTCAATAATACCGAAGGCTAAAACATTCGGATTTTTGCCCAAGAAATGGTCTCCACCAGAAATCCAAGAATGTGATCTATGGCAAGGAAACATATGTGGGGTGAGGTGTATGAGCCTCTGGTCGATGATAAATGGCCACACAACCCCCATTTTCGTCGAAAATAGCCATGAACGACCATTTTCAATAATACCAAAGGATAACACCTACGGATTTTTGACCAAGAAATGGTCTCCACCAGAAATCCAAGCATGTGATCTATGGCAAGGAAACATATGTGGGGTGAGGTGTACGAGCCTCTAGTCAATGATCATTGGCCACACAACCCCCATTTTAGTCAAAAATAGCCATGAACGACCATTTTCAATAATACCGAAGGCTAACACCTATGGATTTTTTACCAAGAAATGGTCTCCACCATAAATCCAAGAATGTGATCTATGGCAAGGAAACATATGTGTAGTGAGGTGTATGAGCCTCTGGTCGAAGATCAATGGCCACACAACCCCCATTTTTGTCAAAAATAGCCATGAATGACCATTTTCAATAATACCTAAGGCTAACACATTCGGATTTTTGCCCAGGAAATGGTCTCCACCAAAAATCCAAGAATGTGATATATGGCAAAGAAACATATGTGGGGTGAGGTGTACGAGCCTCTGGTCGATGATCAATGGCCACACAACCCCCATTTTTGTCGAAAATAGCCATGAACGACCATTTTCAATAATACCGAAGGCTAACACCTACGGATTTTTGACCAAGAAATGGTCTCCACCAGAAATCCAAGAATTTGATCTATGGCAAGGAAACATATGTGGGGTGAGGTGTACTGTGGCGGAACTGCCCGAATTATTCCAACTTAAGTGCCTAAGTCCCGCCTTAGAGGCTAGACCACACTTAAATGGGAATAACCCGTCAATCCCTCGGATCTAGTCCGACGAGGCCACTGACAGGATCAAGTACCACAGTCTCACTCGATGGTAAGTCACAGAGCAAATACAATAAAGAATAAAACCATACATAAGGAGTATTAAAGTTATTACATCATCATTGGAGTTTTAGCAAAAGTAGTCATCATTTTTCGAAGTGCAGCAGAATAAAACTAACGGTAAAATAAACAGAGAGATGGGGAAGCCTGTCCCATCACTCCTCATGCTCCTCCTCAGCCGAGGTAGGATCCCACTCGACTGTCCAACCAGGTGTCAAGATGGACGACCGAGTCACTCCAGCAACCATGTCCTCCAGAGAACCTGTAAAAAATTATGCCACAAGCAAGGCTGAATATACTAATACTCAGCTAGACTTACCCGGTGTGAGGAGTCTACTCCTCTACCTCTAGACATGCAGCTGTTTGGCTGTGGGGTTTGGTTGCCAAAAGCACTAGCTAAGTTTATAAATCAAGTTTTAACTTTGTCAAGTTTTAGTGTGACTCTCTTAAGACTAGATATGTACTATCTACTCATTCATGGTATCAAGCAAATTTAGCAATCAACATCTTTTGTCACATTATCACATTTCCACTTGTTACTCAATGCAGTACAATGGATCAAGCAGTCTCATTAGCTGCGAGAAGCAGACGATTCGAATCGAGTTTTTATCCTTGCAAGGTAAACCTAAACACACGACGTGGCGAGGCACTCCGTCCCCACACACATCAACCGTCCCCATCGATTCCCCGTCAGCAGATCAGGGCTCACCGCCTTGGCGTACAATGCTTCACTGACCCCGACTGCCGTCGTGCAGTGACCGCACTTGTACCCACCATAACCGGAATGGGAGACCACGTCTCAGGTCGCGTGAGGGGCAAAGTCTACTGCCAGGTTCAATCAGGTACTAGGCTTACCGATTTACCATATTTCTCGGCATGTGCTTAGTACGTTCAAACGCTTGACACAGGTATCCGCACGTTAATCCTTATTCCAATTTCATCTCGTAGACCACGCATCCCCATGGATCCGTGTCCACAGACCAACATCAGTATGATATGAAAGTGGGTACAATCAATGTCCTGACCTCGCGCGAGTGCTAGAAAAAATCACTGGACTTCTACCGAGATCCCTAATTAGTAAAGCAGCTACTCGACCTAGCATACTAGTATTCATCTCAATAGGATTCCTGAGATCATGCAACTAGGGTTTCAAACAACTCCTACACTTAAGTGCACATTCAATCCTAAAATCATTAAGTGTAGTAAAATAGCATAATAAACAGGTTATGCATAAACCGGGGCTTGCCTTCCAAAGCTGGGGCAGGCAGATCCTCTGGTGCAGGCTCTGGTGCTGGATCCGGGGCTACCTCCTGAGCAGCTCCTTGCTCCGGCACGAGGATGTACTCTTCGTCAGCGAGGTTGCAATCTATCGAATGCAATGAATAGGAATATGTATGTCATGATTATGCAGGATTTAACAACCATTATGGTAAATGAAGAAAAACTAAGTTAGTTAGTAACTTAGGGTTTCTTGGTCATACATGGCTTTTAGTGGTGTATGCTTATCATTTTAGGTTTGGATTTTGTTGGCGATAAGCATAGTGAATTGAACTTGGATTTCCCTTAGATGTTTTAGTGGACAATTGAGGGATTTTGTTGGTTGGGTTTAAAATGACATTACTCTCCATTATCAATTTCCTTTTTCATTTTCTATTTATGAATTCTAGGTGGGGTTGAACTACAACAGTGGTTCAACCTATTCCAAAAATTCTGTAAATTTTACAGGGGGTTACTATTGGTCAATGTGGTTTGTCCTATGAATTTGAGGTGTGATTTAAATGGGATTTCTGTACCAAATTGTATTTTTGCCCAATTACATAGGTGATATTAGGCCTCTGTGTTAAAAATCATAGAAAAAGGCATACTGGATATTTAGTTGTGGATTTCTAAAGTTTTATGTCAAAAAGGCACTGATTACTATATTGTTATTTGAAAAATGTCAAACAACAGATTTCATATTTTTCCTATATTCTTAATAACAAAACATTAGTTATCCCAAGGGTTGGGGTGTTTTCTCCTTGGGGTTATTTTTCTAGGGTTTTTCTAAGTTTTACTTGTTTTCTTAAAATAAAATATATCCCATTTATTTTATACTAAACCAGGATATAATAAATTTTTCTAGTGAACTATACTGAATAAGTAAACTAACAAAAATGTGGGTGCTCCCTGGTTCTTTATTTAAATTACCTTTTCTATTTTCTTTAACTTTAAACACAAGGTGAATTAAATGGCAAACTCTACCTTAATGGGGTATACAGAGGGGTTTATCATTTTTAAACAGGTTAGTAGGTGATCAAGTACTTCTCTAAATTTTCTTAACCTCAGTCAAATAGTGTAACTATTTTTCCTTATTTCTTTTAGCTTTTGGCCAGTTAATCTTTTAATTCAAAACTCTAAAGTTTCCTGTAACACTAAGGGGTTTTATATTTTTCCTAAGTGGTTTACATTATTTAAGATCTGGCAAAATTGGTTTGACTCGATTTGGGTGAACAAAACAGAAGATATGAATTTTGCAAGTTCTGTTTGAATTTAAAACAGATTAATAAAAAGGTTTCCTGGAAAAACAGTTTACACCGAGGACCCTGGGTTTAATCCAAATCAACCCACTCAAATCTACCCCTGCGCCACTATTCCCCTGAGTCACTGACAGTTCAAAAATCCCCCCGACCTTTCCTTCTTCTTCCCCGAGGTCCTTCCCCTAATGCAAACAGTATTCACGGGAAAGAAAAGGGCGGTGCGGCTTACCGGCGGCGAGGGAGGTCCGGCGAGGGGCGGGGTTGGCTCCGGGAGGTCCTGGCAGTCACAGCGGTGTACGGCTCGACGGCGGAGGTGGCCGGAATCGGCCGGTCCACGCGCGCAGGCGGGTGATCTCGTCGGCGGCGGGTGTTCTGGCTAAACCACGGCGATCTAGTTCAATCAAATGGCACGATGAGCTCCACGAGGTGACGTAGAGGCTATGTGCACAAGGAATTGAAGAATGGGGCAGAGATTTACCCGGTCTACGTTCACCGGTGATCGGGTGAAGTCCGACGACCGTGGACTGGCTTCTCCGGTGAAGCAAAGTCCGATTCCTTGCTCGGGGAGCTTCACCAAGGCATGCACGGTCTCTTCCAAGGGTCGGGCATGGCTGGGAAGGGCTCTGTTGGCCGGTCTATGGTGGCAGGGGCTCGGGTGGCTGCGGGCACGCCGTGCGCGGGGCAAACGCCGGTGGTTTCGGGCTCCGGTGAGGTCGAGCGTGCGCGGAGGAGTATGGTCGACACCTGAGGGTGACTTATAGGCGCGGGCGCGAGTAGGAGACGCGGGCACGGCTTGGCATGGCGCGGGGCGCGCGGGGTCGGGCGCGGGCGTGCTCTGGCGCGCCCAGAACGCGTCGAACACGTGGAGGTGTTCTTCTGCCCATGTTCAAAAGCTTGCTGAGATCGCATACGTGCGAATCTTGGCAAAAATCCGGCGCAGACCTCTTCCTGGCACCTATGGCTATCTCTTGTATGTGAGTTCCAAGGGAAGATAAGCCCTAGGTCAGAAGATATGCGGACGCCAAATCTGGCTTGTCTCCCTACCCACTTCGCGACAAAAGTGATGCCAAGACATGTCAAATGAGTTTGACATGGGTTCAAATTTTTCCAGGGTGTACCTTAGGTGGTTTGGCACATTTTTGGTATTTAGACCAAATGGTTTTGGTGCCATTTACTAAGTGAACACGTCTGATCTTTAGATTAGGGTTAAAATTTGACATAGAGAGAATTAGAGAGCTCTAGCTCTCTCTGTATTTAAGGAATGGATTTGGGGTTTCTTAAGGGGTCTTTTTGCAAAGTTTCCTCTCTATATTTGTAGATTAATATGTTACTTAACTTTAGCCAAAGGTTAGGTCATGATTTGCACATTTGCTTAATCCCCCCCCCCTTCAACCAAGGTTTTAGGAGATAGGGGTTCAAGATGGGTCTAGGGTTTACTCCCCTCCTGCCCAAGGTGATAATTGCACAAAAGCTTCGGTAATACTTTTGGTCATTCACATTCTTGGGTAAAACATGGTCTCCAAAGTTTTTATGCTCTGCTCCTCAAGTTTCTTCCACATGTGATCACAGTCATTAGTGCGTAGATGTGCTATGGCCATGGTAACACCTGGGGTGTTACAGCCCTCCCCCCTTAAAGGAATCTCGTCCCGAGATTTTAGGTAGAGTCCTTTGGAGGGGTGCCAAGAAGGTGTGTTGGTGTGTTGTTCCTTCTTTGATTCAAGTTTCACTAGTTAACTGCTCTTCGAATGTCATTCTCTTTGCGACTTCAGAAGGAAGTCCTTTTAAGTCAAATCCACAACTTATACTACCCTTATCTTCTAAGTTTTTCTTTATATTAGTATTCAAAGGGCAGGTGGGGGGTTTTGGGTTACGTACCGACTCTTTTGGGCAGAAAGTCGGGGAAGCGAGAGCGTAGAAAATCCTTAGTCTCCCATGTAGCTTCTTCTACTGAATCGTGACTCCACTGAACCTTATACATTCTGATCGACCTTGCCCGCGTTGATCTCTCTTTCTGATCCAATACCTTGACGGGGTACTCTTGATAGGACAGGTCTGGTTCTATCTCAATTTCTGGTTCAGGTAGAACTTCAGTGGGTAAGCGGACACATTTTCGCAGCTGAGACACATGGAACACATCATGAAGAGCTGACATGTGTGGTGGCAACTTCAATTGATATGCTACTGGTCCACAAGTTTCCTTGATCTCGTAGGGCCCCATGTAGCGAGGAGCTAACTTGCCCTTGATCCCAAATCTCTGGACACCCTTGGTGGGTGACACCTTAAGATAAACATGCTCTCCCACTTCAAACTGTAGAGGTTTCCGCCTCTTATCATGATATCTCTTTTGCCTGGCCTGAGAAGCTTCTAAGTTCTTCTTAATGACTCTGACTTTTTCCTCTGCTTCAAGTACCAAATCTGGCCCAAATATTTCCCTCTCTCCTGCTTGAGACTAATTCAGCGGGGTCCTACACCTTCTCCTATACAAGGCTTCAAAAGGTGCCATCTTTAGTCTGGACTGGTAGCTGTTATTATAAGAAAACTCTGCCAAAGAAAGACACTTGTCCCAATCCTTTCCATATTGTAGCACACATGCCCTCAACATGTCTTCCAATATCTGATTTACCCTTTCGGTCTGGCCATCTGTTTGAGGATGGTATGCTGAGCTTCGTAGTACATGGGTCCCAAGTGATTCCTGCAATTGCTCCCAAAATTGTGCCACAAACAGTGCTCCCCTGTCAGATACAATGGTCTTTGGAATACCATGCAAACGCACTATCTGATCAACATATAGTTCTGCATATTTCTCTGTCTTGTGGGTGGTGTGCACTGGCAGCAAATGAGCGGTCTTGGTCAATCTATCCACAATAACCCAAATAGAATCATGGTGCCGGGGGGTATTGGGCAATCCCACGATGAAATCCATGCAAATGTCCTCCCATTTCCATGATGGTATGGGAAGGGGTTGTAAAGGGCCTACTACCTTCAAATGACTGACCTTGATTCTCTGGCAGGTGTCACACTCGGATACATACTTGGCAATTTCCCTCTTCATTCTGGTCCACCAGTATAAGGATCTGAGATCATGATACATCTTGTTGCTGTTGGGGTGCATGGAGAATTTTGAAAGGTGAGCTTCATCCAATATCTTCTTTCTAAGCTCAGGGACCTTGGGAACAACCAATCAATCTCCAAACCAGAGAATTCCTTTGCAGTCCTGACGGAAGCATTTGTATTTTTCTACTCTCTGCTTAATCATTTCCTTGATAACCTGAACACCCTTGTCTTCAATTTGTGCCCTGATTATTTGCTCTTCTAATGTGGGTGCCACCGAGATATAACTTAAGGCACCTGAAGAAACAACTTCCAGGTTCAGCTTGCACAACTCATCACACAGGGTGGTAACTCTTGCATCCATGCTCATACAATTGCACTGGGCCTTTCTGCTCAAGGCATCTGCCACAACGTTGGCTTTGCCAGGGTGGTAATGCACCTCCAAGTTATAGTCCTTGATTAACTCTAACCATCTTCTCTGCCTCATATTTAGATCTGCCTGAGTGAAAATGTATTTGAGACTCTTATGATCAGTGTAAATGTTACAGTGAGCTCCCATCAAATAATGTCTCCATATCTTGAGAGCATGAACCACAGCTGCTAACTCCAGATCATGTGTGGGATAGTTCTGCTCATGGGGTCTAAGTGCACGGGAGGCATAAGCAATTACTTTGTTATCTTGCATTAAGACGCATCCCAAACCAGTACAGGAAGCATCGCAATACACTTCAAAGGGCTTGGTGTTGTCCGGTTGAGCTAGCACTAGGGCTGTTGTCAAGTGTTGCCTTAGTGTATGAAAGGCATCCTCACATTTCTGGCTCCAATTATACTTGACTCCCTTCTTCAACAGTTCAGTCATTGGTTTGGCAATTCTGGAGAAGTCTGGAATAAATCGTTGATAATACCCTGCCAATCCTAGAAAACTCCGAATCTGTCTCACTGTGGTAGGAGGTTCCCAATCCATTACTTCTTGTACCTTTTCAGGATCAACTGATATCCCATCCTGAGAAATTGTGTGACCCAAGAATTTAATTTCCCTCAGCCAGAATTCACATTTAGACAACTTGGCATACAAGCGATGATCGCGCAGTCGCTGAAGCACGATGTGCAGATGCTCAGTATGTCCGTCTTCATTCTTGGAATAGACCAGGATATCATCAATGAAAACCACTACAAATTTGTCCAGCTCTGGCATGAATACTTAGTTCATCAGATACATGAAATAAGCCAGGGCATTGGTTAGCCCAAAAGACATCACCAAAAACTCATAGAGCCCATATCTGGTAGAGAAGGACGTCTTGGGAATATCACTGGCACGGATCTTCATCTGATGGTAACCCGAGCGAAGGTCTATCTTGGAGAACACTTTGGCTCCCACCAACTGATCAAACAAAACATCAATGTGGGGCAGTGGGTATTTGTTCTTGATGGTCACCGCATTGAGAGGGCGGTAATCGACACACATTCTCAAACTCTCATCCTTCTTCTTCACAAATAAGGACGGACATCCCCATGGTGAAGTACTTGGGCGAATGAACCCCTTGTCCAACAACTCTTGCAGTTGCTTTTTCAGTTCTGCCAATTCCGCGGGAGGCATCCTATAGGGTCTCTTGGAGATAGGAGCGGTCCCGGGTTGCAATTCAATTGCGAACTCAATGTCTCTATCAGGTGGCATCCCTGGCAATTCATCGGGAAAAACATCTGGGTAGTCACAGACCACAGGGATTCTCTCAACCGGGGACTCCATCATGGTGAATGCACAAGAACGGGTACAACCCTGATCGGGTAGGTACAAGGTGATCTCACCATCCAGAGGGGAGTGGATTTTCTATGGCTCTGGCTGCGACATCAATCACCGTGTGGTGTCGCGATAACCAATCAGTCCCTAGGATGATATCCACACTATCCAATCCCATTATCAAGAGAGTGGTTTTAAATATGAAACTACCCAACTTAATTGGTACGTGTCTATTGATCTGATAGGTGGCAACCCTGCCTCCGGGTGTAGAAATTGTGATACCCCCATTGGTGTGGAGAAAAGGTAACTGACACTTGGCACTAAATTTGGTACTGGTAAAACTGTGTGATGCACCCGAATCAAAAAGAATAATTGCGGAATAATTCAAAACTGAAAAGATACCAGTCCAGACGGGTGCTCCCTCTAGAATATCAGCCATGGTGGTGAAATTTAGCCTGCCTTGCCTTACTTGCACTTTTTGTCTCTTGCCTTGATTCTGGTTGGCATTCTGTCCCTGCCTCTGCTGGTTCCTGGAGCAATTCTTGGCATAATGTCCGGTGTTGCCACAAGTGAAACACCTGTTGTCATTGGCCGGACGATGTTGCTGCTGCTGTTGATTGTTCCTCGGAGCTGGAAACTGGGTGCGGTTGGGTGCCTGCTGCTGCCGCTGTGGTCGGATCACCCAACGACCTTGCTGTTGCTGAGGTCCTCTGCTCTGAGTGTCAAACACGATCCTGAAGCATTGTGGCTGAGCTGAAGGTCCTGCCACAGTGGTCTTCCTCTTCTTCTCTGCCTGACGAGCTGTGGTACAGTCCTCCTGAGAAATGGCCATGTTGACTAACTCATTATAGCTACTGGCCCTGACTGTGTTGAGACAGTCACGGAGCTTAGTGCTGAGCCCCCTCCTGAACCTGTCCCTCTTCTTCTCGTCCGTGTCCGCATGATACCCGATATATTGGCACAGGTCATTAAAGGCCTGAGCATACTGTAACACTGTCCGGTTTCCTTGAGTGAGTGCCAGGAACTCGTTGAGCTTTTGGTCCATAATGCCTACTGGTATATGGTGCCCCCTGAAAGCTGCCTTGAACTCTCTCCATTCCACCTCTCGATCATCTGGCTGCATAGCAAGAAAATGGTACCACCATGTCCGCGCGGGTCCGCGAAGCTGCTGGGTGGCGAACCTGACCTTAGTGACCTCCGAACAAACTCCATGGAGTAGAGGGAATTTGGATTCCACCACTCTCAACCATACATCCGCATCAAGTGGGTCCTCTGCCCTGGTGAACAATGGGGGCTGGGTACTGAGGAACTCCTGGTAGGTGGCTGCCGTGGGGTGACACTGATGTTCACCACCACCATAGTGCTGAGGTGGTGGCTGACGCTGAGCTAGCTGTCTCAAGATCTCATTCTGCTGAGCCATTAGCTCCTGCAGAGTAGGAGGAGGTGGCGGTGGTGGAGGAACGCGCTCATTTTGACCACGACGCGCTCTCCCAGCCATCTGAAAAAAATCACATATATTTTCAATATCACAACTTTGACGTTCAAGGCTCAATCGCGGTGAAAGAGTCAAAAGGCGAAACCGATAGAGTCTCGCATAATCATAAATGATTTCACATGGCATAAACTTTTCTTCTTAATTAAGACTAACAACATTCTTCAACCATGCTTCCAAAAGAGTTTATCGCGATTACATCAATACCCCAAAAGACTCAACTCTATCTAGCCTAGTACCCTAAGGGTGCAAAAGCTAAGCTAGCTTCGAGGAGTTCTACCATCACCGACTTCTAACTCTATCCCTGCGACCTAGTGAGCAAACGAGGCAACACTCAACTCGGGGGAAGGTGGTCTCCCTAAGCCAACAGTGTCCAAGCTGGAGGCAGGCTCCTCTCCTCCCTCGATGTCGACATCCTCATTGGCCTCCATGTCCTGGATCTCCTGGTGATGCATATCCAGGTGCTCGTTAGCCTCCGCAAGCTGCTGCTGAGTGTTGATAAGCTGATCCTCGAGAACCTCGATGGTGTTCTCCCTGGTTCCCACTAGTTCCTCAAGCTCTTGGATCTCATTTGACAGTTGCTCCACCTGTAAGTCCTTTTCCACCATCTCTGTGGATATGTCAACCACAAGCTCCTCTCTGTTATCCAAGGTGATCTTAGTTGCCTCCAACAATGCCATCAGATGGGACATTGCCTCACCACGCATCACTTGCAGACGATACAGGGCATTCATGCACCGCACCGTCAAGTGAGCAGTCTGGCCTGGGTAGATAGCCCAGATGTCCTTGGCATGCTCCACTCGGTCCTTCCACATTGGGTCGTCCTCCCTCTCAGCGGGGAACAAGCCAATGGGGTGAGTGGACAGCTCCAAGTGGTGAAATCCGCAGAAAGTGGTCAGTCCGTGAAGAGCAATCGCCTCGATCGTATCCTCAGCCCGGTATCCAAAGGACTCAGAGTCCAGCGAACGCCAACCTGGCTGCAGGGGTTGAAGCTCTAGGGTCATCCTCACCCTACAGCGGGGCACACGGTGCTTCTCGAACTGCTGCACCACGTACTGAGGAGGCGTCGTGTAACCGGCCCCCTAAAGTATCTCCCACAAAATACGGGGAAAACCCTCTCGTGCAAGCCCGTCAGTGTGGGACAGTGCATTCCCTTCGTCCGAGGATCCGTGAGAAGTCATCTGTGTACGGTGAGGCATAAGTAAAAGAAAAGAATTATAAAAAGAAAAAGGAATCACAACTCAGCCTCTCTATAACCATGGCAGCGGTACTAGGGTACTTATTTGGTCATCATTTGTATCAAAAATTTTTACCCAATTATCCATTTGTTTAATTAATGATGCATGCATGCTCGTCCTGAACGACCTCACATCAATCTTAGAGGGAATAGGGAAGAACTCCGATCCCTTAAGGTAGCATGTAGGGCTTAATCACTTAGCCACCTAACTACCCCTCTATTATCCTAAGGCTTCACGTCCTAGGTCTATCCTTATCGTCCTAACGATCTATCCAACATTCGTTTCTAACCAGTTTTACTTTGAAAAAGGATGGTATTTATGGTTTATTGATTCCTCTTTGGTGGTACGAGCTCCGATACCAGCTGTGGCGAAACTGCCCGAATTATTCCAACTTAAGTGCCTAAGTCCCGCCTTAGAGGCTAGACCACACTTAAATGGGAATAACCCGTCGATCCCTCGGATCTAGTCCGACGAGGCCACTGACAGGATCAAGTACCACAGTCTCACTCGATGGTGAGTCACAGATCAAATACAATAAAGCATAAAACCATACATAAGGAGTATTAAACTTATTACATCATCATCGGAGTTTTAGCAAAAGTAGTCATCATTGTTCGAAGTGCAGCGGAATAAAACTAACAGTAAAATAAACAGAGAGATGGGGAAGCCTGTGTAGGATTACGGGGAGGCTACGCTAGCGCAAAACAAAAATTTCAACCCCATAATACCAAGAACTACTGCGGTTATAGGTCATGGAATTACCACTAGATGCGCAGAGCAGCGGAAGACGTCTCGATGTAGACGAACGCGTCGAGCAGTGCCGTGCAGTCGTCGGCGTCCTTCACGTCCTCGCACGGTTCGTCATAGTGCTCCAGATGCAGCACCTCCGAGGAATCCACACGTATAGGGATGAAGCGCCGCGTACCGAACTGCTAGGTTCGCGACGGCGGCTTGGCGAGGGCGAGAGGTGAGCGGCGGCTGCTCGTTTGCTGGTGGCAAATTAGGTTAAGCCTAACCGCGCCCCCGCCCCTCATTATATAGGCGTTATGGTGGGCTTCTGACACCGAGGCCCATCATTAACCCTAAAGCCCAGTCTAATTTCGGATCTAATCCGAGTTAGGCTTCCTTCCCCTTAAGTGTGTGACCCTATAGGTTCACGTACAAATAGACATAGCCCGAGTACTCTTACTTGGCCCAATAATTGACAGCGGCCTCTAGCAAGACATGTCAACTCCTAGGCGCACGTAAAGATCATATCAGACGAACCATTGCAACATTACGTACATGTTGTTCCCTTTGTCTCACGATATTTGGTCTGGCACTAAGCTGACCTCTCTTTCTCGATACTGTGAATTAGAATCCTTTCATAGCACGGCCATGCATTTCTTGATCCAATCACTCGAGGGGCCCAGAGATATCTCTCTCACAAAGAGAGGGACAAATTCCATCTTGACTGACCATGCCTCACAGCATGCTTCCTGACAAACCCAAAACTACCTTTATAACTACCCAGTTATGGAATAGCGTTTGATAGTCCCTAAGTAAGTCAATTCACATCTTGAGAACATGCGACAATCTCAGGTCTAAGGATACAGTATTCATGTTGCAAAAAGAGAACTATATTACAATATCTTACGTTGGGTCTGTCCAGCCTCATGTCATACATGCGCCCACATTATTAGTTTAACATCTCCATGTTCATGACTTGTGAAATGTAGTCATCAACTAATACATGTGCTAGTCATCGACTCTGACTAGGGTCATCATTTAGAATAACCATATAAGTAAAGAATCTCACAAACAATTCACATAATTGCTAATCAATACAAGGTGCCTTCCATGGATATTCAATTAAGCAATATATATATCATGGATACAAAGAAATATGCTCATCTCTATGATTATCTCTAGGGCATATTTCTAACAGTCTCCCACTTGCACTAGAGTTAATCTAGAAGATATCTAATACCCATAGATCTCATGTGTGCCTCATGCTTAGGTTGTGGAAGAGGTTTTGTCAAAGGATCAGCAACATTCAAATCCGTATGTATTTTGCATATCTTTATCTCACCCCGCCTAATGAATTCCCGTATGAGGTGAAACTTCCGCAGTACGTGTTTGTTTTTCTGGTGGTTCCTTGGCTCATTAGCTTGCGCAATAGCCCCATTGTTGTCACAATAGAGGTTCAATGGACTAGAAGCATTAGGAAACACACCAAGCTCGATGAGGAACTTCCTTATCCAAACACCTTCCTTCACAGATTCAGAAGCTGCAATGTACTCGGCTTCTGTTGTAGAATCAGTCACAGTCTCCTGTTTGGAACTCTTCCAACTAACAGCACCACCATTTATTGTGAACACAAAACCTGATTGCGATTTTAACTCGTCTGGGTCAGTTTGGAAGCTAGCATCGGTGTAACCAGTTACAACGAGCTCCTCCTTACCCCCATATACCAGGAACATATCTTTAGTCCTTCTTAAGTACTTAAGAATGCCTTTTACCGCTGTCCAGTGATCCTCACCTGGATCAGCCTGGTACCTACTCGTAGCACTTATAGCGTATGAAACATCTGGGCGTGTACTTATCATGGCATACATGATTGATCCAATTGCTGAGGCGTATCGTACCTTACTCATGCGCTCCCGCTCATTAGCCGTCGCAGGACATTGCATCTGGCTAAGGTGTTTACCATGTGACATAGGTATGAACCCTTTCTTGGACTGTTCCATGTTGAACCGTTTCAAAACCTTGTCAATGTACATATCTTGACTTAATCCTATAAGCCTCTTCGACCTATCTCTATAGATCCTTATGCCCAAAATATATGCTGCTTCCCCTAAGTCCTTCATAGAAAAACTCTTTTTCAGTGAAGCCTTGACGGACTCCAGCATAGGAATGTCATTCCCAATCAATAATATGTCATCCACATACAAGATCAGAAATACAACAGCGCTCCCACTTTCCTTCTTGTAAACACAAGCTTCTTCTTCATTCTGATGAAAACCAAGCCCTTTGATCACTTCATCAAAACGAATGTTCCAACTCCGAGAAGCTTGCTTCAACCCATAAATGGATTTCTGAAGTTTGCATATCTTTCCAGCATTGATCGGATCGACAAAACCCTCGGGCTGTATCATATACACGTCCTCATCTAGGTTTCCATTAAGGAAAGCTATTTTGACATCCATCTGCCAAATCTCATAATCGAAATATGCGGCAATAGCTAGAATGATCCGAATAGATTTAAGCATCGCTACTGGCGAGAATGTCTCGTCATAGTCAACTCCTTGAACTTGTTGAAAACCCTTTGCAACAAGTCGAGCCTTATAGATGTGAACATTTCCATCCATGTCTTTCTTCTTCTTATAGATCCATTTGCATTCTATAGGTCTAACACCATCAGGCGGGTCAACCAAGTTCCAAACTTGATTTTCTCCCATGGAATCTATCTCGGATCTCATGGCGACATGCCATTTCTCGGAATCTGGGTCCATCATCGCTTCTGAATATGTTGCAGGTTCGTCGTTGTCTAACAACAACACTTCCCCATTGCCCAACAATAGCACTTCTCCTCGTGCCTCGCGAAGCCTTGCTGACCTTCGTGGTTGTGGTGGTGATTCTCTTGCCATAGACGTCTCAACTTGTTCTGCTACATTAGCATCACTTGTTGAATCTTGTCCCACTGGCTCATCCTGAACTTCTTCAAGATACACCTTTTGTTTACTTTTCTCTCTTTTGAGAAACTCTTTCTCTAAGAACACACCGTTCCGGGCGACAAACACTTTGCCCTCTGACCGGTGGTAAAAGTAATATCCTAAAGTTTCCTTTGGATATCCCACGAACATGCACTTGTCCGATTTTGGAGTGAGTTTATCTGACTGAAGTCGCTTGACGTAAACCTCACAACCCCAAATCTTCAGAAAAGACAAACTGGGAGTCTTCCCAGTCCACATCTCATATGGTGTCTTAACTACGGACTTAGACGGTACCCTATTTAGTGTGAAAGCTGCTGTTTCTAGAGCGTATCCCCAAAACGACAAAGGTAGGTCCGACTGGCTCATCATTGATCGAACCATATCCAATAAAGTCCGATTACGTCGCTCAGACACGCCATTCCTCTAAGGCGTTCCAGGCGGCGTAAGCTGTGGAACAATTCCACAACTCTTTAGATGATTGCTAAACTCATGAATCAAATATTCACCTCCACGATCTGATCGCAGTGCTTTAATTTTCTTGCCACGCTGATTTTC
Organism: Zea luxurians; assembly: GCA_029449295.1. Classification (NCBI taxonomy): domain Eukaryota; kingdom Viridiplantae; phylum Streptophyta; class Magnoliopsida; order Poales; family Poaceae; genus Zea; species Zea luxurians. The sequence continues at coordinate 408,894 of JAOPSE010000161.1, forward strand.
TACTTCATTCTGAAACTCTTTGAACTTTTCTAAGGATTCAGACTTGTGTTTCATCAAGTATACATACCCATATCTACTAAAATCATCAGTGAAGGTTATGAAGTATTGGAATCCTCCCCTAGCTGTCGTACTCATTGGTCCGCACACATCAGTATGTATGAGTTCCAATAAATCTAACGTCCTCTCCGGTAAACCCATGAAGGGCGCCTTGGTCATCTTACCAAGTAAGCAAGCTTCACATGTCTCGTATGATTCAAAATCAAACGAAGTTAAAAGCCCATAAGAATGAAGCTTCTTCATGCGATTCTCACTTATATGACCCAAACGACAGTGTCACATGTAGGTAGGACTTAAATCATTAGGCCGAGGCCTTTTAGCACTAATATTACAGATAGGTGCATCATCAAGATTTAAAATGAATAACCCATTCATAATGGATGCAAAAGCCACAAACATGCCATTCTTAAAGATCACACAACCATTGTTTTCACTCGCAAATGAATAACCATCCTTCATCAAACATGAAGGAGACATAATGTTTCGACTCATACTAGGAACTAGATAACAATTATTTAACTCCAAAATAAATCCTGATGGGAGGTGGAGTTGCATCGTCCCGACGGTCAACACAGCAACTCTTGCATTATTGCCTACCCGGAAATCAACTTCTCCTCTTTTCACGCTTCTACTTCTTATCATTCCCTGCATCGAATTGCAAATATGGGCAACCGATCCGGTATCAAATACCCAAGAATTAATATAAGAATCAGCAAGAAAAATTTTTGTAATGTGAATAGCAAGTGTACCTGCTGCGGCTGTACCCTTACCGCCGCGATCCTTAATAGAGGCCAAGTACTGCTTGCAATTCCTTTTCCAGTGACCAAGTTCTTTGCAATAAAAGCACTCTGCATCTGCAGCTGGTCCAGCCTTGGGCTTTTGATTTGGCTTGGATACTGTATCCTTTGCCTTGCCCTTCTTCTTTTGAGATTTACCCTTCTTCTTAAAGTTGGGTTTGTTTTGGACCCCCATCACATGGCCGATGCTGCCAGCGCTTTTCTTTATGTCCCCCTCTGCAGTTTTCAGCATGCCACATAGTTCATTGAGGCCCCTCTCCGCCCCATGCATATGGTAGTTCGTGATGAAGTTTCCATAGCTGGGCGGAAGAGATGCCAAAATGAAGTCAGTGGCCAACTCTTGGCTTATTGGGAAGCCAAGCTTCTCCAACCTCTGACTGTAACCAACCATTTTGATTACGTGTGGCCCAACTGCTGCGCCTTCTTCTAGCTTGCATTCCAGAAAGGCTTTGGACACATTGAACCTTTCAGTCCTAGCCTGAGTCTGGAACATATCCTTGAGCGCCACGATCATATCGTGCACCTCATGGTTTGTCTCAAACTGCATCTGCAGCTCAGGCTCCATGCAAGCAAGCATTAGGCAACTCACTTCAAGATTAGTATCCATTGCTTTCTTGTAAGCGGTTTTAGCTGCAGCAGTTGCATTTTCACCAGGATCCTCTGGTAGTGGGGTGTCTAGAACATCTTCCTTTTTTTCAGCCCTGAGAACAATTCTCAGGTTACGGATCCAATCCGTATAGTTTGTTCCATTTAACTTATCCTTTTCAAGAATTGATCGCAAAGTAAATGTTGGTGTGCTAGGTGCCATTTATCTACAACAAAATAAAGCAAAATACTAAGACAAAAATATTCATGACAGAGTAAATCATATTAAACATTTAATAGTCTACTCCCACTAAAATCAATATCCCTCGATTGATACTTAGTGATTCAGAACCCACAGCTAACAAGTCTACTAGTGAGCTTTAGCATCACCGCTAGAAGACAAGGTAGATCGGTAAGCAACTCCTTGCTAATCATATCATATATATGACTCCTGTTGTTGGGTGACATCTCTATGTCTCGGCTCCCAACCTTATGCCTCAAAGTCCTTAACCATTAAGCTGACTTTGTTTAAGTTAACCAACCCTTTCTGCAGTTCGTATCCGATACAAACCTATCTAGTCAAGGAAAACTGGTGGCACCCTAATTTCATAGACCCACCACCAATTGTACAAGACTTATGATAGTGCAAGGTTTGGAGAGGCATTTAAGCTTAAACATTTATGAGGGATCGTCCTACTTATATCATCGCACACAAAGACATATATGCAATATGAACAAGTAGAACATTAAGAATGGCATTCACACAACAGTTGTGATTCGGTACGGCTTGCTGTCACATGGTGATCCCCATCTCCAATAATCTGTCCATCACGATGATCTTCATCTCCATGATATAGGTATGCCATCCTTCAGGTGATGAGTCCTTCAAGACCTATCTAACGTATGCTGGTAAACAAATTACATATACGCTTTGGATCATCACATGTTGACACGCAGGTCATTACATTAAATTTGGACAATACATATGGCTCCAGCCGTATTGCCCAGGTCACGACACGCAGGTCATGAATAATTCATTAATATGCATCATATACACAATAGCCATACCGATCACAAGATGCCCTGCAAAAACAGGTTAGACAAACATGTTTCTATATGTTCGCCACTACAGCAGATAGCCACGGCGGTCCCTCACAGGATTCCATGCATCGTATGTATGGAAATTCCACTAGAAATCTCATGCGGTTGATCAAATCAACCCAAATCCGAGACTTACGACCCGAAGAAGATTACGCTCATGAAGTCGATCTGTTACGTCAATCTGCTAGTTGTGTACGCAGTTAGCCCCGATGGTGATTCCAGCCGGTAGGGGCAAGTCGCGCACATAACAGAGAAGGACGAACTAATCTTTTCAGTCATATCCGATGTAATCTACTTCAACCCTTTATAACCAATTGATCTAATCAAACCGTGCATCCAGACCTAAAACTACGTAGAACCTCCTCTGATACCACTGTAGGATTACGGGGAGGCTACGCTAGCGCAAAACAAAAATTTCAACCCCATAATACCAAGAACTACTGCGGTTATAGGTCATGGAATTACCACTAGACGCGCAGAGCAGCGGAAGACGTCTCGATGTAGACGAACGCGTCGAGCAGTGCCGTGCAGTCGTCGGCATCCTTCACGTGCTCGCACGGTTCGTCCTAGTGCTCCTGATGCAGCACCTCCGAGGTATCCACACGTACAGGGAGGAAGCGCCGCGTACCGAACTGCTAGGTTCGCGACGGCGGCTTGGCGAGGGCGAGAGGTGAGCGGCGGCTGCTCGTTTGCTGGTGGCAAATTAGGTTAAGCCTAACCGCGCCCCCGCCCCTCATTATATAGGCGTTATGGTGGGCTTCTGACACCGAGGCCCATCATTAACCCTAAAGCCCAGTCTAATTTTGGATCTAATCCGAGTTAGGCTTCCTTCCCCTTAAGTGTGTGACCCTATAGGTTCACGTACAAATAGACATAGCCCGAGTACTCTTACTTGGCCCAATAATTGACAGCGGCCTCTAGCAAGACATGTCAACTCCTATGCGCACGTAAAGATCATATCAAATGAACCATTGCAACATTACGTACATGCTGTTCCCTTTGTCTCACGATATTTGGTCTGGCTCTAAGCTGACCTCTCTTTCTCGATACTGTGAATTGGAATCCTTTCAATGGTTAACTCTTAACCCTAGCACGACCATGCATTTCTTGATCCAATCACTCGAGGGGCCCAGAGATATCTCTCTCACAAAGAGAGGGACAAATTCCATCTTGACTGACCATGCCTCACAGCATGCTTCCTGACAAACCCAAAACTACCTTTATAACTACCCAGTTATGGAATAGCGTTTGATAGTCCCTAAGTAAGTCAATTCACATCTTGAGAACATGCGACAATCTCAAGTCTAAGGATACAGTATTCATGTTGCAAAAAGAGAACTATATTACAATATCTTACGTTGGGTCGGTCCAGCCTCATGTCATACATGCGCCCACATTATTAGTTTAACATCTCCATGTTCATGACTTGTGAAATGTAGTCATCAACTAATACATGTGCTAGTCATCGACTCTGACTAGGGACATCATTTAGAATAACCATATAAGTAAAGAATCTCACAAACAATTCACATAATTGCTAATCAATACAAGGTGCCTTCCATGGATATTCAATTAAGCAATATATATATCATGGATACAAAGAAATATGCTCATCTCTATGATTATCTCTAGGGCATATTTCTAACAGCCTGTCCCATCACTCCTCATGCTCCTCCTCAGCCGAGGTAGGATTCCACATGACTGTCCAACCCGGTGGCAAGATGGACGGCCAAGTCACTCCAGCAACCATGTCCTCCAGAGAACCTGTAAAAAATTATGCCACAAGCAAGGCTGAGTATACTAATACTCAGCTAGACTTACCCAGTGTGAGGAGTCTACTCCTCCACCTCTAGACATGAAGCTGTTTGGCTGTGGGGTTTGGTTGCCAAAAGCACTAGCTGAGTTTATAAATCAAGTTTTAACTTTGTCAAGTTTTAGTGTGACTCTCTTAAGACTAGATATGTACTATCTACTCATTCATGGTATCAAGCAAATTTAGAAATCAACATCTTTTGTCACATCATCACATTTCCACTTGTTACTCAATGCAGTACAATGGATCAAGCAGTCTCATTAGCTGCGAGAAGCAGACGATTCGAATCGAGTTTTTATCCTTGCAAGGTAAACCTAAACACACGACGTGGCGAGGCACTCCGTCCCCACACACATCAACCATCCCCATCGATTCCCCGTCAGCAGATCAGGGCTCACCGCCTTGGCGTACAATGCTTCACTGACCCCGACTGCCGTCGTGCAGTGACCGCACTTGTACCCACCATAACCGGAATGGGAGACCACGTCTCAGGTCGCATGAGGGGCAAAGTCTACTGCCAGGTTCAATCAGGTACTAGGCTTACCGATTTACCATATTTCTCGGCATGTGCTTAGTACGTTCAAACGCTTGACACAGGTATCCGCACGTTAATCCTTATTCCAATTTCATCTCGTAGACCACGCATCCCCATGGATCTGTGTCCACAGACCAACATCAGTATGATATGAAAGTGGGTACAATCAATGTCCTGACCTCGCGCGATTGCTAGAAAAATCACTCGACTTCTACCGAGATCCCTAATTAGTAAAGCAGCTACTCGACCTAGCATACTAGTATTCATCTCAATAGGATTCCTGAGATCATGCAACTAGGGTTTCAAAAAACTCCTACACTTAAGTCCACATTCAATCCTACAATCATTAAATGTAGTAAAATAGCATAATAAACAGGTTATGCATAAACCGGGGCTTGGCTTCCAAAGCTGGGGCAGGCAGATCCTCTGGTGCAGGCTCTGGTGCTGGATCTGGGGCTACCTCCTGAGCAGCTCCTTGCTCCGGCACGAGGATGTACTCTCCGTCAGCGAGGTTGCAATCTATCGAATGCAATGAATAGGAATATGTATGTCATGATTATGCAGGATTTAACAACCATTATGCTAAATGAAGAAAAACTAAGTTAGTTAGTTACTTAGGGTTTCTTGGTCATACGTGGCTTTTAGTGGTGTATGCTTATCATTTTAGGTTTGGATTTTGTTGGGGATAAGCATAGTGAATTGAACTTGGATTTCCCTTAGATGTTTTAGTGGACAATTGAGGGATTTTGTTGGTTGGGTTTAAAATGACATTACTCTCCATTATCAATTTCCTTCTTCATTTTCTATTTATGAATTCTAGGTGGGGTTGAACTACAACAGTAGTTCAACCTATTCCAAAAATTCTGTAAATTTTACAGGGGGTTACTATTGGTCAATGTGGTTTGTCCTATGAATTTGAGGTGTGATTTAATTTGGATTTCTGTACCAAATTGTATTTTTGCCCAATTACATAGGTGATATTAGGCCTCTGTGTAAAAAATCATAGAAAAAGGCCTACTGGATATTTAGTTGTGGATTTCTAAAGTTTTATGTCAAAAATGCACTGACTACTATATTGTTATTTGAAAAATGTCAAACAACAGATTTCATATTTTTCCTATATTCTTAATAACAAAACATTAGTTATCCCAAGGGTTGGGGTGTTTTCTCCTTGGGGTTATTTTTCTAGGGTTTTTCTAAGTTTTACTTGTTTTCTTAAAATAAAATATATCTCATTTATTCTATACTAAACCAGGATATAATAAATTTTTCTAGTGAACTATACTGAATAAGTAAACTAACAAAAATGTGGGTGCTCCCTGGTTCTTTATTTAAATTACCTTTTCTATTTTCTTTAACTTTAAGCATAAGGTGAATTAAATGGCAAACTCTACCTTAATGGGGTATACAGAGGGGTTTATCATTTTTAAACAGGTTAGTAGGTGATCAAGTACTTCTCTAAATTTTCTTAACCTCAGTCAAATAGTGTAACTATTTTTCCTTATTTCTTTTAGATTTTGGCCAGTTAATATTTTAATTCAAAACTCTAAAGTTTCCTGTAACACTGAGGGGTTTTATATTTTTCCTAAGTGGTTTACATTATTTAAGATCTGGCAAAATTGGTTTGACTCGATTTGGGTGAACAAAACAGAAGATATGAATTTTGCAAGTTCTGTTTGAATTTAAAACAGATTAATAAAAAGGTTTCCTGGAAAAACAGTTTACACCGAGGACCCTGGGTTTAATCCAAATCAACCCACTCAAATCTACCCCTGCGCCACTATTCCCCTGAGTCACTGACAGTTCAAAAAACCCCCCGACCTTTCCTTCTTCTTCCCCGAGGTCCTTCCCCTAATACAAACAGTATCCGCGGGAAAGAAAAGGGCGGCGCAGCTTACCGCGCGGTGAGGGAGGTCCGGCAAGGGGCGGGGTTGGCTCCGGGAGGTCCTGGCGGTCACAGCGGTGTACGGCTCGACGGCGGAGGAGGCCGGAATCGGCTGGTCCACGCGTGCAGGCGGGTGATCTCGTCTGCGGCGGGTGTTCCGGCTAAACCACGGCAATCTAGTTCAATCAAATGGCACGATGAGCTCCACGAGGTGACGTAGAGGCTATGTGCACAAGGAATCGAAGAATGGGGCAGAGATTTACCCGGTCTATGTTCACCGGTGATCGGGTGAAGTCCGACGACCGTGGACTGGCTTCTCCGGCGAAGCAAAGTCTGATTCCTTGCTCGGGGAGCTTCACCGAGGCATGCACGGTCTCTTCCAAGGGTCGGGCGTGGCTGGGAAGGGCTCTGTTGGCCGGTCTATGGTGGCAGGTGCTCGGGTGGCCGCGGGCACGCCGTGCGCGGGGCAAACGCCGGTGGTTTCAGGCTCTGGTGAGGTCGAGCGTGCGCGGAGGAGTACGGTCGACGACTGAGGGTGACTTATAGGTGCGGGCGCGAGTAGGAGACGCGACCACGGCTTGGCGTGGCGCAGGGCGCGCGGGGTCGGGCGCGGGCGTGCTCTGGCGCGCCCAGAACGCGTCGAACACGTGGAGGTGTTCTTCTGCCCATGTTCAAAAGCTTTATGAGATTGCATACGTGCGAATCTTGGCAAAAATCCGGCGCAGACCACTTTCTGGCACCTATGGCTATCTCTTGTATGTGATTTCCAAGGGAAGATAAGCCCTAGGTCAGAAGATATGCGGACGCCAAATCTGGCTTGTCTCCCTGCCCACTTCGCGATAAAAGTAATGCCAAGACATGTCAAATGAGTTTGACTTGGGTTCAAATTTTTCCAGGGTGTACCTTAGGTGGTTTGGCACATTTTTGGTATTCAGACCAAATGGTTTTGGTGCCATTTACTAAGTGAACACGTCTGATCTTTAGATTAGGGTTAAAATTTGACTTAGAGAGAATTAGAGAGCTCTAGCTCTCTCTCTATTTAAGGAATGGATTTGGGGTTTCTTAAGGGGTCTTTTTGCAATGTTTCCTCTCTATATTTGTAGATTAATATGTTACTTAACTTTAGCCAAAGGTTAGGTCATGATTTGCACATTTGCTTAATCTCCCCCCTTCAACCAAGGTTTTAGGAGATAGGGGTTCAAGATGGGTCTAGGGTTTACTCCCCTCCTGCCCAAGGTGATAATTGCACAAAAGCTTGGGTAATGCTTTTGGTCATTCACATTCTTGGGTAAAACATGGTCTCCAAAGTTTTTATGCTCTTCTCCTCAAGTTTCTTCCACATGTGATCATAGTCATTAGTGCATAGATGTGCTATGGCCATGGTAACACCTGGGGTGTTACATGTACGAGCCTCTAGTCGATGATCAATGGCCACACAACCCCCATTTTTGTCGAAAATAGCCATGAATGACTATTTTCAATAATACCGAAGGCTAAGAGCAACAGATTTTTGACCAAGAAATCATCTCCACCAGAAATCCAAGAATGTGATCTATGGCAAGGAAACATATGTGGGTGAGGTGTACGAGCCTCGAGTCGATGATCAATGGCCACACAACCCCCATTTTTATCGAAAATAGCCATGAACGACCATTTTCAATAATACCGAAGGCTAACACGTACGGATTTTTGACCAAAAAATGGTCTCCACTAGAAATCCAAGAATGTGATCTATCGCAAGGAAACATATGTGGGGTGAGGTGTACAAGCCTCCGGTCGATGATCAATGGCCACACAACCCCCATTTATGTCAAAAATAGCCAGGAACGACCATTTTCAATAATACCAAAGGGTAACACCTATGGATTTTTGACCAGGAAATGGTCTCCACCAGAAATCAAAGAATGTGATCTATGCCAAGGAAACATATGTGGGGTGAGGTGTACAAGCCTCTAGTCGATGATCAATGGCCACACAACCCCCATTTTTGTCGAGAATAGCCATGAACGACCATTTTCAATAATACCGAAGGCTAACACCTACGGATTTTTGACCAAGAAATGGTCTCCACCAAAAATCCAAGAATATGATCTATGGCAAGGAAACATATGTGGGGTGAGGTGTACGAGCCTCTGGTCGATGATCAATGGTCACACAACCCCCATTTTTGTCAAAAATAGCCATGAATGACCATTTTCAATAATACCGAAGGCTAACACATTCAGATTTTTGCCCAGGAAATGGTCTCCACCAGAAATCCAAGAATGTGATCTATGGCAAGGAAACATGTGGGGTGAGGCGTACGAGCCTCTGGTCGATGATCAATGGCCACACAACCCCCATTTTTGTCGAAAATAGCCATGAACGACCATTTTCAATAATACCGAAGGCTAACACCTACGGATTTTTGACCAAGAAATGGTCTGCACCAGAAATCCAAGAATGTGATCTATGGCAAGGAAACATCTGTGGGGTGAGGTGTACGAGCCTCTGGTCGATGATCAATGGCCACACAACCCCCATTTTTGTCGAAAATAGCCATGAATGACTATTTTCAATAATACCGAAGGCTAACACCTACGGATTTTTGACCAAGAAATCGTCTCCACCAGAAATCCAAGAATGTGATCTATGGCAAGGAAACATATGTGGGGTGAGGTGTACGAGCCTCTAGTCGATGATCAATGGCCACACAACCCCCATTTTTATCGAAAATGGCCATGAACGACCATTTTCAATAATACCGAAGGCTAACACGTACGGATTTTTGACCAAGAAATGGTCTCCACTAGAAATCCAAGAATGTGATCTATCGCAAGGAAACATATGTGGGGTGAGGTGTACAAGCCTCTGGTCGATTATCAATGGCTACACAACCCCCATTTTTGTCGAAAATAGCCATGAACGACCATTTTCAATAATACCGAAGGCTAACACCTATGGATTTTTGACCAAGAAATGGTCTCCATCAGAAATCCAAGAATGTGATCTATGGTAAGGAAACATATGTGGGGTGAGGTGTATGAGCCTCTAGAAGATTATCAATGGCCACACAACCCCCATTTTTGTCGAATATAGCCATGAACGACCATTTTCAATAATACCGAAGGCTAACACCTACGGATTTTTGACCAAGAAATGGTCTCCACCAGAAATCCAAGAATGTGATCTATGGCAAGGAAACATTTGTGGGGTGAGGTGTACGAGCCTTTGGTCAATGATAAGTGGCCACACGACCCCCATTTTTGTCAAAAATAGCCAAGAACGACCATTTTCAATAATACCGAAGGCTAACACGTACGGATTTTTGACCAAGAAATGGTCTCCACCAAAAGTCCAAAAATGTGATCTATGGCAAGGAAACATATGTGCGGTGAGGTGTACGATCCTCTGGTCGATGATCAATGGCCACACAACCCCCATTTTTGTCGAAAATAGCCATGAACGACCATTTTCAATAATACCGAAGGCTAACACGTACGGATTTTTGACCAAGAAATGGTCTCCACAAGAAATCCAAGAATGTGATCTATGGCAAGGAAACATATGTGGGGTGAGGTGTTCGAGCCTATGGTCGATGATCAATGGCCACACAACCCCCAATTTTGTCGAAAATAGCCATGAACGACCATTTTTAATAATACCGAAGGTTAACACGTACGAATTTATGACCAAGAAATGGTCTCCACCAGAAATCAAAGAATGTGATCTATGGCAAGCGAACATATATGGGGTGAGGTGTACGAGCCTCTGTTCGATGATAAATGGCCGCACAACCCCCATTTTTGTCGAAAACAGCCATGAACGACCATTTTCAAAGACACTGAAGGCTAACACCTACGGAATTTTGATCAAGAAATGGTCTCCACCATAAATCCAAGAATGTGATCTATGGTATGTGTAGTGAGGTTTATGAGCCTCTGGTCGAAGATCAATGGCCACACAACCCCCATTTTTGTCGAAAATAGCCACGAACGACCATTTTCAATAATACCGAAGGCTAACACGTACAGATTTTTGACCAAGAAATGGTCTCCACCAGAAATCCAAGAATGTGATCTATGGCAAGGAAACATATGTGGGGTGAGGTGTACGAGCCTTTGGTCAATGATAAATGGCCACACAACCCCCATTTTTGTCAAAAATAGCCAAGAACGACCATTTTCAATAATACCGAAGGCTAACACGTACGAATTTTTGACCAAGAAATGGTCTCCACCAAAAGTCCAAAAATGTGATCTATGGCAAGGAAACATATGTGCGGTGAGGTGTACGATCCTCTGGTCGATGATCAATGGCCACACAACCCTCATTTTTGTCGAAAATAGCCATGAACGATCATTTTCAATAATACCGAAGGCTAACACGTACGGATTTTTGACCAAGAAATGGTCTCCACAAGAAATCCAAGAATGTGATCTATGGCAAGGAAACATATGTGGGGTCAGGTGTACGAGCCTATGGTCGATGATCAATGGCCACACAACCCCCATTTTTGTCGAAAATAGCCATGAACGACCATTTTCAATAATACCGAAGGCTAACACGTACGGATTTTTGACCAAGAAATGGTCTCCACCAAAAGTCCAAAAATGTGATCTATGGCAAGGAAACATATGTGCGGTGAGGTGTACGATCCTCTGGTCGATGATCAATGGCCACACAACCCCCATTTTTGTCGAAAATAGCCATGAACGACCATTTTCAATAATACCGAAGGCTAACACGTACGGATTTTTGACCAAGAAATGGTCTCCACAAGAAATCCAAGAATGTGATCTATGGCAAGGAAACATATGTGGGGTGAGGTGTACGAGCCTCTGGTCGATGATAAATGGCCACACAACCCCCATTTTTGTAGCAATGAACGACCATTTTCAATAAAACCAAAGGCTAAAACCTACGGATTTTTGACCAGGTCTCCACTAGAAATCGAAGAATGTGATCTATGGCAAGGAAACATATGTGGGGTGAGGTGTACGAGCCTCTGGTCAATGATCAATGGCCACACAACCCCCATTTTTGTCGAAAATAGCCATGAACGACCATTTTCAATAATACCGAGGCAAACACTTATAGATTTTTGACCAAGAAATGGTCACCACCAGAAATCCATGAATGTGATCTATGGTAAGGAAACATATGTGGGGTGAGGTGTACGAGCCTCTGGTCAATGATAAATGGCCACACAACCCCCATTTTTGTCGAAAATTGCCATGAATGACCATTTTGAATGACACCGAAGGCTAACACCTACGGATTTTTGACCAAGAAATGGTCTCCACCATAAATCCAATAATGTGATCTATGGCAAGGAAACATATGTGTAGTGAGGTGTATATGCCTCTGGTCGAAGATCAATGGCCACACAACCCCCATTTTTGTCGAAAATAGAAATGAACGACCATTTTCAATAATACTGAAGGCTAACACATTCGGATTTTGACCAAGAAATGGTCTCCACCAGAAATCCAAGAATGTGATCTATGGCAAGGAAACATATGTGGGGTGAGGTGTATGATCCTCTGGTTGATGATCAATTGCCACACAACCCCCATTTTTGTCGAAAATAGCCATGAACGACCATTTTTAATAATACCGAAGGCTAACACGTACGAATTTTTGACCAAGAAATGGTCTCCACCAGAAATCGAAGAATGTGATCTATGGCAAGCGAACATATATGGGGTGAGGTGTACGAGCCTCTGTTCGATGATAAATGGCCGCACAACCCCCATTTTTGTCGAAAACAGCCATGAACGACCATTTTCAAAGACACTGAAGGCTAACACCTACGGAATTTTGATCAAGAAATGGTCTCCACCATAAATCCAAGAATGTGATCTATGGCAAGGAAACATATGTGTAGTGAGGTTTATGAGCCTCTGGTCGAAGATCAATGGCCTCACAACCCCCATTTTTGTTGAAAATAGCCACGAACGACCATTTTCAATAATACCGAAGGCTAACACGTACAGATTTTTGACCAAGAAATGGTCTGCACCAGAAATCCAAGAATGTGATCTATGGCAAGGAAACATATGTTGGGTGAGGTGTACGAGCCTTTGGTCAATGATAAATGGCCACACAACCCCCATTTTTGTCAAAAATAGCCAAGAACGACCATTTTCAATAATACCGAAGGCTAACACGTACGGATTTTTGACCAAGAAATGGTCTCCACCAAAAGTCCAAAAATGTGATCTATGGCAAGGAAACATATGTGCGGTGAGGTGTACGATCCTCTGGTCGATGATCAATGGCCACACAACCCCCATTTTTGTCGAAATAGCCATGAACGACCATTTTCAATAATACCGAAGGCTAACACGTACGGATTTTTGACCAAGAAATGGTCTCCACAAGAAATCCAAGAATGTGATCTATGGCAAGGAAACATATGTGGGGTGAGGTGTACGAGCCTATGGTCGATGATCAATGGCCACACAACCCCCATTTTTGTCGAAAATAGCCATGAACGACCATTTTCAATAATACCGAAGGCTAACACGTACGGATTTTTGACCAAGAAATGGTCTCCACCAAAAGTCCAAAAATGTGATCTATGGCAAGTAAACATATGTGCGGTGAGGTGTACGATCCTCTGGTCGATGATCAATGGCCACACAACCCCCATTTTTGTCGAAAATAGCCATGAACGACCATTTTCAATAATACCGAAGGCTAACACGTACGGATTTTTGACCAAGAAATGGTCTCCACAAGAAATCCAAGAATGTGATCTATGGCAAGGAAACATATGTGGGGTGAGGTGTACGAGCCTCTGGTCGATGATAAATGGCCACACAACCCCCATTTTTGTAGCAATGAACGACCATTTTCAATAAAACCAAAGGCTAAAACCTACAGATTTTTTACCAAGAAATGGTCTCCACTAGAAATCGAAGAATGTGATCTATGGCAAGGAAACATATGTGGGGTGAGGTGTACGAGCCTCTGGTCAATGATCAATGGCCACACAACCCCCATTTTTGTCGAAAATAGCCATGAACGACCATTTTCAATAATACCGAAGGCAAACACTTACAGATTTTTGACCAAGAAATGGTCACCACCAGAAATCCATGAATGTGATCTATGGTAAGGAAACATATGTGGGGTGAGGTGTACGAGCCTCTGGTCGATGATAAATGGCCACACAACCCCCATTTTTGTCGAAAATTGCCATGAATGACCATTTTCAATGACACCGAAGGCTAACACCTACGGATTATTGACCAATAAATGGTCTCCACCATAAATCCAATAATGTGATCTATGGCAAGGAAACATATGTGTAGTGAGGTGTATGTGCCTCTGGTCGAAGATCAATGGCCACACAACCCCCATTTTTGTCGAAAATAGAAATGAACGACCATTTTCAATAATACTGAAGGCTAACACATTCGGATTTTGACCAAGAAATGGTCTCCACCAGAAATCCAAGAATGTGATCTATGGCAAGGAAACATATGTGGGGTGAGGTGTATGATCCTCTGGTTGATGATCAATTGCCACACAACCCCCATTTTTGTCGAAAATAGCCATGAACGACCATTTTTAATAATACCGAAGGCTAACACGTACGAATTTTTGACCAAGAAATGGTCTCCACCAGAAATCGAAGAATGTGATCTATGGCAAGCGAACATATATGGGGTGAGGTGTACGAGCCTCTGTTCGATGATAAATGGCCGCATAACCCCCATTTTTGTCGAAAACAGCCATGAACGACCATTTTCAAAGACACTGAAGGCTAACACCTACGGAATTTTGATCAAGAAATGGTCTCCACCATAAATCCAAGAATGTGATCTATGGCAAGGAAACATATGTGTAGTGAGGTTTATGAGCCTCTGGTCGAAGATCAATGGCCACACAACCCCCATTTTTGTCGAAAATAGCCACGAACGACCATTTTCAATAATACCGAAGGCTAACACGTACAGATTGTTTACCAAGAAATGGTCTCCACCAGAAATCCAAGAATGTGATCTATGGCAAGGAAACATATGTGGGGTGAGGTGTACGAGCCTCTGGTCGATGATAAATGGCCACACAACCCCCATTTTTGTATCAATGAATGACCATTTTCAATAAAACCAAAGGCTAAAACCTACGGATTTTTGACCAAGAAATGGTCTCCACTAGAAATCGAAGAATGTGATCTATGGCAAGGAAACATATGTGGGGTGAGGTGTACGAGCCTCTGGTCAATGATCAATGGCCACACAACCCCCATTTTTGTCGAAAATAGCCATGAACGACCATTTTCAATAATACCGAAGGCAAACACTTACAGATTTTTGACCAAGAAATGGTCACCACCAGAAATCCATGAATGTGATCTATGGTAAGGAAACATATGTGGGGTGAGGTGTACGAGCCTCTGGTCGATGATAAATGGCCACACAACCCCCATTTTTGTCGAAAATTCCCATGAATGACCATTTTCAATGACACCGAAGGCTAACACCTACGGATTATTGACCAAGAAATGGTCTCCACCATAAATCCAATAATGTGATCTATGGCAAGGAAACATATGTGTAGTGAGGTGTATGTGCCTCTGGTCGAAGATCAATGGCCACACAACCCCCATTTTTGTCGAAAATAGAAATGAACGACCATTTTCAATAATACTGAAGGCTAACACATTCGGATTTTGACCAAGAAATGGTCTCCACCAGAAATCCAAGAATGTGATCTATGGCAAGGAAACATATGTGGGGTGAGGTGTATGATCCTCTGGTTGATGATCAATTGCCACACAACCCCCATTTTTGTCGAAAATAGCCATGAACGACCATTTTTAATAATACCGAAGGCTAACACGTACGAATTTTTGACCAAGAAATGGTCTCCACCAGAAATCGAAGAATGTGATCTATGGCAAGCGAACATATATGGGGTGAGGTGTACGAGCCTCTGTTCGATGATAAATGGCCGCATAACCCCCATTTTTGTCGAAAACAGCCATGAACGACCATTTTCAAAGACACTGAAGGCTAACACCTACGGAATTTTGATCAAGAAATGGTCTCCACCATAAATCCAAGAATGTGATCTATGGCAAGGAAACATATGTGTAGTGAGGTTTATGAGCCTCTGGTCGAAGATCAATGGCCACACAACCCCCATTTTTGTCGAAAATAGCCACGAACGACCATTTTCAATAATACCGAAGGCTAACACGTACAGATTGTTTACCAAGAAATGGTCTCCACCAGAAATCCAAGAATGTGATCTATGGCAAGGAAACATATGTGGGGTGAGGTGTACGAGCCTCTGGTCGATGATAAATGGCCACACAACCCCCATTTTTGTATCAATGAACGACCATTTTCAATAAAACCAAAGGCTAAAACCTACGGATTTTTGACCAAGAAATGGTCTCCACTAGAAATCGAAGAATGTGATCTATGGCAAGGAAACATATGTGGGGTGAGGTGTACGAGCCTCTGGTCAATGATCAATGGCCACACAACCCCCATTTTTGTCGAAAATAGCCATGAACGACCATTTTCAATTATACCGAAGGCAAACACTTACAGATTTTTGACCAAGAAATGGTCACCACCAGAAATCCATGAATGTGATCTATGGTAAGGAAACATATGTGGGGTGAGGTGTACGAGCCTCTGGTCGATGATAAATGGCCACACAACCCCCATTTTTGTCGAAAATTCCCATGAATGACCATTTTCAATGACACCGAAGGCTAACACCTACGGATTTTTGACCAAGAAATGGTCTCCACCATAAATCCAATAATGTGATCTATGGCAAGGAAACATATGTGTAGTGAGGTGTATGTGCCTCTGGTCGAATATCAATGGCCACACAACCCCCATTTTTGTCGAAAATAGAAATGAACGACCATTTTCAATAATACTGAAGGCTAACACATTCGGATTTTGACCAAGAAATGGTCTCCACCAGAAATCCAAGAATGTGATCTATGGCAAGGAAACATATGTGGGGTGAGGTGTATGATCCTCTGGTTGATGATCAATTGCCACACAACCCCCATTTTTGTCGAAAATAGCCATGAACGACCATTTTTAATAATACCGAAGGCTAACACGTACGAATTTTTGACCAAGAAATGGTCTCCACCAGAAATCGAAGAATGTGATCTATGGCAAGCGAACATATATGGGGTGAGATGTACGAGCCTCTGTTCGATGATAAATGGCCGCACAACCCCCATTTTTGTCGAAAACAGCCATGAACGACCATTTTCAAAGACACTGAAGGCTAACACCTACAGAATTTTGATCAAGAAATGGTCTCCACCATAAATCCAAGAATGTGATTGTAACACCCCAGGTGTTACCTTGGCTAGAGCCACTTTGGCACTAGAAGCTGTGTTCACAAGGGTAAAGACTTAGGGCACCACATAAGAACCTTGGAGCTCATGTGCTAATCAAGTTGCCAATGACATGAGAAGCATTACTCTAATCCTTGCACACTTACTACCTTGGATAAAGGGGGGAGAAGAACCCTAGACCTCTCCAAAGCCCTACCTTCCAAAACCCTAAGTAAGGGGGGAAAGAAAGTGAGCAAGTGGGCAAAGCATGTGTAACTTTTACCCAAACCCTAAGTAACCTTATAACCATCAATTAAGGGAGGGAAATATTGCAAAAAGGCCCCTGGAGAAACCCCAATTCAAATCTCCAAGTGGAGAGAGAGCTAGAGCTCTCAATTTCCCTCTAAGTCACATTTTAGCCCTAATTCAAAGACCAGCCGTGTTCACTTTGAAGATGGCGCCAAAACCACTTGAGTTCTATACCAAAAATGTGCTATACCACTTAAGGCACCCCCTGGAAAAATTTGAGACCGAGACTCAGACGTTTGACAACACTTGACATCAATTTTGTCGCTGAGCGGGCAGGGAGACAAGCCAGATTTGGCGCCCATCTATCTCCCTATCTAGGGCGTATCATCCCTTGGAACTCACACATGTGAGATAGCCCTAGGTGCCAGGAGGAGGTCTGCGCCGGATTCATGGCGAGATTCGCACGTTTGCGATCTCTGGAAGCGTTTGAACATTGGAAGAAACTCACTGCCACGTGTTCGACGCCTTCTGCCCGCGCCAGAGCACGCTCGCGCGCGCCCTCGCACGCCCCGCGCCGCGCCCGAGCCAAACCCGCGCCGTGGCCCGCGCCCGAGCTTATAAATCCCTCCCAGGCTTCGGCTACACCCTTCCGCACACCCTCCACACCTCACGGGAGTTAGCTCGTCGCCGTTTGCCCGTGCGCAGCGAGCCCGCGGCCGCCCAACCCCTCTGCCACCGTAGACCGGCCAGCAGAGCCATCCCCAACCCCGTCCTGCCCTCGGAGAAGCTTGTGCACACCTCCGTGAGGCTCCCCGAGCAAGGAATTGGAGTTTCCTTCGCCGGAGAAGCCAGTCCACGCTCGCCGGAGCTCTCACCCCCGCCGGAGCACGTGGACCGGGTAAGCCACTCCACCGTCCTTCGATTCCTTGTGCACACAGTCGTTGCGTGACCCCGTGATGCTCACCGTGCCCTCGGATTGCGCCAGTTCGCCGTAGTTTGGCCGGTATACTCGCCGCCGACGAGGACACCCGCCTGCACGCGTGGACCGGGCGATTCCGGCCACCTCCGACGCCGAGCCGTACCTCGACGTGACCGCCAGAGTCTCCCCAAGCCGACCCCACCCTTCGCCGGACCTCCCTCGCCGCCGGTAAGCCGCGCCACCCTTTTCTTTCCCGCGGTTACTGTTTCAGTGAAGGGAAGGTCTGCGGGTGAGAGGGAAGAAAGGTCAGGGGGTTTTGTGTAAGGTCAGTGACACAGGGAAATAGTGGCGTGGGGGTAGATCTGTGAAGGTGGATTTAGTTTAAACCCAGGGACCCCGGTGTAAACTGTTTTTCCAGAAACCCTTAAATTAAATTTGTTTTAAATTGAACAGCAACTTTGAAAATGCATAACTTCTGTTTAAATCATCCAAATTTGGTCAAACCAATTTTGTCAGACTCAAATTAATGTAACCTATTTAAGAAAAATATAAAACCCCTTGGTACTGTGGAAAACTTAAAAGTTCTGATTTAATGTTAGTTTTGGCCAAAAGCTAAATAATAGTAAGAAAAATAGTTAGGATATTTGACTAGGGTTAGGAAAATTTGGAGAAGTTTATATTTACCTACTAACCTGTTTAAAAATGTTAAACCTCTCTGTCCACTCCATTTGAGTTAGTTTTACCCCTTATTCTATAATATGCTTAAGGATAAGGAAAATAGAAAATGTAATTTAATTAATGAACCAGAGAGTACCTCTATTTTTGTTAGGTTATTTATTCAACATAGTTCACTGGAAAAATATATCATACCCTGTCTTAGTGTAAAATAAGTAAGATCCCTTTTGTTTAAATAAAACAAGTGAAACTTAGAAAAACTCTACAAAAATAACCCCAAGGTGAAAACACCCCCACCCTTGGGATAACTATTGTTTTATTAGAAAGAACCTAAGAAAAATATGAAATCTGCTGTTTGACATTTTTCAAATAATAAGGTAGTAGAAAGTGCGTTTTTGACATTAAACTTAAGAAAATCATAACTAAATAACCACCTCTTAGTTTTCTGTGATTTTTAGCACAGAGGCCTATTATTACCAAAGGATGCTAACAAAAATAACCTTTAGGACAGAACCTACCCCTAACTAGAAGGTGTAGTGTAAAGTGGCCCATTTTACCTAACTTTTGTTATTTTTGGTTTAAAGCCTAACTTTTATACTTTAAGCCTCAAATTCTTAAAACAAGCTAGAATAGCCAGTGACAACCCACTGTAATTTTTACAGAATTTTTGGAAATTATTAAAACCCTGTTGTAGTTCAAACCTACACTAAAAACCCTAAATGGAAATTAAGGAAAGAAAAATGAAAGATGTGAATTAATGTTATCCTAAAACCTTTGTAATCTGTCCACTAAAATGTATCAAGGCAATACCAATCCACTATGTTATTCTAAAAGGAAAACCTAAGCTTAAAAGGTAATAAGTCTATATCTATGTATACCACTAGAAGCCCCACAGAGCCAGGAAACCCTAAGTTAATTCTTGACTTAGTTTCTTTAGCTTAATGTTCTTAAATCTTGAATAATCATGACCTACATGTTCATTGCATTTCGATAGACTGTAATCTTGCTGACGGAGAGTACATCCTCGTGCCGGAGCAAGGAGCTGCTCAGGAGGTAGCCCCAGATTCCGCACCCGAGCCTGCACCAGAGGACCTGCCTGCCACTGCTTTGGAAGGCAAGCCCCGGTTTTATGCATAACCTGTTATTTATGCTATTTTACTTCACCTAATGATTGTAGGATTGATTGTGCACTTACGTGTAGGAATTGTTTGAAACCCTAGTTGCATGATCTCAGGAATCCTTTTTGAATGAATACTAGTATGACAGGTCGAGTAGTTGCTTTGCTTAAGTAGGATCTCGGTAGAAGACGAGTGATTTTTCTAGCACTCGCGCGAGATCAGGGAATTGATTGTACCCCCTTTCACACTGTCATGATTACTAGTTGGTGGACAACAATCCATGGGGATTTGTTGTTTACGAGACAGGAAAATGGAATAAGGATTAACGTGCGGATACCTGTGTCAAGCGTTTGAACGTACTAAGCACATGCCGAGAAATATGGTAATTCGGTAAGCCTAGTACCTGATTGAACCTGGCAGCAGATTGCCCTCCTCACGCGACCTGAGACGAGGTCTCCCATTCCGGTTATGGTGGGTACAAGTGCGGTCACTGCACGACGGCCAGTCGGAGTCAGTGAGGCATTGTACGCCAAGGTGGTGAGCCCCTCTCTGCTGACGGGGAATCGATGGGGACGGTTGATGTGTGTGGGGACGGAGTGCCCCTGCATGTCGTGTGTTTAGGTTTACCTTGCAAGGATAAAAACTCGATTCGAATCGTCTGCTTCTCGCAGCTAATGAGACTGCTTGATCCATTGTACTGCATTGAGTAATAAGTGGAAGTATGATGAGTTGAGAAAAGATGTTGATTGTTAATAATGCTTGCTACCATGTATGAGTAGATAGTTCACTTTTAGCCTTAAGAGAGTCACACTTAACTTTGATTAAGTTAAAATCTTGATTTAGAAACTCAGCTAGTGCTTTTGGCAACCAAACCCCACAGCCAAACAGCTGCATGTCTAGACGTAGAGGAGTAGACTCCTCACACCGGGTAAGTCTAGCTGAGTATTAGTATACTCAGCCTTGCTTGTGGCATAATTTTTTACAGGTTCTCTGGAGGAGATGGTTGCTGGGATAACTTGGCCGACCACCCTGCCACCGGGTTGGACTGTCGAGTGGGACCCTGCCTCGGCTGAGGAGGAGCATGAGGAGTGATGGGACAGGCTTCCCCATCTCTCTGTTTAATTATCGTTAGTTTTATTCCGCTGCACTTCAAACAATGATGGTTACTTTTGCAAAAACTCCGATGATGATGATGGTGATGTAATAATTTAACATTATGGCATGTATGGTTTTATGTTTTATTGTATTTGCTCTGTGACTCACCTTCGAGTGAGATTGTGGTACTTGATCCTGTCAGTGGCCGTGTCGGACTAGATCCGAGGGATTGACGGGTTATTCCCATTTAAGTGTGGTCTAGCCTCTAAGGCGGGACTTGGACACTTAAGTTGGAATAATTCGGGCAGTTCCGCCACAGCTGGTATCGGAGCTTGTACCACCACAGAGGAATCGATAAAATGTAAATACCATCAATTTTCTAAATAAAACTTGATAGAAACAAGGTTGGATAGATAGTAGGACGAGCAGGATAGACCTAGGACGTGAAGCCTTAGGGTAATAGAAGGGTAGCTAGGTGGCTAAGTAACTAGGCCCTACAGGCCACTTTTACAGGATGGGAGTTCCTCCCTATTCCTTTTATCTTGTTGTGAGGCCGTTCAGGACGAGCATGCATGCATTCATAATTAAGCAAATGGATAACTGAGTAAAGGACTTAAAAACAAGATAACAACCAACTAGGTCCCCAGTGCCTTTTCATTTAACTAGAGAAGGGCTGAGTTTTATTTTTTATTTTTTTCCTTGTTCTTTTATAATTCTTTTTCTTTTACTTACGCTTAACCGTACACAGATGACTTCCCATGGATCCTCCGATGACGAAAATGCACTAACCCACACTGACGGACTTGCACGAGAGGGCTTTCCCCGCATCCTTTGGGAAGTACTTCAGGGGGCTGGATACACGACACCCCCTCAGTACACGGTGCAGCAGTTCGAGAAGCACCGGGTGCCCCGCTGTAGGGTGAGGATGACTTTGGAGCCTCATCCCCTGCAGCCAGGCTGGCGCTCCTTGGACTCCGAGTCTTTCGGGTACCGGGCAGAGGACACGATCGAGGCGATCGCTCTGCATGGGTTGACTACCTTCTGCGGATTCCATCCCTTGGAGCTGGCTACCCACCCCATTGGCTTGTTCCCCGCTGAGAAGGAGGACGACCCAATGTGGAAGGATCGGGTGGAGCATGCCAAGGACATCTGGGCCATCTACCCAGGTCAGACTGCGCACTTGACAGTACGGTGCATGAATGCTCTGTACCGTCTGCAAGTGATGCGCGGTGAGGCAATGTCCCATCTGATGGCACTGCTAGAGGCAACAAAGATCACGCTGGATAACAGAGAGGAGCTCGTGGTTGACTTATCTCAAGAATTAGTGGAGAAGGACTTGCAGGTGGAGCAGCTATCCACCGATATTCAGGAATTGGAGGAGCTGGTAGGCACCAGGGAGAACACCATCGAGGTCCTCGAGGATCAGCTCATTAACACTCAGCAGCAGCTTGCTGAGGCTAACGAGCACCTGGACATGCACCACCAGGAGATCCAGGACCAGGAGGCCAACGAGGACGTCGACATTGAGGGAGGAGATGATCCTGCCTCCAGTGTAGACACTGCTGGCTCGGGAACACCACCTTCCCCCGAGTCAAGTGTTGCCTCGTTCGCTCACTAGGTGTCCAGGATAGGCTTAGAAGTCGGATAGTCGGACTCCTCGCAGCTAGCTTAGCTTTTGCACCCTTGGGGTACTAGGCTAGATAGAGTTGAGTCATTTTGGAACAATTTGATGTAACCGTGTTAAACTCTCTTGGGAGCTTGTGTGATGGATGCTTTTATCAGTTTAAAATTGGAAGGAAGAATCTCTGCCTCTTAAAATCCCTGTTGTTGAAGTCGGATCTTTCATGCTGTTTTTAACATTGTCCTCGTGATAAAAATCTTGAATTTTGGAATTGTGGTGTTAAGTAAGTATGTGGATTTTTCAGATGGCCGGGAGGCAGCGTCGTGGCCAGAACGAGCACGTTCCACCGCCGCCCCCACCTCCCACTCTGCAGGAGCTCATGGCTCAGCAGAATGAGATTCTGAGGCAGCTGGCTCAACAACAGCCACCACCCCAGCATTATGGTGGTGGAGACCACCAGCGTCACCCCGCGGCGGCCACCTATCAGGAATTCCTCAGCACCCAGCCTCCACTATTCACAAGGGCGGAGGACCCACTTGACGCAGATGTGTGGCTGCGAGTGGTGGAATCCAAATTCCCACTGCTCCATGGAGTTTGCTCAGAGGTCACCAAAGTCAGGTTCGCTACCCAGCAGCTTCGCGGACCTGCAAGGACTTGGTGGGATCACTTTCTTGCTATGCAGCCAGAGGACCGAGAGGTGGAGTGGAGGGAGTTTAAGGCAGCTTTTAGAGGACACCATATACCAGCCGGGATCATGGACAGGAAGCTCAATGAGTTCTTGGCACTCACTCAGGGCAACAGGACAGTGTTGCAGTACGCCCAGGCCTTTAATGACTTGTGCCAGTATGCAGGGTATCATGCGGATACAGATGAGAAGAAGAGGGACAGATTCAGAAGGGGGCTCAGCACTAAGCTCCGGGATCGCCTCAACACCGTCAGGGCCAATAGCTACAATGAGTTGGTCAACATGGCTATCTCCCAAGAGGACTGCATTACAGCTAGGCAGGCAGAGAAGAAGAGGAAGACCCCCGTGGCAGGACCCTCAGCTCAGCCACAGCGTTTCCGGATTGTGTCCGACACCCAGGGCAGGGGACCCCAGCAGCAGCAAGGGCGATGGGTAATCCGACCTCAGCAGCAGCAGCAGGCACCCAACCGTAACCAATTTCCAGCACAGCGGAATAATCAGCAGCAGCAGTACCGCCAAGCCAATGACAACAGATGCTTCACTTGTGGCAACACTGGGCATTATGCCAAGAATTGCCCCAGAAACCAGCAGAGGCAGGGGCAGAATGCTAGCCAGAACCAAGGCAAGAGGCAGAAGGTGCAAGTGAGGCAGGGCAGACTAAACTTCACCACCATGGTTGATATCCCAGAGGGAGCACCCGTCATGACCGGTATCTTTACAGTTTTGAATTATCCTGCGATTATTTTATTTGATTCGGGTGCATCGCATAGTTTTATCAGTGCTAAGTTTAGTGCCAAATGCCAGTTGCCCTTTCACCATACCGATGGGGGCATCACAATTTCAACGCCAGGAGGCAGAGTTGCCACTTATCAAATCAACAGGCAAGTGCCTATAAAATTTGGTAGTCTGGTGATTAGAACCACCCTTCTTATCTTAGGATTGGATAGCGTGGATATTATTTTGGGAGCTGACTGGTTGACCAGGCATCAGGCAGTATTGGACATTGCAGCCAGAGCCATTGAAATCCATTCCCCTGCTTATGGCGAGACTGTGTTGTATTTACCCAACCAGGGTTGTACCCGATCTTGTGCCTATGTTCTGATAGAATCCCCGGTGGAAAAGATCCCAGTGGTCTGCGACTACCCAGATGTTTTCCCAGACGAATTACCAGGGATGCCACCTGACCGAGATATTGAGTTCGCCATCGAATTGCATCCCGGGACTGCTCCTATCTCCAAGAGACCCTATAGGATGCCTCCCGCGGAATTGGCAGAATTGAAGAAACAATTGCAAGAATTGTTGGACAAGGGGTTTAGCCGTCCAAGCACTTCACCATGGGGATGTCCAGCATTATTTGTGAAGAAAAAGGATGAGAGTTTGAGGATGTGTGTTGACTACCGCCCTCTCAATGCGGTGACTATCAAGAACAAATACCCACTGCCCCGCATTGATGTTCTGTTTGATCAGTTGGTTGGGGCCAAGGTATTCTCCAAGATAGACCTTCGCTCGGGATACCATCAGATCAAGATCCGTGCCAGCGATATTCCCAAGACGGCTTTCTCTACCACATATGGGCTGTATGAGTTTCTGGTGATGTCTTTTGGGCTAACCAATGCCCCGGCCTATTTCATGTACCTGATGAACTCAGTGTTTATGCCAGAATTGGATAAGTTCGTGGTCGTCTTCATTGATGATATTCTGGTCTATTCCAAGAATGAAGACGAACATACTGAGCACCTGCACATTGTGCTTCAACGACTGCGCGATCATCATCTTTATGCTAAGTTGTCTAAGTGTGAGTTCTGGCTGAAGGAGATTAAATTCTTGGGTCACACAATCTCTCAGGATGGGATATCAGTTGATCCTGAAAAGGTACAAGAGGTAATGGATTGGAAACCCCCGACTACAGTGAAGCAGATTCGAAGTTTTCTGGGACTGGCAGGGTATTATCGACGATTTATTCCGGATTTCTCCAGAATTGCCAAGCCAATGACTGAACTGTTGAAGAAGGGAGTCAAATTTGAGTGGAGCCAAAAGTGTGAAGATGCCTTCCATACCTTGAGGCAGCATCTGACAACAGCCCCAGTGCTAGCTCAACCCGACAATGCCAAGCCATTTGAAGTTTACTGTGATGCTTCTGGTACTGGTTTGGGATGTGTCTTGATGCAAGAGAACAGAGTGATTGCTTATGCTTCCCGGGCACTCAGGCCCCATGAGCAGAACTACCCTACACATGATCTAGAATTGGCAGCTGTAGTTCATGCTCTTAAGATATGGAGACACTACCTGATGGGAGCTCACTGTAACATCTACACTGATCACAAGAGTCTCAAATACATCTTCACTCAGGCAGATCTGAACATGAGGCAAAGGAGGTGGTTAGAGTTGATCAAGGATTATGATTTGGAGGTGCATTACCATCCAGGGAAAGCCAATGTTGTGGCAGATGCCTTGAGCAGAAAGGCCAGTGTAATTGTATGAGCATGGATGTGGGAGTGACCACCCTGTGTGATGAGTTGTGCAAGCTGAACTTGGAAGTTGTTTCTTCGGGTAACCTAAGCTATATCTCGGTGGAACCCACATTGCAAGAGCAGATAATCAGGGCACAGGTTGAGGATAAGGGTGTTCAGGTTATCAAGGATATGATCAAGCAAAAGGCAGAGAAATACAAGTGTTTCCGATAGGACAGCAAGGGAATTCTATGGTTTGGAGATCGATTGGTTGTTCCCAAGGACCCTGAGCTTAGAAGGAAGATACTGGATGAAGCTCACCTCTCCAAATTCTCCATGCACCCTGGTAGCAACAAGATGTACCATGATCTCAGATCTCTATATTGGTGGACAAGAATGAAAAGGGAAATTGCCAAGTACATATCCGAATGTGACACCTGCCAGAGAATTAAAGCTAGTCACTTGAAGGCAGCCGGCCCTTTGCAACCCCTTCCCATACCATCTTGGAAATGGGAGGACATTTGCATGGACTTCATAGTGGGATTACCCAATACCTCCAGGCACCATGATTCTATTTGGGTTATCGTGGACAGATTGACCAAGACTGCTCATTTCTTGCCAGTGCACACCACCCATAAGACAGAGAAGTACGCTGAAATTTATGTTGATCAGATAGTAAGACTGCATGGAATTCCAAAGACCATTATATCTGACAGAGGAGCCCTGTTTGTGGCACGCTTTTGGGAGAAACTGCAAGAATCACTTGGGACCCAAGTAATCCGGAGCTCAGCATATCACCCACAGACAGATGGCCAGACAGAAAGGGTGAATCAGGTTTTGGAAGACATGTTGCGGGCATGTGCACTACATTATGGAAAGGATTGGGACAAGTGTCTGTCTTTGGCAGAGTTTTCTTACAATAACAGCTATCAGTCCAGTTTAAAGATGGCCCCTTTTGAGGCGTTATATGGAAGAAGATGTAGGACCCCACTGAATTGGTCTCAAGCAGGAGAAAGGGAAATTTTTGGGCCAGACTTGGTACTCGAGGCAGAGGCAAAGGTCAGGGTTATTACCAAGAACTTAGAAGCTGCTCAGGCCAGGCAAAGGAGCTATCATGATAAGAGGCGGAAGCCTCTACAGTTTGAGGTGGGAGATCATGTCTACCTTAAGGTATCACCCACCAAGGGTGTCCAGAGATTCGGGATCAAGGGCAAGTTAGCTCCTCGCTACATTGGACCCTATGAGATCAAGGCAGGTTGTGGACCCGTGGCCTATCAAGTGGAATTTCCACCTCACATGTCAGCGGTTCATAATGTGTTCCATGTATCTCAGCTGCGGAAATGCGTTCGTCTACCCACTGAAGTACTCCCGGAACCAGATATTGAGATAGAACCAGACTTGTCCTACCAAGAGTACCCCGTCAAGGTATTAGATCAAAAGGAGAGATCAACTCGGGCAAGGTCGGTCAGAATGTACAAGGTTCAGTGGAGTCACCATTCAGTAGAAGAAGCTACATGGGAGACCGAGGATTTTCTACGCTCTCGCTTCCCCGACTTTCTACCCAAAGGAGTCGGTATGTAACCCCAAAACCCCACCCCCACCTGCCCTTTTGAATCCAATTATAAGAAAAACATAGATAACAAGGATAGTCTAAGTTGTGGATTTAACTTAAGAAGGGCTTCCTTCTGAAGTTGCAAAGAGGATGACATTCGAAGAGCAGTTAACAAGAGAAACTTGAGTGTAAAGGAAAAATAGCACCACCACACTTTCCAAGCACCCTCCAAGGGACTCTACCTAAATCTCGGGACGAGATTCCTTTAAGGGGGGAGGCCTGTAACACCCCAGGTGTTACCTTGGCTAGAGCCACTTTGGCACTAGAAGCTGTGTTCACAAGGGTAAAGACTTAGGGCACCACATAAGAACCTTGGAGCTCATGTGCTAATCAAGTTGCCAATGACATGAGAAGCATTACTCTAATCCTTGCACACTTACTACCTTGGATAAAGGGGGGGAGAAGAACCCTAGACCTCTCCAAAGCCCTACCTTCCAAAACCCTAAGTAAGGGGGGAAAGAAAGTGAGCAAGTGGGCAAAGCATGTGTAACTTTTACCCAAACCCTAAGTAACCTTATAACCATCAATTAAGGGAGGGAAATATTGCAAAAAGGCCCCTGGAGAAACCCCAATTCAAATCTCCAAGTGGAGAGAGAGCTAGAGCTCTCAATTTCCCTCTAAGTCACATTTTAGCCCTAATTCAAAGACCAGCCGTGTTCACTTTGAAGATGGCGCCAAAACCACTTGAGTTCTATACCAAAAATGTGCTATACCACTTAAGGCACCCCCTGGAAAAATTTGAGACCGAGACTCAGACGTTTGACAACACTTGACATCAATTTTGTCGCTGAGCGGGCAGGGAGACAAGCCAGATTTGGCGCCCGTCTATCTCCCTATATAGGGCGTATCATCCCTTGGAACTCACACATGTGAGATAGCCCTAGGTGCCAGGAGGAGGTCTGCGTCGGATTCATGGCGAGATTCGCACGTTTGCGATCTCTGGAAGCGTTTGAACATTGGAAGAAACTCACTGCCACGTGTTCGACGCCTTCTGCCCGCGCCAGAGCACGCTCGCGCGCGCCCTCGCACGCCCCGCGCCGCGCCCGAGCCAAACCCGCGCCGTGGCCCGCGCCCGAGCTTATAAATCCCTCCCAGGCTTCGGCTACACCCTTCCGCACACCCTCCACACCTCACGGGAGTTAGCTCGTCGCCGTTTGCCCGTGCGCAGCGAGCCCGCGGCCGCCCAACCCCTCTGCCACCGTAGACCGGCCAGCAGAGCCATCCCCAACCCCGTCCTGCCCTCGGAGAGCTTGTGCACACCTCCGTGAGGCTCCCCGAGCAAGGAATCGGAGTTTCCTTCGCCGGAGAAGCCAGTCCACGCTCGCCGGAGCTCTCACCCCCACCGGAGCACGTGGACCGGGTAAGCCACTCCACCGTCCTTCGATTCCTTGTGCACACAGTCGTTGTGTGACCCCATGATGCTCACCGTGCCCTCGGATTGCGCCAGTTCGCCGTAGTTTGGCCGGTATACTCGCCGCCGACGAGGACACCCGCCTGCACGCGTGGACCGGGCGATTCCGGCCACCTCCGACGCCGAGCCGTACCTCGACGTGACTGCCAGAGTCTCCCCAAGCCGACCCCACCCTTCGCCGGACCTCCCTCGCCGCCGGTAAGCCGCGCCGCCCTTTTCTTTCCCGCGGTTACTGTTTCAGTGAAGGGAAGGACTGCGGGTGAGAGGGAAGAAAGGTCAGGGGGTTTTGTGTAAGGTCAGTGACACAGAGAAATAGTGGCGTGCGGGTAGATCTGTGAAGGTGGATTTAGTTTAAACCCAGGGACCCCGGTGTAAACTGTTTTTCCAGAAACCCTTAAATTAAATTTGTTTTAAATTGAACAGCAACTTTGAAAATGCATAACTTCTGTTTAAATCATCCAAATTTGGTCAAACCAATTTTGTCAGACTCAAATTAATGTAACCTATTTAAGAAAAATATAAAACCCCTTGGTACTGTGGAAAACTTAAAAGTTCTGATTTAATGTTAGTTTTGGTCAAAAGCTAAATAATAGTAAGAAAAATAGTTAGGATATTTGACTAGGGTTAGGAAAATTTGGAGAAGTTTATATTTACCTACTAACCTGTTTAAAAATGTTAAACCTCTCTGTCCACTCCATTTGAGTTAGTTTTACCCCTTATTCTATAATATGCTTAAGGATAAGGAAAATAGAAAATGTAATTTAATTAATGAACCAGAGAGTACCTCTATTTTTGTTAGGTTATTTATTCAACATAGTTCACTGGAAAAATATATCATACCCTGTCTTAGTGTAAAATAAGTAAGATCCCTTTTGTTTAAATAAAACAAGTGAAACTTAGAAAAACTCTACAAAAATAACCCCAAGGTGAAAACACCCCCACCCTTGGGATAACTATTGTTTTATTAGAAAGAACCTAAGAAAAATATGAAATCTGCTGTTTGACATTTTTCAAATAATAAGGTAGTAGAAAGTGCGTTTTTGACATTAAACTTAAGAAAATCATAACTAAATAACCACCTCTTAGTTTTCTGTGATTTTTAGCACAGAGGCCTATTATTACCAAAGGATGCTAACAAAAATAACCTTTAGGACAGAACCTACCCCTAACTAGAAGGTGTAGTGTAAAGTGGCCCATTTTACCTAACTTTTGTTATTTTTGGTTTAAAGCCTAACTTTTATACTTTAAGCCTCAAATTCTTAAAACAAGCTAGAATAGCCAGTGACAACCCACTGTAATTTTTACAGAATTTTTGGAAATTATTAAAACCCTGTTGTAGTTCAAACCTACACTAAAAACCCTAAATGGAAATTAAGGAAAGAAAAATGAAAGATGTGAATTAATGTTATCCTAAAACCTTTGTAATCTGTCCACTAAAATGTATCAAGGCAATACCAATCCACTATGTTATTCTAAAAGGAAAACCTAAGCTTAAAAGGTAATAAGTCTATATCTATGTATACCACTAGAAGCCCCACAGAGCCAGGAAACCCTAAGTTAATTCTTGACTTAGTTTCTTTAGCTTAATGTTCTTAAATCTTGCATAATCATGACCTACATGTTCATTGCATTTCGATAGACTGTAATCTTGCTGACGGAGAGTACATCCTCGTGCCGGAGCAAGGAGCTGCTCAGGAGGTAGCCCCAGATTCCGCACCCGAGCCTGCACTAGAGAACCTGCCTGCCACTGCTTTGGAAGGCAAGCCCCGGTTTTATGCATAACCTGTTATTTATGCTATTTTACTTCACCTAATGATTGTAGGATTGATTGTGCACTTACGTGTAGGAATTGTTTGAAACCCTAGTTGCATGATCTCAGGAATCCTTTTTGAATGAATACTAGTATGACAGGTCGAGTAGTTGCTTTGCTTAAGTAGGATCTCGGTAGAAGACGAGTGATTTTTCTAGCACTCGCGCGAGATCAGGGAATTGATTGTACCCCCTTTCACACTGTCATGATTACTAGTTGGTGGACAACAATCCATGGGGATTTGTTGTTTACGAGACAGGAAAATGGAATAAGGATTAACGTGCGGATACCTGTGTCAAGCGTTTGAACGTACTAAGCACATGCCGAGAAATATGGTAAATCGGTAAGCCTAGTACCTGATTGAACCTGGCAGCAGATTGCCCTCCTCACGCGACCTGAGACGAGGTCTCCCATTCCGGTTATGGTGGGTACAAGTGCGGTCACTGCACGACGGCCAGTCGGAGTCAGTGAGGCATTGTACGCCAAGGCGGTGAGCCCCTCTCTGCTGACGGGGAATCGATGGGGACGGTTGATGTGTGTGGGGACGGAGTGCCCCTGCATGTCGTGTGTTTAGGTTTACCTTGCAAGGATAAAAACTCGATTCGAATCGTCTGCTTCTCGCAGCTAATGAGACTGCTTGATCCATTGTACTGCACTGAGTAATAAGTGGAAGTATGATGAGTTGAGAAAAGATGTTGATTGTTAATAATGCTTGCTACCATGTATGAGTAGATAGTTCACTTTTAGCCTTAAGAGAGTCACACTTAACTTTGATTAAGTTAAAATCTTGATTTAGAAACTCAGCTAGTGCTTTTGGCAACCAAACCCCACAGCCAAACAGCTGCATGTCTAGAGGTAGAGGAGTAGACTCCTCACACCGGGTAAGTCTAGCTGAGTATTAGTATACTCAGCCTTGCTTGTGGCATAATTTTTTACAGGTTCTCTGGAGGAGATGGTTGCTGGGATAACTTGGCCGACCACCCTGCCACCGGGTTGGACTGTCGAGTGGGACCCTGCCTCGGCTGAGGAGGAGCATGAGGAGTGATGGGACAGGCTTCCCCATCTCTCTGTTTAATTATCGTTAGTTTTATTCCGCTGCACTTCAAACAATGATGGTTACTTTTGCAAAAACTCCGATGATGATGATGGTGATGTAATAATTTAACATTATGGCATGTATGGTTTTATGTTTTATTGTATTTGCTCTGTGACTCACCTTCGAGTGAGATTGTGGTACTTGATCCTGTCAGTGGCCGTGTCGGACTAGATCCGAGGGATTGACAGGTTATTCCCATTTAAGTGCGGTCTAGCCTCTAAGGCGGGACTTGGACACTTAAGTTGGAATAATTCGGGCAGTTCCGCCACAGTGATCTATGGCAAGGAAACATATGTGTAGTGAGGTTTATGAGCCTCTGGTCAAAGATCAATGGCCACACAACCCCCATTTTTGTCGAAAATAGCCACGAACGACCATTTTCAATAATACCGAAGGCTAACACGTACAGATTTTTGACCAAGAAATGGTCTCCACCAGAAATCCAAGAATGTGATCTATGGCAAGGAAACATATGTGGGGTGAGGTGTACGAGCCTTTGGTCGATGATCAATGGCCACACAACCCCCATTTTTGTCGAAAATAGCCATGAACGACCATTTTCAATAATACCGAAGCCTAACACCTACAGATTTTTGACCAAGAAATGGTCTCCACAAGAAATCCAAGAATGTGATCTATAGCAAGGAAACATATGTGGGGTGAGGTGTACGAGCCTCTGGTCGATGATCAATGGCCACACAAAAATGGGGGTTGTGAGGCCATTGATCTTCGACTAGAGGCTCATACACCCAACTACACATATGTTTCCTACCATAGATCACATTCTTGGATTTATGGTGGTGACCATTTCTTGGTCAAAAATCCGTGGGTGTTAGCCTCCAGTGTCGTTGAAAATGGCCGTTCATGGCTATTTTCAACAAAAATGGGGGTTGTGTGGCCATTTATCATCGACCAAAGGCTTGTACACCTCACCCCACATATGTTTCCTTGCCATAGATCACATTGTTGGATTTCTAGTGGAGACCATTTCTTGGTCAAAATTCCGTAGGTGTTAGGCTTCGATATTATTGAAAATGGTCCTTCATAGCTATTTTCGACAAAAATGGGGGTTGTGTGGCCATTGATCATCAACCACAGGCTCGTACACCTCACCCCACATATGTTTCCTTGCCATAGATCACATTCTTGGATTTCTCGTGGAGACCATTTCTTGGTCAAAAATCCGTAGGTGTTAGCCTTCGGTATTATTGAAAACAGTCGTTCATGGCTATTTTCGACAAAAATGGGGGTTGTGTTGCCATTGATCATCGACCAGAGGCTCATACACCTCACCCCACATATGTTTCCTTGCCATAGATCACATTCTTGGATTTCTAGTGGAGACGATTTCTTGGTCAAAAATCCGTAGGTGTTAGCCTTCGGTATTATTGAAAATAGTCGTTCATGGCTATTTAGGACAAAAATGTGGTTGTGTGGCCATTGATCATCGACCAGAAGCTTGTACACCTCAGCCCACATATGTTTTCTTGCCATATATCACATTCTTGGATTTCTGGTGGAGACCATTTCTTAGTCAAAAATCCGTAGGTGTTATCCTCCAGTATTATTGAAAATGGTCGTTCATGGCTATTTTCGACAAAAATGGGGGTTGTGTGGCCATTGATCATCTACCAGAGGCTCGTACACCTCAACACACATAAGTTTCCTTGCCATAGATCACATTCTTGGATTTCTGGTGGAGACCATTTCTTTGGCAAAAATCCGACTGTGTTAGCCTTCGGTATTATTAAAATGGTCATTCATGGCTGTTTTTGACAAAAATGGGGGCTGTGTGGCCATTGATCTTCGACCAGAGGCTCATACACCTCATTACACATATGTTTCCTTGCCAAAGATCACATTCTTGGATTTATGGTGGAGACCATTTTTGGTCAAAATCCGTAGGTCTTAGCCTTCAGTGTCATTGCAAATGGTCGTTCATGGCTATTTTTGACAAAAATGGGTGTTGTGTGGCCATTGATCATCGACTAGAGGTTCATACACGTTACCCCACATATGTTTCCTTGCCAAGGATCACATTTTTGGATTTCTAGTGAAGACCATTTCTTGGTCAAAAATCCGTAGGTGTTAGCCTCCGGTATTATTGAAAATGGTCGTTCATGGCTATTTTCGACAAAAATGGGGGTTGTGTGTCCATTTATCATCGAACAGAGGCTCGTACACCTCACCCCACATATGTTTCCTTGCCATAGAACACATTCTTGGATTTCTGGTGGAGACCATTTCTTGGTCAAAAATCCGTAGGTGTTAGCCTTCGATATTATTGAAAATGGTCGTGCATAGCTATTTTCGACAAAAATGGGGGTTGTGTGGCCATTGATCATCGACCAGAGGCTCGTACACCTCACCCCACATATGTTTCCTTGCCAAAGATCACATTCTCGGATTTCTGGTGGAGACCATTTCTTGGTCAAAAATCCATAGGTGTTAGCCTTCAGTATTATTGAAAATGGTCATTCGTGGCTATTTCCGACAAAAATGGGGGTTGTGTGGCCATTGATCATCGACCAGAGGCTCGTACACCTCACCCCACATATGTTTCCTTTCCATAGATCACATTCTTGGATTTCTGGTGGAGACCATTTCTTGGTCAAAAATACGTAGGTGTTAGCCTTCGGTATTATTGAAAATGGTTGTTCGTGGATATTTTCGACAAAAATGAGGGTTGTGTGGCCATTGATCATCGACCAGAGGCTCGTACACCTCACCCCACATATGTTTCCTTGCCATAGATCACATTCTTGGATTTCTGGTGGAGACCATTTCTTGGTCAAAAATCCGTACGTGTTAACCTTCAGTATTATTGAAAATGGTCGTTCATGGCTATTTTCGACAAAATGGGGGTTGTGTGGCCATTGATCATCAACCAGAGGCTCGTATACCTCACCCCACATATGTTTCCTTGCCATAGATCACATTCTTGGATTTCTGGTGGAGACCATTTCTTGGGCAAAAATCCGATTGTGTTAGCCTTCGGTATTATTGAAAATGGTCATTCATGGCTATTTTTGACAAAAATGGGGGTTGTGTGGCCATTGATCTTCGACCAGAGGCTCATACACCACACCACACATATGTTTCCTTGCCATAGATCACATTCTTGGATTTATGGTGGAGACCATTTATTGGTCAAAAAATCGTAGGTGTTAGCCTTCAGTGTCATTGAAAATGGTCATTCACGGCTATTTTCGACAAAAATGGGGGTTGTGTGGCCATTGATCATCGACCAGAGCATCATACACCTCACCCCATATATGTTACATTGCCATAGATCACATTCTTTGATTTCTGGTGGAGACCATTTCTTAGTCAAAAATCCGTAGGTGTTATCCTCCAGTATTATTGAAAATGGTCGTTCATGGCTATTTTCGACAAAAATGGGGGTTGTGTGGCCATTGATCATCTACCAGAGGCTCGTACACCTCAACACACATAAGTTTCCTTGCCATAGATCACATTCTTGGATTTCTGGTGGAGACCATTTCTTTGGCAAAAATCCGACTGTGTTAGCCTTCGGTATTATTAAAATGGTCATTCATGGCTGTTTTTGACAAAAATGGGGGCTGTGTGGCCATTGATCTTCGACCAGAGGCTCATACACCTCATTACACATATGTTTCCTTGCCAAAGATCACATTCTTGGATTTATGGTGGAGACCATTTTTGGTCAAAATCCGTAGGTCTTAGCCTTCAGTGTCATTGCAAATGGTCGTTCATGGCTATTTTTGACAAAAATGGGTGTTGTGTGGCCATTGATCATCGACTAGAGGTTCATACACGTTACCCCACATATGTTTCCTTGCCAAGGATCACATTTTTGGATTTCTAGTGAAGACCATTTCTTGGTCAAAAATCCGTAGGTGTTAGCCTCCGGTATTATTGAAAATGGTCGTTCATGGCTATTTTCGACAAAAATGGGGGTTGTGTGTCCATTTATCATCGAACAGAGGCTCGTACACCTCACCCCACATATGTTTCCTTGCCATAGAACACATTCTTGGATTTCTGGTGGAGACCATTTCTTGGTCAAAAATCCGTAGGTGTTAGCCTTCGATATTATTGAAAATGGTCGTGCATAGCTATTTTCGACAAAAATGGGGGTTGTGTGGCCATTGATCATCGACCAGAGGCTCGTACACCTCACCCCACATATGTTTCCTTGCCAAAGATCACATTCTCGGATTTCTGGTGGAGACCATTTCTTGGTCAAAAATCCATAGGTGTTAGCCTTCAGTATTATTGAAAATGGTCATTCGTGGCTATTTCCGACAAAAATGGGGGTTGTGTGGCCATTGATCATCGACCAGAGGCTCGTACACCTCACCCCACATATGTTTCCTTTCCATAGATCACATTCTTGGATTTCTGGTGGAGACCATTTCTTGGTCAAAAATACGTAGGTGTTAGCCTTCGGTATTATTGAAAATGGTTGTTCGTGGATATTTTCGACAAAAATGAGGGTTGTGTGGCCATTGATCATCGACCAGAGGCTCGTACACCTCACCCCACATATGTTTCCTTGCCATAGATCACATTCTTGGATTTCTGGTGGAGACCATTTCTTGGTCAAAAATCCGTACGTGTTAACCTTCAGTATTATTGAAAATGGTCGTTCATGGCTATTTTCGACAAAATGGGGGTTGTGTGGCCATTGATCATCAACCAGAGGCTCGTATACCTCACCCCACATATGTTTCCTTGCCATAGATCACATTCTTGGATTTCTGGTGGAGACCATTTCTTGGGCAAAAATCCGATTGTGTTAGCCTTCGGTATTATTGAAAATGGTCATTCATGGCTATTTTTGACAAAAATGGGGGTTGTGTGGCCATTGATCTTCGACCAGAGGCTCATACACCACACCACACATATGTTTCCTTGCCATAGATCACATTCTTGGATTTATGGTGGAGACCATTTATTGGTCAAAAAATCGTAGGTGTTAGCCTTCAGTGTCATTGAAAATGGTCATTCACGGCTATTTTCGACAAAAATGGGGGTTGTGTGGCCATTGATCATCGACCAGAGCATCATACACCTCACCCCATATATGTTACATTGCCATAGATCACATTCTTTGATTTCTGGTGGAGACCATTTCTTGATCAAAAATCTGTAGGTGTTAGCCTTCGGTATTATTAAAAATGGTCGTTCATGGCTATTTCGACAAAAATGGGGGTTGTGTGGCCATTGATCATTGACTAGAGGCTCATACACCTTACCCCAGATATGTTTCCTTGCCATAGATCGTATTCTTGGATTTTTGGTGGAGACCATTTCTTGGTCAAAAATCCGTAGGTGTTAGCCTTTGGTGTTATTGAAAATGGACGTTCATGGCTATTTTCGACAAAATGGGGGTTGTCTGGCCATTGATCATCGACCAGAGGCTCGTACACCTCACCCCACATATGTTTCCTTGCCATAGATCACATTCTTGGATTTCTGGTGGAGACCATTTCTTGAGCAAAAATCCGAATGTGTTAGCCTTCGGTATTATTGAAAATGGTCATTCATGGCTATTTTTGACAAAAATGGGGGTTGTGTGGCCATTGATCTTCGACCAGAGGCTCATACACCTCACTACACATATGTTTCCTTGCCATAGATCACATTCTTGGATTTATGGTGGAGACCATTTCTTGGTCAAAAATCTGTAGGTGTTAGCCTTCAGTGTCATTGAAAATGGTCGTTCATGGCTATTTTCGACAAAATTGGGGGTTGTGTGGCCATTAATCATCGACCAGAGGCTCATACACCTCACCCCACATATGTTACCTTGCCATAGATCACA
Organism: Zea luxurians; assembly: GCA_029449295.1. NCBI lineage: Eukaryota > Viridiplantae > Streptophyta > Magnoliopsida > Poales > Poaceae > Zea > Zea luxurians. The sequence continues at coordinate 446,532 of JAOPSE010000161.1, forward strand.
TTATTTGATTTCTGGTGGAGACCATTTCTTGGTCAAAAATCCATAGGTGTTAGCCTTCGGTATTATTGAAAATGGTCGTTCATGGCTATTTTCGACAAAAATGGGGGTTATGTGGCCATTGATCATCGACCAGAGGGTCGTACACCTCACCCCACATATGTTTCCTTGCCATAGATAACATTCTTGGATTTCTGGTCGAGACTATTTCTTGGTCAAAAATCCGTACGTGTTAGCCATCGGTATTATTGAAAATGGGGGTTGTGTGGCCAATGATCATCCACCAGAGGCTCATACACCTCACCCCACATATGTTTCCTTACCATAGATCACATTCTTGGATTTCTGGTGGAGACCATTTCTTAGTCAAAAATTCGCATGTGTTATCCATCGGTATTATTGAAAATGGTCGTTCATGGCTATTTTCGACAAAAATGGGGGTTGTGTGGCCATTGATCCTCGACCAGAGGCTCGTACACCTCACCCCACATATGTTTCCTTGTCATAGATCACATACTTGGATTTCTGGTGGAGACCATTTCTTGGTCAAAAATACGTATGTGTTAGCCTTTGGAATTATTGAAAATGGTCATTTATGGCTATTTTCGATAATAATGGGGGTTGTGTGGCCATTTATCATCAACTAGAGGCTCGTACACCTCACCCCACATATGTTTCCTTGCCATAGATCACATTCTTGGATTTCTGGTGGAGACCATTTCTTGGTCAAAAATCCGTAGGTGTTAGCCTTCGGAATTATTGAAAATGGTCGTTCATGGCTATTTTTGACAAAAATGGTGGTTGTGTGGCCATTTATCATCGAACAGAGGCTCAGACACCTCACCCCACATATGTTTCCTTGACATAGATCACATTCTTCGATTTCTGGTGGAGACCATTTCTTGGTCAAAAATCCATATGTCTTAGCCTTCGGTATTATTCCAAATGGTCGTTCATGGCTATGTTCGACAAAAATGGGGGTTGTGTGGCCATTGATCATCGACCAGAGGCTCGTAAACCTCACCCCACACATGTTTCCATGCCATAGATCAAATTTTTGATTTCTGGTGGAGACCAATTCTTGGTCAAAAATCTGAATGTGTTAGCCTTCGGTATTATTGAAAATGGTCGTTCATGGCTATTTTCGACAAAAATGGGGGTTGTGTGGCCATTGATATTCGACGAGAGGCACATACACCTCACTACACATATGTTTCCTTGCCATAGATCACATTCTTGGATTTATGGTGGAGACCATTTCTTGGTCAAAAATCCGTAGGTGTTAGCCTTCAGTGTCATTGAAAATGGTCGTTCATGGCTATTTTTGACAAAAATGGGGGTTGTGTGGCCATTGATCTTCGACCAGAGGCTCATACACTTCACTACACATATGTTTCCTTGCCATAGATCACATTCTTGGATTTATGTTGGAGACCATTTCTTGGTCAAAAATCCGTAGGTGTTAGCCTTCAGTGTCATTGAAAATGGTCGTTCATGGCTATATTCGACAAAAATGGGGGTTGTGTGGCCATTGATCATCGACCAGAGGCTCGTACACCTCACTCCACATATGTTTCCTTGCCATAGATCACATTCTTGGATTTCTGGTGGAGACCATTTCTTGGTCAAAAATCCGTAGGTGTTAGCCTTCAGAATTATTGAAAATGGTCGTTCATGGCTATTTTTGACAAAAATGGGGTTATGTGGCCATTTATCATCGACAAGAGGCTCGTACACCTCACCCCACATATGTTTCCTTGCCATAGATCACATTCTTGGATTTCTGGTAAAGACCATTTCTTGGTCAAAAATCCGTACGTGTTAGCCTTCGGTATTATTGAAAATGGTCGTTCATGGCTATTTTCGACAAAAATGGGGGTTGTGTGGCCTTTTACCATCGACCAGAGGCTCATAAACCTCACCCCACATATGTTTCCTTGCCATAGATCACATTCTTTGATTTCTGGTGGAGACCATTTATTGGTCAAAAATCCGAATGTGTTAGCCTTCGGTATTATTGAAAATGGTCATTCATGGCTATTTTCGACAAAAATGGGGGTTGTGTGGCCATTAAACTTCTACCAGAGGCTCATACACCTCACTACACATATGTTTCCTTGCCATAGATCACATTCTTGGATTTATGGTGGAGACCATTTCTTGGTCAAAAATCTGTAGGTGTTAGCCTTCAGTGTCATTGAAAATGGTCGTTCATTGCTATTTTCGAAAAATGGGGGTTGTGTGGCCATTGATCATCGACCAGAGGCTCGTACACCTCACCCCACATATGTTTCATTGCCATAGATCACATTCTTGGATTTCTGGTGGAGACCGTTTCTTGGTCAAAAATCCATAGGTGTTAGCCTTCGGAATTATTGAAAATGGTCGTTCATGGCTATTTTTGACAAAAATGGGTGTTGTGTGGCCATTTATCAACGACTAGAGGCTCATACACCTCACCCCACATATGTTTCCTTGCCATAGATCACATTCTTGGATTTCTGGTAAAGATCGTTTCTTGGTCAAAAATCCGTACGTGTTAGCCTTCGGTATTATTGAAAATGGTCGTTCATGGCTATTTTCGACAAAAATGGGGGTTGTGTGGCCATTGATCATCGACCAGAGGCTCGTAGACCTCACCCCACATATGTTTCCTTGCCATAGATCACATTCTTGGATTTCTGGTGGAGACCATTTCTTGGTCAAAAATTCGTACGTGTTAGCCTTCGGTATTATTGAAAATGGTCGTTCATGGCTATTTTCGACAAAATGGGGGTTGTGTGGCCATTGATCATCGACCAGAGGCTCGTACACCTCACCCCACATATGTTTCCTTGCCATAGATCACATTGTTGGATTTCTGGTGGAGGCGATTTCTTTGTCAAAAATCCAAAGGTGTTAGCCTTCAGTATTATTGAAAATGGTCGTTCATGGCTATTTTCGACAAAAATGGCCATTGATCATCGACCAGAGGCTCGTGCACCTCACCCCACATATGTTTCCTTGCCATAGATCACATTCTTGGATTTATGGTGGTGACCATTTCTCTGTCAAAACTCCGTAGGTGTTAGCCTTCGGTATTATTGAAAATGGTCGTTCATAGCTATTTTCGACAAAAATGGGGGTTGTGTGGCCATTTATCATCGAGCAGATGCTCGTACACCGCACCCCACATATGTTTCCTTTCCATAGATCATATTGTTGGATTTCTGGTGGAGACCATTTGTTGGTCAAAAATCCGTACGTGTTAACCTTCTATATTATTGAAAATGGTCGTTCATGGCTATTTTCGACCAAAATGGGGGTTGTGTGGCCATTGATCACCGACCAGAGGCTCGTACACCTCACCCCACATATGTTTCCTTGCCATAGATCACATTCTTGGATTTATGGTGGAGACCCTTTCTTGGGCAAAAATCCAAATGTGTTAGCCTTTGGTATTATTGAAAATGGTTAGTCATGGCTATTTTCGACAAAAATGGGGGTTGTGTGGCCATTGAGCTTCGACCGGAGGCTCATACAACTCACTACACATATGTTTTGTTGCCATAGGTCACATTGTTGGATTTATGGTGGAGACCATTTCTTGGTCAAAAACTCGTAGGTGTTAGCCTTCAGTGTCACTGAAAATGGTCGTTCATGGCTATTTTCGACAAAAATGGGGGTTGTGTGGCCATTGATCATCGACCAGAGGCTCGTACACCTCACCCCACATATGTTTCCTTGCGATAGATCACATTCTTGGATTTCTGGTGGAGACCATTTCTTGGTCAAAAATCCATAAGTGTTAGCCTTCGATATTATTGAAAATGATCGTTCATGGTTATTTTCGACAAAAATGGGGGTTGAGTGGCCATTGATCATCAACCATAGGCTCATACACCTCACCCCACATATGTTTTCTTGCCATAGATCACATTCTTGGATTTCTGGTGGAGGCAATTTCTTGGTCAAAAATCTGTTGGTGTTAGCCTTCGGTATTTTTGAAAATGGTCATTCATGGCTATTTTTCACAAAAATGGGGGTTGTGTGGCCATTGATCATCGACCAGAGGCTCATACACCTCTCCCCACATATGTTTCCTTGCCATAGATCAAATTCTTGGATTTCTGGTGGAGACCATTTCTTGATAAAAAATCCGTAGGTGTTAGCCTTCGGTATTATTGAAAGTGGTCGTTCATGGTAATTTTCGACAAAAAGGGGGGTTGTGTGGCCATTGATCATCGACCAGAGGCTCGTACACCTCACCCCACATATGTTTCCTTGCCATATATCACATTCTTGGATTTCTAGTAGAGACCATTTCTTGGGCAAAAATCCGAATGTGTTAGCCTTCAGTATTATTGAAAATGGTCATTCATGGCTATTTTCGACAAAAACGGGGGTTGTGTGGCCATTGATCTTTGACCAGAGGCTCATACACATCACTACACATATGTTTCCTTGCCATAGATCACATTCTTGGATTTTTGGTGGAGACCATTTCTTGGTCAAAAATCCGTAGGTGTTAGCCTTCAGTGTCATTGAAAATGGTCATTCATGTCTATTTTTGACAAAAATGGGGGTTGTGTGGCCATTGATCATCGACTAGAGGCTCATACACCTCACTACACATATGTTTCCTTGCCATAGATCACATTCTTAGATTTATGGTGGAGACCATTTCTTGGTCAAAAATCTGTAGGTGTTAGCCTTCAGTGTCATTGAAAATGGTCATTCATGGCTATTTTCGACAAAATGGGGGTTGTGTGGCCATTGATCATCGATCAGAGGCTCATACACCTCACCACACATATGTTTCCTTTCCACAGATCACATTCTTGGATTTCTGGTGGTGACCATTTCTTGGTCAAAAATCCGTAGGTGTTAGCCTTCGGAATTATTGAAAATGGTCGTTCATGGCTATTTTCGACTAAAATGGCGGTTGTGTGGCCATTTATCATCGACTAGAGGATCGTACACCTCACCCCACATATGTTTCCTTGCCATAGATCAAATTCTTGGATTTCTGGTAAAGACCATTTATTGGTCAAAAATCCGTACGTGTTAGCCTTCGGTATTATTGAAAATGATCGTTCATGGCTATTTTTGACAAAAATGGGGGTTGTGTGGCCATTGATCATCGACCAGAGGGTCATAAACCATACCCCACATATGTTTCCTTGCCATAGATCACATTCTCGGATTTCTGGTGGAGACCATTTCTTGGTCAAAAATCCGTACGTGTTAGTCTTCGGGATTATTGAAAATGGTCATTCATGGTTATTTTCGACAAAAATGTGGGTTATGTGGCCATTGATCATCGACCAGATGTTCGTACACCTCACCCCACATATGTTTCCTTGCCATAGATCATATTCTTGGATTTCTGGTGGAGACGATTTCTTGGTCAAAAATCCGTAGGTGTTAGCCTTCGGTATTATTGAAAATGGTCATTCATGGCTATTTTTGACAAAAATGGGGGTTGTGTGGCCATTGATCATCAACCAGAGGTTCGTAAACCTCACCCCACATATGTTTCCTTGCCATAGATCAAATTCTTGGATTTCTGGTGGAGACCATTTCTTGATAAAAAAACCGTAGGTGTTAGCCTTCGGTATTATTGAAAATGGTCGTTCATGGCTATTATCGACAAAAATGGTGGTTGTGCCATTTATCATCGACCAGAGGCTCAAAAACCTCACCCCACATATGTTTCCTTGCCATAGATCGTATTCTTGGATTTCTGGTGGAGACCATTTCTTGGTCAAAAATCCGTACGTGTTAACCTTCGGTATTATTGAAAATGGTCGTTCATGGCTATTTTCGACAAAATGGGGGTTGTGTGGCAATTGATCATTGACCAGAGGCTCGTACACCTCACCCCACATAAGTTTTCTTGCCATAGATCACATTCTTGGATTTCTGGTGGAGACCATTTCTTGGGCAAAAATCCCAATGTGTTAGCCTTCAGTATTATTGAAAATGGTCATACATGGCTATTTTCAACAAAAACGGGGGTTGTGTGGCCATTGAACTTCGACCAGAGGCTCATACACCTCACTCCACATGTTTGCTTTCCATAGATCACATTCTTGGATTTATGGTGGAGACCATTTCTTGGTCAAAATCCGTAGGTCTTAGCCTTCAATGTCATTGAAAATGGTCGTTCATGGCTATTTTCGACAAAAATGGGGGTTGTGTGGCCATTGATCATCGACCAGAGGCTCGTACACCTCACCCCACATATGTTTCCTTGCCATAGATCACATTCTTGGATTTCTGGTGGAGACCATTTCTTGGTCAAAAATCTGTAAGTGTTAGCCTTCAGTATTATTGAAAATGGTCGTTCATGGCTATTTTCGACAAAAATGGGGGTGTGGCCATTGATCATTGACTAGAGGCTCGTACACCTCACCCCACATATGTTTCCTTGCCATATATCACATTCTTGGATTTCTGGTGGAGACCATTTCTTGGTCAAAAATCCGTACGTGTTAGCGTTCGGTATAATTGAAAATGATCGTTCATGGCTATTTTCGACAAAAAATGGGGGTTGTGTGGCCACTGATCATTGACCAGAGGCTCATACACCACATCCACATATATTTCCTTGCCATAGATCACATTCTTGGATTTTTGGTGGAGACCATTTCCTGGTCAAAAATCCGTAGCTGTTAGCCTTTGGAATTATTGAAAATGGTCGTTCATGGCTATTTTCGACAAAAATGGGGGTTGTGTGGCCATTGATCATCAACCAGAGGCTCGTACACCTCACCCCACATATGTTTCCTTGCCATAGATCACATTCTTGGATTTCTGGTGGAGACCATTTCTTGGTCAAAAATCCGTAGGTGTTAGCCTTCAGTATTATTGAAAATGGTCGTTCATGGCTATTTTCGAGAAAAATGGGGGTTGTGTGGCCATTGATCATCAACCAGAGGCTCGTACAACTCACCCCACATATGTTTCCTTGCCATAGATCACATTCTTGGAATTCTAGTGGAAACCATTTCTAGGTCAAAAATCAGTACGTGTTAGCCTTCGGTATTATTAAAAATGGTCGTTCATGGCTATTTTCGACCAAAATGGGGGTTGTGTGGCCATTGATCATCGACCAGAGGCTCGTACACCTCACCCCACATACGTTTCCTTGCCATAGATCACATTCTTGGATTTCTGGTGGAGACCATTTCTTGGTCAAAAATCCGTAGGTGTTAGCCTTCGGTATTATTGAAAATGGTCATTCATGGCTATTTTCAACAAAAATGGGGGTTGTGTGGCCATTGATCATCGACCAGAGCCTCGTACACCTCACCCCACATATGTTTCCTTGCCATAGATCACATTCTTTGGATTTCTGGTGGAGACCATTTCTTGGTCAAAAATCTGTAGGTGTTAGCCTTCAGAATTATTGAAAATGGTCGTTCATGGCTATTTTCGACAAAAATGGGGGTTGTGTGGCCATTTATCATCGACCAGATGCTTGTACGCCTCACCCCACATATGTTTCCTTGCCATATATCACATTCTTGGATTTCTGGTGGAGACCATTTCTTGGTCAAAAATTCGTACATGTTAGCCTTCGGTATTATTGAAAATGGTCATTCATGGCTATTTTTGACAAAAATGGGGGTTGTGTGGCCATTGATCATCGACCAGAGGCTCATAAACCTCACCCCACATATGTTTCCTTGCCATAGATCACATTCTTTGATTTCAAGTGGAGACCATTTCCTGGTCAAAAATCCGAATGTGTTAGCCTTCGGTATTATTAAAAATGGTCGTTCATGGCTATTTTCGACAAAAATGGGGGTTGTGTGGCCATTGATATTCGACTAGAGGCTCATACACCTCACTACACATTTGTTTTCTTGCCACAGATCACATTCTTGGATTTATGGTGGAGACCATATCTTGGTCAAAAATCCGTAAGTGTTAGCCTTCAGTGTCATTGAAAATGGTCGTTCATGGTTATTTTCGACAAAAATGGGGGTTGTGTGGCCATTGATCATCGACCAGAGGCTCGTACACCTCACCCCACATATGTTTCCTTGCCATAGATCACATTCTTTGATTTCAAGTGGAGACCATTTCTTGGTCAAAAATCTGAATGTGTTAGCCTTCGGTATTATTAAAAATGGTCGTTCATGGCTATTTTCGACAAAAATGGGGGTTGTGTGGCCATTGATATTCGACTAGAGGCTCATACACCTCACTACACATTTGTTTTCTTGCCACAGATCACATTCTTGGATTTATGGTGGAGACCATATCTTGGTCAAAAATCCGTAGGTGTTAGCCTTCAGTGTCATTGAAAATGGTCGTTCATGGCTATTTTTGACAAAAATGGGGTTGTGTGGCCATTGATCTTTGACCAGAGGCTCATACACCTCACTACAGAAATGTTTCCTTGCCATAGATCACATTCTTGGATTTATGATGGATTCCGTTTCTTGGTCAAAAATCCGTAGGTGTTAGCCTTCAGTGTCATTGAAAATGGTCGTTCATGGCTATTTTCGATAAAAATGGGGGTTGTGTGTCCATTGATCATCGACCAGAGGTTCGTACACCTCACCCACATATGTTTCCTTGCGATAGATCACATTCTTGGATTTCCAGTGGAGACCATTTCTTGGTCAAAAATCCGTACGTGTTAGCGTTCAGTATTATTGAAAATGGTCGTTCATGGCTATTTTCGACAAAAATGGGGGTTGTGTGGCCATTGATCATCGACAAGAGGCTCGTACACCTCACCCCACATATGTGTCCTTACCTTAGATCACATTCTTGGATTTCTGGTGGAGATGATTCCTTGGTCAAAAATCCGTAGGTGTTAGCCTTCGGTATTCTTGAAAATTGTCATTCATGGCTATTTTCGACAAAAATGGGGGTTGTCTGGCCATTGGTCATCGACCAGAGGCTCGTACACCTCACCCCACATATGTTTCCTTGCCATAGATCAAATTCTTGGATTTCTGGTGGAGACCATTTCTCGATGAAAATCCGTAGGTGTTAGCCTTCGGTATTATTGAAAATGGTCGTTCATGGCTATTTTCGACAGAAATGGGGTTGTGTGGCCATTTATCATCGACCAGAGGCTCGTAAACCTCACCCCACATATGATTCCTTGCCATAGATCATATTCTTCAATTTTTGGTGGAGAACATTTCTTGGTAAAAAATCCGTACGTGTTAACCTTCGGTATTATTGAAAATGATCGTTCATGGCTATTTTCGATAAAATGGGGGTTGTGTGGCCATTGATCATCGACCAGAGGCTCGTACACCTCACCCCACATATGTTTCCTTGCCATAGATCACATTCTTGGATTTCTAGTGGAGACCATTTCTTGGGCAAAAATCCGAATGTGTTAGCCTTTAGTATTATTGAAAATGGTCATTCATGGCTATTTTCGACAAAAATGGGGGTTGTGTGGCCATTGATCTTCGACTAGAGGCTCATCACCTCACCCCACATATGTTTCCTTGCCATAGATCACATTTTTGAATTTCTGGTGGAGACCATTTCTTGGTCAAAAATTCGTACGTGTTAGCCTTCGGTATTATTGAAAATGGTCATTCATGGCTATTTTTGATAAAAATGGGGGCTGTGTGGCCATTGATCATCGACCAGAGGCTCGTACACCTCACCCCACATATGTCTCCTTGACATATATCACATTCTTGGATTTCTGGTGGAGACCATTTCTTGGTCAAAAATCCATACGTGTTAGCCTTCGGTATTATTGAAAATGGTCGTTCATGGCTATATTCGACAAAAATGGGTGTTGTGTGGCCATTGATCATCGACCAGAGGCTCGTACACCTCTCCCTACATATGTTTCCTTGCCATAGATCACATTCTTGGATTTCTAGTGGAGACCATTTCTTGGTCATAAATCCATAGGTGTTAGCCTTCGGTATTATTGAAAATGGTCATTCATGGCTATTTTAAACAAAAATGGGGGGGGTTGTGTGGCCATTGATCATCGACCAGAGGCTCGTACACCTCACCCCACATATGTTTCGTTGCCATAGATCACATTCTTTTATTTCTGGTGGAGACCATTTCTTGGTCAAAAATCCGTAGGTGTTAGCCTTCGGAATTATTGAAAATGGTCGTTCATGGCTATTTTCGACAAAATGGGGGTTGTGTGGCCATTTATCATCGACCAGAGGCTCGTACACCTCACCCCACATATGTTTCCTTGCCATAGATCACATTCTTGGATTTCTGGTGGAGACCATTTCTTGGTCAAAAATCAGTACGTGTTAGCCTTCGGTATTATTGAAAATGGTCATTCATGGCTATTTTTGACAAAAATGGGGGCTATGTGGCCATTGATCATCAACTAGAGGCTCGTAAACCTCACCCCACATATGTTTCCTTGCCATAGATCACATTCTTTGATTTCTGGTGGAGTCCATTTCTTGGCCAAAAATCCGAATGTGTTAGCCTTCGGTATTATTGAAAATGATCGTTCATGGCTATTTTCGACAAAATGGGGGTTGTGTGGCCATTGATATTCGAACAGAGGCTCATACACCTCACTACACATATGTTTCCTTGCCATAAATCACATTCTTGGATTTATGGTAGAGACCATTTCTTGGTCAAAAATCCGTAGGTGTTAGCCATCAGTGTCATTGAAAATGGTTGTTCATGGCTATTTTCGACAAAATGGGGGGGGGGGGGCTGTGGCCATTGATCATCGACCAGAGGCTCGTACACCTCACACCATATATGTTTCCTTGCGATAGATCACATTCTTGGATTTCTAGTGGAGACCATTTCTTGGTAAAAAATCCGTACGTGTTAGCCTTCGGTATTATTTAAAATGGTCGTTCATGGCTATTTTCGATAAAAATGGGGGTTGTGTGGCCATTGATCATCAACCAGAGGCTCGTACACCTCACCCCACATATGTTTCCTTGTTATAGATCACATTCTTGGATTTCTGGTGGAGACGATTTCTTGGTCAAAAATCCGTAGGTGTTGTTAGCCTTCAGTATTTTTGAAATTGTCATTCATGGCTATTTTTGACAAAAATGGGGGTTGTGAGGCCATTGATCATCGCCTAGAGCCTCGTACACCTCACCCCACATATGTTTCCTTGCCATAGATCAAATTCTTGGATTTCTGGTGGAGACCATTTTACGATAAAAAATGTGTAGGTGTTAGCCTTCGGTATTATTGAAAATGGTCGTTCATGGCTATTTTCGACCAAAATGGGGTTGTGTGGACATTTATCATCGACCAGAGGCTCGTAAACCTCACCCCACATATGTTTCCTTGCCATAAATCATATTCTTGGATTTCTGGTGGAGACCATTTCTTAGTCAAAAATCCTTACGTGTTAACCTTCGATATTATTGGAAATGGTCGTTCATGGCTATTTTCGACAAAATGGGGGTTGTGTGGCCATTGATCATCGACCAGAGGCTCGTACACCTCATCCCACAAATGTTTCCTTGCCATAGATCACCTTCTTGGATTTCTAGTGGAGACCATTTCTTAGGAAAAAATCCGAATGTGTTAGCCTTCAGTATTATTGAAAATGGTCATTCATGGCTATTTTCGAAAAAACGGGGGTTGTGTGGCCATTGATCTTTGACCAGAGGCTCATACACCTCACTACACATATGTTTCCTTGCCATAGATCACATTCTTAGATTTATGGTGGAGTCCATTTCTTGGTCAAAAATCCGTAGGTGTGAGCCTTTAGTGTCATTGAAAATGGTCGTTCATGGCTATTTTCGACAAAAATGGGGGTTGTGTGGCTATTGATCATCGACCAGAGGCTCGTACACCTCACCCCAAATAAGTTTCCTTGCCATAGATCACATTCTTGGATTTCTGGTGGATAACATTTCTTGGTCAAAAATTCGTAGGTGTTAGCCTTCGGAATTATTGAAAATGGACCGTTCATGGCTATTTTCGACAAAAATGGGGGTTGTGTGGCCATTGATCATCGACCAGAGGCTTGTACACCTCACCCCACATAAGTTTCCTTGCCATAGATCACACTCTTGGATTTCTGGTGGAGACCATTTCTTGGTCAAAAATCCGTACGTGTTAGCCTTCGGTATTATTGAAAATGGTCGTTCATGGCTATTTTCGACAAAAATGGTGGTTGTGTGGCCACTGATAATCTACCAGAGGATCGTACTCCTCACCCCAAATATGTTTCCTTGCCATAGATCACATTCTTGGATTTCTGGTGGAGACGATTTCTTGGTCAAAAATCCGTAGGTGTTAGCCTTCGGAATTATTGAAAATGGTGGTTCATGGCTATTTTCGACAAAAATGGGGGTTGTGTGGCCATTGATCATCGACCAGAGGCTCGTACACCTCACCCCACATATGTTTCCTTGCCATAGATCACTTTCTTGTATTTCTGGTGGAGACCATTTCTTGTTCAAAAATATGTACGTGTTAGCCTTCGGTATTATTGAAAATGGTCGTTCATGGCTATTTTCGACAAAATGGGGGTTGTGTGGCCATTGATCATTGATCAGAGGCTCGTACACCTCACCCCACATATGTTTCCTTGCCATAGATCACATTCTTGGATTTCTAGTGGAGACCACTTCTTGGGCAAAAATCCGAATGTGTTAGCCTTCAGTATTATTGAAAATGGTCATTCATGGCTATTTTCGACAAAAACAGGGGTTGTGTGGCCATTGATCTTCGACTAGAGGCTCGTACAACTCACCCCACATATGTTTACTTGCCATAGATCACATTCTTGGATTTCTGGTGGAGTCCATTTCTTGGTCAAAAATCCGTAGGTGTTAGCCTTCGGAATTATTGAAAATGGTCGTTCATGGCTATTTTTGACAAAAATGGGGGTTGTGTGGCCATTTATGATCGACCAGAGGCTCGTACACCTCACCCCCACATATGTTTCCTTGCCGTAGATCACATTCTTGGATTTCTGGTGGAGACCATTTCTTGGTCAAAAATCCGTACGTGTTAGCCTTCGGTATTATTGAAAATGGCCATTCATGGCTATTTTCGACAAAAATGGGGGTTGTGTGGCCATTGATCATCGACTAGAGGCTCGTAAACCTCACCCCACATATGTTTCCTTGCCATAGATCACATTCTTTGATTTCTGGTGGAGACCATTTCTTGGACAAAAATCCGAATGTGTTAGCCTTCGGTATTATTGAAAATGGTCGTTCATGGCTATTTTCGAGAAAAATGGGGGTTGTGTGGCCATTGATATTCGACTAGAGTCTCATACACCTCACTACACATATGTTTCCTTGCCATAGATCACATTCTTGGATTTCTAGTGGAGACCATTTCTTGGGCAAAAATTCGAATGTGTTAGCCTTCAGTATTATTGAAAATGGACATTGATGGCTATTTTCGACTAAAACGGGGGTTGTGTGGCCATTGATCTTTGACTAGAGGCTCATACACCTCACTACACATTTGTTTCCTTGCCATAGATCACATTCTTGGATTTATGGTCGAGACCATTTCTTGGTCAAAAATCCGTAGGTGTTAGCCTTCAGTGTCATTGACAATGGTCGTTCATGGCTATTTTCGACAAAAATGGGGGTTGTGTGTCCATTGATCATCGACCAGAGGCTCGTACACCTCACCCCACATATGTTTCCTTTCTATAGATCACATTCTTGTATTTCTAGTGGAGACCATTTCTTGGTCAAAAATCCGTAGGTATTAGCCTTCGGAATTATTGAAAATGGACCGTTCATGGCTATTTTCGACAAAAATGGGGGTTGTGTGGCCATTGATCACGACCAGAGGCTCGTACACCTCACCCCACATATGTTTCCTTGCCATAGATCACATTCTTGGATTTCTGGTGGAGACCATTTCTTGGTCAAAAATCCGTACGTGTTAGCCTTCGGTATTATTGAAAATGGTCGTTCATGGCTATTTTCGACAAAAATGGGGGTTGTGTGGCCACTTATAATCGACCAGAGGCTCGTACACCTCACCCCACATATGTTTCCTTGCCATAGATCACATTCTTGGATTTCTAGTGGAGACCATTTCTTGGGAAAAAATCCGAATGTGTTAGCCTTCAATATTATTGAAAATGGTCATTCATGGCTATTTTCGACAAAAACAGGGGTCGTGTGGCCATTGATCTTCGACCAGAGGCTCGTACACCTCACCCTACATATGTTTCCTTGCCATAGATCACATTCTTGGATTTCTGGTGGAGACCATTTCTTGGTCAAAAATCCGTCAGTGTTAGCCTTCAGAATTATTGAAAATGGACGTTCATGGCTATTTTTGACAAAAATGGGGGTTGTGTGGCCATTTATGTCCGACCAGAGGCTCGTACACCTCACCCCCCACATATGTTTCCTTGCCATAGATCACATTCTTGGATTTCTAGTGGAGACCATTTCTTGGTCAAAAATCCGTACGTGTTAGCCTTTGGTATTATTGAAAATGGCCATTCATGGCTATTTTCAACAAAAATGGGGGCTGTGTGGCCATTGATCATCGACCAGAAGCTCGTAAACCTCACCCCACATATGTTTCCTTGCCACAGATCACATTCTTTCATTTCTGGTGGAGACCATTTCTTGGTCAAAAATCCGAATGTGTTAGCCTTCGATATTATTGAAAATGGTCGTTCATGGCTATTTTCGACAAAAATGGGGGTTGTGTGGCCATTGATCATCGACCAGAGAATCGTACACCTCACCCCACATATGTTTCCTTGCCATAGATCACATTCTTGGATTTCTGGTGGAGACCATTTCTTGGCCAAAAATCCGTACGTGTTAGCCTTCGGAATTATTGAAAATGGTCGTTCATGGCTATTTTCGACAAAAATGGGGGTTGTGTGGCCACTCATAATTGACCAGAGGCTCGTACACCTCACCCCACATATGTTTCCTTGCCATAGATCACATCTTGGATTTCTGGTGGAGACCATTTCTTGGTCAAAAATCTGTAGGTTTTAGCCTTAGGAATTATTGAAAATGGTCGTTCGTGGCTATTTTCGAAAAAAATGGGGGTTGTGTGGCCATTGATCATCGACCAGAGGCTCGTACACCTCACCCAACATATGTTTCCTTGCCATAGATCACATTCTTGGATTTCTGGTGGAGACCATTTCTTGTTCAAAAATCCATACGTGTTAGCCTTCGGTATTATTGAAAATGGTCGTTCATGGCTATTTTCGACAAAATGGGGGTTGTGTGGCCATTGATCATCGACCAGAGGCTCGTACACCTCACCCCACATATGTTTCCTTGCCATAGATCACAATCTTGGATTTCTAGTGGAGACCATTCCTTGGGCAAAAATCCGAATGTGTTAGCCTTCAGTATTATTGAAAATGGCCATTCATGGCTACTTTCGACAAAAACAGGGGTTGTGTGGCCATTGATCTTCGACCAAAGGCTCGTACACCTCACCCCACATATGTTTCCTTGCCATAGATCACATTCTTGGATTTCTGGTGGAGACCATTTCTTGGTCAAAAATCCGTACGTGTTAGCCTTCGGTATTATCGAAAATGGTCATTCATGGCTATTTTCGAGAAAAATGGGGGTTGTGTGGCCATTGATCATCGACCAGAGGCTCGTAAACCTCACCCCACATATGTTTCGTTGCCATAGATCACATTCTTTGATTTCTGTTGGAGACCATTTCTTGGTCAAAAATCCGAATGTGTTAGCCTTCGGTATTATTGAAAATGGTCGTTCATGGCTATTTTCGAAAAAAATGGGGGTTGTGTGGCCATTAATATTTGACCAGAGGCTCATACACCTCACTACACATATGTTTCCTTGCCATAGATCACATTCTTGGATTTATGGTGGAGACCATTTCTTGGTCAAAAATCCGTAGGTTTTAGCCTTCAGTGTCATTGAAAATGGTTGTTCATGGCTATTTTCGACAAAAATGGGGGTTGTGTGGCCATTGATCATCGACCAGAGGCTCGTACACCTCACCCCACATATTTTTCCTTGCCATAGATCACATTCTTGGATTTCTGGTGGAGACCATTTCTTGGTCAGAAATCCGTAGATGTTAGCCTTCGGTATTATTGAAAATGGTCGCTCATGGCTATTTTCGACAAAAATGGGGGTTGTGTGGCCATTGATCATCGACCAGAGGCTCATACACCTCACCCACATATGTTTCCTTGCCATAGATCACATTCTTGGATTTCTGGTGCAGACCATTTCTTGGTCAAAAATCCGTAGATGTTAGCCTTCGGTATTATTGAAAATGGTCGCTCATGGCAATTTTCGACAAAAATGGGGGTTGTGTGGCCATTGATCATCGACCAGAGGCTCATACACCTCACCCACATATGTTTCCTTGCCATAGATCACATTCTTGGATTTCTGGTGGAGACCATTTATTGGGCAAAAATCCGAATGTGTTAGCCTTTAGTATTATTGAAAATGCTCATTCATGGCTATTTTCGACAAAAATGGGGATTGTGTGGCCATTGATCTTTGACCAGAGGCTCATACACCTCACTACACATATGTTTCCTTGCCATAGATCACATTCTTGGATTTATGGTGGAGACCATTTCTTGGTCAAAAATCCGTAGGTGTTAGCGTTTAGTGTCATTCAAAATGGTCGTTCATGGCTATTTTCGACAAAAATGGGGGTTGTTGCCATTGATCATCGACCTGAGGCTCGTACACCTCACCCCACATATGTTTCCTTGCGATAGATCACATTCTTGGATTTCTAGTGGAGACCATTTCTTGGTCAAAAATCCGTACGTGTTAGCCTTCGGTATTATTGAAAATGGTCGTTCATGGCTATTTTCGACAAAAATGGGGGTTGTGTGGCAATTGATCATCGACTAGAGGCTCGTACACCTCACCCCACATATGTTTCCTTGACATAGAACACATTCTTGGATTTCTGGTGGAGACGATTTCTTGGTCAAAAATCCGTAGGTGTTAGCCTTCGGTATTTTTGAAAATTGTCATTCATGGCTATTTTCGATAAAAATGGGGGTTGTGTGGCCATTGATCATCGACCAGAGGCTCGTACACCTCACCCCACATATGTTTCCTTGCCATAGATCAAATTCTTGTATTTCTGGTGGAGAGCATTTCCCGATCAAAAATCCATAGGTGTTAGCCTTCGATATTATTGAAAATGGTCGTTCATGGCTATTTTCGACAAAAATGGGGGTTGTGTGGCCATTTATCATCGACCAGAGGGTCGTAAACCTCACCCCACATATGTTTCCTTGCCATAAATCATATTCTTGGATTCTAGTGGAGACCATTGCTTAGTCAAAAATCCGTACGTGTTAACCTTCAGTATTATTGAAAATGGTCGTTCATGGCTATTTTCGACAAAATGGGGGTTGTGTGGCCATTGATCATCGACCAGAGGCTCGTACACCTCACCCCACATATGTTTCCTTGCCATAGATCACATTCTTGGATTTCTAGTGGAGACCATTTCTTGGGCAAAAACCCGAATGTGTTAGCCTTCAGTATTATTGAAAATAGTCATTCATGGCTATTTTCGACAAAAACGGGGGTTGTGTGGCCATTGATCTTTGACCAGAGGCCCATACACCTCACTACACATATGTTTCCTTGCCATAGATCACATTCTAGGATTTATGGTGGAGACCATTTCTTGGTCAAAAATCCGTAGATGTTAGCCTTCAGTGTCATTGAAAATGGTAGTTCGTGGTTATTTTCGACAAAAATGGGGGTTGTGTGGCCATTGATCATCGACCCGAGGCTCATACACCTCACCCGACATATGTTTCCCTGCCATAGATCACATTCTTGATTTCTGGTGGAGACCATTTCTTGGTCAAAAATCCGTAGGTGTTAGCCTTCGGTATTATTGAAAATGGATCGTTCATGGCTATTTTCGACAAAAATGGGGTTTGTGTGGCCATTGATCATCGACCAGAGGCTCGTACACCTCACCCACAAATGTTTCCTTGCCATAGATCACATTCTTGGATTTCTGGTGGAGACCATTTCTTAGTCAAAAATCCGTACGTGTTAGCCTTCGGTATTATTGAAAATAGTCGTTCATGGCTATTTTCGACAAAAATGGGGGTTGTGTGGCCACTGATCATCGACCAGAGGCTCGTACACCTCACCCCACATATGTTTCCTTGCCATAGATCACATTCTTGGATTTCTGGTGGAGACCATTTCTTGGTCAAAAATCCGTACGTGTTAGCCTTCGGTATTATTGAAAATGGTCGTTCATGGCTATTTTCGACAAAAATGGGGGTTGTGTGGCCATTGATCATCGACCAGATGCTCGTACACCTCACCCCACATATGTTTCCTTGCCATAGATCACATTCTTTAATTTCTAGTGGAGATCATTTCTTGGTCAAAAATCTGTAGGTGTTAGCATTCGGTATTAATGAAAATGGTCATTCATGGCTATTTTCAACAAAAAATGGGGGTTGTGTGGCCATTGATCATAAACCAGAGGCTCGTACACCTCCCCCCACATATGTTTCCTTGCCATAGATCACATTGTTGGATTTCTGGTGGAGACCATTTCTTGGTCAAAAATTTGTATGTGTTATCCTTCAGAATTAATGAAAATGGCCGTTCATGGCTATTTTCGAAAAAAATGGGGGTTGTGTGTCCATTTATCATCGATCAGAGGCTCGTACACCTCACCCCACATATGTTTCCTTGCCATAGATCACATTAAAATTTCTGGTGGAGACCATTTCTTGGTCAAAAATCTGTAGGTGTTAGCCTTCAGAATTATTGAAAATGGTCGTTCATGGCTATTTTCAACAAAAATGGGGGTTGTGTGGCCATTGATCATCCACCAGAGGCTCGTAAACCTCACCCTACATATGTTTCCTTGCGATAGATCACATTCTTTGATTTCTGGTGGGGACCATTTCTTGGTCAAAAACCCGAATGTGTTAGCCTTCGGTATTATTGAAAATGGTCGTTCATGGCTATTTTCGACAAAAATGGGGGTTGTGTGGCCATTGATATTCGAGCAGAGGCTCATACACCTCACTACACATATGTTTCCTTGCCATAGATCACATTCTTTGATTTATGGTGGAGGCCATTTCTTGGTCAAAAATCCGTAGGTGTTAGCCTTCATTATCATTGAAAATGGTCGTTCATGGCTATTTTCGACAAAAATGGGGGTTGTGTGGCCATTGATCATCGACCAGAGGCTCATACACCTCACCCCACATATGTTTCCTTGCCATAGATCACATTCTTGGATTTCTGGTGGAGACCATTTCTTGGTCAAAAATCCGTACGTGTTAGCCTTCGGTATTATTGAAAATAGTCGTTCATGGCTATTTTCGACAAAAATGGGGGTTGTGTTGCCACTGTTCATCGACCAGAGGCTTGTACACCTCACCCCACATATGTTTCCTTGCCATAGATCACATTATTGGATTTCTGGTGGAGACCATTTCTTGGTCAAAAATCCGTACATGTTAGCCTTCGGTATTATTGAAAATGGGGGTTGTGTGGCCATTGATCATCGACCAGATGCTCGTACACCTCACCCCACATATGTTTCCTTGCCATAGATCACATTCTTGGATTTCTGGTGGAGACCATTTCTTGTTCAAAAATCCATACGTGTTAGCCTTCGGTATTATTGAAAATGGTCGTTCATGGCTATTTTCGACAAAATGGGGGTTGTGTGGCCATTGATCATCGACCAGAGGCTCAAACACCTCACCCCACATATGTTTCCTTGCCATAGATCACATTCTTGGATTTCTAGTGGAGACCATTTCTTGGGCAAAAATCCCAATGTGTTACCCTTCAGTATTATTGAAAATGGTCATTCATGGCTACTTTCGACAAAAACAGGGGTTGTGTTGCCATTGATCTTCGACCAAAGGCTCGTACACCTCACCCCACATATGTTTCCTTGCCATATATCACATTCTTGGATTTCTGGTGGAGACCATTTCTTGGTCAAAAATCCGTACGTGTTAGCCTTCGGTATTATCGAAAATGGTCATTCATGGCTATTTTCGAGAAAAATGGGGGCTGTGTGGCCATTGATCATCGACCAGAGGCTCGTAAACCTCACCCCACATATGTTTCGTTGCCATAGATCACATTCTTTGATTTCTGGTGGAGACCATTTCTTGGTCAAAAATCCGAATGTGTTAGCCTTCGGTATTATTGAAAATGGTCGTTCATGGCTATTTTCGAAAAAAATGGGGGTTGTGTGGCCATTGATATTCGACCAGAGGCTCATACACCTCACTACACATATGTTTCCTTGCCATAGATCACATTCTTGGATTTATGGTGGAGACCATTTCTTGGTCAAAAATCTGTAGGTTTTAGCCTTCAGTGTCATTGAAAATGGTCGTTCATGGCTATTTTCGACAAAAATGGGGGTTGTGTGGCCATTGATCATCGACCAGAGGCTCGTACACCTCACCCACATATTTTTCCTTGCCATAGATCACATTCTTGGATTTCTGGTGGAGACCACTTCTTGGTCAAAAATCCGTAGGTGTTAGCCTTCTGTATTATTGAAAATGGTCGCTCATGGCTATTTTCGACAACAATGGGGGTTGTGTTGCCATTGATCATCGACCAGAGGCTCATACACCTCACCCACATATGTTTCTTTGCCATAGATCACATTCTTGGATTTCTGGTGGAGACCATTTATTGGGCAAAAATCCGAATGTGTTAGCCTTTAGTATTATTGAAAATGCTCATCATGGCTATTTTCGACAAAAAATGGGGGTTGTGTGGCCATTGATCTTTGACCAGAGGCTCCTACACCTCACTACACATATCTTTCCTTGCCATAGATCACATTCTTGGATTTATGGTGGAGACCATTTCTTGGTCAAAAATCCGTAGGTGTTAGCGTTCAATGTCATTCAAAATGGTCGTTCATGGCTATTTTCGACAAAAATGGGGGTTGTTGCCATTGATCATCGACCTGAGGCTCGTACACCTCACCCACATATGTTTCCTTGCGATAGATAACATTCTTGGATTTCTAGTGGAGACCATTTCTTGGTCAAAAATCCGTACGTGTTAGCCTTCGGTATTATTGAAAATGGTCGTTCATGGCTATTTTCGACAAAAATGGGGGTTGTGTGGCAATTGATCATCGACTAGAGGCTCGTACACCTCACCCCACATATGTTTCCTTGACATAGAACACATTCTTGGATTTCTGGTGGAGACAATTTCTTGGTCAAAAATCCGTAGGTGTTAGCCTTCGGTATTTTTGAAAATTGTCATTCATGGCTATCTTCGATAAAAATGGGGGTTGTGTGGCCATTGATCATCGACCAGAGGCTCGTACACCTCACCCCACATATTTTTCCTTGCCATAGATCAAATTCTTGTATTTCTGGTGGAGAGCATTTCTCGATCAAAAATCCATAGGTGTTAGCCTTCGGTATTATTGAAAATGGTCGTTCATGGCTATTTTCGACAAAAATGGGGGTTGTGTGGCCATTTATCATCGACCAGAGGCTCGTAAACCTCACCCCACATATGTTTCCTTGCCATAAATCATATTCTTGGATTTCTAGTGGAGACCATTGCTTAGTCAAAAATCCGTACGTGTTAACCTTCGGTATTATTGAAAATGGTCGTTCATGGCTATTTTCGACAAAATGGGGGTTGTGTGGCCATTGATCATCGACCAGAGGCTCGTACACCTCACCCCACATATGTTTCCTTGCCATAGATCACATTCTTGGATTTCTAGTGGAGACCATTTCTTGGGCAAAAACCCGAATGTGTTAGCCTTCAGTATTATTGAAAATGGTCATTCATGGCTATTTTCGACAAAAACGGGGGTTGTGTGGCCATTGATCTTTGACCAGAGGCCCATACACCTCACTACACATATATTTCCTTGCCATAGATCACATTCTAGGATTTATGGTGGAGACCATTTCTTGGTCAAAAATCCGTAGGTGTTAGCCTTCAGTGTCATTGAAAAAATGGTAGTTCGTGGTTATTTTCGACAAAAATGGGGGTTGTGTGGCCATTGATCATCGACCAGAGGCTCATACACCTCACCCGACATATGTTTCCTTGCCATAGATCACATTCTTGATTTCTGGTGGAGACCATTTCTTGGCCAAAAATCCGTAGGTGTTAGCCTTTGGTATTATTGAAAATGGACCGTTCATGGCTATTTTCGACAAAAATGGGGGTTGTGTGGCCATTGATCATCGACCAGAGGCTCGTACACCTCACCCACAAATGTTTCCTTGCCATCGATCACATTCTTGGATTTCTGGTGGTGACCATTTCTTGGTCAAAAATCCGTACGTGTTAGCCTTCGGTATTATTGAAAATAGTCGTTCATGGCTATTTTCGACAAAAATGGGGGTTGTGTGGCCACTGATCATCGACCAGAGGCTTGTACACCTCACCCCACATATGTTTCCTTGCCATAGATCACATTCTTGGATTTCTGGTGGTGACCATTTCTTGGTCAAAAATCCGTACGTGTTAGCCTTCGGTATTATTGAAAATGGTCGTTCATGGCTATTTTCGACAAAAATGGGGGTTGTGTGGCCATTGATCATCGACCAGATGCTCGTACACCACACCCCACATATGTTTCCTTGCCATAGATCACATTCTTGGATTTCTTGTGGAGATCATTTCTTGGTCACAAATCCGTATGTGTTAGCCTTCGGTATTATTGAAAATGGTCATTCATGGCTATTTTCAACAAAAATGGGGGTTGTGTGGCGATTGATCATCGACCAGAGGCTCGTACACCTCCCCCCACATATGTTTCCTTGCCATAGATCACATTGTTGGATTTCTGGTGGAGACCATTTCTTGGTCAAAAATCTGTATGTGTTAGCCTTCAGAATTATTGAAAATGGCCGTTCATGGCTATTTTTGACAAAAATGGGGGTTGTGTGTCCATTTATCATCCATCAGAGGCTCGTACACCTCACCCCACATATGTTTCCTTGCCATAGATCACATTAAAATTTCTGGTGGAGACCATTTCTTGGTCAAAAATCCGTAGGTGTTAGCCTTCAGAATTATTGAAAATGGTCGTTCATGGCTATTTTCGACAAAAATGGGGGTTGTGTGGCCATTGATATTCGACCAGAGGCTCATACACCTCACTACACATATGTTTCCTTGCCATAGATCACATTCTTGGATTTATGGTGGGGACCATTTCTTGGTAAAAAATCTGTAGGTGTTAGCCTTCGGTATTATTGAAAATGGTCGTTCATGGCTATTTTCGACAAAAATGGGGGTTATGTGGCCATTGATCATCGACCATAGGCTCGTACACCTCACCCCACATATGTTTCCTTGCCATAGATCACATTCTTGGATTTCTGGTGGAGACCATTTCTTGGTCAAAAATCCGTAGGTGTTAGCCTTCGATATTATTGAAAATGGTCGTTCATTGCTATTTTCGACAAAAATGGGGGTTGTGTGGCCATTGATCATCGACCAAAGGCTCGTACACCTCACCCCACATATGTTTCCTTGCCATATATCACATACTTGGATTTTAGGTGGAGACCATTTCTTGGTCAAAAATCCGTAGGTGTTAGCCTTCGGTATTATTGAAAATGGTCGTTCATGGCTATTTTCCACAAAAATGGGGGTTGTGTGGCCATTGATCATCGACCAGAGGTTCGTACACCTCAACTTACATATGTTTCCTTTCCATAGATCACATTCTTGGATTTCTGGTGGAGGCCATTTCTTGGTCAGAAATCTGTAGGTGTTTGCCTTCGGTATTATTGAAAATGGTCGTTCATGGCCATTTTCGACAAAAATGGGGGTTTTGTGGCCATTGATCATCGACCAGAGGCTCATACACCTCGCCCCACATATGTTTCCTTGCCATAGATCACATTCTTGGATTTCTGGTGGAGACCATTTCTTGGTCAAAAATCGGTACGTGTTACCCTTCGGTATTATTGAAAATGGTCGTTCATGGCTATTTTCCACAAAAAATGGGGTTGTGTTGCCATTGATCATCGACCAGAAGCTCGTACACCTCTCCCCACATATGTTTTCTTGCCATAGATCACATTCTTGGATTTCTGGTGGAGGCAATTTCTTGGTCAAAAATCAGTAGGTGTTAGCCTTCGGTATTATTGAAAATGGTCGTTCATGGCTATTTTTGACAAAAATGGGGGTTGTGTGACCATTGATCATCGACCAGAGGCTCGTACACCTCACCCCACATATGTTTCCTTGCAATAGATCACATTCTTGGATTTCTCGTGGAGTCCATTTCTTGGTCAAAAATCCGTACGTGTTAGCCTTCGGTATTATTGAAAATGGTCATTCATGACTATTTTCGACAAAAATGGGGGTTGTGTGGCCATTGATCATCGACCAGAGGCTCATACACTTCACCTCACATATGTTTTATTGCCATAGATCACATTCTTGGATTTCTGGTGCAGACCATTTCTTGGTCAAAAATCCGTAGGTGTCAGCCTTCGGTATTATTGAAAATGGTCATTCATGGCTATTTTCGACAAAAATGGGGGTTGTGTGGCCATTTATCATCGACCAGAGGCTCGTACACCTCACCCCACATATGTTTCCTTGCCATAGATCACATTCTTTGATTTTTGGTGGAGACTATTTCTTGGTCAAAAATACGAATGTGTTAGCCTTCGGTATTATTGAAAATGGTCGTTCATGGCTATTTTCGACAAAAATGGGGGTTGTGTGGCGATTGATATTTGACCAGACGCTCATACACCTCACTACACATATGTTTCCTTGCCATAGATCACATTCTTGGATTTATGGTGGAGACCATTTCTTGGTCAAAAATCCGTAGGTGTTAGCCTTCAGGGTCATTGAAAATGGTCGTTCAAGGCTATTTCGACAAAAATGGGGGTTGTGTGGCCATTGATGATCGACCAAAGGCTCGTATTCCTCACCCCACATATGTTTCCTTGCAATAGATCGCATTCTTGGATTTCTGGTGGAGACCATTTCTTGGTCAAAAATCCGAATGTGTTAGCCTTCGATATTATTGAAAATGGTCGTTCATGGCTATTTTCGACAAAAATTGGGGTTTTGTGGCCATTGATCATCGATCAGAGGCTCATACACCTCACTAAACATATGTTTCCTTGCCATAGATCACATTCTTGGATTTATGGTGGAGACCATTTCTTGGTCAAAATTCCGTAGGTGATATCCTTCAGTGTCATTGAAAATGGTCGTTCATGGCTATTTTCGACAAAAATGGGGGTTGTGTGGCCATTGATCATCGACCAGAGGCTCGTACACCTCACCCCACACATGTTTCCTAGCCATAGATCACATTCTTGGATTTATGGTGGAGACCATTCTTGGTCAAAAATCCGTACGTGTTAGCCTTCGGTATTATTGAAAATGGTCGTTCATGGCTATTTTCGACAAAAATGGGGGTTGTGTGTCCATTAATGATCGACCAGAGGCTCATACACCTCACCCCACATATGTTTCCTTGCCATAGATCACATTCTTGGATTTCTGGTGGAGACCATTTCTTGGTCAAAAATCCGTAGGTGCTAGCCTTCGGTATTATTGAAAATGGTCGTTCATGGCTATTTTCGACAAAAATGGGGGTTGTGTGGCCATTGATCATCGACTAGAGGCTCGTACACCTGACCCCACATATGTTTCCTAGCCATAGATCACATTCTTGGATTTATGGTGGAGACCATTTCTTGGTCAAAAATCCGTACGTGTTAGCCTTCGGTATTATTGAAAATATCGTTCATGGCTATTTTCGACAAAAATGGGGGTTTTGTGGCCATTGATGATCGACCAGAGGCTCGTACACCTCACCCCACATATGTTTCCTTGCCATAGATCACATTCTTGGATTTCTGGTGGAGGCCACTTCTTGGTCAAAAATCCGTAGATGTTAGCCTTCGGTATTATTGAAAAAGGTCGTTCACGGCTATTTTCGACAAAAATGTGGGTTTTGTGGCCATTGATCATCGACCAGAGGCTCATACGCCTCACCCCACATATGTTTCCTTGCCATAGATCACATTCTTGGATTTCTTGTGGAGACCATTTCTTGGTCAAAAATCCGTAGGTGTTAGCCTTTAGTGTCATTGAAAATGGTCGTTCATGGCTATTTTCGACAAAAATGGGGGTTGTGTGGCCATTGATCATCGACCAGAGGCTCGTACACCTCACCCCACATATGTTTCCTTGCCATGGACCACATTCTTGGATTACTGGTGGAGACCATTTCTTGGTCAAAAATCTGTAGGTGTTAGCCTTCAGTATTATTGAAAATGGTCGTTCATGGATATTTTCGACAAAAATGGGGGTTGTGTGGCCATTGATCATCGACCAGAGGCTCGTACACCTCACCCCACATATGTTTCCTTGCCATAGATCACATTCTTGGATTACTGGTGGAGACCATTTCTTGGTCAAAAATCCGTACGTGTTAGCCTTCGGTATTATTGAAAATGGTCGTTCATGGCTATTTTCAACAAAAATGGGGGTTGTGTGTCCAATGATCATCGACTAGAGGCTCGTACACCTCACCCCACATATGTTTCCTTGCCATTTATCACATTCTTGGATTTTTGGTGGAGACCATTTCTTGGTCAAAAATCTGGATGCGTTAGCCTTCGATATTATTGAAAATGGTCGTTCATGGCTATTATCGACAAAAATGGGGGTTGTGTGGCCATTGATCATCGACCAAAGGCTCGTACACCTCACCCCACATATGTTTCCTTGCCATAGATCACATTATTAGATTTCTGGTGGAGACCATTTCTTGGTCAAAAATCCGTAGGTGTCAGCCTTCGGTATTATTGAAAATGGTCGTTCATGGCTATTTTCGACAAAAATGGGGGTTGTGTGGCCATTGATCATTGACCAGAGGCTCGTACACCTCACCCCACATATGTTTCCTTGCCATAGATCACATTCTTGGATTTCCTGTGGAGACCATTTCTTGGTCAAAAATCCGTAGGTGTTAGCCTTCGGTATTATTGAAAATGGTCGTTCATGGCTATTTTGGACAAAAATGGGGGTTGTGTGGCCATTGATCGTCGACCAGAGGCTCATACACCTCACCCCACATATGTTTCCTTGCCATAGATCACATTCTTGGATTTCTGGTGGAGGCCACTTTTTGGTCAAAAATCCATAGGTGTTAGCCTTTGGTATTATTGAAAATGGTCGTTCATGGCTATTTTCGACAAAAATGGGGGTTTTGTGGCCATTGATCATCGACCAGAGGCTCATACGCCTCACCCCACATATGTTTCCTTGCCATAGATCACATTCTTGGATTTCTTGTGGAGACCATTTCTTGGTCAAAAATCCGTAGGTGTTAGCCTTCAGTGTCATTGAAAATGGTCGTTCATGGCTATTTTCGACAAAAATGGGGGTTGTGTGGCCATTGATCATCGTCCAGAGGCTCGTACACTTCACCCCACATATGTTTTCTTGCCATAGATCACATTCTTCGATTTCTGGTGGAGACCATTTCTTGGTCAAAAATCTGTAGGTGTTAGCCTTCAGTATTATTGAAAATGGTCGTTCATGGCTATTTTTGACAAAAATGGGGGTTGTGTGGCCATTGATCATCGACCAGAGGCTCGTAAACCTCACCCCACATATGTTTCCATGCCATAGATCACATTCTTTGATTTCTGGTGGAGACCATTTCTTTGTCAAAAATCTGTATGTGTTAGCCTTCGGTATTATTGAAAATGGTCGTTCATGGCTATTTTCGACAAAAATGGGGGTTGTGTGGCCATTGATATTCAACCGGAGGCTCATACACCTCACTACACATATGTTTTCTTGCCATAGATCACATTATTGGATTTATGGTGGAGACCATTTCTTGGTCAAAATTCCATAGGTGTTAGCCTTCAGTGTCATTTAAAATGGTCGTTCATGGCTATTTTCGACAAAAATGGGGGTTGTGTGGCCATTGATCATCGACCAGAGGCTCGTACACCTCACCCCACATATGTTTCCTTGCCATAGATCACATTCTTGGATTACTGGTGGAGACCATTTCTTGGTCAAAAATCCGTACGTGTTAGCCATCAGTATTATTGTAAATGGTCATTCATGGCTATTTTTGACAAAAATGGGGGTTGTGTGGCCATTGATCATCGACCAGAGGCTCGTAAACCTCACCCCACATATGTTTCCATGCCATAGATCACATTCTTTGATTTCTGGTGGAGACCATTTCTTGGTCAAAAATCTGTATGTGTTAGCCTTCGGTATTAATGAAAATGGTCGTTCATGGCTATTTTCGACAAAAATGGGGGTTGTGTGGTCATTGATATTCAACCGGAGGCTCATACACCTCACTACACATATGTTTTCTTGCCATAGATCACATTCTTGGATTTATGGTGGAGACCATTTCTTGGTCAAAATTCCATAGGTGTTAGCCTTCAGTGTCATTTAAAATGGTCGTTCAAGGCTATTTTCGACAAAAATGGGGGTTGTGTGGCCATTGATCATCGACCAGAGGCTCGTACACCTCACCCCACATATGTTTCCTTGCCATAGATCACATTCTTGGATTTCTGGTGGAGACCATTTCTTGGTCAAAAATCCGTAGGTGTTTGCCTTTGGTATTATTGAAAATGGTTGTTCATGGCTATTTTCAACAAAAATGGGGGTTGTGTGTCCAGTGATCATCGACTAGAGGCTCGTACACCTCACCCCACATATGTTTCCTTGCCATATATCACATTCTTGGATTTTTGGTGGAGACCATTTCTTGGTCAAAAATCTGGATGCGTTAGCCTTCGGTATTATTGAAAATGGTCGTTCATGGCTATTATCGACAAAAATGGGGATTGTGTGGCCATTGATCATCGACCAAAGGCTCGTACACCTCACCCCACATATGTTTCCTTGCCATAGATCACATTATTAGATTTCTGGTGGAGACCATTTCTTGGTCAAAAATTCGTAGATGTTAGCCTTCGGTATTATTGAAAATGGTCGTTCATGGCTATTTTGGACAAAATGGGGGTTGTGTGGCCATTGATCGTCGACCAGAGGCTCATACACCTCACCCCACATATGTTTCCTTGCCATAGATCACATTCTTGGATTTCTGGTGGTGGCCACTTTTTGGTCAAAAATCCATAGGTGTTAGCCTTCGGTATTATTGAAAATGGTCGTTCATGGCTATTTTCGACAAAAATGGGGGTTTTGTGGCCAATGATCATCGACCAGAGACTCATACGCCTCACCCCACATATGTTTCCTTGCCATAGATCACATTCTTGGATTTCTTGTGGAGACCATTTCTTGGTCAAAAATCCGTAGGTGTTAGCCTTCAGTGTCATTGAAAATGGTCGTTCATGGCTATTTTCGACAAAAATGGGGGTTGTGTGGCCATTGATCATCGTCCAGAGGCTCGTACACTTCACCCCACATATGTTTTCTTGCCATAGATCACATTCTTGGATTTCTGGTGGAGACCATTTCTTGGTCAAAAATCTGTAGGTGTTAGCCTTCAGTATTATTGAAAATGGTCGTTCATGGCTATTTTTGACAAAAATGGGGGTTGTGTGGCCATTGATCATCGACCAGAGGCTCGTAAACCTCACCCCACATATGTTTCCATGCCATAGATCACATTCTTTGATTTCTGGTGGAGACCATTTCTTGGTCAAAAATCTGTATGTGTTAGCCTTCGGTATTAATGAAAATGGTCGTTCATGGCTATTTTCGACAAAAATGGGGGTTGTGTGGCCATTGATATTCAACCGGAGGCTCATACACCTCACTACACATATGTTTTCTTGCCATAGATCACATTCTTGGATTTATGGTGGAGACCATTTCTTGGTCAAAATTCCATAGGTGTTAGCCTTCAGTGTCATTTAAAATGGTCGTTCAAGGCTATTTTCGACAAAAATGGGGGTTGTGTGGCCATTGATCATCGACCAGAGGCTCGTACACCTCACCCCACATATGTTTCCTTGCCATAGATCACATTCTTGGATTTCTGGTGGAGACCATTTCTTAGTCAAAAATCCGTAGGTGTTAGCCTTTGGTATTATTGAAAATGGTCGTTCATGGCTATTTTCAACAAAAATGGGGGTTGTGTGTCCAGTGATCATCGACTAGAGGCTCGTACACCTCACCCCACATATGTTTCCTTGCCATATATCACATTCTTGGATTTTTGGTGGAGACCATTTCTTGGTCAAAAATCTGGATGCGTTAGCCTTCGGTATTATTGAAAATGGTCGTTCATGGCTATTATCGACAAAAATGGGGATTGTGTGGCCATTGATCATTGACCAAAGGCTCGTACACCTCACCCCACATATGTTTCCTTGCCATAGATCACATTATTAGATTTCTGGTGGAGACCATTTCTTGGTCAAAAATTCATAGATGTTAGCCTTCGGTATTATTGAAAATGGTCGTTCATGGCTATTTTGGACAAAAATGGGGGTTGTGTGGCCATTGATCGTCGACCAGAGGCTCATACACCTCACCCCACATATGTTTCCTTGCCATAGATCACATTCTTGGATTTCTGGTGGAGGCCACTTTTTGGTCAAAAATCCATAGGTGTTAGCCTTCGGTATTATTGAAAATGGTCGTTCATGGCTATTTTCGACAAAAATGGGGGTTTTGTGGCCAATGATCATCGACCAGAGGCTCATACGCCTCACCCCACATATGTTTCCTTGCCATAGATCACATTCTTGGATTTCTTGTGGAGACCATTTCTTGGTCAAAAATCCGTAGGTGTTAGCCTTCAGTGTCATTGAAAATGGTCGTTCATGGCTATTTTCGACAAAAATGGGGGTTGTGTGGCCATTGATCATCGTCCAGAGGCTCGTACACTTCACCCCACATATGTTTTCTTGCCATAGATCACATTCTTGGATTTCTGGTGGAGACCATTTCTTGGTCAAAAATCTGTAGGTGTTAGCCTTCAGTATTATTGAAAATGGTCGTTCATGGCTATTTTTGACAAAAATGGGGGTTGTGTGGCCATTGATCATCGACCAGAGGCTCGTAAACCTCACCCCACATATGTTTCCATGCCATAGATCACATTCTTTGATTTCTGGTGGAGACCATTTCTTGGTCAAAAATCTGTATGTGTTAGCCTTCGGTATTAATGAAAATGGTCGTTCATGGCTATTTTCGACAAAAATGGGGGTTGTGTGGCCATTGATATTCAACCGGAGGCTCATACACCTCACTACACATATGTTTTCTTGCCATAGATCACATTCTTGGATTTATGGTGGAGACCATTTCTTGGTCAAAATTCCATAGGTGTTAGCCTTCAGTGTCATTTAAAATGGTCGTTCAAGGCTATTTTCGACAAAAATGGGGGTTGTGTGGCCATTGATCATCGACCAGAGGCTCGTACACCTCACCCCACATATGTTTCCTTGCCATAGATCACATTCTTGGATTTCTGGTGGAGACCATTTCTTGGTCAAAAATCCGTAGGTGTTAGCCTTTGGTATTATTGAAAATGGTCGTTCATGGCTATTTTTAACAAAAATGGGGGTTGTGTGTCCAGTGATCATCGACTAGAGGCTCGTACACCTCACCCCACATATGTTTCCTTGCCATATATCACATTCTTGAATTTTTGGTGGAGACCATTTCTTGGTCAAAAATCTGGATGCGTTAGCCTTCGGTATTATTGAAAATGGTCGTTCATGGCTATTATCGACAAAAATGGGGATTGTGTGGCCATTGATCATCGACCAAAGGCTCGTACACCTCACCCCACATATGTTTCCTTGCCATAGATCACATTATTAGATTTCTAGTGGAGACCATTTCTTGGTCAAAAATTCGTAGATGTTAGCCTTCGGTATTATTGAAAATGGTCGTTCATGGCTATTTTCGACAAAAATGGGGGTTGTGTGGCCATTGATCATCGACCAGAGGCTCGTACACCTCACCCCACATATGTTTCCTTGCCATAGATCAGATTCTTGGATTTCCTGTGGAGACCATTTCTTGGTCAAAAATCCGTAGGTGTTAGCCTTCGGTATTATTGAAAATGGTCGTTCATGGCTATTTTGGACAAAAATGGGGGTTGTGTGGCCATTGATCGTCGACCAGAGGCTCATACACCTCACCCCACATATGTTTCCTTGCCATAGATCACATTCTTGGATTTCTGGTGGAGAACATTTCTTGGTCAAAAATACGTATGTGTTAGCCTTCGGTATTATTGAAAATGGTCGTTCATGGCTATTTTCATCAAAAATGGGGGTTGTGTGGCCATTTATCATTGACGAGAGGCTCGTACACCTCACCCCACAGATGTTTCCTTGCCATAGATCACATTCTTGGATTTCTAGTGGAGACCATTTCTTGGTCAAAAATCCGTACGTGTTAGCCTTCGATATTATTGAAAATGGTCGTTCATGGCTATGTTCGACAAAATGGGGGTTCTATGGTCATTGATCATCGACTAGAGGCTCGTACACCTCACCCCACATATCTTTCCTTGTCATAGATCAAATTCTTGGATTTCTGGTGGAGACCATTTCTTGGGCAAAAATCCGAATGTGTTAGCCTTCGGTACTATAGAAAATGGTCGTTCATGGCTATTTTCAACAAAAATGGCGGTTGTGTGGCCATTTATCTTCGACCAGAGGCACATACACCTCACTACACATATGTTTCCTTGCCATAGGTCACATTCTTGGATTTATGGTGGAGACCATTTCTTGGTCAAAAATCCGTAGGTGTTAGCCTTCAGTGTCATTGAAAATAGTCGTTCATTTCTATTTTCGACAAAAATGGGGGTTGTGTGGCCATTGATAATCGACCAGAGGCTCGTACACCTCACGCCACATATGTTTCCTTGCCATAGATCACATTCTTGGATTTCTGGTGGAGACCATTTCTTGGTCAAAAATCCATAGGTGTTAGCCTTCGATATTATTGAAATTGGTCGTTCATGGCTATTTTCGACAAAAATGGGGGTTGTGTGGCCATTGGTCATCGACCAGAGGCTCGTACACCTCACCCCACATATGTTTCCTTGCCATATATCACATTCTAGGATTTCTGGTGGAGACGATTTCTTGGTCAAAAATCCGTAGGTGTTAGCCTTCGGTATAATTGAAAATGGTCGTTCATGGCTATTCTCGACAAAAATGGGGGTTGTGTGGCCATTGATCATTGACTAGAGGCTCATACACCTCACCCCACATATGTTTCCTTGCCATAGATCACATTCTTGGATTTCTGGTGGAGGCCATTTCTTGGTAAAAATCCATAGGTGTTAGCCTTCGGTATTATTGAAAATGGTCGTTCATGGCTATTTTCGATAAAAATGGGGGTTGTGTGGCCATTTATCATCAACCAGAGGCTCGTACACCTCACCCCATATATGTTTCTTTCACTACAAGAAACTGGTTAAAGAACGTGGGTGACAAACCGTCGAACTTAATGTAATAAGCCGTCGAACTTACCGTAAGAACGTGGGTGTACCGACGAATATAGCCGACGGCAATTTTTGGACGAACTTAGAGAAGTAAGTTCGATGGCCCCCACGTTCTTAACTTTAAGAACGTGGGTACCGTCGAACTTAACATTAAGAACGTGGGTACCATCGAACTTAACATTAAGAACGTGTGTTTTTAGGTTCGACGGGGACCATCGAATTTAGAGAAGTAAGTTCGACGGTTCCCACATTCTTACTGTTAAGTTCGACGGGGACGCGTGGCCGTCGAACTTATGTGGCCTGCGTGGGTCTGCGTGGGCTGCACATTAAGTTCGACGGTACCCACGTACTTAACATTAAGAACGTGGGTACCCACGTTCTTAACCCTTTTCCAGAAAAAGCTAAAAATTACAGAAATGAAATAATAGACAAACATAAAATCACATGCAACACAGAATATCACATCCAATACAGATTTCAAACACATGGATATATATTCATATCACAAATTCACACAAGTCCAAATACATAAGTTCACAAATTCACATAAGTTCAAATACATAATTTCACAAATTCACATAAATTCACATCCATAGTTCACATTTTTAGTTCACAAGTTCAAACACATAAGTTCAAACATTAGCTCCATCGCTCTTGATCAGGACATCGGATTGTTGTTTGTAGCTCCACCACTATAATTGAGACATCTGTCCGCAAAGTCATCGTGAGGGGAGGAGTCACTTGATGAGAGTCGGAATCCTACAAAATAAACCAAAATGGTTCACGAAGGTGATAACTCCTGCAGTTCTGATAACAACAAAGTTACAGTTGTGTAGTGTCAATGAATATCCATTCTCATCGTTATATGTAATATGAAGCACATCGTAAACTTGGAAAACGAAAAGAACTTTTCAACGAAAAACATAGTAAATCAGGGAAGGGAGGGGTATGCTTCATTAAGACATAACTTACAAAGCACAATGCATTACAAATCCCTCAGAATAGCTAGATAGAACTGTACATATATTTACAAATTCTATCTGTTCGTACATGAGCTACATTCCAGGGGACTAATTTGAAAACTAAACAAGATCAACATGCTTTTTTATTTGCAAGAGAAAAAGATACTAGAAGTCAAGCAAAATTAAAAACTCAATCCTAAGAATCCTACTGATTGTATTCCCTTTGATGAATTCCAATATTAGTACATATTTTATCTTGACCACTTCAATAACTATTGACAGCAGCACCAAATAAAATCCATTCTACTTCTGATCCAGGAGGAGCAGAGAGAATCTTACCTACAATCCGGACCAAAATTCATCACCATAAGATTAGTTATGGGGCGCTTGCCATGGCCTCCATAACTACCACGGGGACATGGGCTGCGAGTTCTTCTCCTGTGACCTCTTGGCGGCGATGGACTGTCATCATCACTTCTTCCCATGTTGTTCTAAGAAGGCAAGAGAAAATAGTAAGGTTCTTCAGAAATGGCACAATAGTAATTCCGTTCATCTAAATCATGCAATTATATGTTAGACCGTCTTCAAAAGAAAGATCATCAAAATCACAATTAGTAATCAAAATCATGCACGTACTTATATATGCACTTAGCTGTCTACTCAAACAGACACCAACTCTTCTTTTAATTATTGTAAGTAGGCTACACTAAAAGAGAATTGGGCAACAGGCAAAACAGAAGACATATTTTGGTTATAAACTGATTGCTTCTTTATCTGTTTATGTATATGCAAGGAATCCAACTCCGACCTATATCTTAGAATCGTCTTACCAATAGAATAAATTTTAGAAATGGTGATTAAAACACACACGACATCCATCATGATCTTATCCAGTATTGCAATCCATGAACAAAGCAAGAAACAACTAGCTATAGAACTATATGAACAAATAGAACTAATACTATCCTTTAAGAGTTTTGCAATTTGCATATCTTGTTTGAGCAGATAATCATCGCAGCCAAGAAAGCAAAGTTTTCCCATCTTTTCTTCTCACAGTTCTACCAACTCGAATGTACCACCGTCCATCCCAACCTGGGGCAGGATAACAGTTTCAACACGTACACTGTATTTTCTTGTACCCGAAAATCTGCAGGTGAAAGCACACCAGATTAGCAAAGCTCATTTGTTTCTATATTAAAATACAATATTTTCATGTGTTGCCTCTATAGGGATGTACGGTGTTGGCTAGTGAGTTAGTTTTGTTTAGCATTTAGCACTATAATAGAAAAAACTCGTTAGCACTAGGATCTCTTTCTGGATATTCCTAGTTTAACATATAGTCCCATTTCTGTAAGCAACAAATGTATGTGCCATTGGCTTGGCCCACACTATGAACTCCATTTTCTTCCTAAGGAAACCATACATAGTTCTACTACGAATTACCGGAAAAAATATCCTAGGTGTTCTTGGAAGGTTGGAAGGGAAATAACACAATTCAAATTGTGATATGAACTTCTATTTTTGTAATTTTGCCACATAAAATATGATATACAAAACAAGTAGCACTGCGGCAGTACTGCAATACCAAGTTACCAACTTATCACAGTTATCAGAACTGAGGCATATTACCTGTCCACGAGGAGCAGAAAGCATATTTGCCCATGTATGCTGGGGTTGGTATGCAGCCATTGCAATCTCTGTATCTCTAGTTCCTTCCATGGATCTCTGGTTGATGTTAGCGGATCCAATTATCACATATTCATCATCCACAATCATGCCTTCCGAGTGCACATACACTAAGAATCTCCTATTCTTCCGAGCTTGGTCCTGATTGGATATCCAAGTTGCAGCATAATTGTATTTTTCTGGGGAAATCAGTACCTCCTTCAGTTTTGGGCATTTCTAAAGTGTACCGGAATCAGCAGCAGAAAACAGAACAATAGTCTGCAGTCTAACCTGTGGGTTACTGGTTGATAATGGTCCACTAGATGTGCAAGTAGTGTCCTCAGCTTCACGGTTACCAAGGCAGAAGCAATTCAGGTAATCATGTGGCTCATATGTGCCATCTAGTCCTACTTCTTTCAAGGCCTTATAGATTATCTCATACATCATTTGCATTGTCATTTTCTACATTGTAAAAGCAAAGAAAAACGAGTTACATGAGATAAGTTACTATACTGTTTCAAAAAGAGTATATGGAAAATGGCAATTTTGCAAAGCCCACTG
The DNA here is from genome assembly GCA_029449295.1 of Zea luxurians. Lineage (NCBI taxonomy): Eukaryota > Viridiplantae > Streptophyta > Magnoliopsida > Poales > Poaceae > Zea > Zea luxurians. The sequence continues at coordinate 483,125 of JAOPSE010000161.1, forward strand.
TTGGCAATCGCAAACTTCCAATTTTGTCGCCACAGAGGGTGGCACACGACTAAAGGTTTATGGAAGAGATAATACACTGATCCTAAACAAGGTGAAAAAAATCCTAATACAAGCCAAATTCTAACACAGATAAAAAATGGGTTCTAAGACCTAACCTGCCAATATGGAATCCTTTGCGTAGGAGTACTAGTAGGATTGCCCTCAGGCCACATTGGAACTACTATATAAGTTGAAAATCTCTCATTCGAATAAATCTTGTTTGCAATTTTCAGTGCTATCTCAATGGGTATCAGATTATTAGCACCTGCAATGTTTGTATTAAGTACATTTTTACAATCAGTACATTTTTCCCAGAAACAAGATTTTGTTAATCAAAGCAAAAGTTTGTATTAAGTACTGCATATGTGGTCAACATAGGTATAGTCTAGTACATTTACCTTACTAGTGGCCTCCCGTGGATCTTTTGGAAAACCCTTGACAGAATTCGAATCAATTGATCGGAAAATCTGCTTTCTAGGTGAAATTTGCTCAGGGCTCGACCATGAATGTCAGAATTATTTATTTTGCAGTGATTTATGGAGCCCTTTGGTATTAAGTACATCTTTATGGATTTCTGGTGGAGACCATTTCTTGGTCAAAAATTCGTACGTGTTAGCCTTCGGTATTATTGAAAATGGTCGTTCATGGCTATTTTCGACAAAAATGGGGGTTGTGTGGCCATTGATCATCGACCAGAGGCTCGTACACCTCACCCCACACATGTTTCCTTGCCATAAATCACATTCTTGGATTTATGGTGGAGACCATTTCTTGGTCAAAAATCCGTAGGTGTTAGCCTTCAGTGTCATTGAAAATGGTCGTTCAAGGCTATTTTCGACAAAAATGGGGGTTGTGTGGCCATTGATCATCGACCAGAGGCTCGTACACCTCACCCCACATATGTTTCCTTGCGATAGATCACATTCTTGGATTTCTAGTGGAGACTATTTCTTGGTCAAAAGTCCGTACGTGTTAGCCTTCAGTATTATTGAAAATGGTCGTTCATGGCTATTTTCGACAAAAATGGGGGTTGTGTGGCCATTGATCATCGACCAGAGGCTCGTACACCTCAGCCCACATATGTTTCCTTGCCATAGATCACATTCTTGGATTTCTGGTGGAGACCATTTCTTGGTCAAAAATCCGTAGGTGTTAGCCTTCGATATTTTTGAAAATTGTCATTCCTGGGTATTTTCGACAAAAATGGGGGTTGTGTGGCCATTGATCATCGACCAGAGCCTCGTACACCTCACCCCACATATGTTTCCTTGCCACAAATCAAATTCTTGGATTTCTGGTGGAGGCCATTTCTCGATCAAAAATCCGTAGGTGTTAGCCTTCGGTATTATTGAAAATGGTCGTTCATGGCTATTTTCGACAAAAATGGGGGTTGTGTGGCCATTTATCATCGACCAGAGGCTCGTTAACCTCACCCCACATAGATTTCCTTGCCATAGATCATATTTTTCGATTTCTGGTGGAGACCATTTCTTGGTCAAAAATCTGTACGTGTTAACCTTCGGTATTATTGAAAATGGTCGTTCATTGCTATTTTTGACAAAATGTGGGTTGTGTGGCCATTGGTCATCGACTAGAGGCTCGTACGCCTCACCCCACACATGTTTCCTTGCCATAGATCACATTGTTGGATTTCTAGTGGAGACCATTTCTTGGGCAAAAATCAGAATGTGTTAGCCTTCAGTATTATTGAAAATGGTCTTTCATGGCTATTTTCGACAAAAACGGGGGTTGTGTGGCCATTGATCTTTGACCAGAGGCTCATACACCTCACTACACATATGTTTCCTTGTCATAGATCACATTCTTGGTTTTTTGGTCGAGACCATTTGTTGGTCAAAAATCCGTAGGTGTTAGCCTTCAGTATTATTGAAAATGGTCATTCATGGCTATTTTCGACAAAAATGGGTGTTGTGTGGCCACTGATCATCGACCAGAGGCTCGTACACCTCACCCCACATATGTTTCCTTACCATAGATCACATTCTTGGATTTCTGGTGGAGACCGTTTCTTGGTAAAAAATCCGTAGGTGTTAGCCTTCGAAATTATTGAAAATGGTCGTTCATGGCTATTTTCGACAAAAATGGGGGTTGTGTGGCCATTGATCATCAACCAGAGGCTCAAACACCTCACCCCACATATGTTTCCTTGACATGGATCACATTCTTGGATTTCTGGTGGAGACCATTTGTTGGTCAAAGATCTGTATGTGTTAGCCTTCGGTATTATTGAACATGGTCGTTCATGGCTATTTTCGACAAAAATGGGGGTTGTGTGGCCATTGATCATCGACCAGAGGCTCGTACACCTCATCCTACATATGTTTCGTTGCCATAGATCACATTCTTGGATTTCTTGCGGAGACCATTTCTTGGTCAAAAATCTGTAGGTGTTAGCCTTCGGTATTATTGAAAATGTTCATTCATGGCTATTTTCAACAAAAATGGGGGGTTGTGTGTCCATTGATCATCGACCAGAGGCTCGTACACCTCATCCCAAATATGTTTCCTTGCCATAGATCACATTCTTTGATTTATAGTGGAGACCATTTCTTGGTCAAAAATCCGTAGGTGTTAGCCTTCGGAATTATTGAAAATGGTCGTTCATGGTTATTTTCGACAAAAATGGGGGTTGTGTGGCCATTTATCATCGACTAGAGACTTGTACACCTCACCCCACATATGTTTCCTTGCCATAGATAACATTCTTGGATTTCTGGTGGAGACCATTTCTTGGTCAAAAATCCGTACGTGTTAGCCTTCGGTATTATTGAAAATGGTCATTCATGGCTATTTTCGACAAAAATGGGGGTTGTGTGGCCATTGATCATCGACCAGAGGCTCGTAAACCTCACCCCACATATGTTTTCTTCCATAGATCACATTCTTTGATTTCTGGTGGAGACCATTTCTTGGTCAAAAATCCGAATGTGTTAGCCTTCGGTATTATTGAAAATGGTCGTTCATGGCTATTTTCGAGAAAAATGGGGGTTGTGTGGCCATTGATATTCGACCAGAGGCTCATACACCTCACCACACATATGTTTCCTTGCCATTGATCACATTCTTGGATTTATGGTGGAGACCATTTCTTGGTCAAAAATCCGTAGGTGTTAGCCTTCAGTGTCATTGAAAATGGTCGTTCACGGCTATTTTCGACAAAAATGGGGGATGTGGCCATTGATCATCGACTAGATGCTCGTACACCTCACCCCACATATGTTTCCTTGCGATAGATCACATTCTTGGATTTCTAATAGAGACCATTTCTTGGTCAAAAATCCGTACGTGTTAGCCTTCGGTATTATTGAAAATGGTCGTTCATGGCTATTTTCGACAAAAATGGGGGTTATGTGACCATTGATCATCGACCAGATGCTCGTACACCTCACCCCACATATGTTTCCTTGCCATAGATCACATTCTTGGATTTCTGGTGGAGACGATTTCTTGGTCAAAAATCCGTAGGTGTTAGCCTTCGGTATTTTTGAAAATTGTCATTCATGGCTATTTTCGACAAAAATGGGGGTTGTGTGGCCATTGATCTTTTACCAGACGCTCATACACCTCACTACACATATGTTTCTTGCCATAGATCACATTCTTGGATTTATGGTGGAGACCATTTTTGGTCAAAAATCCGTAAGTGTTAGCCTTCAGTGTCATTGAAAATGGTCGTTCATGGCTATTTTCGACAAAAATGGGGGTTGTGGCCATTGATCATTGACCAGAGTCTCGTACACCTCACCCCACATATGTTTCCTAGCGATAGATCACATTCTTGGATTTCTGGTGGAGACCAATTCTTGGTCAAAATCCGTAGGTGTTAGCCTTCGGTATTATTGAAAATGGTCGTTCATGGCTATTTTCGACAAAAATGGGGGTTGTGTGGCCATTGATCATCGACCAGAGGCTCATACACCTCACCCCACATATGTTTCCTAGCCATAGATCACATTCTTGTATTTCTGGTGGAGACCATTTCTTGGTCAAATATCCGTACATGTTAGCCTTCGGTTTTATTGAAAATGGTCGTTCATGGCCATTGATCATCGACCAGAGGCTCGTACACCTCACCCCACATATGTTTCCTTGCCATATATTACATTCTTGGATTTCTGGTGGAGGCCATTTCTTGGTCAAAAATCCATAGGCGTTAGCCTTCGGTATTATTGAAAATGGTCGTTCATGGCTATTTTCGACAAAAATGGGGGTTTTGTGGCCATTGATCATCGACCAGAGGCTCATACGCCTCACCCCACATATGTTTCTTTGCCATAGATCACATTCTTGGAGTTCTGGTGGAGACCATTTCTTGGTCAAAAATTCGTACGTGTTACCCTTTGGTATTATTGAAAATGGTCGTTCATGGCTATTTTTGACAAAAATGGGGGTTGTGTGGCCATTGATCATCGACGAGGGGCTCGTACACCTCACCAAACATATGTTTCCTTGCCATAGATCACATTCTTGGATTTCTGGTGGAGACCATTTCTTGGTCAAAAATTCGTACGTGTTAGCCTTCGGTATTATTGAAAATGGTCGTTCATGGCTATTTTTGACAAAATAGGGGTTGTGTGGCCATTGATCATCGACCAGAGGCTCGTACACCATACCCTACATATGTTTCCTTGCCATAGATCACATTCTTGGATTTGTGGTGGAGACCATTTCTTGGTCAAAAATCCGTAGGTGTTAGCCTTCGGTATTATTGAAAATGTTCATTCATGGCTATTTTCAACAAAAATGGGGGGTTATGTGTCCATTGATCATCGACCAAAGGCTCGTACACCTCATCCCAAATATGTTTCCTTGCCATAGATCACATTCTTTGATTTATAGTGGAGACCATTTCTTGGTCAAAAATCCGTAGGTGTTAGCCTTCGGAATTATTGAAAATGGTCGTTCATGGTTATTTTCGACAAAAATGGGGGTTGTGTGGCCATTTATCATCGACTAGAGGCTTGTACACCTCACCCCACATATGTTTCCTTGCCATAGATAACAATCTTGGATTTCTGGTGGAGACCATTTCTTGGTCAAAAATCCGTACGTGTTAGCCTTCGGTATTATTGAAAATGGTCATTCATGGCTATTTTCGACAAAAATGGGGGTTGTGTGGCCATTGATCATCGACCAGAGGCTCGTAAACCTCACCCCACATATGTTTCCTTGCCATAGATCACATTCTTTGATTTCTGGTGGAGACCATTTCTTGGTCAAAAATCCGAATGTGTTAGCCTTCAGTATTATTGAAAATGGTCGTTCATGGCTATTTTCTAGAAAAATGGGGGTTGTGTGGCCATTGATTATCGACCAGAGGCTCATACACCTCACCCCACATATGTTTCCTAGCCATAGATCACATTCTTGTATTTCTGGCGGAGACCATTTCTTGGTCAAATATCCGTACGTGTTAGCCTTCGGTATTATTGAAAATGGTCGTTCATGGCCATTTTCGACAAAAATGGGGGTTGTGTGGCCATTGATCATCGACCAGAGGCTCGTACACCTCACCCCACAAATGTTTCCTTGCCATATATTACATTCTTGGATTTCTGGTGGAGGCCATTTCTTGGTCAAAAATCCATAGGTGTTAGCCTTCGGTATTATTGAAAATGGTCGTTCATGGCTATTTTCGACAAAAATGGGGGTTTTGTGGCCATTGATCATCGACCAGAGGCTCATACGCCTCACCCCACATATGTTTCTTTGCCATAGATCACATTCTTGGAGTTTTGGTGGAGACCATTTCTTGGTCAAAAATTCGTACGTGTTACCCTTCGGTATTATTGAAAATGGTCGTTCATGGCTATTTTTGACAAAAATGGGGGTTGTGTGGCCATTGATCATCGATGAGGGGCTCGTACACCTCACCAAACATATGTTTCATTGCCATAGATCACATTCTTGTATTTCTGGTGGAGACCATTTCTTGGTCAAAAATTCGTACGTGTTAGCCTTCGGTATTATTGAAAATGGTCGTTCATGGCTATTTTCGACAAAATAGGGGTTGTGTGGCCATTGATCATCGACCAGAGGCTCGTACACCATACCCTACATATGTTTCCTTGCCATAGATCACATTCTTGGATTTGTGGTGGATACCATTTCTTGGTCAAAAATCCGTAGGTGTTAGCCTTCAGTGTCATTAAAAATGGTCGTTCATGGCTATTTTCGACAAAAATCGGGGTTGTGTGGCCATTGATCATCGACCAGAGGCTCGTACACTTCACCCCACATATGTTTTCTTGCCATAGATCACATTCTTGGATTTATGGTGGTGACCATTTCTTGGTCAAAAATCTGTAGGTGTTAGCCTTCGGTGTTATTGAAAGTGGTCGTCCATGGCTATTTTCGACAAAAATGGGGGTTGTGTGGCCATTGATCATCGACCAGAGCCTCGTACACCTCACCCCACATATGTTTCCTTGCCATAGATCACATTCTTGGATTTCTGGTGGAGACCATTTCTTGGTCAAAAATTCGTAGGTGTTAGCCTTCGGTATTATTGAAAATGGTCGTTCATGGCTATTTTCGACAAAAATGGGGGTTGTGTGGCCATTGATCATCGACCAGAGGCTCATACACCTCACCCCACATATGTTTCCTAGCCATAGATCACATTCTTGTATTTCTGGTGGAGACCATTTCTTGGTCAAATATTCGTACGTGTTAGCCTTCGGTATTATTGAAAATGGTCGTTCATGGCCATTTTCGACAAAAATTGGGGTTGTGTGGCCATTGATCATCGACCAGAGGCTCATACACCTCACCCCACATATGTTTCCTTGCCATAGATTACAATCTTGGATTTCTGGTGGAGGCCATTTCTTGGTCAAAAATCCATAGGTGTTAGCCTTCGGTATTATTGAAAATGGTCATTCATGGCTATTTTCGACAAAAATGGGGGTTTTGTGGCCATTGATCATCGACCAGAGGCTCATACGCCTCACCCCACATATGTTTCTTTGCCATAGATCACATTCTTGGAGTTCTGGTGGAGACCATTTCTTGGTCAAAAATTCGTACGTGTTACCCTTCGGTATTATTGAAAATGGTCGTTCATGGCTATTTTTGACAAAAATGGGGGTTGTGTGGCCATTGATCATCGACGAGGGGCTCGTACACCTCACCAAACATATGTTTCCTTGCCATAGATCACATTCTTGGATTTATGGTGGTGACCATTTCTTGGTCAAAAATCCGTAGGTGTTAGCCTTCAGTGTCATTAAAAATGGTCGTTCATGGCTATTTTCGACAAAAATGGGGGTTGTGTGGCCATTGATCATCGACCAGAGCCTCGTACACCTCACCCCACATATGTTTCCTTGCCATAGATCACATTCTTGGATTTCTGGTGGAGACCATTTCTTGGTCAAAAATTCGTAGGTGTTAGCCTTCGGTATTATTGAAAATGGTCGTTCATGGCTATTTTCGACAAAAATGGGGGTTGTGTGGCCATTGATCATCGACCAGAGGCTCATACACCTCACCCCACATATGTTTCCTAGCCATAGATCACATTCTTGTATTTCTGGTGGAGACCATTTCTTGGTCAAATATTCGTACGTGTTAGCCTTCGGTATTATTGAAAATGGTCGTTCATGGCCATTTTCGACAAAAATTGGGGTTGTGTGGCCATTGATCATCGACCAGAGGCTCATACACCTCACCCCACATATGTTTCCTTGCCATAGATTACAATCTTGGATTTCTGGTGGAGGCCATTTCTTGGTCAAAAATCCATAGGTGTTAGCCTTCGGTATTATTGAAAATGGTCATTCATGGCTATTTTCGACAAAAATGGGGGTTTTGTGGCCATTGATCATCGACCAGAGGCTCATACGCCTCACCCCACATATGTTTCTTTGCCATAGATCACATTCTTGGAGTTCTGGTGGAGACCATTTCTTGGTCAAAAATTCGTACGTGTTACCCTTCGGTATTATTGAAAATGGTCGTTCATGGCTATTTTTGACAAAAATGGGGGTTGTGTGGCCATTGATCATCGACGAGGGGCTCGTACACCTCACCAAACATATGTTTCCTTGCCATAGATCACATTCTTGGATTTCTGGTGGAGACCATTTCTTGGTCAAAAATTCGTACGTGTTAGCCTTCGGTATTATTGAAAATGGTCGTTCATGGCTATTTTCGACAAAATAGGGGTTGTGTGGCCATTGATCATCGACAAGAGGCTCGTACACCATACCCTACATATGTTTCCTTGCCATAGATCACATTCTTGGATTTGTGGTGGAGACCATTTCTTGGTAAAAAATCCGTAGGTGTTAGCCTTCAGTGTCATTAAAAATGGTCGTTCATGGCTATTTTCGACAAAAATGGGGGTTGTGTGGCCATTGATCATCAACTAGAGGCTCGTACACTTCACCCCACATATTTTTTCTTGCCATAGATCACATTCTTGGATTTCTGGTGGTGACCATTTCTTGGTCAGAAATCTGTAGGTGTTAGCCTTCGGTATTATTGAAAGTTGTCGTCCATGGCTATTTTCGACAAAAATGGGGGTTGTGTGGCCATTGATCATCGACCAGAGCCTCGTACACCTCACCCCACATATGTTTCCTTGCCGTAGATCACATTCTTGGATTTTTGGTGGAGACCATTTCTTGGTCAAAAATCCATAGGTGTTAGGCTTCGGAATTATTGAAAATGGTCGTTCATGGCTATTTTCGACAAAAATGGGGGTTGTGTGACCATTGATCATCAACCAGATGCTCGTACACCTCACCCCACATATGTTTCCTTGCCATAGATCACATTCTTGGATTTCTGGTGGAGACGATTTCTTGGTCAAAAATCCGTAGGTGTTAGCCTTCGGTATTTTTGAAAATTGTCATTCATGGCTATTTTCGACAAAAATGGGGGTTGTGTGGCCATTGATCTTTGACCAGAGGCTCATACACCTCACTACACTTATGTTTCCTTGCCATAGATCACATTGTTGGATTTATGGTGGAGACCATTTCTTGGTCAAAAATCCGTAGGTGTTAGCCTTCAGTGTCATTGAAAATGGTTGTTCATGGCTATTTTCGACAAAAATTGGGGCTGTGGCCATTGATCATTGACCAGAGTCTCATACACCTCACCCCACATATGTTTCCTTACGATAGATCACATTCTTGGATTTCTAGTGGAGACCATTTTTGGTCAAAAATCCGTAGGTGTTAGCCTTCGGTATTATTGAAAATGGTCGTTCATGGCTATTTTCGACAAAAATGGGGGTTGTGTGGCCATTGATCATCGACCAGAGGCTCATACACCTCACCCCACATATGTTTCCTAGCCATAGATCACATTCTTGTATTTCTGGTGGAGACCATTTCTTGGTCAAAAATCCGTATGTGTTAGCCTTCGGTATTATTGAAAATGGTCGTTCATGGCCATTTTCGACAAAAATGGGGGTTGTGTGGCCATTGATCATCGACCAGAGGCTCATACACCTAACCCACATATGTTTCCTTGCCATAGATTACATTCTTGGATTTCTTGTGGTGGCCATTTCTTGGTCAAAAATCCGTAGGTGTTAGCCTTCGGTATTATTTAAAATGGTCGTTCATGGCTATTTTCGACAAAAATGGGGGTTTTGTGGCCATTGATCATCGACTAGAGGCTCATACACCTCACCCCACATATGTTTCCTTGCCATAGATCACATTCTTGGATTTCTGGTGGAGACCATTTCTTGGTCAAAAATCCGTACGTGTTACCCTTCAGTATTATTGAAAATAGTCGTTCATGGCTATTTTTGACAAAAATGGGGGTTGTGTGGCCATTGATCATCGACCAGAGGCTCGTACACCTCACCCCACATATGTTTCCTTGCCATAGATCACATTCTTGGATTTCTGGTGGAGACCATTTCTTGGTCAAAAATCCGTAGGTGTTAGCCTTCGATATTATTGAAAATGGTCTTTCAAGGCTATTTTCGACAAAATAGGGGTTGTGTGGCCATTGATCATCGACTAGAGGCTCGTACACCATAGACTACATATGTTTCCTTGCCATAGATCACATTCTTGGATTTGTGGTGGAGACCATTTCTTGGTAAAAAATCCGTAGGTGTTAGCCTTCAGTGTCATTAAAAATGGTCGTTCATGGCTATTTTCGACAAAAATGGGGTTTGTGTGGCCATTGATCATCGACCAGAGGCTCGTACACTTCACCCCACATATGTTTTCTTGCCATAGATCACATTCAAGGATTTCTGGTGGAGACCATTTCTTGGTCAAAAATCTGTAGGTGTTAGCGTTCGGTATTATTCAAAGTGGTTGTCCATGGATATTTTCGACAAAAATGGGGGTTGTGTGGCCATTGATCATCAACCAGAGCCTCGTACACCTCACCCCACATATGTTTCCTTGCCATAGATCACATTCTTGGATTTCTGGTGGTGACCATTACTTGGTCAAAAATCCGTACGTGTTAGCCTTCGGTATTATTGAAAATGGTCATTCATGGCTATTTTCGACAAAAATGGGGGTTGTGTGGCCATTGATCATCGACCAGAGGCTCGTAAACCTCACACCACATATGTTTCCTTGCCATAGATCACATTCTTTGATTTCTGGTGGGGACCATTTCTTAGTCAAAAATCCGAATGTGTTAGCCTTCGGTATTATTGAAAATGGTCGTTCGTGGCTATTTTCGACAAAAAATGGGGGTTGTGTGGCATTGATATTCGACCAGAGGCTCATACACCTCACTACAGATATGTTTCCTTGCTATAGATCACATTCTTGGATTTATGGTGGAGTCCATTTCTTGGTCAAAAATCTGTAGGTGTTAGCCTTCGGTATTATTGAAAATGGTCGTTCATGGCTATTTTCATCAAAAATGGGGGTTGTGTGGCCATTTATCATCGACCAGAGGCTTGTACACCTCACCCCACAGATGTTTCCTTGCCATAGATCACATTCTTGGATTTCTAGTGGAGACCATTTCTTGGTCAAAATACCGTACGTGTTAGCCTTGGGTATTATTGAAAATGGTCGTTCATGGCTATTTTGGACAAAATGGGGGTTCTGTGGCCATTGATCATCGACTCGAGGCTCGTACACCTCACCCCACATATGTTTCCTTGCCATAGATTACATTCTTGGATTTCTGGTGGAGACCATTTCTAAGGCAAAAATCTGAATGTGTTAGCCTTCGGTATTATTGAAAATGGTCATTCATGGCAATTTTCGACAAAAATGGGGGTTGTGTGGCCATTTATCTTCGACCAGAGGCACATACACCTCACTACACATATTTTTTCTTTCCATAGATCACATTCTTTGATTTATGGTGGAGACCATTTCTTGGTCAAAAATCCGTAGGTGTTAGCCTTCAGTGTCATTGATAATAGTCGTTCATGGCTATTTTCGACAAAAACGGGGGTTGTGTGGCCATTGATCAGATTCTTGGATTTCTGGTGGACACCATTTCTTGGTCAAAACTTTGTAGGTGTTAGCCTTCGGTACTATTGAAATTGGTCGTTCATGGCTATTTTCGATAAAAATGGGGGCTGTGTGGGCATTTATCATCGACCAGAGGCTCGTACACCTCACCCCACATATGTTTCATTGCCATAGATCACATTCTTGGATTTCTCATGGAGACCATTTCTTGGTCAAAATTCCATACGTGTTAGCATTCGGTATTATTGAAAATGGACGTTCATGGCTATTTTCGACAAAAATGGGTGTTGTGTGCCCAATGATCATCGACCAGAGGCACGTACACCTCACCCTACATATATTCCTTGCCGTAGATCACATTCTTGGATTTCTGGTGGAGACGATTTCTTGGTCAAAAATCCATAGGTGTGAGCCTTCGGTATTATTGAAAATGGTCGTTCATGGCTATTTTCATCAAAAATCGGGGTTGTGTGGCCATTAATCATCGACCAGAGGCTCGTACACCTCACCCCACAGATGTTTCCTTGCCATAGATCACATTCTTGGATTTCTAGTGGAGACCATTTCTTGGTCAAAATACCGTATGTGTTAGCCTTCGGTATTATTGAAAATGGTCGTTCATTGCTATTTTCGACAAAATGGGGATTATGTGGCCTTTGATCATCGACCATAGGCTCATACACCTCACCCCACACATGTTTCCTTGCCATAGATCACATTGTTGGATTTCTAGTGGAGACCATTTCTTGGGCAAAAATCGAAATGTGTTAGCCTTCAGTATTATTGAAAATGGCATTCATGGCTATTTTCGACAAAAACGGGGGTTGTGTGGCCATTGATCTTCGACCAGAGGCTCATACACCTCACTACACATATGTTTCCTTGCCATAGATCACATTTTTGGATTTTTGGTGGAGACCATTTCTTGGTCAAAAATCCGTAGGTGTTAGCCTTCGGTATTATTGAAAATGGTCGTTCATGGCTATTTTCGACAAAAATGGGGGTTGTGTGGCCACTGATCATCGACCAGAGGTTCGTACACCTCACCCCACATATGTTTCCTTGCCATAGATCACATTCTTGGATTTCTGGTGGAGACCATTTCTTGGTCAAAAATCCGTAGGTGTTAGCCTTCGAAATTATTGAAAATGGTCGTTCATGGCAATTTTTGACAAAAATGGGGGTTGTGTGGCCATTGATCATCGACCAGAGGCTCGTACACCTCACCCCACATATGTTTCCTTGACATAGATCACATTCTTGGATTTCTGGTGGAGACCATTTCTTGTTCAAAAATTCGTACGTGTTAGCCTTCGGTATTATTGAACATGGTCGTTCATGGCTATTTTCGACAAAAATGGGGGTTGTGTGGCCATTGATCATCGACCAGAGGATTGTACACCTCACCCCACATATATTTCCTTGCCATAGATCACATTCTTGGATTTCTAGTGGAGACCATTTCTTGGTCAAAAATCCGTAGGTGTTAGCCTTCGGTATTATTGAAAATGTTCATTCATGGCTATTTTCAACAAAAATGGGGGGTTGTGTGGCCATTGATCATCGACCAGAGGCTCGTACACCTTACCCCACATATGTTTCCTTGCCATAGATCACATTCTTTGATTTCTAGTGGAGACCATTTCTTGGTCAAAAATCCGTAGGTGTTGGCCTTCAGAATTATTGAAAATGGTCGTTCATGGCTATTTTTGACAAAAATGGGGGTTGTGTGGCCATTTATCATCGACCAGAGGCTCGTACACCTCACCCCACATATGTTTCCTTGGCATAGATCACATTCTTGGATTTCTGGTGGAGACCATTTCTTGGTAAAAAATCCGTACGTGTTAGCCTTCGGTATTATTGAACATGGTCGTTCATGGCTATTTTCGACAAAAATGGGGGTTGTGTGGCCATTGATCATCGACCAGAGGATTGTACACCTCACCCCACGTATATTTCCTTGCCATAGATCACATTCTTGGATTTCTAGTGGAGACCATTTCTTGGTCAAAAATCTGTAGGTGTTAGCCTTCGGTATTATTGAAAATGTTCATTCATGGCTATTTTCAACAAAAATGGGGGTTGTGTGGCCATTGATCATCGACAAGAGGCTCGTAAACCTCACCCCACATATGTTTCCTTGCCATAGATCACATTCTTTGATTTCTAGTGGAGACCATTTCTTGGTCAAAAATCCGAATGTGTTAGCCTTCGGTATTATTGAAAATGGTCGTTCATGGGTATTTTCGACAAAAATGGGGGTTGTGTGGCCATTGATATTCGACCAGAGGCTCATACACCTCACTACACATATGTTTCCTTGCCATAGATCACATTCTTGGATTTATGGTGGAGACCATTTCTTGGTAAAAAATCCGTAGGTGTTAGCCTTCAGTGTCATTGAAAATGGTCGTTCATGGCTATTTTCGACAAAAATGGGGGTTATGGACATTGATCATCGACCAGAGGCTCGTACACCTCACCTCACATATGTTTCCTTGCGATAGATCACATTCTTGGATTTCTAGTGGAGACCATTTCTTGGTCAAAAATCCATACGTGTTAGCCTTCGGTATTATTGATAATGGTCGTTCATGGCTATTTTCGACAAAAATGGGGGTTGTGTGACCATTGATCATTGACCAGATGCTCGTACACCTCACCCCACATATGTTTCCTTGCCATAGATCACATTCTTGGATTTCTGGTGGAGATGATTTCTTGGTCAAAAATCTGTAGGTGTTAGCCTTCGGTATTTTTGAAAATTGTCATTCATGGCTATTTTCGACAAAAATGGGGGTTGTGTGGACATTTATCTTTGACCAGAGGCTCATACACCTCACTACACATATGTTTCCTTGCCATAGATCACATTCTTGGTTTATGGTGGAGACCATTTCTTGGTCAAAAATCCGTAGGTGTTAGCCTCTAGTGTCATTGAAAATGGTCGTTCATATCTATTTTCGACAAAAATGGGGGTTGTGGCCATTGATCATTGACCAGAGTCTCGTACAACTCACCCCACATATGTTTCCTTGCGATAGATCAAATTCTTGGATTTCTGGTGGAGACCATTTCTTGGTCAAATATCCATAGGTGTTAGCCTTCGGTATTATTGAAAATGGTCGTTCATGGCTATTTTCGACAAAAATGGGTGTTGTGTATCCAATGATCATCGACCAGAGGCACGTACACCTCACCCTACATATGTTCCTTGCCGTAGATCACATTCTTGGATTTCTGGTGGAGAAGATTTCTTGGTCAAAAATCCATAGGTGTGAGCCTTCGGTATTATTGAAAATGGTCGTTCATGGCTATTTTCATCAAAAATGGGGGTTGTGTGGCCATTAATCATCAACCAGAGGCTCGTACACCTCACCCCATAGATGTTTCCTTTCCATAGATCACATTCTTGGATTTCTAGTGGAGACCATTTCTTGGTCAAAATACCGTATGTGTTAGCCTTCGGTATTATTGAAAATGGTCGTTCATTGCTATTTTCGACAAAATGGGGATTGTGTGGCCATTGATCATCGACCATAGGCTCATACACCTCACTCCACACATGTTTCCTTGCCATAGATCACATTGTTGGATTTCTAGTGGAGACCATTTCTTGGGCAAAAATCGAAATGTGTTAGCCTTCAGTATTATTGAAAATGGTCATTCATGACTATTTTCGACAAAAACGGGGGTTGTGTGGCCATTGATCTTCGACCAGAGGCTCATACACCTCACTACACATATGTTTACTTGCCATAGATCACATTTTTGGATTTTTGGTGGAGACCATTTCTTGGTCAAAAATCCGTAGGTGTTAGCCTTCGGTATTATTGAAAATGGTCGTTCATGGCTATTTTCGACAAAAATGGGGGTTGTGTGGCCACTGATCATCGACCAGAGGCTCGTACACCTCACCCCACATATGTTTCCTTGCCATAGATCACATTCTTGGATTTCTGGTGGAGACCATTTCTTGGTCAAAAATCCGTAGGTGTTAGTCTTCGAAATTATTGAAAATGGTCGTTCATGGCAATTTTCGACAAAAATGGGGGTTGTGTGGCCATTGATCATCGACCAGAGGCTCGTACACCTCACCCCACATATGTTTCCTTGACATAGATCACATTCTTGGATTTCTGGTGGAGACCATTTCTTGGTCAAAAATTCATACGTGTTAGCCTTCGGTATTATTGAACATGGTCGTTCATGGCTATTTTCGACAAAAATGGGGGTTGTGTGGCCATTGATCATCGACCAGAGGATTGTACACCTCACCCCACATATATTTCCTTGCCATAGATC
Organism: Zea luxurians; assembly: GCA_029449295.1. Lineage (NCBI taxonomy): Eukaryota > Viridiplantae > Streptophyta > Magnoliopsida > Poales > Poaceae > Zea > Zea luxurians. The sequence goes on from JAOPSE010000161.1 coordinate 498,916, forward strand.
ACATTCTTGGATTTCTAGTGGAGACCATTTCTTGGTCAAAAATCCGTAGGTGTTAGCCTTCAGTATTATTGAAAATGTTCATTCATGGCTATTTTCAACAAAAATGGGGGGTTGTGTGGCCATTGATCATCGACCAGAGGCTCGTACACCTTACCCCACATATGTTTCCTTGCCATAGATCACATTCTTTGATTTCTAGTGGAGACCATTTCTTGGTCAAAAATCCGTAGGTGTTGGCCTTCGGAATTATTGAAAATGGTCGTTCATGGCTATTTTTGACAAAAATGGGGGTTGTGTGGCCATTTATCATCGACCAGAGGCTCGTACACCTCACCCCACATATGTTTCCTTGACATAGATCACATTCTTGGATTTCTGGTGGAGACCATTTCTTGGTCAAAAATCCGTACGTGTTAGCCTTCGGTATTATTGAACATGGTCGTTCATGGCTATTTTCGACAAAAATGGGGGTTGTGTGGCCATTGATCATCGACCAGAGGATTGTACACCTCACCCCACATATATTTCCTTGCCATAGATCACATTCTTGGATTTCTAGTGGAGACCATTTCTTGGTCAAAAATCTGTAGGTGTTAGCCTTCGGTATAATTGAAAATGTTCATTCATGGCTATTTTCAACAAAAATGGGGGGTTGTGTGGCCATTGATCATCGACCAGAGGCTCGTACACCTTACCCCACATATGTTTCCTTGCCATAGATCACATTCTTTGATTTCTAGTGGAGACCATTTCTTGGTCAAAAATCTGTAGGTGTTGGCCTTCGGAATTATTGAAAATGGTCGTTCATGGCTATTTTTGACAAAAATGGGGGTTGTGTGGCCATTTATCATCGACCAGAGGCTCGTACACCTCACCCCACATATGTTTCCTTGACATAGATCACATTCTTGGGTTTCTGGTGGAGACCATTTCTTGGTCAAAAATCCGTACGTGTTAGCCTTCGGTATTATTGAACATGGTCGTTCATGGCTATTTTCGACAAAAATGGGGGTTGTGTGGCCATTGATCATCGACCAGAGGATTGTACACCTCACCCCACATATATTTCCTTGCCATAGATCACATTCTTGGATTTCTAGTGGAGACCATTTCTTGGTCAAAAATCCGTAGGTGTTAGCCTTCGGTATTATTGAAAATGTTCATTCATGGCTATTTCCAACAAAAATGGGGGTTGTGTGGCCATTGATCATCGACAAGAGGCTTGTAAACCTCACCCCACATATGTTTCCTTGCCATAGATCACATTCTTTGATTTCTGGTGCAGACCATTTATTGGTCAAAAATCCGAATGTGTTAGCCTTCGGTATTATTGAAAATGGTCGTTCATGGCTATTTTCGACAAAAATGGGGGTTGTGTGGCCATTGATATTCGACCAGAGGCTCATACACCTCACTACACATATGTTTCCTTGCCATAGATCACATTCTTGGATGTATGGTGGAGACCATTTCTTGGTAAAAAATCCGTAGGTGTTAGCCTTCAGTGTCATTGAAAATGGTCGTTCATGGCTATTTTCGACAAAAATGGCGGTTATGGACATTGATCATCGACCAGAGGCTCGTACACCTCACCCCACATATGTTTCGTTGCGATAGATCACATTCTTGGATTTCTAGTGGAGACCATTTCTTGGTCAAAAATCCATACGTGTTAGCCTTCGGTATTATTGATAATGGTCGTTCATGGCTATTTTCGACAAAAATGGGGGTTGTGTGACCATTGATCATCGACCAGATGCTCGTACACCTCACCCCACATATGTTTCCTTGCCATAGATCACATTCTTGGATTTCTGGTGGAGACGATTTCTTGGTCAAAAATCTGTAGGTGTTAGCCTTCGGTATTTTTGAAAATTGTCATTCATGGCTATTTTCGACAAAAATGGGGGTTGTGTGGACATTTATCTTTGACCAGAGGCTCATACACCTCACTACACATATGTTTCCTTGCCATAGATCACATTCTTGGTTTATGGTGGAGATCATTTCTTGGTCAAAAATCCGTAGGTGTTAGCCTCTAGTGTCATTGAAAATGGTCGTTCATATCTATTTTCAACAAAAATGGGGGTTGTGGCCATTGATCATTGACCAGAGTCTCGTACAACTCACCCCACATATGTTTCCTTGCGATAGATCAAATTCTTGGATTTCTGGTGGAGACCATTTCTTGGTCAAAAATCCATAGGTGTTAGCCTTCGGTATTATTGAAAATGGTCGTTCATGGCTATTTTTGACAAAAATGGGGGTTGTGTGGCCATTGACCATCGACCAGAGGCTCATACACCTCACCCCACATATGTTTCCTAGCCATAGATCACATTCTTGTATTTTTGGTGGAGACCATTTTTTGGTCAAAAATCCGTACGTGTTAGCCTTCGGTATTATTGAAAATGGTCGTCCATGGCCATTTTCGACAAAAATGGGGGTTGTGTGGCCATTGATCATCGACCAGAGGCTCGTACACCTCACCCCACATATGTTTCCTTGCCATTGATCACATTCTTGGATTTCTGGTGGAGACCATTACTTGGTCAAAAATCTGTACGTGTTAGCCTTCGGTATTATTGAAAATGGTCGTTCATGGCTATTTTCGACAAAAATGGGGGTTGTGTGGCCATTGATCATCGAACAGAGGCTCATACGCCTCAGCCCACATATGTTTCCTTGCCATAGATCACATTCTTGGATTTCTGGTGGAGACCATTTCTTGGTCAAAAATCTGTACGTGTTACCCTTCAGTATTATTGAAAATGGTCGTTCATGGCTATTTTTGACAAAAATGGGGGTTGTGTGGCCATTGATCATCAACCAGAGGCTCGTACACCTCACCAAACATATGTTTCCTTGCCATAGATCACATTCTTGGATTTCTGGTGGAGACCATTTCTTGGTCAAAAATTTGTACGTGTTAGCCTTCAGTATTATTGAAAATGGTCGTTCATGGCTATTTTCGACAAAATAGGGGTTGTGTGGCCATTGATCATCGACCATAGGCTCGTACACCATACCCTACATATGTTTCCTTTCCAGAGATCACATTCTTGGATTTGTGGTGGAGACCATTTCTTGGTCAAAAATTCGTAGGTGTTAGCCTTTAGTGTCCTTAAAAATGGTCGTTCATGGCTATTTTCGACAAAAATGGGGGTTGTGTGGCCATTGATCATTGACCAGAAGCTCGTACACTTCACCCCACATATGTTATCTTTCCATAGATCACATTCTTGGATTTCTGGTGGAGACCATTTCTTGGTCAAAAATCTGTAGGTGTTAGCCTTCGGTATTATTGAAAGTGGTCGTCCATGGCTATTTTCGACAAAAATGGGGGTTGTGTGGCCATTGATCATCGACCAGAGCCTCGTACACCTCACCCCACATATGTTTCCTTGCCATTGATCACATTCTTGGATTTCTGATGGAGACCATTACTTGGTCAAAAATCCGTACGTGTTAGCCTTCGGTATTATTGAAAATGGTCATTCATGGCTATTTTCGACAAAAATGGGGGTTGTGTGGCCATTGATCATCGACCAGAGGCTCGTAAACCTCACCCCACATATGTTTCTTTGCCATAGATCACATTCTTTGAATTCTAGTGGAGACCATTTCTTGGTCAAAAATCCGAATGTGTTAGCCTTCGGTATTATTGAAAATGGTCATTCATGGCTATTTTCGACAAAAATGGGGGTTGTGTGGCCATTGATATTCGGCCAGAGGCTCATACACCTCACAACACATATGTTTCCTTGCCATAGATCACATTCTTGGATTTATGGTGGAGTCCATTTCTTGGTCAAAAATCCGTAGGTGTTAGCAGGGTCATTTAAAATGGTCGTTCATGGCTATTTTCGACAAAAATGGGGGTTGTGGCCATTGATCATCGACCAGAGGCTCGTACACCTCACCCCACATATGTTTCCTTGCCATAGATCATATTCTTGGATTTCTGGTGGAGACCATTTCTTGGTCAAAAATCCGTAGGTGTTAGCCTTCGGTATTATTGAAAATGGTCGTTCGGCTATTTTCGACAAAAATGGGGGTTATGTGTCCATTGATCATCGACCAGAGGCTCGTACACCTCACCCCACATATGTTTCCTTGCAACATATCACATTCTTGGATTTCTGGTGGAGACCATTTCTTGGTCAAAAATCTGTACGCGTTAGCCTTCGGTATTATTGAAAATGGTCATTCATGGCTACTTTCGACAAAAATGGGGGTTGTGTGGCCATTGATCATTGACCAAAGGCTCGTACACCTCACCCCACATATGTTTCCTTGCCATAGATCACATTCTTGGATTTCTGGTGGAGACCATTTCTTGGTCATAAATCCGTAGGTGTTAGCCTTCGGTATTATTGGAAATGGTCGTTCATGGCTATTTTCGACAAAAATGGGGGTTGTGTGGCCATTGATCATCGACTAGAGGCTCGTACACCTCACCCCACATATGTTTCATTGCCATAGATCACATTCTTGGATTTCTGGTGGAGACCATTTCTTGGTCAAAATTCCGTAGGTGTTAGCCTTCGGTATTATTGAAAATGGTCGTTCATGGCTATTTTGCACAAAAATGGGGGTTGTGTGGCCATTGATCGTCGACCAGAGGCTCATGCACCTCACCCCACATATGTTTCCTTGCCATAGATTACATTCTTGGATTTTTGGTGGAGACCATTTCATGGTCAAAAATCCGTAGGTGTTAGTCTTCGATATTATTGAAAATGGTTGTTCATGGTTATTTTCATCAAAAATGGGGGTTGTGTGGCCATTTAACATCGACCAGAGGCTCGTACACCTCACCCCACAGATGTTTCCTTGCCATAGATCACATTCTTGGAATTCTAGTGGATACCATTTCTTGGTCAAAAATCCGTACGTGTTAGCCTTCGGTATTATTGAAAATGGTCGTTCATGGCTATTTTCGACAAACTGAGGGTTATGTGGCCATTGATCATCGACTAGAGGCACATACACCTCACTACACATATTTTTCCTTGCCATAGATCACATTCTTTGATTTATGGTGGAGACCATTTCTTGGTCAAAAATCCGTAGGTGTTAGCCTTCAGTGTCATTGATAATAGTCGTTCATGGCTATTTTCGACAAAAATGGGGGTTGTGTGGCCATTGATAATCGACCAGAGGCTCGTACACCTCACCCCACATATGTTTCCATGCCATAGATCAGATTCTTGGATTTCTGGTGGACACAATTTCTTGGTCAAAAATCCGTAGGTGTTAGCCTTCGGTATTATTGAAATTGGTCGTTCATGGCTATTTTCGACAAAAATGGGGGTTGTGTGGCCATTTATCATCGACCAGAGGCTCGTACACCTCACCCCACAAATGTTTCATTGCCATATATCACATTCTTGGATTTCTCGTGGAGACCATTTCTTGGTCAAAAATCCGTACGTGTTAGCCTTCGGTATTATTGAAAATGGTCGTTCATGGCTATTTTCGACAAAAATGGGTGTTGTGTGGCCAATGATCATCGACCAGAGGTGCGTACACCTCACCCCACATATGTTTCCTTGCCATAGATCACATTCTTGGATTTCTGGTGGAGACGATTTCTTGGTCAAAAATCCGTAGGTGTGAGCCTTCGGTATTATTGAAAATGGTCGTTCATGGCTATTTTCGACAAAAATGGGGGTTGTGTTGCCATTCATCATCGACCAGAGGCTCATACACCTCACCCCACATATGTTTCCTTGCCATAGATCGCATTCTTGGATTTTTGGTGGAGACCATTTCTTGGTCAAAAATCCGTAGGTGTTAGCCTTCGGTATTACCGAAAATGGTCGTTCATGGCTATTTTCGACAAAAATAGGGGTTATGTGGCCATTGATCATCGACCAAAGGCTCGTACACCTCACCTCACATATGTTTTCTTGCCATAGATCACATTCTTGGCATTCTCGTGGAGACCATTTCTTGGTCAAAAATCCGTACGTGTTATGCTTCGGTATTATTGAAAATGGTCGTTCATGTCTATTTTCGACAAAAATGGGGGTTGTGTGGCCATTGATCATCGACCAGAGGCTCGTACACCTCGCCTCACATATGTTTCCTTGCCATATATCACATTCTTGTATTTCTAGTGGAGACGATTTCATGGTAAAAAATCTATAGGTGTTAGCCTTCAATATTATTGAAAATGGTCGTTCATGGCTATTTTCGACAAAAATGGGGGTTGTGTGGACATTGATCATCGACCAGAGGCTCGTACACCTCACCCCACATATGTTTCCTTGCCATAGATCACATTCTTGGATTTCTGGTGGAGACCATTTCTTGGTAAAAATCCGTAGGTGTTAGCCTTCGGTATTATTGAAAAAGGTCGTTCATGGCTATTATCGATAAAAATGGGGGTTGTGTGGCCATTTATCATCAACCAGAGGCTCGTACACCTCACCCCACATATTTTTCCTTGCCATAGATCACATTGTTGGATTTCTGGTGGAGACCATTTCTTGGTCAAAAATCCGTACGTGTTATGCTTCGGTATTATTGAAAATGGTCGCTCATGGCTATTTACGACAAAATGGGGGTTGTGTGGCCATTTATCATCGACCAGAGGCTCGTACGCCTCACCCCACATATGTTTCCTTGCCATAGATCACATTTTTGGATTTCTGGTGGAGACGATTTCTTGGTCCAAAATCCGTACGTGTTAGCCTTCGGTATTATTGAAAATGGTCGTTCATGGCTATTTTCGACAAAAATGGGGGTTGTGTGGCCATTGATCATCGACCAGAGGCTCGTACACCTCACCCCACATATGTTTCCTTGCCATAGATCACATTCTGGGATTTCTGGTGGAGACCATTTCTTGGTCAAAAATCTGTAGGTATTAGTCTTCGATATTATGGAAAATGGTTGTTCATGGCTATTTTCATCAAAATTGGGGGTTGTGTGGCCATTTAACATCGACCAGAGGCTCGTACAACTCACCCCACATATGTTTCCTTGCCATAGATCACATTCTTGGATTTCTGGTGGAGACCATTTCTTGGTCAAAAATCCGTACGTGTTAGCCTTCGGTATTATTGAAAATGGTTGTTCATGGCTATTTTCAACAAACTGAGGGTTCTGTGGCAATTGATCATCGACCAGAGGCTCATACACCTCACCCCACATATGTTTCCTTGCCATAGATCACATTCTTGGATTTCTGGTGGAGACCATTTCTTGGACAAAAACCCGTACGTGTTAGCCTTCGGTATTATTGAAAATGGTCGTTCATGGCTATTTTCGACAAAATGGGGGTTGTGTGGCCATTTATCTTTGACCAGTGGCACATACACCTCACTACACATATGTTTCTTTGTCATAGGTCACATTCTTGGATTTATGGTGGAGACCATTTCTTGGTCAAAATCAATAGGTGTTAGCCTTCAGTGTCATTGAAAATAGTCGTTCATGGCTATTTTCGACAAAAATGGGGGTTGTGTGGCATTGATCATCAACCAGAGGCTCATACACCTCACCCCACATATGTTTCCATGCCATAGATCACAATCTTGGATTTCTGGTGGAGACCATTTCTTGGTCAAGAATCCATAGGTGTTAGCCTTCGGTATTATTGAAATGGTCGTAAATGACTATTTGCATCAAAAATGGGGGTTGTGTGGCCATTGATCATCGACCAGAGGCTCGTACACCTCACCCCACATATGTTTCCTTGCCATAGATCACATTCTTGGATTTCTGGTGGAGACCATTGCTTGGTCAAAAATCTGTAGGTGTTAGCCTTCGGTATTATTGAAAACAGTCGTTCATGGCTATTTTCATCAAAAATGCGGGTTGTGTGGCCATTTATCATCGACCAGAGGCTCGTACACCTCACCCCACATATGTTTCATTGCCATAGATCACATTCTTGGATTTCTTGTGGAGACCATTTCTTGGTCAAAAATCCATAGGTGTTAGCCTTCGGTATTATTGAAAATGGTCGTTCATGGCTATTTTCGACAAAAATGGGGGTTGTGTGGCCATTTATCATCGACCAGAGGCTTGTACACCTCACCCCACATATATTTCCTTGCCATAGATCACATTCTTGGATTTCTGGTGGAGACCATTTCTTGGTCAAAAATCCGTACGTGTTAGCCTTCGGTATTATTGAAAATGGTTGTTCATGGCTATTTTCGACAAACTGAGGGTTCTGTGGCAATTGATCATCGACCCGAGGCTCATACACCTCACCCCACATATGTTTCCTTGCCATAGATCACATTCTTGGATTTCTGGTGGAGACCATTTCTTGGACAAAAACCTGTACGTGTTAGCCTTCGATATTATTGAAAATGGTCGTTCATGGCTATTTTCGACAAAATGGGGGTTGTGTGGCCATTTATCTTCGACCAGAGGCACATACACCTCACTACACATATGTTTCTTTGCCATAGGTCACATTCTTGGATTTATGGTGGAGACCATTTCTTGGTCAAAAATCCATAGGTGTTAGCCTTCAGTGTCATTGAAAATAGTCGTTCATGGCTATTTTCGACAAAAATGGGGGTTGTGTGGCATTGATCATCAACCAGAGGCTCATACACCTCACCCCACATATGTTTCCATGCCATAGATCACAATCTTGGATTTCTAGTGGAGACCATTTCTAGGTCAAAAATCCATAAGGGTTAGCCTTCGGTATTATTGAAATGGTCGTTCATGACTATTTTCATCAAAAATGGGGGTTGTGTGGCCATTGATCATCGACCAGAGGCTCGTACACCTCACCCAACATATGTTTCCTTGCCATAGATCACATTCTTGGATTTCTGGTGGAGACCATTTCTTGGTCAAAAATCTGTAGGTGTTAGCCTTCGGTATTATTGAAAACAGTCGTTCATGGCTATTTTCATCAAAAATGCGGGTTGTGTGGCCATTTATCATCGACCAGAGGCTCGTACACCTCACCCCACATATGTTTCATTGCCATAGATCACATTCTTGGATTTCTTGTGGAGACCATTTCTTGGTCAAAAATCCATAGGTGTTAGCCTTCGGTATTATTGAAAATGGTCGTTCATGGCTATTTTCGACAAAAATGGGGGTTGTCTGGCCATTTATCATCGACCAGAGGCTTGTACACCTCACCCCACATATATTTCCTTGCCATAGATCACATTCTTGGATTTCTAGTGGAGACCATTTCTTGGTCAAAAATCCGTAGGTGTTAGCCTTCGGTATTACTGAAAATGGTCGTTCATGGCTATTTTCGACAAAATGGGGGTTGTGTGACCATTGATCATCGACCAGAGGCTCGTACACCTCACCCCACTTATGTTTCCTTGCCATAGATCACATTCTTGGATTTCTGGTGGAGACCATTTCTTGGAAAAAACCCGTAGGTGTTAGCCTTCGGTATTATTGAAAATGGTCGTTCATGGCTATTTTCGACAAAATGGGGGTTGTGTGGCCATTTATCTTCGACCAGAGGAACATACACCTCACTACACATATGTTTCCTTGCCATAGGTCACATTCTTGGATTTATGGTGGAGACCATTTCTTGGTCAAAAATCCATAGGTGTTAGCCTTCAGTGTCATTGAAAATAGTCGTTCATGGCTATTTTCGACAAAAATGGGGGTTGTGTGGCCATTGATCATCAACCAGAGGCTCATACACCTCACCCCACATATGTTTCCTTGCCATAGATCACATTCTTGGATTTCTAGTGGAGACCATTTCTTGGTAAAAAAATCCGTAGGTGTTAGCCTTCGGTATTATTGAAATGGTCGTTCATGGCTATTTTCATCAAAAATGGGGGTTGTGTGGCCATTGATCATCGACCAGAGGCTCGTACACCTCACCCCACATATGTTTCCTTGCCATAGATCACATTCTTATATTTCTAGTGGATACTATTTCTTGGTCAAAAATCTATAGGTGTTAGCCTTCGGTATTATTGAAAACGGTCGTTCATGGCTATTTTCATCAAAAATGGGGGTTGTGTGGCCATTTATCATCGACCAGAGGCTCGTACACCTCACCCCACATATGTTTCATTGCCATAGATCACATTCTTGGATTTCTTGTGGAGACCATTTCTTGGTCAAAAATCCATAGGTGTTAGCCTTCGGTATTATTGAAAATGGTCGTTCATGGCTATTTTCGACAAAAATGGGGGTTGTGTGGCCATTTATCATCGATCAGATGCTTGTACACCTCACCCCACATATGTTTCCTTGCCATAGATCACATTCTTGGATTTCTGGTGGAGACCATGTCTTGGTCAATAATCCGTAGGTGTTAGCCTTCGGTATTATTGAAAATGGTCGTTCATGGCTATTTTCGAAAAAAAATGGGGGTTGTGTGGCCATTTATCATCGACCAGAGGCTTGTACACCTCACCCCACATATATTTCCTTGCCATAGATCGCATTCTTGGATTTCTTGTGGAGACCATTTCTTGGTCAAAAATCCGTAGGTGTTAGCCTTCGGTATTACTGAAAATGGTCGTTCATGGCAATTTTCGACAAAATGGGGGTTGTGTGACCATTGATCATCGACCAGAGGCTTGTACACCTCAACCCACATATGTTTCTTTGCCATAGATCACATTCTTGGATTTCTGGTGGAGACCATTTCTTGGAAAAAACCCGTAGGTGTTAGCCTTCGGTATTATTGAAAATGGTCGTTCATGGCTATTTTCGACAAAATGGGGGTTGTGTGGCCATTTATCTTCGACCAGAGGAACATACACCTCACTACACATATGTTTCCTTGCCATAGGTCACATTCTTGGATTTATGGTGGAGACCATTTCTTGGTCAAAAATCCATAGGTGTTAGCCTTCAGTGTCATTGAAAATAGTCGTTCATGGCTATTTTCGACAAAAATGGGGGTTGTGTGGCCATTGATCATCAACCAGAGGCTCATACACCTCACCCCACATATGTTTCCTTGCCATAGATCACATTCTTGGATTTCTAGTGGAGACCATTTCTTGGTAAAAAAATCCGTAGGTGTTAGCCTTCGGTATTATTGAAATGGTCGTTCATGGTTATTTTCATCAAAAATGGGGGTTGTGTGGCCATTGATCATCGACCAGAGGCTCGTACACCTCACCCCACATATGTTTCCTTGCCATAGATCACATTCTTATATTTCTGGTGGAGACCATTTCTTGGTCAAAAATCCATAGGTGTTAGCCTTCGGTATTATTGAAAACGGTCGTTCATGGCTATTTTCATCAAAAATGGGGGTTGTGTGGCCATTTATCATCGACCAGAGGCTCGTACACCTCACCCCACATATGTTTCATTGCCATAGATCACATTCTTGGATTTCTTGTGGAGACCATTTCTTGGTCAAAAATCCATAGGTGTTAGCCTTCGGTATTATTGAAAATGGTCGTTCATGGCTATTTTCGACAAAAATGGGGGTTGTGTGGCCATTGATCATCGACCAGAGGCTTGTACACTTCACCCCACATATGTTTTCTTGCCATAGATCACATTCTTGGATTTCTGGTGGAGACCATTTCTTGGTCAAAAATCCATAGGTGTTAGCCTTCGGTATTATTGAAAATGGTCGTTCATGGCTATTTTCGACAAAAATGGGGGTTGTGTGGCCATTTATCATCGACCAGAGGCTTGTACACCTCACCCCACATATATTTCCTTGCCATAGATCACATTCTTGGATTTCTTGTGGAGACCATTTCTTGGTCAAAAATCCGTAGGTGTTAGCCTTCGGTATTACTGAAAATGGTCGTTCATGGTATTTTCGACAAAATGAGGGTTGTGTGACCATTCATCATCGACCAGAGGCTCGTACACCTCACCCCACATATGTTTCCTTGCCATAGATCACATTCTTGGATTTCTGGTGGAGACCATTTCTTGGAAAAAACCCGTAGGCGTTAGCCTTCGATATTATTGAAAATGGTCGTTCATGGCTATTTTCGACAAAATGGGGGTTGTGTGGCCATTTATCTTCGACCAGAGGAACATCACCTCACTACACATATGTTTCCTTGCCATAGGTCACATTTTTGGATTTATGGTGGAGACCATTTCTTGGTCAAAAATCCATAGGTGTTAGCCTTCAGTGTCATTGAAAATAGTCGTTCATGGCTATTTTCGACAAAAATGGGGGTTGTGTGGCCATTGATCATCAACCAGAGGCTCATACACCTCACCCCACATATGTTTCCTTGCCATAGATCACATTCTTGGATTTCTAGTGGAGACCATTTCTTGGTAAAAAAATCTGTAGGTGTTAGCCTTCGGTATTATTGAAATGGTCGTTCATGGCTATTTTCATCAAAAATAGGGGTTGTGTGGCCATTGATCATCGACCAGAAGCTCGTACACCTCACCCCACATTTGTTTCCTTGTCATAGATCACATTCTTATAATTCTGGTGGAGACCATTTCTTGGTCAAAAATCCGTAGGTGTTAGCCTTCGGTATTATTGAAAACGGTCGTTCTTGGCTATTTTCATCAAAAATGGGGGTTGTGTGGCCATTTATCATCGACCAGAGGCTCGTACAGCTCACCCCACATATGTTTCATTGCCATAGATCACATTCTTGGATTTCTTGTGGAGACCATTTCTTGGTCAAAAATCCATAGGTGTTAGCCTTTGGTATTATTGAAAATGGTCGTTCATGGCTATTTTCGACAAAAATGGGGGTTGTGTGGCCATTTATCATCGACCAGATGCTTGTACACCTCACCCCACATATGTTTCTTGCCATAGATCACATTCTTGGATTTCTGGTGGAGACCATGTCTTGGTCAATAATCCGTAGGTGTTAGCCTTCGGTGTTATTGAAAATGATTGTTCATGGCTATTTTCGACAAAATGGGGGCTGTGTGACCATTGATCATCGACCAGAGGCTCATACACCTCACCAAACATATGTTTCCTTGCCATAGATCACATTCTTGGATTTCTGGTGGAGACCATTTCTTGGGCAAAAATCCGAATGTGTTAGCCTTCGGTATTATTGAAAATGGTCATTCATGGCTATTTTCGACAAAAATGGGGGTTGTTTGGCCATTGATCTTCGACCAGAGGCCCATACACCTCACTACACATATGTTTCCTTGCCATAGATCACATTCTTGGATTTATGGTGGAGACCAATTCTTGGTCAAAAATCCGTAGGTGTTAGCCTTCAGTGTCCTTGAAAATGGTCGTTCATGGCTATTTTCGACAAAAATGGGGATTGTGTGGCCATTGATCATCGACCAGAGGCTTGTACACTTCACCCCACATATGTTTTCTTGCCATAGATCACATTCTTGGATTTCTGGTGGAGACCATTTCTTGGTCAAAAATCCATAGGTGTTAGCCTTCGGTATTATTGAAAATGGTTGTTCATGGCTATTTTCGACAAAAATGGGGTTGTGTGGCCATTTATCATCGACCAGAGGTTTGTACACCTCACCCCACATATGTGAGAGCACCTAGAGGGGGGTGAATAGGTGATCCTGTAAAACTTGAAACTTAATGCCACAAAACTTGATTAGGAGTTAGCACAATAAAGCCAAGTGGCTAGAGAGGAGTTCTTGCAAGACACGATAACCACAAGAAGATCAATCATAGATAGACACAGTGGTTTATCCCGTGGTTTGGCCAAGTTTAACACTTGCCTACTCCACGTTGTGGCGTCCCAACGGACGAGGGTTGCAATCAACCCCTCTCAAGCGGTCCAAAGACCCACTTGAATACCATAGTGTTTTGCTTTGTTTACTTTATCCCGCCCGCGAGAAATCTCCACAACTTGGAGCCTCTCGCCCTTACACTTTGATGTTCACAAAGAAGCACAGAGTAAGGGAGGGATGAGCAACGCACACAAGACACAAAATCAGAGTGACAATACGCACACAAGTCACAACACGAGCTCTCAACACAACTCAAAGAGTTCTCTACTCAAATGGAGCTCTAGTTGCTATCACAAAGAATCGAATGCGCAAAATTGAAGTCTTGGTGCTTAGGAATGCTTAGAGAATGCTTGGTGTACTCCTCCATGTGCCTAGGGGTCCCTTTTATAGCCCCAAGGCAGCTAGGAGCCGTTGAGAGCATTCCAGGAAGGCAATTCTTGCCTTCTTTCGCCTGGCGCACCGGACAGTCCGGTGCGGATTTCTTTCCTTCTTTGGCGAAGCCGACCGTTGGAGATTCAGAGCCGTTGGCGCACCGGACAGTCCGGTGCCCCCTTCTGACCGTTGGCTCTGCCACGCGTCGCGCGCGGATTACGCGACCGACCGTTGACTGGGCCGACTGTTGGCTCACCGGACTGTCCGGTGGTGACCGGACAGTAAGGTGAGTTATAGCAGTACACCGCCGTCGAAGTCTCAAGAGCAGCCAGTTGACAGACGCCAGCTTGGCGCACCGGAAACTGTCCAGTGCACCACCGGACAGTCCGGTGCACCCAAACCGAGCAGCCTTTTGGCTGTACACAGCCAACATCTCCAAAATTGTTTTTCCTGTTTCTAGCACTTAGACACAATACATTAGTCTTCAAAACAATGTACTAAGTCTAGAAACATACCTTTAATCTTGATTTGCACTTCTTGAGTCCTTGGCACAATTTAACACTTAGGCACTTGTGTTGGACACTTAATCACCAAAATACTTAGAAATGGCCCAAGGGTACATTTCCCTTTCAATCTCCCCCTTTTTGGTGATTTATGCCAACACAATAAAAAGCAACTAAAAGAAGTGCAATATCAATGCAAATGAAAAACTCAAATTTGTTTTGATTCAAATTTGGCATATTTGGATCATTCTTTGCCACCACTTGGTTTGTTTTTGCAAATCAAACTCAATTTCCTATCTCTAAGTCAAACACACAGGTTAAGACATAAAGAGAGTTGTTCCAAGAGAAATTGATCAAAGATTTCAAAAACTCCCCCTTTTTCCCATAATAAACCATTCTCCCCACAATAGGCCAACTTTTGACAAAAGAGTCAGTAAGAGATGTTTGACAAATCAAAAACTCTATTCTACTATTTTCAAAATTCTCAAGTGGTAGCTGATCCATTTGTTGCTTTGGCCTTATTTTCTCCCCTTTGGCATCAAGCACCAAAACGGGATCAATTTTGGCCCTTTAACCCCATTGCCTCACCAAAATCTTCAACTAAGAGTAAAAAGCAATAAGAGTACAAAGATGAACTTGGAATCATTTACTCTTTCATCGGAGTGCAGTGGAAGTCTTGCATGGTCCACGTCCACCTTTTCCCTTTCACACCTCCTTTGAGACTAAATTAAGCAAACTCAAGCACACAGTTAGCCTCAAAGGGTCAAGTTGTAGCACATCTCCCCCTAAATATGTGCATCACTTGCAAATGGACTTGTGAGGTCCAGGGAGTGTTTGTACAACTTGAGCACCATACATAAACAACAAAATGCATAGGGAACATGATCAAGGCATAAAACACATGGATGTTATAAATCAATCCAAGTTCCGCGAATCTAAGACATTTAGCTCACTATGCAGCCTGCAAAAGGTATTCTCATCTAGAGGCTTGGTTAAGATATCGGCTAGCTGGTTCTCGGTGCTAACATGAAACACTTCGATATCTCCCTTTTGCTGGTGGTCTCTCAAAAAGTGATGCCGGATGTCAATGTGCTTTGTGCGGCTGTGTTCAACAGGATTATCCGCCATGCAGATAGCACTCTCATTATCACATAGGAGTGGGACTTTGCTCAGATTGTAGCCAAAGTCCCTGAGAGTTTGCCTCATCCAAAGTAGTTGCGCGCAACATTGTCCTGCAGCAACATACTCGGCCTCAGCGGTGGATAGGGCAACGGAAGTTTGTTTCTTAGAACTCCACGACACCAGGGACCTTTCTAAGAATTGGCACGTCCCCGATGTAATCTTCCTATCGACCTTACATCCAGCATTGTCGGAGTCTGAATATCCAATTAAGTCAAAGGTAGACCCCTTTGGATACCAGATCGCGAAGCAAGGCGTAGCGACTAAATATCTAAGAATTCGCTTCACGGCCACTAAGTGACACTCCCTTGGATCAGATTGAAATCTAGCACACATGCATACGCTAAGCATAATATCTGGTCTACTAGCACATAAATAAAGTAAGGACCCTATCATAGACCGGTATGCCTTTTGATCAATGGACTTACCTCCTTTGTTGAGGTCGGTGTGTCCGTCGGTTCCCATTGGAGTCTTTGCGGGCTTGGCGTCCTTCATCCAAAACCGCTTGATCAAGTCTTGCGTGTACTTCGTTTGGGAGATGAAGATGCCATCCTTGAGTTGCTTCACTTGGAACCCAAGGAAATAGCTTAACTCGCCCATCATCGACATCTCAAACTTTTGAGTCATTACCCTGCTAAACTCTTCACAAGACTTTTGGTTAGTAGAACCAAATATTATGTCATCGACATAAATTTGGCACACAAAAAGATCACCATCACAATTCTTAGTAAAAAGAGTAGGATCGGCTTTCCCAACCTTGAAAGCATTAGCAATTAAAAAGTCTCTAAGGCATTCATACCATGCTCTTGGGGCTTGCTTAAGTCCATAGAGCGCCTTAGAGAGCTTACACACATGGTCGGGGTACCGTTCATCCTCAAAGCCAGGGGGTTGCTCCACGTACACCTCCTCCTTGATTGGCCCGTTGAGGAAAGCGCTCTTCACATCCATTTGGAACAGCCTGAAAGAATGGTGAGTAGCATAGGCTAACAATATGCGAATTGACTCTAGCCTAGCCACAGGAGCAAAAGTCTCCTCAAAGTCCAAACGTGCGACTTGGGCATGACCTTTTGCCACAAGTCGTGCCTTGTTCCTTGTCACCACCCCGTGCTCGTCTTGTTTGTTGCGGAGCACCCACTTGGTTCCCACAACGTTTTGCTTGGGACGAGGCACCAGTGTCCAAACTTCATTTCTCTTGAAGTTGTTGAGCTCCTCTTGCATGGCCAACACCCAGTCCGGATCTAGCAAGGCCTCTTCTACCCTGAAAGGCTCAATAGAAGAGACAAAGGAGTAATGCTCACAAAAATTAACTAATCTAGAACGAGTAGTTACTCCCTTGCTTATGTCACCCAATATTTGGTCGACGGGATGATTCCTTTGAATCGTCACTCGAACTTGGGTTGGAGGTGCCAGTTGTGCTTCTTCCTCTATCACATGAACATCTTGTGCTCCCCCTTGATCACATGCCTCTTCTTGATGAACCTGTTCATCGTCTTGAGTTGGGGGATGCACCATTGTTGAGGAAGAAGGTTGATCTTGCTCCTTTTGTTCCAGTGGCCTCACATCTCCAATCGCCATGGTGCGCATTGTGGCCGTTGGAACGTCTTCTTCATCTACATCATCAAGATCAACAACTTGCTCTCTTGGAGAGCCATTAGTCTCATCAAATACAACGTCGCTAGAGACTTCAACCAAACCCGATGATTTGTTGAAGACCCTATACGCCTTTGTATTTGAGTCATAACCTCACAAAAACCCTTCTACAGCTTTGGGAGCAAACTTAGAATTCCTACCTTTCTTCACTAGAATGTAACATTTGCTCCCAAATACTCGAAAGTAAGACACATTGGGTTTGTTACCGGTTAGAAGCTCATATGAAGTCTTCTTGAGGAGGCGATGAAGGTATACCCGGTTTATGGCGTGGCAAGCCGTGCTCACGGCTTCCGTCCAAAACCGTTCGGGCGTGTTGAATTAACCAAGCATCGTCCTCGCCATGTCTAGTAGCGTCCTGTTCTTCCTCTCTACCACACCATTTTGCTGTGGTGTATAGGGAGCGGAGAACTCGTGCTTGATTCCTTCCTCCTCAAGATACTCTTCTACTTGAAGGTTCTTGAACTCGGACCCATTGTCGCTTCTTATCTTCTTCACTTTGAGCTCAAACTCGTTTTGGGCTCTCCTTAGGAAGCGCTTGAGGGTCCCTTGGGTTTTAGATTTATCCTGCAAAAAAAATACCCTAGTGAAGCGCGAAAAATCATCAACTATAACAAGACCATACTTACTTCCTCCTATGCTTAGATAGGCGACGGGTCCGAAGAGGTCCATATGAAGTAACTCCAGGGGTCTTGATGTTGTCATCACATTTTTGGCATGATGAGAGCTTCCCACCTGTTTACCTGCTTGACAAGCTGCACAAGGTCTATCTTTTTCGAAAGTTACATTAGTTAGACCTATCACGTGTTCTCCCTTTAGAAGCTTGTGAAGGTTCTTCATCCCCACATGTGCTAAACGGCGATGCCACAGCCAGCCCATGCTAGTCTTAGCAATTAAGCATGCATCTAGACTAGCCTCCTCTTTTGCAAAATCAACTAAATAAAGTTTGCCATCTAGTACACCCTTAAAAGCTAATGAACCATCACTTCGTCTAAAGACAGACACATCTACATTTGTGAATAAACAGTTATATCCCATATTACAAAGTTGACTCACAGACAACAAGTTATATCCAAGCGACTCAACTAAGAACACATTAGAAATAGAGTGCTCGGATGAAATAGCAATTTTTCCTAACCCTTTCACCTTGCTTTGGTTCCCATCACCGAATATGATTGAATCTTGGGGATCCTTGTTCTTGACGTAGGAAGAGAACATCCTCATTTCCCCCGTCATGTGGTTTGTGCATCCGCTGTCGATAATCCAGCTTGAGTAAACGTGCAAGGCAAATTTAGGCTTGGGTCTTAGGTACCCAACTCATGTTGGGTCCTACAAGGTTAGTTACAATAGTCTTAGGGACCCAAATGCAAGTCTTGTCTCCCTTACTTTTGGCCCCTAATTTCATAGCAATTACCTTCTTATCCTTTCTACAAATAGCAAAGGAAGCATTGCAAGCATAATAAATTGTAGAAGGTTCATTCATTACATTCCTAGGAACATGAACAATATTTCTTCTAGGCATATGATGAATAACATTTTTCCTAGCCAAATTTCTATCATGCATAATAGAAGAACTAGAAGCAATCATGGCATGAGAATCAAAAGCATCATAACTTCTATAAACATTCCTAGAATGTCTCCTATCATGATACATGAAAGCATGGTTCTTTTGAGCACTACTAGCCATAGGGGCCTTCCCTTTCTCCTTGGCAGAGATGGAAGCCTTATGGCTTGTTAAGTTCTTGACTTCCCTCTTGAAGCCAAGACCATCCTTAATTGAGGGGTGTCTACCAATCGTGTAGGCATCCCTTGCAAATTTTAGTTTGTCAAATTCACTCTTGCTAGTCTTATGTTGGGCATTAAGACTAGCCACTTCATCATTCAAATTAGAAATTGAAACTAGATGTTCACTACAAGCATCAACATTAAAATCTTTACACCTATTGCAAATTGCAACATGTTCTACACAAGATGTTGATTTATTAGCTATTTCTGACTTAGCATTCAAATCATCATTTATGCTCTTTAAGCTAGAAATAGAGTCATGGCATGTAGACAATTCACAAGAAAGCATTTCATTCCGTTTAATTTCTAAAGCAAGGGATTTTTGTGCCTCTACAAACTTATCATGTTCTTCATACAAAAGATCCTCTTTTTTTCTAATAACCTATTATTATCATTCAATGCATCAATTAATTCATTAATCTTATCAACCTTAGTTCTATCTAGGCCCTTGAACAAACATGAATAGTCTATTTCATCATCGCTAGGTTCTTCATCACTTGAGGAAGCGTAAGTACTAGTATTATGAGTGCTTACCTTCTTTTCCTTTGCCATGAGGCAGGTGTGATGCTCGTTGGGGAAGAGGGCCGACTTGTTGAAGGTGGTGGCGGCGAGTTGTAACACCTACTTTGTAAGTGCTAGGAAAAATATCAATAGAGAAACATTTTCTCTTGATGTGAGTTTGAACTTTATGCATCATCATATGTGAACACCATGTCCAAGAACAAATAATGAAAAGATATGCTACTAAATTGTTGCATCATGCTGGATATTTTATTTTTGTGTGCATTGCGTGACAAGAAAAATATTAAATATCCAAATGAGAAATTAAATCCTAAAATAATCCTAGGATTAAGAAAAGAGAGAAAGAAAAGATTATACAAATTAGAGGAAAGTAAATGTATGAAAGAATACATTTTGTCCCCCACTAATATTTTAATTTAAGTGTTTAACCCAGTTAAGAAGATCACAAACAAGTTTGAATTCAAATTGGGATTTAAATTTGAAAATAGGAAATAAAACAAAAAAAGAAAAAGAAAAGGGGACATACCTGGGCCCTGGCGCTCCAATTCAGCCCACCTAAGGACCTTCCCACGCGCAGCCCAACTGGGCAATTCGCGCGCCGACACGCGGGGCCCGCGCGTCAGCCGCCTTTCGCGCACAGCCATCTGATGGCGGGACCCGCCTGTCAGCCCAAAACCCCTTCACCGCGCGCGCGCGCGCCGTCACTCTCTGTCGCAAGGGGCCACTGGCCAGTCCCTCCCTCGCGCTGGTCACCTACATGCGGGGCCCACTGTCAACCGCCGCCCGCTATCCTCCCTCACGCCCGCTCCTTTCACTCTGTCTGTGACCGTCGGGACCCACTGTCAGGCGGCACTGTCTTCCTTCCTGGGCGCGCTGGCACAACCACCTCTCCCGCAGTTCGCGCGAGCTCCACCGATCTTCTCGCCAGCTGCGACCGCGTGATCACCTGTCCATAAAACCCACCCGACTACTCCTCGTGCTCCTCCCTGCGTTTCCTCCTATCCGCCACCACCAGTGAAAGGGTTGCGGCCGTGCCTTGCGCTGTTCGCCGTGGTGAAGGTGCCCGCGGGTCCGCCGTTCACCGAGGCCGGACAATCTGCGCAACGACCACCGGTATGATTCGGGCGCTCTGTGCTTCCCTTCTCCCCGTGTTTGTTCTCTGCCGAGTCAGGCCCGCGATTACCCAAACCGTAGATCGAATTTACTCACCGGAGCTCTACATCGCCTCGGACCCGCCTACTTGCGTGGTCAGCTCTGGCCTTTGCCTCTCGCCTACCAATAGACCTCGGCTTGCATTCGCCATGTCCCCCTCCACGTGTTGACCCAGTGAATCGAGGTTTGGGGCAGTGCTTGGTGGAGCGTATCGCTCGGCAATGGCTCCGCCGCTTGTAACTTGTCCGCTGCCGTGGAACTCGCCCGCGCTACCTCTCGTGATCCCACCAGTGGGTATGGGAGCTTCGATTAGAGGCGAGGATGGCACACGGTGCTTCGCTTGATGGGATTGTCGACCGAGGAGACCGCGATTTCACGCCGAAGTTGGTGCTCCGCCGTGGGTTCCGCTCGCACCGTGGACTGAGCCCTGCGCTCGACTACCGTAGAAATTAGTTGGGGGGTTGAGTTCGTCACATCGTTGATTGGGCGGGGAGCAACGGAATTAGGAAATGGGGGCCCGGATGGCCGGAATCGCAGCGCGCCGGTTGAGCGCCGTCGCGGGCCTCTGCTCCACCTCCCCTGGTAGTCGGAGGTTGAAGAACGTTCGCGCACCGTCGGATCTTTAGGGAGCGGTCTGGATTAGAGTACAGCTTACCTCTTCGTGAGATTGGATCTAGATCGTCGTTTCGTTCATGTGCGGTTGTGATCTGATCGCGACGTGGTCGTCCCTCAACCGCCCATTCCGGATCTAGCGATCGGGAGGTATTACAGCTACATAGCGCATGCACTTCTAATCTGGGCCCTCGGTTGGGAATCGAACGGCTAGGATCGCACCGTACCCCTTCGGCCGTAACATTTGTTAAAGAACCCTCTGGAAACCAGAGAATCAACCCGCAGTCCATCGGCCGTGTGCCTGTGTCTCTGGAATCTTACGCCATAGCCCCTGCACTTCCCAGATTTTGACGCCCAGTCCAGAACATAATAAAATCAGGAAAAATGATTATTAAATAGATTTTTAATAGGAAAATAATTGCTAGAACTTTATAAATTCATAGAAAATTCATACTAACTCCAAATTGAGCCATTCCAGTTCCTAAAATTTTGTAATTTTATTCTCTAGCACTTAGT
This sequence comes from Zea luxurians, assembly GCA_029449295.1. Taxonomy (NCBI): domain Eukaryota; kingdom Viridiplantae; phylum Streptophyta; class Magnoliopsida; order Poales; family Poaceae; genus Zea; species Zea luxurians. The sequence goes on from JAOPSE010000161.1 coordinate 520,857, forward strand.
GTCTCTGTTTTATCATGACAACAGTAAGAAATTTAATTCCACACTTAATCTCATTTAAAGCACATAAAACCTTTGAAAATGCATAACTTAAAATCTATAACTCAGAAAATTATGATTCCAGTTCCTAGGTTTTTATTTTAATATGTAGAATGTCTCTGTGTATTTTGTATATATGTTTGGTGTAATGTTAATTTCTCTATATGCACTGTGCTTGTTTGTATTGTGGCGAGTAGAAGAGCCCGTTGCTGAGGATCCTGGTGAGCAGCAGGTTGAGATAGCTGAGCAGGAGCTCATTGAAGGCAAGTTGTGCCCTTGACCACTTTTTACCCAATAATGTTCTTTAATATCACTTATCCATGCATAGGTTAATTTTGATGGGACCCAATAGGTCACCCTAGATTTGTTTATCTCATTACCTTGTTTACCCCTGAATCACTTGGGTAGTTTGCTATTGCTTTATATGGTTTTGGGATAATCATTTATTACCTCTATGTTCCAATTCTTGTTGTTATTCTGTTTATGTTCATGTTGTTATCATTAATGTTAATTGGAACATAGAGCTTAACTTGAGAACCACGTGCCACCACAAGGGTGGAATGGGACGCCCTTGGCTGACTAATTAGGAAAGCTAGTGGAAGACTACCTTACCCGAAAGGGGCAAGGGCAGTAGGGGAGAGGTCAGTGCGGGGAGGTCCCTGGTTGATTTTGCTGCGATGGCGGTCAGCCAGGAACCCTTTACTGGATCTTCCCATAAACTGTAGCGGGTTTTCGGAAGCTAGTGGAACTTTGTAAAGGCCTCGTAGTGGATCCCTAGCCATTCACCTTGGTAGTGTCTAAGGGCCTAGCTAACCCTGGCGACATGGGAAACACGACTTGTGGGTAAAGGGTACAACCTCTGCAGAGTGTAAAACTGGTATACTAGCCGAGCTCACGGTCATGAGCGGCTCAGGACTCTCTGATGTTTAATTATGGAACTTAAATTCAATTTTGTCATTTGCATTGCATGGGTTTGTTATTAATTTTGTTCTATTACTTTACTTATGGTTTGGTATTTACTTACACTTAGTAATTGCTAATAAAAGTTTGACCAACTACTTAAAAGCAATGCTCAGCTTTAACCCCTATCATTGATTAGCCTTACACTTCACATGAACTCACACCTTTGTGAGTTTATGTCCACTGGTTCCCCACAACTTGTTGAGCTATGATCATGTGTGAGCTCACCCTTGCTGTCTCACACACCCCCCCCCACAGGAGAAGAACAGGTGGTTCAGGAGGAGCCACAAGGCGAGGAGTATGATCTGATCTAGGTGGCGTTTCTCAGTTGACATTGGCGCCGACGATCCTTAGTTCGTTTTATCTTGATTACTTTATTTTGTAATAAGTCTTCCGCTATGTAATAAATACTCTGATGTATTATGACATTTATCTCTATACACTCTGTTATTATATATGTTGTCTTCTTGGCGCATGTATGAGATGCACCCGGCTTTGTCCTTTAATACCGGGTGTTACAGAAGTGGTATCAGAGGAAATGTTGACTGTAGGACGAAACCTAGATAGAAATGGGCAAACCCTTCCCTACTTACCTTCTTCTGATTCGTTCTATACTTACCTTACTCTGATTCTTTCTACACTTACCTTGATCCTATCTCACCTTCTACTGTTCTACTCTGATCATTCTTATCTTTTCTACTCTAAGACAAGATGGATTTCACACCTTGGAATCCCTACCCCTATGACAATTTAAGAGATAGGAGGCCTAAGACCAAATCAAAACTATTTTCTCTATTAAAAATATTGGTTGATTGTTCTGATGATCAATGCCTGATTTGCTTCTTTGATTGATTGAAATAGTATAGATGGGCATTTTAGCATGTACCACTATAATGTATTGTATTAGCTTTAGTAGGTGACACACTAATCTACTCAGCTAATAAATCCCCCAAAATAACTTGATTTGTAAGTACCTGCCTTGTCTACTGCTCTTTCTTACCTTATGTATCTAACTCAGATGGTCAATACCAGGAAAGGAAAGATTATCACGCAACAGCAAGCAGAAATGAATCCTCCAAATCCCCCACCTGTTGAAACCGAGCAAGTGATCGCAACCCAAAGGCTGGTAATACAGCAATTGACAGACATGATGACCGAAATGCAAAGCCAGATAAGACAAGAACGCGAGGAAATACGTCAGGCCCGTCTGGAGATACAGCAAGAAATAAGGCAATCACGGTTGGAGAGACAACAACAAGAGCAACCACCATCTCCACCACCACCGGCTCCACCAAGCTACATAAACATATATGTAAATTTCTACTATTTGTAGGATCTACATGTTCCTTTAGTTAGTATTAGGTATGATACCATTTTAGGAGGAATAAAAAGGTCTATTGGTCCCCATGTGTTGCTAATAAAATTATGCGTCATGCTGAGATTTTGGGTTTGTGCTAATGTGTTGGACAATAAGAGAAAACCCATGAGAGTAATCACACCTAAAGGGACTGAAGAATCAGTGAACGGAATTACAAGAGGCTAGTTACTTACGTCCGAGTTCCTCACCTTGGGGAGCACCGGTCTTGTTTGTACAGAAAAAGGATGGATCGCAACGGATGTGTGTGGATTATAGATCTCTTAATGATGTTACAGTGAAGAACAAGTATCCGTTGCCCCGTATTGAAGATTTATTTGATCAAATGAGAGGAGCTAGAGTATTCTCGAAGATTGATCTCCGATCCGGTTACCATCAGAAGAGGATTAGACCATCGGACATCCCCAAGACGGCTTTCTCGACTCGATATGGATTATATGAGTTCATCATTATGTCGTTTGGATTAACTAATGCACCAGCTTATTTTATGGATTTGATGAACAAGATGTTTTTGGAGTATTTGGACAGATTTGTCGTGGTGTTCATCGACGATATTCTTATCTATTCTAAGAATGAGAGTGACCAGGAAGAACATCTAAGGTTGGTGCTACAGAAGTTACGAGATAATCAACTCTACGCTAAGTTTAGCAAGTGCGAGTTTTGGATTGACAAGGTGCCATTTCTTGGACATATCATTTCTAATGGAGGGATATCAGTGGATCCTGCTAAAGTCAAGGAGATAATGGAGTGGAGAGTGCCCACTACAGTCACTGAGATTCGGAGTTTCTTGGGACTTGCAGGACATTATTGGAGATTGATTGAAGGATTTTCTAAGATTGCTAAGCTTATGACCTCTCTTTTGGTGAAGGAAAGATAATTCAAATGGGACGAGATGTGCCAAGTATATACGGATCATAAGAGTTTGAAGTATATATTCACTCAGAAGGATCTCAACCTTAGGCAACGCCGTTGGTTGGAGCTTATTAAGTATTATGATTTGGAAACTCACTATCACCCGGGCAAGGCAAATTTGGTTACAGATGCCTTGAGTCGAAAGGAGCATGTCCATTCAGCTATTGTTGCCCAGCTACCCGATGAGATTGTTGAGGAATTTCAGGAGACTTAACCTGGGGATAGTTGCTTATACTGAAGGAGTTACTATTGATGTGGAACCTACTTTGGAGCAAGAGATCCGCAAAGGACAAGTTGGTAATGCTAAAATAAAAGAGATTAAGGATCTGATTACTGAAGGTCGAGTTCCGGAATTCACAGAAGATGAGCAAGGCACTGTATGGTTCAAGGACAAGATGTGTGTCCCTGATATTAAAAGCCTTCGGGGAACTATTTGAAAGGAGGCCCATGATTCGGATTATTCTATTCATCCTGGTAGTACCAAGATGTATCAGGATTTGAAACGGAAGTATTGGTGGTATGGATTGAAAAGAGATGTGGCTGCACATGTGGCTATGTGCGATGTATGTCAAAGAGTTGAGGCTGAACACCAGAGGCCAGCTGGATTATTGCATCCACTGAAGATACCCGAGTGGGAATGGGAAGAGATTGGTATGAATTTCATTACTGGATTGCCTCGCACCCAGAAAGGATATGATGCTATATGGATGATTGTGGATAGATTGACTAAAGTGGCACACTTTATTCCTGTCAAGACTATTTATAAAGGTTCTCAGCTAGCAGAGTTATATATGGCTCAGATTGTGTGTTTACATGGAGTACCAAAGAAGATCGTATCTGATCGAGGTTCGCAGTTTGCCTCAAGGTTTTGGAGAAGCTTTCATGAGAACATGAGTACAAAGTTGAATTTTAGTACAGCTTATCACCCTCAGACGGATGGGCAGACTGAAAGGACTAATCAAGTATTGGAAGATATGTTGAGAGCATGTGCCCTTCAGCATGGAGGAAGTTGGGATAAGAGTCTGCCTTATGCTGAGTTCTCGTATAATAATAGTTACCATGCCAGTCTGAAGATGTCACTATTCGAGGTTCTATATGGCAGGAAATGCAAGACTCCTCTATTTTGGACTAGACTAGAGGAAGACAGTTCTTTGGACCTGAATTGATTCAAGAAGCAGAAGAGCTACACTGATCATAGAAGAAGACCACTGGAGTTTGAGGAAAGAGATCATGTGTACCTCAAGGTTTCACCACTTCGTGGAATGAAGAGATTTAAAGTCAAGGGCAAATTGTTTCCCTCACTTTATTGGACCATCCAGAGTTTTTAGGCAAGTTGGAGAGATGGCCTACCAACTCGAGTTACCTGCTACTCTATCAGATGTGCATAATGTGTTTCATGTATCTCAACTTAAAAAGTGTCTCCGTGTCCCCGTGGAACAGTTACCAATGGAAGAGCTCAGTGTTCAAGGTGATTTGACTTACACGGAGTATCCGATCAAGATTTTGGATACATTGACTCGAGTTACAAGAAATAAGGTGATAAAGATGTGCAAAGTTCAATGGAGTCACCATAGTGAAGATGAAGCAACTTGGGAAAGAGAATAAGAGCTTCGCATAGATTTTCCCCACCTTTTCTCTAGTTCCTCTTAAATCTCGAGGACGAGATTATTTTTAAGGGGGGTAGGATTTGTAACACCTACTTTGTAAGTGCTAGGAAAAATATCAATAGAGAAACATTTTCTCTTGATGTGAGTTTGAACTTTATGCATCATCATATGTGAACACCATGTCCAAGAACAAATAATGAAAAGATATGCTACTAAATTGTTGCATCATGCTGGATATTTTATTTTTGTGTGCATTGCGTGACAAGAAAAATATTAAATATCCAAATGAGAAATTAAATCCTAAAATAATCCTAGGATTAAGAAAAGAGAGAAAGAAAAGATTATACAAATTAGAGGAAAGTAAATGTATGAAAGAATACATTTTGTCCCCCACTAATATTTTAATTTAAGTGTTTAACCCAGTTAAGAAGATCACAAACAAGTTTGAATTCAAATTGGGATTTAAATTTGAAAATAGGAAATAAAACAGAAAAAGAAAAAGAAAAGGGGACATACCTGGGCCCTGGCGCTCCAATTCAGCCCACCTAAGGACCTTCCCACGCGCAGCCCAACTGGGCAATTCGCGCGCCGACACGCGGGGCCCGCGCGTCAGCCGCCTTTCGCGCACAGCCATCTGATGGCGGGACCCGCCTGTCAGCCCAAAACCCCTTCACCGCGCGCGCGCGCCGTCACTCTCTGTCGCAAGGGGCCACTGGCCAGTCCCTCCCTCGCGCTGGTCACCTACATGCGGGGCCCACTGTCAACCGCCGCCCGCTATCCTCCCTCACGCCCGCTCCTTTCACTCTGTCTGTGACCGTCGGGACCCACTGTCAGGCGGCACTGTCTTCCTTCCTAGGCGCGCTGGCACAACCACCTCTCCCGCAGTTCGCGCGAGCTCCACCGATCTTCTCGCCAGCTGCGACCGCGTGATCACCTGTCCATAAAACCCACCCGACTACTCCTCGTGCTCCTCCCTGCGTTTCCTCCTATCCGCCACCACCAGTGAAAGGGTTGCGGCCGTGCCTTGCGCTGTTCGCCGTGGTGAAGGTGCCCGCGGGTCCGCCGTTCACCGAGGCCGGACAATCTGCGCAACGACCACCGGTATGATTCGGGCGCTCTGTGCTTCCCTTCTCCCCGTGTTTGTTCTCTGCCGAGTCAGGCCCGCGATTACCCAAACCGTAGATCGAATTTACTCACCGGAGCTCTACATCGCCTCGGACCCGCCTACTTGCGTGGTCAGCTCTGGCCTTTGCCTCTCGCCTACCAATAGACCTCGGCTTGCATTCGCCATGTCCCCCTCCACGTGTTGACCCAGTGAATCGAGGTTTGGGGCAGTGCTTGGTGGAGCGTATCGCTCGGCAATGGCTCCGCCGCTTGTAACTTGTCCGCTGCCGTGGAACTCGCCCGCGCTACCTCTCGTGATCCCACCAGTGGGTATGGGAGCTTCGATTAGAGGCGAGGATGGCACACGGTGCTTCGCTTGATGGGATTGTCGACCGAGGAGACCGCGATTTCACGCCGAAGTTGGTGCTCCGCCGTGGGTTCCGCTCGCACCGTGGACTGAGCCCTGCGCTCGACTACCGTAGAAATTAGTTGGGGGGTTGAGTTCGTCACATCGTTGATTGGGCGGGGAGCAACGGAATTAGGAAATGGGGGCCCGGATGGCCGGAATCGCAGCGCGCCGGTTGAGCGCCGTCGCGGGCCTCTGCTCCACCTCCCCTGGTAGTCGGAGGTTGAAGAACGTTCGCGCACCGTCGGATCTTTAGGGAGCGGTCTGGATTAGAGTACAGCTTACCTCTTCGTGAGATTGGATCTAGATCGTCGTTTCGTTCATGTGCGGTTGTGATCTGATCGCGACGTGGTCGTCCCTCAACCGCCCATTCCGGATCTAGCGATCGGGAGGTATTACAGCTACATAGCGCATGCACTTCTAATCTGGGCCCTCGGTTGGGAATCGAACGGCTAGGATCGCACCGTACCCCTTCGGCCGTAACATTTGTTAAAGAACCCTCTGGAAACCAGAGAATCAACCCGCAGTCCATCGGCCGTGTGCCTGTGTCTCTGGAATCTTACGCCATAGCCCCTGCACTTCCCAGATTTTGACGCCCAGTCCAGAACATAATAAAATCAGGAAAAATGATTATTAAATAGATTTTTAATAGGAAAATAATTGCTAGAACTTTATAAATTCATAGAAAATTCATACTAACTCCAAATTGAGCCATTCCAGTTCCTAAAATTTTGTAATTTTATTCTCTAGCACTTAGTGTCTCTGTTTTATCATGACAACAGTAAGAAATTTAATTCCACACTTAATCTCATTTAAAGCACATAAAACCTTTGAAAATGCATAACTTAAAATCTATAACTCAGAAAATTATGATTCCAGTTCCTAGGTTTTTATTTTAATATGTAGAATGTCTCTGTGTATTTTGTATATATGTTTGGTGTAATGTTAATTTCTCTATATGCACTGTGCTTGTTTGTATTGTGGCGAGTAGAAGAGCCCGTTGCTGAGGATCCTGGTGAGCAGCAGGTTGAGATAGCTGAGCAGGAGCTCATTGAAGGCAAGTTGTGCCCTTGACCACTTTTTACCCAATAATGTTCTTTAATATCACTTATCCATGCATAGGTTAATTTTGATGGGACCCAATAGGTCACCCTAGATTTGTTTATCTCATTACCTTGTTTACCCCTGAATCACTTGGGTAGTTTGCTATTGCTTTATATGGTTTTGGGATAATCATTTATTACCTCTATGTTCCAATTCTTGTTGTTATTCTGTTTATGTTCATGTTGTTATCATTAATGTTAATTGGAACATAGAGCTTAACTTGAGAACCACGTGCCACCACAAGGGTGGAATGGGACGCCCTTGGCTGACTAATTAGGAAAGCTAGTGGAAGACTACCTTACCCGAAAGGGGCAAGGGCAGTAGGGGAGAGGTCAGTGCGGGGAGGTCCCTGGTTGATTTTGCTGCGATGGCGGTCAGCCAGGAACCCTTTACTGGATCTTCCCATAAACTGTAGCGGGTTTTCGGAAGCTAGTGGAACTTTGTAAAGGCCTCGTAGTGGATCCCTAGCCATTCACCTTGGTAGTGTCTAAGGGCCTAGCTAACCCTGGCGACATGGGAAACACGACTTGTGGGTAAAGGGTACAACCTCTGCAGAGTGTAAAACTGGTATACTAGCCGAGCTCACGGTCATGAGCGGCTCAGGACTCTCTGATGTTTAATTATGGAACTTAAATTCAATTTTGTCATTTGCATTGCATGGGTTTGTTATTAATTTTGTTCTATTACTTTACTTATGGTTTGGTATTTACTTACACTTAGTAATTGCTAATAAAAGTTTGACCAACTACTTAAAAGCAATGCTCAGCTTTAACCCCTATCATTGATTAGCCTTACACTTCACATGAACTCACACCTTTGTGAGTTTATGTCCACTGGTTCCCCACAACTTGTTGAGCTATGATCATGTGTGAGCTCACCCTTGCTGTCTCACACACCCCCCCCCCCCCACAGGAGAAGAACAGGTGGTTCAGGAGGAGCCACAAGGCGAGGAGTATGATCTGATCTAGGTGGCGTTTCTCAGTTGACATTGGCGCCGACGATCCTTAGTTCGTTTTATCTTGATTACTTTATTTTGTAATAAGTCTTCCGCTATGTAATAAATACTCTGATGTATTATGACATTTATCTCTATACACTCTGTTATTATATATGTTGTCTTCTTGGCGCATGTATGAGATGCACCCGGCTTTGTCCTTTAATACCGGGTGTTACACGAGTCCTTCGTTGTCGGAGTCAGACGACGAACAATCCGAGTCCCACTCCTTTCCAAGGTGTGCCTCGCCCTTAGCCTTCTTGTAAGCCTTCTTCTTTTCCCTCTTGTTCCCTTGTTCCTGGTCACTATCATTATCGGGACAATTAACGATAAAATGACCAATCTTACCACATTTGAAGCATGAGCGCTTCCCCTTCGTCTTGGTCTTGTTGGGATGCTCCTTGCGACCCCTTAGAGCCGTCTTGAAACGCTTAATGATGAGGGCCATCTCTTCCTCATTGAGTCCCGCCACCTCAACTTGTGCCACCTTACTAGGTAGCACTTCCTTGCTCCTTGTTGCTTTGAGAGCAACGGTTTGAGGCTCGTGGATTGGGCCGTTCAACGCATCATCAACGTATCTTGCCTCCTTGATCATCATCCGCCCGCTTACAAACTTTCCAAGTATCTCCTCGGGCGTCATCTTGGTGTACCTAGGATTCTCACGAATATTGTTCACAAGATGTGGATCAAGGACAGTAAAAGACCTTAGCATTAGGCGGACGACGTCGTGGTCCGTCCATCGCGTGCTTCCATAGCTCCTTATTTTGTTGACGAGGGTCTTGAGCCGGTTGTACGTTTGGGTTGGCTCCTCGCCCCTAATCATTGCGAATCTCCCAAGTTCGCCCTCCACCAACTCCATCTTGGTAAGCATGGTGACGTCGTTCCCCTCATCTGAGATTTTGAGGGTGTCCCAAATCTGCTTGGTGTTATCCAAGCCGCTCACCTTATGGTATTCATCCCTGCACAATGAAGCTAGAAGAACAGTAGTACCTTGTGCATTTTTATGAATTTGCTCATTAATGAACATGGGACTATCCGTACTATCAAAGTGCATTCCATTTTCTACTATCTCCCATATACTTGGATGGAGAGAGAACAAGTGGCTACGCATTTTGTGACTCCAAAATCCGTAGTCCTCTCCATCAAAGTGGGGGGGGGGGGTTTACCGAGGGGAATGGAAAGCAAATGAGCATTGGAACTTTGCGGAATACAAGAATAATCAAAGGAAAAGTTTGAATTAACCGTCTTCTTTTTCACATAGTCGTTGTCCTTTTGGGAAGAGGAAGATTCGTGGCTGTCGTAGTAGACTATCTCCTTGATGCGCCTTGTTTTCTTCTTCCTCCCGTCTTTTCTTTTGTGGCCCGAGCCTGAGTTAGTAGGCTTGTCATCCTTTGGATCATTGATGAAGGACTTCTTCTCCTTATCATTAACCACTATCCCCTTGCCCTTAGGATCCATCTCTTCGGGCGATTAGTCCCTTTCTTGAAGAGAACGACTCTGATACCAATTGAGAGCACCTAGAGGGGGGTGAATAGGTGATCCTGTAAAACTTGAAACTTAATGCCACAAAACTTGATTAGGAGTTAGCACAATAAAGCCAAGTGACTAGAGAGGAGTTCTTGCAAGACATGATAACCACAAGAAAATCAATCACAGATAGACACAGTGGTTTATCCCGTGGTTCGGCCAAGTTTAACACTTGCCTACTCCACGTTGTGGCATCCCTACGGACGAGGGTTGCAATCAACCCCTCTCAAGCGGTCCAAAGACCCACTTGAATACCACGGTGTTTTGCTTTGTTTACTTTATCCTGCTCGCGAGGAATCTCCACAACTTGGAGCCTCTCGCCTTACACTTTGATGTTCACAAAGAAGCACGGAGTAAGGGAGGGATGAGCAACGCACACAAGACACAAAATCAGAGTGACAATACGCACACAAGTCACAACACGAGCTCTCAACACAACTCAAAGAGTTCTCTACTCAAATGGAGCTCTAGTTGCTATCACAAAGAATCGAATGCGCGGAATTGAAGTCTTGGTGCTTAGGAATGCTTAGAGAATGCTTGGTGTACTCCTCCTTGCACCTAGGGGTCCCTTTTATAGCCCCAAGGCAGCTAGGAGCCATTGAGAGCATTCTAGGAAGGCAATTCTTGCCTTCTTTCGCCTGGCGCACCGGACAGTCCGGTGCACCACCGGACACTGTCCGGTGCGGATTTCTTTCCTTCTTTGGCAAAGCCGACCGTTGGAGATTCAGATCCGTTGGCGCACTAGACACTGTCCGGTGCACACCGGACAGTCCGGTGCCCCCTTCTGACCGTTGGCTCTGCCACGCGTCGCGCGCGGATTACGCGGCCGACCGTTGGCTGGGCCGACTGTTGGCTCACCGGACAGTCCGGTGCACCACCGGACAGTCCGGTGATTTATAACCGTACACCACCGTCGAAGTCCCGAGAGCAGCCAGTTGACAGACGCCAGCTTGGCGCACCGGACACTGTCCGGTGCACCAAGACCGAGCATCCTTTTGGCTGTACACAGCCAACTTCTCCAAAATTGTTTTTCCTGTTTCTAGCACTTAGACACAATACATTAGTCTTCAAAACAATGTACTAAGTCTAGAAACATACCTTTAATCTTGATTTGCACTTCTTGAGTCCTTGGCACAATTTAACACTTAGGCACTTGTGTTGGACACTTAATCACCAAAATACTTAGAAATGGCCCAAGGGTACATTTCCATTTCAATATGTTACCTTGCCATAGATCATATTCTTGGATTTTCTGGTGGAGACCATTTCTTGGTCAAAAATCCGTAGGTGTTAGCCTTCGGTATTATTGAAAATGGCCGTTCATGGCTATTTTCGACAAAAATGAGGGTTATGTTGCCACTGATCATCGACCAGACGCTCGTACACCTCACCCCACATATGTTTCCTTGCCATAGATCATATTCTTGGATATCTAGTGGAGACCATTTCTTGGTCAAAAATCCGTAGGTGTTAGCCTTCGGTATTATTGAAAATGGTCGTTCATGGCTATTTTCGACAAAAATGGGGGTTGTGTTGCCATTAATCATCGACTAGAGGCTCGTACACCTCACCCCACATATGTTTCCTTGCCATAGATTGCATTCTTGGATTTCTAGTGGAGACCATTTCTTGGTCAAAAATCCATAGGTGTTAGCCTTTGGTATTATTGAAAATGGTCGTTCATGGCTATTTTCGACAAAAAATGGGGGTTGTGTGGCCATTGATCATCGACCAGAGGCTCGTACACCTCACCCCACATATGTTTCCTTGCCATAGATCACTATTGGTCACTTGTTTTTGATTGCTTCATGAAAACAAAAACAAGGCAACACATAGTTAAAAATGAGGGAACCTTCGTCCTCCTGTTAATATACTGAAGGTCTCTTAAATGGAGGACGAAGGGCCAAGTGAAAACTGATGCCAAAGGATGCTGAATGAGAGAGGAAATAAAAACTCATCTCGTGCTTTGGTGCTAATATTCCCTTCTTAAATTGAGTAAAGTTACAATCATACCTTCGGCCCTTTAACAGAGAATGGCGCGAAGGTATTTCGAAGGCTGATAACCACGAAACTGTAGCACCTCTCTCATTCCAGAGGAGCCCTTATGCAGGGTACTTGTGGCGAAACCGCCCGAATTATGCCAACTTAAGTGCCTAAGTCCCACCTTAGAGGCTAGACCACACATAAATAGGAATAACATGTCAGTCCCTCGGATCTAGTCCGACGAGGCCACTAACAGGATCAAGTACCACGTACTCACTCGATGGTGAGGCACAGAGCAAATACAATAAAACATGAAACCATGAATTAAGGAGTATTGAATTTATTACAACATCATCGGAGTTTTAGCAAAAGAAGTGATCATTGTTCGGAATGCAGCGGAATAAAGCTAACGATAAATAAATGGGGGAATGGGGAAGCCTGTCCCATAAATCCTCGTGCTCCTCCTCAGCCAAGGTAGGGTCCCACTCGACTGTCCAACCCGGTGGCAAGATGGACGGCCATGTCACTCCAGCAACCATGTCCTCCAGAGAACCTGTAAAATTTTGCCACAAGCAAGGCTGAGTATACTAATACTCAGCTAGACTTACCCAGTGTGAGAAGTCTACTCCTCTACCTCTAGACATGCAGCTGTTTGGCTGAGGGGTTTGGTTTGCCAAAAGCACTAGCTGAGTCTAAAATCAAGTTTTAGCGTTTTCAAGTTTTAGTTTGACTCTCTTAAGACTAAATGTGTACCTATCTAATCATACATGGTATCAAACATTTAGAAATCAACAACTTTTGCCAAGTCATCACATTTCCACTTGTTACTCAATGTAGCAGCATGGATCAAGCAGTCTCAATAGCTGCGAGAAGCAGACGATTCAAATCGAGTTTCAACCTTACAAGGTAAACCTAAACACACGATGTGGCGAGGCACTCCGTCCCCACACACATCAACCGTCCCCATCGATTCCCCGCCAGCAGAGAGGGGCTCACCGCCTTAGCGTACAATGCCTCACTGACCCCGACCGCCGTCGTGCAGTGACCGCACTTGTACCCACCATAACCGAAATGGGAGACCACGTCTCCGGTCGCGTGAGGAGGGCAATCTGCTGCCAGGTTCAATCAGGTACTAGGCTTACTGATTTACCATATTTCTCGGCATGTGCTTAGTACGTTCAAACGCTTGACACACGGTACCACACCTTAATCCTTATTCCAATTTCCGTCTTGTAGACAACGCATCCCCATGGACCGCTGTCCACAGACCATCATCAATACGATATACAAATGGATACAACCAATTCCTAACCTCGCGCGGGTGCTAGAAAAATCACTCGACTTCTACCGAGATCCCTAATTAGTAAAGCAGCTACTCGACCTAGCTTACTAGTATCCATCTCAAAGGAAATCCTGAGTTAACGCCTACACTTAAGTGCACAATACACGCCTACAATCATTAAGTGCAGTAAAATAATATATAGAACTGGTTATGCATAAAACCGGGGCTTGCCTTCCAAAGCTGGGGCAGGCAGATCCTCGATGGCAGGCTCTGGTGCTGGGTCCGGGGCTACCTCCTGAGCAACTCCTTGCTCCGGCACGAGGTTGTACTCCCCGTCAGCGAGATTACTATCTATCGAATGCAATGCATGAGATATATGCATAAGTATGACATGAACATTTGTAAGGGTTATGCATAGTAAAACAATATTAACTTTAGTGTTTCTCTAGGGTTTTCTTTTTGGATATACTTAAGGGTTTTGTATTTTCATCTATTTTTCCCAAAGTTTTCCCTTTTTCTTTCTATTGCCTCCTATTAAGCATTTTTGAACTATTGGGGTTAGTAAACATTTTCTAAAAATGTTACAAAAAATACAATGGGTAAATATTGACATTTGTGGGTTCTCCTAAAAATTTGAGGTGGAAATTAATTCATATACTACTTGTGCAAAATTAACAAAAACAAGTGTAACAGGGCATTTTACACTATAGTTATGCTTTAAGTGTGGTCTCTGCACCAAATGTTATTTTTGTCCAGATTCATAGGTGATATTAGGCCTCTGTGTTAAAAAGCACAGAAAAAGACCTATTGGATATTTAGTTGTGATTTTCTAAAGTTTAATGCCAAAAAGGTACTTATAACTAGCTTGTTATTTGAAAAATATCAAACAATAGAACTCATATTGTTCCTATATCCATAATAACAAAATATTAGCTATCCCAAGGTTTGGGGTGTTTTCTCCTCAGGATTATTTTTCTAAGATTTTCCTAAGTTTTCATTGTTTGCATAAAATAAAAGGTACCTCATTTCTTTTGTACTAAACAAGGGTCTAATAAAATTTTCCCATGAACTATATTAAAGAAGTGAGCTAACAAAAATGTGGTTGCTCCCTGGTTTTTATTTTAAACTCCCTTTTCTACTTTCTTTAACTTTGAGCTAAAATGATTTTAAATGGTAAAACCTACCTTAATTTGGTGTACTGAGGGGTTTACTATTTTTAAACAGATTAGGGAGTGATTAGGTACTTCTCTGATTTTTCTTAACCTTAGTCTAACAGTGTAACTATTTTTTCCTCTTTTATTTAGCTTTTGGCCAGAACACTATTTAGTTCAAAACTCTGAATTCTTCTACAGCACTTAGGGGGTTTTGTATTTTTCCTATGTAGTTCACCTTATTAAGAATCAGGCAAAATTCGTTTGACCAAATTTGGTTGAATACAACTGAAGTTATGAATTTTACAAGCTCTGTTTGTATTTAAATTAGAAATATTAAAAAGGTTTTCTGGAAAACCAGTTTACGCCGAGGACCTTGGGCTTTTCCTAAACCAGTTCTTTAACTTATACCCCTGCGCAACTATTCGTCTGAGTCTCTGACAGTTCAAAAACCCCCCCAACTTCTATTCCTTCTTTCCCGAGGTCCCTCCCCCCTTTTGAACAGTACCCGCGAAAGGAAAAAGGGCGGCGTGGCTTAACAGCGGTGAGGGAGGTCCGGCGAAGGGTGGGTTGGCTTTGGGAGGTCCTTGCGGTCACAACGAGGTACGGCTTGACGACGGTGATGGCCGAAATCGGCCAGTCCATGTGCGCAGGCGGGCGAGCTTGTCGGCGGCGAGTGCTACGGCCTATCCACGGCGATACATGTCAATCCAAGGGCACGGGGAGCTTCACGGAGTGCTAATGAGTCGACTCGTGCAAGGAATCGAAGAATAACTCACCGTGGAGCTCGGTCCACGTTCGCCGGCGGTCGGGTGAAGTCCAGTGACCTTGATCCGGCGTCTCCGGCGAGGCAGAGCTCGATTCCTCGCTCTGGGAGCTTCACCGAGGCACGTAGAGTCTATTCCGAGGGTTGGACAGGGTTGGCGATGGCTCTGCTGGCCGGTCTACGGTGGCGGTTGCTCGGGCGGCCGCTGGCACGCCGTGTGCAGGGCAACTCCGGCGATCTTTTGGTCCGGTGAGATCGAGAGTCGAGCGGGGGTGTACGGCTAGGGGTGGTAATGGATCGCGATCCAAATGCCTCTTCACAATTTATAGGGCCCTAAATTATTTCTAGTTCAAAAATGAATAGAAATAAAGCTCGATCCTAATCCGATTCGACCCTTAAGTTTTATAGTGTAAAATTTGAGGCCCATTGTCACCCCTACGTACGGCTGAAGCCTTGGTGGCTTTATAGGCGCGGGCGCGGGCAGGGGACACGGGCGTGGCTTGGCGCGGTGCGGGGCGCGTGGGGTCGGGCGCTAGGCGTGCTCTGGCTCGTTCAGGGCGCGTCGAACATGTGGAGGTGTTCTTCTGCCCATGTTCAAAAGCTAGCCGAGATCGCAAACGTGCGAATCTTGGCAAAAATCCGGCGCAGCCCTCCTCCTAGCACCTAGGGCTGTATCTTGTATGTGAGTTCCAATGGCAGATATGCCCTAGGTAGGGAGATTTGCGGACGCCAAAACTGGCTTGTCTCCCTCTACACTCCGTGACAAAAGAGATGTCAAAACAAGTCAAACGAATTTGGCTCAGTGTCAAATTTTTCTAGTGGGTGCCTTAGGTGGTTTGGCACCTTTTTGGTATTCAGACCAAGTGGTTTTGGCGCCATTTACTAAGTGAACACAACTGATCTTTAGATTAGGGTTAAAATTTGACTTAGAAAAGATTAGAGAGCTCTAGTGTGATCTCTACTTAAGGGGTGAATTTGGGGTCTTCAAGGGGTCTTTTTGTAATGTTTCCCCTCTGCATTTTGTAGGTTACAATGTTACTTAAACTTTGGTTAAGGATTAGAATCAAGGTTTGGCAATTTGATTAACTTGTCCACTGATCCCTTGCTTGGAAGTCTAGTGCCTTTAGGGGTCTTTAGGGCTTAACCTCTTTGGCTCATGATGACAATTGTTCAACATGTTTGGGTGAAGCTTTTGTCATTAACATTTCTTAGCTAACCCATGATCCCAAGGTTCTAGGTGCTTCTCCTCCTCCACTTAACCACATGTGATAACAAGTCATCAGTGCCAACATGAAGCCAGTGCCTTGGTAACACCTGAGGTGTTACAGTACTGTTCATCTATTTATAGGGAAGATAAACACACTTTACATAGAATTACAATTGTGGCCTCAGGAGTGCTAAATAAGGTTTACAAACAGAGAAGGGTCATCGTTGTCCTTTTCTTCTCCTTCTCGTTGTGCCTTCCTCGAGCCTCACCCTGAAGCTTCTGTTTGGGCCGAAACCCACGACTTCGGTTCTCATTGCCCTTCGTGTGGAGACGACGCTTTTTGCCTGTGTTCTTTCATCCATGAGCTAGCTTCGGCCATCCTTCTTAGCACACCTGAAATGCACTTCATTATACTAAAATACAAATGTTTTTTGAGGACCTTCGGCAATCTTGGCCCCTAACAGTAGCCCTTTGCGGAATGAGTTCGTTACTTCATAACGAGCTTAGTTCACAAAAACTAGAATTGGGCTGCTTTACGCCGAAGGTCCGAAAAACACCTTCCCGAAGCTCGTTATGAAGTGGGACCTTGTCGTCAGTGAGCACAACGGTTAAAGTTAAAAAATGTGCGCATATAAAAGGGGCGGTGGCCAGCGCGCCATCGTTACGGCTATCGTTGTTCGCATTCTTTTGTGCCAAAATTTCCTCCACCTTCGAAGGTTGCTTCGAACCTTTTCTTAGCCTTCGCTCCAGCCTTAGTTGTCAGCCGCATTTCCATCTTACAAATGGCCGGAGAGCAACCTGTTGCTGATCTGACGCTCTCGTCCAGTATGCCGAATATAACACCTGCAACTGAGGAGGCAACTGCTTCTAGAGTCGAAGCTGTCGCTACCGCGGCCTCGACCTAGGGCAGCGAATATATCGATATCGAGGAGGACAACACCACCATTTGCCCTACGAAGCCGAGTCATGTGGACTTCGGCAAATCAAAAACCAAAGAAGGGCATATTGAGGTACTTAACCGCTTTGGCTATATTTACAACATGGATTGGGTTCGGTTGAGTGGTGATGATTTAGTACCAGAACCGAGGAAAGATGAAGTTGTTATTTTCCGAAGCTTTTTAAAGGCTGACTTAAATTTCCGCTGCATAAGATAGTAGTCGCTGTGCTGAAGAGGTTTAACATATATCTTCATAAGCTTACACCAAACGTCATAGTGCGCTTAGGCATTTTTATTTGGGCTGTGCGGAGTCAAGGTACTGAAGTTAGCGCCGAAGCTCTGTGTGAGGGGTTTTGCCAAGTGCATGAGTTACATTTCCAGACAAAGGCAACTAGAGGCCTTCATAACAACTTCGGCTGTTACAACTTTGCTTACCGAAGGGGGGCCATGTTCCCGGCTCCTGCGTACCGGAGTAAGTGGCCGGATGGCTGGGCCAAAGAATGGTTTTATATGAAGAACAATTTGAAGGAGCAGCCTGACATAAAGGGCATTATCCAGACTCTTATCCACACATGCTTCGGCTATAAGAAACCTACATGCTATATTGATTTCGAAGCTCAAGCTGCCATAGTTGCTTTTAACGTCGTCTGCACATACATTGGCACAAGGGATATAGTGCAGGAACACTTATCTTATAGGGTCTGGCCTATGCGGGCTGAATGGGAAATGTCGAAGATGACTGATGAAGATGCCTCGGCTACAGAGCTCGGATTGGTTAGACTGCGCTACAAGTATAAGTTCGAAGAAGATTTTGGGGAGCCTTGCGATGAATGGCTAGACGCTATTGAAGTTACAAGCCTGCACGCTGTTGAAGGGACTCCCATGGTTGCCATGACCTCAGAAGACTGGGAAGCCGTCGCTTCGGAATCCGAGGAGACGAAGGCTAGGAAAATGGTCGGACAGGAGCTTGAGATTAATGATTCTTTGCCAGACAGCGAGGAAGAGGATGTTGTGCGCATAGCTCCTGTGATGAGCTCTCTTTCTGATGATGAGGATGATGAGGATAGTACTGCGAAGGTGTTCACAACAAAGGTTGGGACACCTCCTGCCGCGAATGTGTCGGGGCCAAATAGCCCGATGGTTGAACCGACGACGCTGGTGGTGACACCTTCGGCGACCGTAGTGGCCGAAGAGAATGTTGGTTCTTCAAAGCCCATGATGGTGGATGATAAAGGGAAAGGACCTACAGAGCTGGAGAATGCCAATAAGGCTATCGAGGACGACGCACCGCTCGGCGAAGGGCCCTTCGACCAAGAGCTTGGAGGCTGAAAGTACAGGGTCCATCAGGCTGCTGGAAAGACTATGGGTGCCAAGCAGCTGGCCGAGGCTATGGGCTTTGCTGAACAACTTGGGTACCCTTCGGGGGCCACAATCTTCGGAGGAGGGCCAGACGACTATCTGTATTGCTGCCCGGACAGCCTGGAAACCGATGTATGCCGCTATATGGCGGATAATATTAGTTTTCCGAAGCTTGAAGCTGGGCTATCGTTGATGCCCTTCGACGAATTTTCTTACAGTCTTGCCCATACACACTTAAAGGTAAAATTCATATTGGCGTATTTTAGTGTTTGGGTTTGTTTTTTATGCAGCGTGATTATCACCATTCTTTTTTTCGTAGGGTTTGTTTTTGAGTAAAGCTCTCAAGAATAGGAGAAATATTGAAGGTGAAGCTGCCAGAGAGAAATTTTGAAACTTAGGTCCGAAATATCCAGGCTTCGAAACGAATGCAATGAAAAAGAAGAATCTTTCAAAGTTTTGAAGAGCGACTTCCCTGAGAGTCGAAACGAAGTTCGGACTCTTACTGAAGAAAAGAATAAACTCAAGGAAGCCTTGGATACGAAGTCTTCGGAGTTCGAAGATTCAACTTTAGAAAGGGACAAGCACATTGCCTCGCTCGAAGCTGAGCTGAGAGAGGCGGGAGACAAATTTAAAGTTGAGAGTGGGAAACTAAAACTAGCAGCTGCCGAAGCTGCCACAGCCAGCCAGATGAAAATAGGGGATCTGAAAGATGAAATCAGTCACCTGATGCAACTAAAGGAAAACTACAAAATTTTGATGAGCAACTGTTATACTTTAGGCAGTAGGTGCCAAAGGGAGTTGGAGAGGACCTTCACTTCAGCGGGTGCGATGTGTCGGGAAAAGTGTGCCAAAGGTGATTTGGAGGGTTTGATGCGATGGATTTTGAGCGAAATCCGCGCATATAAAAATGTCCTTTCTACTCGTGAAGACTACTGCGCATGGATAGGCGCCAGAAGCACTGCTTCAATTTTGCTTAAAGCTGGATGTCAACATATAAAAGCTTGCTCGGAGCCTGATTTTGAGGTCTCGGCTAAAAATGTTCGAAGATCGACCGCTGAGGCTTCAGAATGGGGCAGGAAATTATTATCAGATATACGGTCTAAAGGTGGCAAAGAAGTCAGCGTCGAAGAAGCCGCAAAAAATAGTGAAAAGGTTTCCAAGCAGCTACCTTACTTTTGTTATTATTTTCATTCTATTGATTGAACGGGTGTATGTTCTTTTTCGTTAAAAATTGAGAACTCTTTTGCAGCTTCGGAAGGCGGCTGAAAAGGCTGCCAGCATCAGAAAGGGTCTTTAGTAGAAAAAAGCCGAAGGTGTTTTTTCCTTGTCTCTTTTATTATCGTTGTTTGTACATGTATTGTGGATCCTCTTTCTAAATTTTAGTTGGAAGTTTCTACTTTGCAGGTAATAATTGAAGTAAAACATACTGAGGCCGAAGCTGAAGACACCGCGATCCAAGCCGAAGTTGTGGCCGCAGCACAGGCAAAAAAGGCTGCAGACGACATAATCTTGAAGATCCGCGAACAACTCTATGAGGAAGCCAAATTTGGACCACATTCATTTGCTGTGTGAAAAACATTCGATATATTTGTAATATTTGTAGTGTCTAGTAGAAAAAACATTTCGAAGGTTTTCTTGCTGTGAAGTAATTTTCCTTTGTAACTTATCTTCGTTCTGTTGGCTTATTACTGACTTTTGTGATGTGTGAAACATGCTTTGTGCGTTTTTGAGCCCAAGGCGAAAACACCTTCCCTTCTTTTCACACGTTACAAAAGGAACTCTTATTTCCTGAAGAAAGACTTCGGATGGGACAGTTGTGTTTCCTTAGGAATAGCTTCAGAACTGAGTTTTTTTTCGTTACTTGATGATAGAAAATGAGCTCTGCATTCCCTTGGGAACGACTTTGGAGCTTTTTTCACCTTTACTTTGTGATAGGAGATGAGATATGCATTCCCTTAGGAACGACTTTGGAGCTTTTTTCACCTTTACTTGGTGATAGTAAATGAGCTCTGCATTCCCTTAGGAATGACTTCGGAGCTTGAATCGAAGCTTTCGAGGAACATATTTTTATTACAGACGAAGATGCCAATTTCTTATTGTATTGTAGGAAACAAAATATTGATAAAAAAGTAATCATAAATGCAGCGGGTAATTTTTCTGCCAGATTCAGGCTTATCCAGCCCCTTGGCGGTCCTTAGTATATGTGCTTCGTCTCCGGGACCGTACTATTAATAGTACGAGTTTCGGAGCCCTCCCTTCTGTCCCTTTGTTGAGGGGCTTGCACTGGAAACTTGGGTTGGCCAGTGGGGGCCTGGTCATAGGGAGGTGGTCCTGGGACGAAGCAGGGGGATGGCGACCATGCGCACGAAGCATTTGAGGCCGAAGGAGTATGTAGCCTTGGCTCTTGTGGCTGAGGTTGAATATACTGTGGGATGTATGGTGAATAGTATGAAGATGTGTTGAACACTTCTTTTGGCTGAGAAGGTTAGGGAGTTGACGAAGCAAGTTCCTTCTGCTTGTTGATTGTGTGATGGCAGGTTTTTGTTGTGTGGCCCTTGTCCTCGCCACAGAACAAACAGAAAGGTTTCCTTGGAGGCCCGTTAAACCTGCCACCGAAACTTCAGCTGCCCCTTCCCCCTCTTGGAGTTGGTGGACGGAATGTACTATGCGAGGGTTGCTCCTGAGAGCTTGCCTATTGCTGGCCTGAGTGACCTTGAGACTGAGCTGTTCTTTCTTCGGCTTGCATTAGGTTTTGGATGTTTTGAACATGCCGTGGGTGGAACCTTCCCCCGAAGCCCCTGTGGCTTCGGTGTACCTATGTGTTGGGGCCATGCTTCGTCGCCGAAGGTCCTGCAGGAAGAAACACCTTCAGCAAATCCGTTCAAACGCAGTGCCGAAGCTACCACTCATGAAGCTGACGAAGGTTCAAACCGTCTTAAAGATGAAATGACTTCTTAGTCCATAAGGGTCTGAGTCATAATTGTAATCTTTTGTAAGGGGCATAATTGTAATTTCTCACAGGCTGTGTTCTGTGCCTATAAATAGATGAACAGTACTCCTTTACTGTTCACGCAATCCTGTAATCATCGATGCATCACACTGGAATTATTGTTCTTTGCCAAGGCAAAGGTATAAATGTGCCCAAATATTATGTTTTAATACTTAAGTTTGTATAATAAAATATATGTGCAATAATATTTGTTTTTGGTATAGAATTCTTTAATGTTCCATGTTCTAGCATTGTTTACATTGTTTTATAGAAATGATTACGAAGGTAAGACCTTCGTAACATTTTGATTATGGTCTTTGTCCGATGTTCATTATATCCTAAGGGAGATAATGCTTCAGCGGACGAAGGGCATTAACATTTAACATTTTATGTTGCCTTGTTCTTAATTCATAGCATTTGAGAACAAGTCCCCAACATTGGCGCCCACCTCCGGTGAACTCACTTCCACTTTCTGAGTTGATGGCTTCGTTCAACAACAAAGCTACCGCTGCTTCGACTACGAAGATGGTGCTCCCAATAACAGGCGGATCGTGCTCAGAACCGACCAATAAGAAGCAGAAGAAGGAGGCACAGAGAAGGGTACAACATGTCAGGGTACAGGGACCCTTCATCAAGTCAAGATGGTCTCATATCCCAATTACCTTCTCCCAAGAGGACCTTCAGCTCAAGGATTGCCCTCACAATGATGCTATGGTCATATCTTGTGTCATCAAAGGATTTCTAGTCCACAATGTTTTGGTTGATACAAGCAGTGCAGCCGACATTATATTTGGTAAAGCCTTCAGACAGATGCAAGAGCCAGAAGACAAGATTCATGATGCTACACACCCTCTTTGTGGCTTCGGAGGAAGACAAATTGTAGCGCTTGGCAAGATTACCATGCCAGTGACCTTCGGATATTTCAGCAATACAAGGACTGAGCAAGTTGTGTTTGACATTGTCGACATGGAGTACCCTTACAGTGCAATCATTGGTCGCGGAACACTCAATGCTTTCGAAGCAATTCTTCATCCAGCATATCTTTGTATGAAGATACCTTCGGATCAAGGACCTATTGCTATTTATGGGAGTCAGGAAGCTGCCAGAAAGGCTGAGGGGAACTGGATAGATTCAAAGGCAATCCATAATATAGATGAAGCCAAAGCTTGTGAGCAGTACAAGTACAGAAGGGAGAAGGCTGCTTCGGCCGATCAGCTGAAACCCATGCTTTTATGCAAAGATATCGTAGAGCAGAAGGTGCTACTGGGATCTCAATTGTCTGAGGAACAGGAGAAAACCTTGATAAGGTTTCTGTTCAACAACAAAGATGTCTTTGCATGGTCAGCTAATGATCTCTGTAGTGTTAACAGGGATGTCATTGAACATTCGCTCAATGTTGACCCATCCTTCAGACTAGAAAGCAGAGGCTTCGGAAAATGTCTGACGACAAAGCTGAAGGTGCTCGGAATGAAGTAAAAAGACTTCTTAGCGCTGGGGTCATCAGAGAAGTGAAATACCCAGAGTGGCTAGCCAACACTGTTATGGTGAAGAAAGCCAATGGTAAATGGAGATTGTGTATTGATTTTACTGATCTCAATAAGGCTTGTCCAAAGGATGAATTTCCATTACCAAGGATAGATTCTCTGGTAGACGCAGCAGCTTCGTCAGAGCTTATGAGACTGCTAGACTGTTACTCAGGCTATCATCAAATTTGGATGAAGAAGGAGGATGAGCCAAAAACCAGCTTCATAACCCCTAGTGGAACATATTGTTATCTTCGGATGCCTGAGGGGCTCAAGAATGCTGGAGGAAGCTTCAGCAGAATGACAGTGAAGGTTCTCCATTCTCAGATAGGCAGAAATGTGCTAACCTATGTTGATGATATTATAGTAAAAAGCACCAAGCAAGAAAATCACATTGCTAATCTGCAGGAGACATTCGTTAATTTCAGACAAGCTGGTCTGAAGCTGAATCCAGAGAAGTGTGTTTTCGGAGTAAATAAAGGGAAATTCCTTGGTTGTCTGGTCTCAACAAAAGGAATCGAAGCTAATCCAAATAAGATGGAAGCTATTCTTCGGATGGAGCCGCCAAGCACGAAGAAGGGGGCTCAACGACTAACAGGAAGACTGGCATCTCTTAATCAATTCATATCTAGATCAACAGAGAGAAATTTACCATTCTTCGGAGTGCTGAAGTCAGCCGAAGTCTTTCAATGGGGATCAGCTTAGAAGAGAGCCTTCGAAGAGCTAAAGCAGTATTTGATAGACCTAACGACGTTAACTCCACCAGCGCCAGGGGCTGCTCTGTTGCTGTACGTGGCAGCTTCGCACTCAGCAGTGAGTGCGGCACTTGTTCAAGAAAAACTTGAGGGACAAACCAAAAAGCAAGCCCCAATATACTTCATCTCCGAAGTTCTTAGTCTATCAAAGAAGAATTATACAGAATTGGAGAAGGTCTTATATGCCGTCTTAATGGCATCTAGGAAGCTTCGACATTATTTTCAAGCATATCATATAACTGTTCCTTCGTCACAACCTTTGAAGGATGTCATGAGGAACAGAGAAGCTACTGGAAGAATTGGAAAGTGGGCTGCGGAGCTCAATGAGTTCAGCATTGATTATGTGCACAGATCCTCAATACAGTCCCAGGCATTAGCAGACTTCATTGTCGATTGGACGCCAGGGGCTCAAGGAGAAGAAACAACTAAAGGTACCAAAGTATGGACGGTATTTTGTGACGGTTCTTGGGGAACCTTCGGGGCAGGAGCAGCTGCTGTGTTAGTTGCACCCTCCAAAGTTAGAACTTGCTACGCAGCAAGACTTGATTTTAGCTGCACAAATAATATTGCTGAGTATGAAGCTTTGCTTTTGGGCCTTCGGAAGTTAAAGGCAATGGGGATTAGAAGGGCGGTTCTTAAAACCGATTCCCAGGTTATTTCTGGCCATATTGATAAGAGTTGTAAAGCAAGAGACCCGAAGCTTGAGAAATATTTAGATACGGTCCGAAGGATTGAAGCTTCCTTTGAAGGGTTTTCTGTCAAAAACATTCCTCGAGGAGAAAATGAACATGCTGATTTGCTAGCCAAGTCAGCAGCACAGGGGCTGCCCTTACCTTCGGAAGTACTTTTTGAAACAATAAAAGCACCTTCGGTTGAACTTCTTGAAAGAGCAGTCCTCAATATATCTCCTGTTCATAGTGAAGATTGGAGAACTGAGATCATTTCTTTCCTTCAGGGTAATTTCCTTTCAGATGACGAAGCTTATAACAAGAGAATAGAGGCAAGAGCTCGACCATATGTCATAATAGAAGGGCAGCTGTACAAGCATGGAGTCTGTTCTCCACTACTCAAATGTTTATCCAGAGCCGAAGGTATAGAATTGATGAAGGAAATACACGCAGGCCTGTGTGGATCTCATATTGGATCTAGGCCTTTGCTGGGAAAAGTTTTTCGTCAAGGATTTTATTGGCCAAAGGCAGCTTCGGATGCAGCGGAATTAGTCCAAAAGTGCGATGGCTGTCAGAAATGCGCAAGAGATCGAAAACAGCCTTCATCTTCGACTCAGTTAATACAACCCACTTGGCCATTGCAAAGGTGGGGCCTTGATTTGTTAGGCCCGCTACCACCAGCACAAGGAAATTTAAAATATGTTGTGGTAGCAGTAGAATATTTTTCCAAGTGGATTGAGGCAAAGCCTTTAGCCATAATAACTTCGGTTACCATTCAGAAATTTTTCTAGCAGAATATCGTTTGTCGCTTCGGAGTGCCGAAGGTCATTACTGTGGATAACGGAACACAGTTTGATGCCGAAGCTTTTAAAGAGTTGTGTGGACAAATTGGCACGAAGATCCATTTTGCATCGGTTAGGCATCTAGAGTCAAATGCACTTGTCGAAAGAGCTAACGGCATCATAATGGTGGGAATAATGAAATTAATCTTCAATCTACCCAGAGGAAAATGGTAGATGAATTAATTAAAGTGGTGTGGAGCCACAATACAATGGCATCAAGGTCAACAGGCTTTACACCATTCAAGTTATTATTTGGTGACGAAGCAATAACTCCGGAAGAAGCAAAAGCAGGATCAATAAGAAGAGTGGCTTCGGCAGAAGACGAAGCTAATTATTCTGTGGACAAAGATGCTATAGAAGGGATCAGGCTTTAGGCTGTGGAAAACATCAATAAATACCAAGCCCAAACAATAAAATGGCATGATAGAAAGGTTCGGCTAAAGAATATTAAGCCAGGACATTTGGTGCTTCGGAGAGTGGACAACCCAGACACAGTAGGCAAGCTACAACTGAAGTGGGAAGGACCTTTTCTGGTAGTATCTTCGTCAAGACCCGGTTCCTACAGATTGAACGATATGGACGGCAACGACATTCCTAGATCATGGAATGCGGATGAGCTTCGGCGATATTATGTCTAGCTTGATGTAATTTTTTCTATTCTTTCTTAGGGCACCCTTTTCCTTTTCAAAGGGGGAGAAAGGTTTTTAATGGGGCCACAGCATGTAATTTCTCTTTTTCTTATTTCAGCTCTATAAGAGCAATATCCCCCAAAGATGTAAATGTAAAAGCTGAGAACGCACAATCGAGTGCAAAGAAAAAAGAAAAGAAAACAGGGAGAAGCTCAAAAGTCGTTCCTAAGGGAATGTAGAGCTTACAGCGAAAAATAAACGCTGATTCCGCCGAAGTAAAAGGCGAAGAAGCTCCTAAGGGAGGCTTACAACAAAAAATAAACGCTGATTCCGCCGAAGTAAAAGGCGAAGAAGCTCCTAAGGGAGGCTTACAGCGAAAAATAAACGCTGATTCCGCCGAAGTAAAAGGCGAAGAAGCTCCTAAGGGAGGCTTACAGCGAAAAGTCAGCGCTGGTACACCGAAAAATAAACGGTGAAGCCGAAAAATAAGCGGCAAAGAGATTTGAGTCATTCCTAAGGGAATGAAGGCTATGATTATGGCTTCGAATATGTATTTGGGCATTCATTTGCACGATACATTACATCATGACATTTGCATTCATAAACATTCATTTAGACATACATAGGATCGTTATCATCATATCATACAGAGAAGGCAGATGCTTCGGCTATGAGGATAAAGCTTCGGGGAAAAACAGAAAGAAGAAATTTTCATGCTTCGTTGTGTAAGAAAAGAAGGGAAGGTGTTTTTCGCCTTCGGCTCAAAAAGAAAATTTCGTCCACAGCAAAGCAGATCGTACACGGACAAAGGGGTAAAGATATATTACGAGGTACGCACTAATTTACATAAATTTCTTTACAATCATATTACAAAATTTTCTCTAGAATCTTCTGCAGCAAAGTCTTTCGGAACATCTGTTAAGGCTTCAGCTCATCATTCTTTAGCTTCATCATCCTGTACATATTAAGACGGAATGAGAAAAGCGCAGAGTTCAAGGAGAAGGTAAAAGTAACATGTATAAGTTTCTCACTGGCTTAAGGTGGCTTTGAGCTTTGTCACCAGCCAATTTTCGCCCGCCGTTTATCCAAATTTGAGTCATAAACATGTTTACTATACTTCGAGCTAGGCTGGGGATGTCAATCAAATCTGCTGGTGACAAACTGAAGTTTGGCCTATTAACAATTTTCCCGTGCGTGCAGCTAGTCTTCAGGAAAGCAGTAGCTGTGCCTCGAGAAGCTAACAGGGCGCAGAAATCGGCATGCCCAGCGATAACTTCGTCAAGCGCGTCAACTTCGCCCTCAATATATTCATAGGTGCTTGGCAGGTTTTCAATTGAAGGTGTAAACTTCTCAGAGCTGGCTCCAATTGAGTAAAAGACATCCTTCAGCCGCTGCACGCATCGGTTGCCGATGTCTAAACATTTATCCTAAAGCTCCTTCAATGATTTCTACAAATTTGAATTCTTCTCAATTTCGGTTTTGAGATTCGTTTCAAGATTCTTCTTTTCTTGCTCAGATTTTTCTGATTTTATGAGTAATTCGCTGTTTAATCTGTCAATTTCGGCTTGAGTTTCTGCCAGCGAACCCTCCATGGAGTGGATGACGAAGTCCTTTTTCTCCAAAGCAGCTTCGTGATCTTTGACTTTATTTTCTAGATCTTTAATTGTAGCTTCGTTTTTCTCGTCTTCGAGATCTTGTTGCATCCTCAGCACTTTACTTAGTAATATACTCTGGCAAAACAACCTTCGTCAGAAAACATCCTAATTTAAAAAATAATAAAAAGTTAAGAGTTTTACCTTAAAATTAGCATAGAACAGGCTACAGGCGACATGCTGTCGCCGATACCTGCAGAGGTCCGCCTCAATCTTCGGTAGGCCAACATTCTTCGAGAAAGTCCTAACGACCTTTGCCTCGGTTTTATTCCGAAGGCATCTCAATTTCCCTTCATTGACTCCGCCAAACAGCAAAGCCCCTGGTTTGTACCCACAGGATACAACATATTTCTTCAGTTCTTCTTTTTCAGTTTTTGATAACTCTTGCCCTAGTATATCTTGAAAATTGAAGTTTTTCTCTTCCAAAGTATCTTCAATTTGCTCTTTTCCTTTCTCAATTGTTGTGTCCACCGTGGCCGCATCAGCTTCTTCCTCAGCCATTTTTAGAAGCATGTTATCAATATCGCCAAGTGTGGTTTCTAGATCAGAATCTTCGGCGGTTTCGGCTTTGGCACCTTCGGCTTCGGCGGCGCCAGCGCCTTCAGTAATTGGTATTTTTGACGCCGATGCCGGCGGCGGTGTCTGATGAATAACATCGGCCACTTGGATAATTCTCCGTTTTTTCAGCTTAACAGGACTCTCCGTTGCCGAAGGCTCCTTTTCCTTCTGAAAAAGATTTGTCAGTTGTGGCGCAAGCGGACTTAGCTTGATAGGCAAAGGTTCAGTCATTACCTTTAGAATTTCTTCCACATCAGCAGCAGAAGGCATCGCAGGAGCTTCTCCCTCATGGCCCGACGTTTTTGGTTTCGGGGCCGTAGCTTTCCTTTTCTTTGAAGTAGCTATCTTCAGCTCAGGGCTTAGTTTTCTTTTCTCAAAAATTTCTTTGTCCTTTTTAGCCAATTTAGTAGCTTCTTTGTCAAGGACGCTGGCAACTCTTTTTCTTTTCTGGCCTTCGGCACCTCTGCCCAATTGCTCATAGTCAGGATAATCAAAATTCAAGGCATCCATCACCCGATTCATTCTTCGCTTCGGACGAGTACCGAAAGCCGCAGTCATTAAATGATCTTCTTTCTTAGAATAGTTGCCAAGGATCTCGTTGCACATAACCTCAATTGTGTCCAACCACTCTTGGCAAGGTGCTTTAAAATGTTTTTAAACTTGTAATAATAAGGTAGCCGAACAAGCTCTTTCTTCTTTTTCTCCCCTTTCAGCTTCGGCATGTCCCATTCCTTCAAAGTCGGGAATACTCTGAAGGCTAAGAATTCTTGGACCAGATCCCTGGAGCCAATGTGCTCTGCAAACAACCCGAAACTCGCCTAGTGCAATCTGGCATGGACTATCTGGGTCCATGACGCATCGGGGCCTAGTTTCTCCGAAGGTTAAACTCAAAGGGCTCTGAACTAGCTTCTCCTTCTTCTCGTCTACTTTGACAAAAAAACCATTCACTCTTCCAGCCAGCTGGCCATTTTGTACGATAGCTTATAACTGGATACTTGGCATCTTTCCGATATGCAAAATTGTAGCAGCCGAAATTATCATGCAGCCCATCTTCTCTAGCTTTTGTCTGGTAATGAAGCTCGTGTGCCCGGCAAAAACTTTTAGCAAGTGGCTCTGCCTCCTGGCTTCGGAGTGCCCAGATGTAAACACTTAGCCTAACAATGGCGTTGGGAGTTAACTGATGAAGGTGAATCCCAAATCTCTCTAAAACATCTGCAATCATCCCATGCAGGGGAAATCTTAACCCTGCTTTGAAGAAGCTCTTAAAAACCACCACCTCATCTTTTTCTGGCTTCGGGGTAACTTCCTCTCCCCCGAAGCGAATCAGTTCCCTTTTGTCTGCACTAAAATAGCCTAGCTTCAGTAACTTAGCCATATCACCTTCGGTAATAGTAGACTTCCCAAACTCTAAGTGGCTGGGTTTAGATGGCATTGCACCGTACTCATCTTCAAATTCATCTTCTTCAATGTCAGCTTGTTTTGCTTCGGCGGCAGATGTATCCTCTGATGTTGCCAGCCCATACCGCCTCATTGCTTCGGAAATTGGGACAATTTCAGTGGCTTCGGTCTGATTTCCCCCACGATCAACCCTGGCAGTGGAACGCACTCTAGCCATTTGATTATGAACTCCTAGAAGTTTTTTGAAATTAATGACCTTTTTTCGAAGCTCTTCTTGTGACGAAGCAGAATCGGAGGTGGTGCTTCGTTTGAGTGCAAGGGTCAAGCTTCGGTTATGGTTAAATTCTTGGCAGCAAAATAGTGCAATAACAATGAATGCTATGGTAACTTCACACGTACTCGTCTATTTATATAGTGCTGCAGGTAAGAAGTTGAATCGTCAAGTCTCCTACACCGGGCGAACAGTCGCTCGCACCCACTGAACGGTGGGCCACAAAACCCGAGAAGGTGAATCTGCATGGTGGGACCACTCCGCGCTCGGAAATTTTATCGTTTCTCGGCAACGAGCTCAGGGAAGGTGTTTTTCGGACCTTCGGCTTCCCGAAGCCTAAGAGACTTTTTCACGGATCAAGCTCGTTACGAAAAATGATCTAGCATCGCGAAGGGGCTACTATTGGGGCCATGCTTCGTCGCCGAAGGTCCTGCAGGAAGAAACACCTTCGGCAAATCCGTTCAAACGCAGTGCCGAAGCTACCACTCATGAAGCTGACGAAGGTTCGAACCGACTTAAAGATGAAATGACTTCTTAGTCCAAAAGGGTCTGAGTCATAATTGTAATCTTTTGTAAGGGGCATAATTGTAATTTCTCACAGGCTGCGTCCTGTTCCTATAAATAGATGAATAGTACTCCTGTACTGTTCACGCAATCCTGTAATCATCAACGCATCACACTGGAATTATTGTTCTTTGCCAAGGCAAAGGTATTAATGTGCCCAAATATTATGTTTTAATAATTAAGTTTGTATAATAAAATATATGTGTAATAATATTTGTTTTTGGTATAGAATTCTTTAATGTTCCATGTTCTAGCATTGTTTACATTGTTTTATAGAACTGATTACGATGGTAAGACCTTCGTAACATTTTGCTTATGGTCTTTGTCTGAACTTCGTTATATCCTAAGGGAGATAATGCTTCAGCGGACGTAGGGCATTAACATTTAACATTTTATGTTGCCTTGTTCTTAATTCATAGCATTTGAGAACAAGTCCCCAACACTATGTAACTCCTCCCTTCTTTGGCGGAAGTCGTTGTCGACTCTTATGTATTCATCCATCTTATGGAGTAACTTCTCCAAGGAATGTGGGGGCTTCCTTGCGAAGTACTGTGCCGCTGGCCCTGGCCTGAGCCCTTTATCCATGGCTTCGATGACAATGTCATCTTGCACTGCTGGCGCTTGGGCTCGGAGGCGGAGAAACCTTCGTACAAATGACTGAAGGTACTCATCGGGCTCTTGAGCGCACTGAAACAGAGCTTGCACAGTGACAGGTTTGAACTGAAAACCTTGGAAACTGGTGAGGAGCATCTCCTTAAGCTTCGGTCATGAAGTGACAGTCCTTGGACGAAGTGACGAGTACCAAGTTTGCGCCACACTTCAGACCGCCATGACAAAGGATTTTGCCATGACTGCTGAATTACCACCATATGAAGATACGGTGGCCTCGTAGCTCATCAAGAACTGCTTCGGGTCAGACAAGCCATCATATATGGGTAGTGTAGGTGGTCTGTACAGTGGTGGCCAGGGAGCAGCTTGTAGCTCTGGTGCCAGTGGTGAAACTTCGTCATATAAGAAGTCTTGGAAGTTGAATCTTTCCTGACGGAGGTTGTCGTACTCTTGATTCTTGTTATGGCTGTCGTGTGCTTCGATGCTATGTATTTCCTCGGTTGCTTCATCAATCTTCTTTTGGAGCTCTGCTAGACGAAGCATCTTCTCCCTGCGCTTCTCAAGTTGCTGATGAATGAATTCTAGATTGTTGATTTCTTCATCAATCTCCTCCTCGTGCGGTTCTGGGCTATTAGCTTTCCTTTTCTGGTTTCTTCCCTCCTGAAGGAGAGCTTTGTCTCCTAGGTTAGAGTCCAATGTTATGAGGGCAGATTTTGCTGTTGTGGCCCTCTTCGGCGGCATGATATGGGTTGTGGTCGTGGAATCACCGGAGGTGGGAGCCAATGTTGGTCACTTGTTTTTGATTGCTTCATGACAACAAAAACAAGGCAACATGTAGTTAAAAATGAGGGAACCTTCGTCCTCCTTTTAATATACCGAAGGTCTATTAAATGGAGGACGAAGGGCCAAGTGAAAATTGATGCCAAAGGATGCTGAATGAGAGAGGAAATAAAAACTCATCTCGTGCTTCGGTGCTAATATTCCCTTCTTAAATTGAGTAAAGTTACAATCATACCTTCGGCCCTTTAACAGAGAATAGCGCGAAGGTATTTAGGAGGCTGATAACCACGAAACTGTAGCACCTCTCTCAATCCGGAGGAGCCCTTATGCAGGGTACTGTTCATCTATTTATAGGGAAGATGAACCGACTTTACATAGAATTACAATCGTGCCCTCAGGAATGCTAAATATGGTTTACAAACGGAAAAGGGTCATCGCTGTCCTTTTCTTCTCCTTCTCGTTGTGCCTGCCTCTAGCCTCACCCCAAAGCTTCTGTTTGGGCCGAAACCCACGACTTTGGTTCTCATTGCCCTTCATGTGGAGACGAAGCTTTTTGCCTGTGTTCTTTGAGCCATGAGGTAGCTTCGGTCGTCCTTCTTAGCACACCTGAAATGCACTTCATTATACTGAAATACAAATGTTTTTTGAGGACCTTCAGCAATCTTGGCCCCCAACAATCACATTCTTGGATTTCTGGTGGAGACCATTTCTTGGTCAAAAATTCGTAGGTGTTAGCCTTCGGTATCATTGAAAATGGTCGTTCATGGCTATTTTCGACAAAAATGGGGGTTGTGTGGTTATTGATCATCGACCAGAGGCTCATACACCTCACCCCACATATGTTTCCTTGCCATAGATCACATTCTTGGATTTCTGGTTGAGACCATTTCTTGGTCAAAAATCCGTAGGTGTTAGCCTTCGGTATTATTGAAAATGGTCGTTCATGGCTATTTTCGACAAAAATGGGGGTTGTGTGGCCATTGATCATCGACCAGAGGCTTGTACACCTCACCCCACATATTTTTCCTTGCCATAGATCACATTCTTGGATTTCTGGTGGAGACGATTTCTTGGGCAAAAATCCGTACATGTTAACCTTAGATATTATTGAAAATGTTCATTCATGGCTATTTTGGACAAAAATGGGGGTTGTGTGGCCATTGATCATCGACCACAGGCTCGTACACCTCAGCCACATATGTTTTGTTGCCATAGATCACATTCTTGGATTTATGGTGGAGACCATTTCTTGGTCAAAAATTCGTAGGTGTTAGCCTTCAGTGTCATCGAAAATGGTCATTCATGGCTATTTTCGACAAAAATGGGGGTTGTGTGGCCATTGATCATCGACCAGAGACTCGTACACCTCACCCCACATATGTTTCCTTGCCATAGATAACATTCTTGGATTTATGGTGGAGACCATTTCTTGGTCAAAAATCCGTAGGAGTTAGCCTTCGGTATTATTCAACATGGTCGTTCATGGCTATTTTCGACAAAAATGGGGGTTGTGTGGCTATTGATCATCGACCAAAGGCTCGTACACCTCACCCCACATATGTTTCCTTGCCATAGATCACATTCTTGGATTTCTGGTGGAGACCATTTCTTGGGCAAAAATCCGATTGTTTTAGCCTTCGATATTATTGGAAATGGTCATTCATGTCTATTATCGACAAAATGGGGGTTGTGTGGCCATTGATCATTGACCCGAGGCTCGTACACCTCACCCCATAATCGGATTTTTGCCCAAGAAATGGTCTCCACCAGAAATCCAAGAATATGATCTATTGCAAGGAAACATATGTGGGTGAGGTGTACGAGCCTCTGGTCGATGATCAATGTCCACACAACACCCATTTTTGTCGAAAATAGCCATGAACGACCATTTTCAATAATACCGAAGGCTAACACCTACGAATTTTTGACCAAGAAATGGTCTCGACCATAAATCCAAGAATGAGATCTATGGCAAGAAACATATGTGGGGTGAGGTGTATGAGCCTCTGGTCGATGATCAATGGCCACACAACCCCCATTTTTGTCGAAAATAGCCATGAACGACCATTTTCAATAATACCGAAGGCTAACACCTACAGATTTTTGACCAAGTAATGGTCACCACTAGAAATCCAAGAATGCAACCTATGGCAAGGAAACATATGTTGGGTGAGGTGTACGAGCCTCTGGTCGATGATCAATGGCAACACAACCACCATTTTTGTCGAAAATAGCCATGAACGGCCATTTTCAAAAATACCGAAGGCTAACACCTACAAATTTTTTACTAAGAAATGGTCTCCACTAGAAATCCAATAATACGATCTATGGCAAGGAAACATATGTGGGGTGAGGTGTATGAGCCTCTGGTCGATGATCAATGGCAACACAACCCCCATTTTTGTCGAAAATAGCCATGAACGACCATTTTCAATAATACCGAAGGCTAACTCCTACGTATTTTTGACCAACAAATCGTCTCCACTAGAAATCCAAGAATGTGATCTATGGCAAGGAAACATATGTGGGGTGAGGTGTACAATCCTCTGGTCGATGATCAATGGCCACACAACCCCCATTTTTGTCAAAAATAGCCATGAACGAGCATTTTCAATAATACAGAAGGCTAACATATACGGATTTTTGACCAAGAAATGGTCTCCACCAGAAATCCAGGAATGTGATCTATGGCAAGGAAACATATGTGGGGTGAGGTGTATGAGCCTCTGGTCGATGATCAATGGCCACATAACCCCCATTTTTGTCGAAAATAGCCATGAACGACCATTTTCAATAATACCGAAGGCTAACACCTACGGATTTTTGACCAAGAAATGGTCTCCACCATAAATCCAAGAATGTGATCTTTGGCAAGGAAACATATGTGGGTGAGGTGTACGAGCCTCTAGTCGACGATCAATGGCCACACAACCCCTATTTTTGTCGATAATAGCCATGAACGACCATTTTCAATGACACTGATGGCTAACACCTACGAATTTTTGACCAAGAAATGGTCTCCACCATAAATCCCAGAATGTGATCTATGGCAATGAAACATATGTGGGGTGAGGTGTACGAGCCTCTGGTCGATGATCAATGGACACACAACCCCCATTTTTGTCAAAAATAGCCATGAACGACCATTTTCAATGACCCTAAAGGCTAACACCTACGAATTTTTGACCAAGAAATGGTCTCCACCATAAATCCAAGAATGTGATCAGATTTTTGCCCAAGAAATGGTCTCCACCAGAAATCTGAGAATGTGATCTATGGTAAGGAAACATATGTTGGGTGAGGTGTACGAGCCTCTGGTCGATGATCAATGGCCACACAACCCCCATTTTTGTCGAAAATAGCCATGAACGACCATTTTCAATAATATCGAAGGCTAACACGTACGGATTTTTGACCAAGAAATGGTCTCCACCATGAATCCAAGAATGTGATCTATGACAACGAAACATATGTGGGGTGAGGTGTATGAGCCTTTGGTCGATGATCAATGGCCACACAACCCCCATTTTTGTCGAAAATAGCCATGAATGAACATTTTCAATAATACCGAAGGTTAACACGTACAGATTTTTGCCCAAGAAATCGTCTCCACCAGAAATCCAAGAATGTGATCTATGGCATGGAAACATATGTGGGGTGAGGTGTACGAGCCTCTGGCCGATGATCAATGGCCACACAACCCCCATTTTTGTCGAAAATAGCCATGAACGACCATTTTCAATAATATCGAAGGCTAACACATACGGATTTTTGACCAAGAAATCGTCTCCACCAGAAATCCAAGAATGTGATCTATGGCAAGGAAACATATGTGGGGTGAGGTGTACGAGCCTCTGGTCGATGATCAATGGCCACACAACCCCCATTTTTGTCGAAAATAGCCATGAACGACCATTTTCAATAATATCGAGGGCTAACACCTACAGATTTTTGACCATGAAATGGTCTCCACCAGAAATCCAAGAATGTGATATATGGCAAGGAAACATATGTGAGGTGAGGTGTACGAGCCTCTGGTCAATGATCAATGG
The DNA here is from genome assembly GCA_029449295.1 of Zea luxurians. Classification (NCBI taxonomy): domain Eukaryota; kingdom Viridiplantae; phylum Streptophyta; class Magnoliopsida; order Poales; family Poaceae; genus Zea; species Zea luxurians. The sequence continues at coordinate 556,857 of JAOPSE010000161.1, forward strand.
CCGCACAACCCCCATTTTGTCGAAAATAACCATGAACGACCATTTTCAATAATACCGAAGGCTAACACGTACGGATTTTTGACCAAGAAATCGTCTCCACTAGAAATCCAAGAATGTGATCTATGGCAAGGAAACATATGTGGGGTGAGGTGTATGTGCCTCTGGTCGACGATCAATGGCCACACAACCCCCATTTTTGTCGAAAATAGCCATGAACGACCATTTTCAATAATACCGAAGGCTAACACCTACAGATTTTTGACCAAGAAATGGTTTCCCCCAGAAATCCAAGAATGTGATCTACGGCAAGAAAACATATGTGGGGTGAGGTGTATGATCCTCTGGTCGATGATCAATGGCCACACAACCCCCATTTTTGTCGAAAATAGCCATGAACGACCATTTTCAATAATACCGAAGGCTAAAACGTACGGATTTTTGACCAAGAAATGGTCTCCACTAAAAATCCAAGAATGTGATCTATGGCTAGGAAACATATGTGGGGTGAGGTGTATGAGCCTCTGGTCGATGATCAATGCCCACACAACCCCCATTTTTGTCGAAAATAGCCATGAACGACCATTTTCAATAATACCGAAGGCTAACACCTATGGATTTTTGACCAAGAAATGGTCTCCACCAGAAATCCAAGAATGTGATCTATGGCAAGAAAACATATGTGGGGTGAAGTGTATAAGCCTCTGGTCGATGATCAATGGCCACACAACCTCCATTTTCGTCGAAAATAGCCATGAACGACCATTTTCAAGGATACTGAAGACTAACACCTACGGATTTTTGACCAAGAAATGAACTCCACCAGGAATCCAAGAATGTGATCTATGGCAAGGAAACATATGTCGGTGAGGTGTACGAGCCTCTGGTCGATGATCAATGGCCACACAACCCTCATTTTTGTCCAAAATAGCCATGAACGACCATTTTCAATAACACCGAAGGCTACGTACGGATTTTTGACCAAGAAATGGTCTCCACCAGAAATCCAAGAATGTGATCTATGGCTAGGAAACATTTGTGGGGTGAGGTGTACGAGCCTCTGGTCGAGGATCAATGGCCACACAACCCCCATTTTGTCGAAAATTGCCATGAACGACCATTTTAAATAATACCGATGGTTAACACGTACGGATTTTTGTCCAAGAAATGGTCTCCACCAGAAATCCAAGAATGTCATCTATGGCAAGGAAACATATGTGGGGTGTGGTGTACGAGCCTCTGGTCGATGATAAATGGCTAGACAACCCCCATTTTTGTCGAAAATAGCCATGAACGACCATTTTCAATAAAACCGAAGGCTAATACCTACGAATTTTTTTTACCAAAAATGGTCTCCACCAGAAATCCAAGAATGTGATCTATGGCAAGGAAACATATGTGGGGTGAGGTGTACGTGCCTCTGGTCAATGATCAATGGCCACACAACCCCCATTTTTGTCGAAAATAGCCATGAACGACCATTTTCAAGGACACTGAAGGCTAACACCTATGGATTTTTGACCAAGAAATGAACTCCACCAGAAATCCAAGAATGTGATCTATAGCAAGGAAACATATGTCGGTGAGGTGCACGAGCCTCTGGTCGATGATTAATGGCCACACAACCCTCATTTTTGTCGAAAATAGCCATGAACGACCATTTTCAATAATACCGAAGGCTACGTACGGATTTTTGACCAAGAAATGGTCTCCACCAGAAATCCAAGAATGTGATCTATGGCTAGTAAACATTTGTGGGGTGAGGTGTACGAGCCTCTGGTCGATGATCAATGGCCACACAACCCCCATTTTGTCGAAAATTGCCATGAACGACCATTTTAAATAATACCGATGGTTAACACGAACGGATTTTTGTCCAAGAAATGGTCTCCACCAGAAATCCAAGAATGTGATCTATGGCAAGGAAACATATGTGGGGTGAGGTGTACGAGCCTCTGGTCGATGATAAATGGCCAGACAACCCCCATTTTTGTCGAAAATAGCCATGAACGACCATTTTCAATAAACTGAAGGCTAACACCTACGAATTTTTTACCAAAAATGGTCTCCACCTGAAATCCAAGAATGTGATCTATGGCAAGGAAACATATGTGGGGTGAGGTGTACGAGCCTCTGGTCCATGATCAATGGCCACACAACCCCCATTTTTGTCGAAAATAGCCATGAACGACCATTTTCAAGGACACTGAAGGCTAACACCTACGGATTTTTGACCAAGAAATGAACTCCACCAGAAATCCAAGAATGTGATCTATGGCAAGGAAACATATGTCAGTGAGGTGTACGAGCCTCTGGTCGATGATCAATGGCCACACAACCCTCATTTTTGTCAAAAATAGCCATGAACGACCATTTTCAATAATACCGAAGGCTACGTACGGATTTTTGACCAAGAAATGGTCTCCACCAGAAATCCAAGAATGTGATCTATGGCTAGGAAACATTTGTGGGGTGAGGTGTACGAGCCTCTGGTCGATGATCAATGGCCACACAACCCCCATTTTGTCGAAAATTGCCATGAACGGCCATTTTAAATAATACCGATGGTTAACACGTACGGATTTTTGTCCAAGAAATGGTCACCACCAGAAATCCAAGAATGTGATCTATGGCAAGGAAACATATGTGGGGTGAGGTGTACGAGCCTCTAGTCAATGATCAATGGCCACACAACCCCCATTTTGTCAAAAATAACCATGAACGACCATTTTCAATAATACCGAAGGCTACCACGTACGGATTTTTGACCAAGAAATGGTCACCACCAGAAATCCAAGAATGTGATCTATGGCAAGGAAACATATGTGGGGTGAGGTGTACGAGCCTCTGGTCGATGAAAAATGGACACACAACCCCCATTTTTGAGGAAAATAGCCATGAACGACCATTTTCAATAATACCGAAGGCTAACACCTACGGATTTTTGACCAAGAAATGGTCTCCACCATAAATCCAAGAATGAGATCTATGGCAAGAAACATATGTGGGGTGAGGTGTACGAGCCTCTGGTCGATGATCAATGGCCACACAACACCCATTTTTGTCGAAAATAGCCATGAACGACCATTTTCAATAATACCGAAGGCTAACACCTACGGATTTTTGACCAAGAAATGGTCTCCACCATAAATCCAAGAATGAGATCTATGGCAAGAAACATATGTGGGGTGAGGTGTACGAGCCTCTGGTCGATGATCAATGGCCACACAACCCCCATTTTTGTCGAAAATAGCCATGAACGACCATTTTCAATAATACCGAAGGCTAACACCTACGGATTTTTTGACCAAGTAATGGTCACCACTAGAAATCCAAGAATGCAATCTATGGCAAGGAAACATATGTGGGGTGAGGTGTACGAGCCTCTGGTCGATGATCAATGGCAACACAACCCCCATTTTTGTCGAAAATAGCCATGAACGGCCATTTTCAAAAATACCGAAGGCTAACACCTACAGTTTTTTTACTAAGAAATGGTCTCCACTAGAAATCCAATAATACGATCTATGGCAAGGAAACATATGTGGGGTGAGGTGTACGAGCCTGTGGTCGATGATCAATGGCAACACAACCCCCATTTTTGTCGAAAATAGCCATGAACGGCCATTTTCAATAATACCGAAGGCTAACTCCTACGTATTTTTGACCAACAAATCGTCTCCACTAGAAATCCAAGAATGTGATCTATGGCAAGGAAACATATGTGGGGTGAGGTGTACAATCCTCTGGTCGATGATCAATGGCCACACAACCCCCATTTTTGTCGAAAATAGCCATGAACTTGTTTCAATAATATCGAAGGCTAACACGTACGGATTTTTGACCGAGAAATGGTCTCCACCAGAAATCCAAGAATGTGATCTATGGCAAGGAAATATATGTGGGGTGAGGTGTATGAGCCTCTGGTCGATGATCAATGGCCACACAACCCCCATTTTTGTCGAAAATAGCCATGAACGACCATTTTCAATAATACCGAAGGCTAACACCTACGGATTTTTGACCAAGAAATGGTCTCCACCATAAATCCAAGAATGTGATCTTTGGCAAGGAAACATATGTGGGGTGAGGTGTACGAGCCTCTGGTCGACGATCAATGGCCACAAAACCCCTATTTTTGTCGATAATAGCCATGAACGACCATTTTCAATGACACTGAAGGCTAACACCTACGAATTTTTGACCAAGAAATGGTCTCCACCATAAATCCAAGAATGTGATCTATGGCAATGAAACATATGTGGGGTGAGGTGTACGAGCCTCTAGTCGATGATCAATGGCCACACAACCCCCATTTTTGTCAAAAATAGCCATGAACGACCATTTTCAATGACACTGAAGGCTAACACCTACGGATTTTTGACCAAGAAATGGTCTCCACCATAAATCCAAGAATGTGATCAGATTTTTGCCCAAGAAATGGTCTCCACCAGAAATCTGAGAATGTGATCTATGGTAAGGAAACATATGTGGGGTGAGGTGTACGAGCCTCTGGTCGATGATCAATGGCCACACAACCCCCATTTTTGTCGAAAATAGCCATGAACGACCATTTTCAATAATATCGAAGGCTAACACGTACGGATTTTTGACCAAGAAATGGTCTCCACCATGAATCCAAGAATGTGATCTATGACAACGAAACATATGTGGGGTGAGGTGTATGAGCCACTGGTCGATGATCAATGGCCACACAACACCCATTTTTGTCGAAAATAGCCATGAACGACCATTTTCAATAATACCGAAGGCTAACACCTACGGATTTTTGACCAAGAAATGGTCTCCACCATAAATCCAAGAATGAGATCTATGGCAAGAAACATATGTGGGGTGAGGTGTACGAGCCTCTGGTCGATGATCAATGGCCACACAACCCCCATTTTTGTCGAAAATAGCCATGAACGAGTTTCAATAATATCGAAGGCTAACACGTACGGATTTTTGACCAAGAAATGGTCTCCACCAGAAATCCAAGAATGTGATCTATGGCAAGGAAATATATGTGGGGTGAGGTGTATGAGCCTCTGGTCGATGATCAATGGCCACACAACCCCCATTTTTGTCAAAAATAGCCATGAACGACCATTTTCAATAATACCGAAGGCTAACACCTACGGATTTTTGACCAAGAAATGGTCTCCACCATAAATCCAAGAATGAGATCTATGGCAAGAAACATATGTGGGGTGAGGTGTACGAGCCTCTGGTCGATGATCAATGGCCACACAACCCCCATTTTTGTCGAAAATAGACATGAACGAGTTTCAATAATATCGAAGGCTAACACGTACGGATTTTTGACCAAGAAATGGTCTCCACCAGAAATCCAAGAATGTGATCTATGGCAAGGAAATATATGTGGGGTGAGGTGTATGAGCCTCTGGTCGACGATCAATGGCCACAAAACCCCTATTTTTGTCGATAATAGCCATGAACGACCATTTTCAATGACACTGAAGGCTAACACCTACGAATTTTTGACCAAGAAATGGTCTCCACCATAAATCCAAGAATGTGATCTATGGCAATGAAACATATGTGGGGTGAGGTGTACGAGCCTCTAGTCGATGATCAATGGCCACACAACCCCCATTTTTGTCAAAAATAGCCATGAACGACCATTTTCAATGACACTGAAGGCTAACACCTACGGATTTTTGACCAAGAAATGGTCTCCACCATAAATCCAAGAATGTGATCTTTGGCAAGGAAACATATGTGGGGTGAGGTGTACGAGCCTCTGGTCGACGATCAATGGCCACAAAACCCCTATTTTTGTCGATAATAGCCATGAACGACCATTTTCAATAATACCGAAGGCTAACACCTACGGATTTTTGACCAAGAAATGGTCTCCACCATAAATCCAAGAATGAGATCTATGGCAAGAAACATATGTGGGGTGAGGTGTACGAGCCTCTGGTCGATGATCAATGGCCACACAACCCCCATTTTTGTCGAAAATAGACATGAACGAGTTTCAATAATATCGAAGGCTAACACGTACGGATTTTTGACCAAGAAATGGTCTCCACCAGAAATCCAAGAATGTGATCTATGGCAAGGAAATATATGTGGGGTGAGGTGTATGAGCCTCTGGTCGATGATCAATGGCCACACAACCCCCATTTTTGTCGAAAATAGCCATGAACGACCATTTTCAATAATACCGAAGGCTAACACCTACGGATTTTTGACCAAGAAATGGTCTCCACCATAAATCCAAGAATGTGATCTTTGGCAAGGAAACATATGTGGGGTGAGGTGTACGAGCCTCTGGTCGACGATCAATGGCCACAAAACCCCTATTTTTGTCGATAATAGCCATGAACGACCATTTTCAATGACACTGAAGGCTAACACCTACGAATTTTTGACCAAGAAATGGTCTCCACCATAAATCCAAGAATGTGATCTATGGCAATGAAACATATGTGGGGTGAGGTGTACGAGCCTCTAGTCGATGATCAATGGCCACACAACCCCCATTTTTGTCAAAAATAGCCATGAACGACCATTTTCAATGACACTGAAGGCTAACACCTACGGATTTTTGACCAAGAAATGGTCTCCACCATAAATCCAAGAATGTGATCAGATTTTTGCCCAAGAAATGGTCTCCACCAGAAATCTGAGAATGTGATCTATGGTAAGGAAACATATGTGGGGTGAGGTGTACGAGCCTCTGGTCGATGATCAATGGCCACACAACCCCCATTTTTGTCGAAAATAGCCATGAACGACCATTTTCAATAATATCGAAGGCTAACACGTACGGATTTTTGACCAAGAAATGGTCTCCACCATGAATCCAAGAATGTGATCTATGACAATGAAACATATGTGGGGTGAGGTGTATGAGCCTCTGGTCGATGATCAATGGCCACACAACACCCATTTTTGTCGAAAATAGCCATGAACGACCATTTTCAATAATACCGAAGGCTAACACCTACGGATTTTTGACCAAGAAATGGTCTCCACCATAAATCCAAGAATGAGATCTATGGCAAGAAACATATGTGGGGTGAGGTGTACGAGCCTCTGGTCGATGATCAATGGCCACACAACCCCCATTTTTGTTGAAAATAGCCATGAACGACCATTTTCAATAATACCGAAGGCTAACACCTACGGATTTTTGACCAAGTAATGGTCACCACTAGAAATCCAAGAATGCAATCTATGGCAAGGAAACATATGTGGGTTGAGGTGTACGAGCCTCTGGTCGATGATCAATGGCAACACAACCCCCATTTTTGTCGAAAATAGCCATGAACGGCCATTTTCAAAAATACCGAAGGCTAACACCTACAGATTTTTTACTAAGAAATGGTCTCCACTAGAAATCCAATAATATGATCTATGGCAAGGAAACATATGTGGGGTGAGGTGTACGAGCCTGTGGTCGATGATCAATGGCAACACAACCCCCATTTTTGTCGAAAATAGCCATGAACGGCCATTTTCAATAATACCGAAGGCTAACTCCTACGTATTTTTGACCAACAAATCGTCTCCACTAGAAATCCAAGAATGTGGTCTATGACAAGGAAACATATGTGGGGTGAGGTGTACAATCCTCGGGTCGATGATCAATGGCCACACAACCCCCATTTTTGTCGAAAATAACCATGAACGAGCATTTTCAATAATATCGAAGGCTAACACGTACGAATTTTTGACCAAGAAATCGTCTCCACCAGAAATCCAAGAATGTGATCTATGTCAAGGAAATATATGTGGGGTGAGGTGTATGAGCCTCTGGTCGATGATCAATGGCCACACAACCCCCATTTTTGTCGAAAATAGCCATGAACGACCATTTTCAATAATACCGAAGGCTAACACCTATGGATTTTTGACCAAGAAATGGTCTCCACCATAAATCCAAGAATGTGATCTTTGGCAAGGAAACATATGTGGGGTGAGGTGTACGAGCCTCTGGTCGACGATCAATGGCCACAAAACCCCTATTTTTGTCGAAAATAGCCATGAACGACCATTTTCAATAATATCGAAGGCTAACACGTACGGATTTTTGACCAAGAAATGGTCTCCACCATGAATCCAAGAATGTGATCTATGACAACGAAACATATGTGGGGTGAGGTGTATGAGCCAATGGTCGATGATCAATGGCCACACAACACCCATTTTTGTCGAAAATAGCCATGAACGACCATTTTCAATAATATCGAAGGCTAACACCTACGGATTTTTGACCAAGAAATGGTCTACACCATAAATCCAAGAATGAGATCTATGGCAAGAAACATATGTGGGGTGAGGTGTACGAGCCTCTGGTCGATGATCAATGGCCACACAACCCCCATTTTTGTCGAAAATAGCCATGAACGAGTTTCAATAATATCGAAGGCTAACACGTACGGATTTTTGACCAAGAAATGGTCTCCACCAGAAATCCAAGAATGTGATCTATGGCAAGGAAATATATGTGGGGTGAGGTGTATGAGCCTCTGGTCGATGATCAATGGCCACACAACCCCCATTTTTGTCGAAAATAGCCATGAACGAGTTTCAATAATATCGAAGGCTAACACGTACGGATTTTTGACCAAGAAATGGTCTCCACCAGAAATCCAAGAATGTGATCTATGGCAAGGAAATATATGTGGGGTGAGGTGTATGAGCCTCTGGTCGATGATCAATGGCCACACAACCCCCATTTTTGTCGAAAATAGCCATGAACGACCATTTTCAATAATATCGAAGGCTAACACGTACGGATTTTTGACCAAGAAATGGTCTCCACCATGAATCCAAGAATGTGATCTATGACAACGAAACATATGTGGGGTGAGGTGTATGAGCCACTGGTCGATGATCAATGGCCACACAACACCCATTTTTGTCGAAAATAGCCATGAACGACCATTTTCAATAATACCGAAGGCTAACACCTACGGATTTTTGACCAAGAAATGGTCTCCACCATAAATCCAAGAATGAGATCTATGGCAAGAAACATATGTGGGGTGAGGTGTACGAGCCTCTGGTCGATGATCAATGGCCACACAACCCCCATTTTTGTCGAAAATAGCCATGAACGAGTTTCAATAATATCGGAGGCTAACACGTACGGATTTTTGACCAAGAAATGGTCTCCACCAGAAATCCAAGAATGTGATCTATGGCAAGGAAATATATGTGGGGTGAGGTGTATGAGCCTCTGGTCGATGATCAATGGCCACACAACCCCCATTTTTGTCGAAAATAGCCATGAACGACCATTTTCAATAATATCGAAGGCTAACACGTACGGATTTTTGACCAAGAAATGGTCTCCACCATGAATCCAAGAATGTGATCTATGACAACGAAACATATGTGGGGTGAGGTGTATGAGCCACTGGTCGATGATCAATGGCCACACAACACCCATTTTTGTCGAAAATAGCCATGAACGACCATTTTCAATAATACCGAAGGCTAACACCTACGGATTTTTGACCAAGAAATGGTCTCCACCATAAATCCAAGAATGAGATCTATGGCAAGAAACATATGTGGGGTGAGGTGTACGATCCTCTGGTCGATGATCAATGGCCACACAACCCCCATTTTTGTCGAAAATAGCCATGAACGAGTTTCAATAATATCGAAGGCTAACACATACGGATTTTTGACCAAGAAATCGTCTCCACCAGAAATCCAAGAATGTGATCTATGGCAAGGAAACATATGCGGGGTGAGGTGTACGAGCCTCTGGTCCATGATCAATGGCCACACAACCCCCATTTTTTGTCGAAAATAGCCATGAACGACCATTTTCAATAATACTGAGGGCTAACACCTACGAATTTTTGACCAAAAAATGGTCTCCACCAGAAATCGAAGAATGTGATATATGGCAAGGAAACATATGTGGGGTGAGGTGTACGAGCCTCTGGTCGATGATCAATGGCCACACAACCCCCATTTTGTCGAAAATAGCCATGAACGACCATTTTCAATAATACCGAAGGCTAACACGTACGGATTTTTGACCAAGAAATGGTCACCACCAAAAATCCAAGAATGTGATCTATGGCAAGGAAACATATGTGGGGTGAGGTGTACGAGACTCTGGTCGATGAAAAATGGACACACAACCCCCATTTTTGATGAAAACAGCCATGAACGACCATTTTCAATAATACCGAAGGCTAACACCTACGGATTTTTGACCAAAAAATGGTCTCCACCAGAAATCCAAGAATGTGATCTATGGCAAGGAAACATATGTGGGGTGAGGTGTATGTGCCTCTGGTCGACGATCAATGGCCACACAACCCCCATTTTTGTCGAAAATAGCCATGAACGACCATTTCCAATAATACCGAAGGCTAACACCTACAGATTTTTGACCAAGAAATGGTCTCCCCCAGAAATCCAAGAATGTGATCTACGGCAAGAAAACATATGTGCGGTGAGGTGTACGATCCTCTGGTCGATGATCAATGGCCACACAACCCCCATTTTTGTCGAAAATAGCCATGAACGACCATTTTCAATAATACCGAAGGCTAAAACGTACGGATTTTTGACTAAGAAATGGTCTCCACTAGAAATCCAAGAATGTGATCTATGGCTAGGAAACATATGTGGGGTGAGGTGTATGAGCCTCTGGTCGATGATCAATGCCCACACAACCCCCATTTTTGTCGAAAATAGCGATGAACGACCATTTTCAATAATACCGAAGGCTAACACCTATGGATTTTTGACCAAGAAATGGTCTCCACCAGAAATCCAAGAATGTGATCTATGGCAAGAAAACATATGTGGGGTGAAGTGTACAAGCCTCTGGTCGATGATCAATGGCCACACAACCCCCATTTTTGTCGAAAATAGCCATGAACGACCATTTTCAAGGACACTGAAGGCTAACACCTACGGATTTTTGACCAAGAAATGAACTCCACCAGAAATCCAAGAATGTGATCTATGGCAAGGAAACATATGTCGGTGAGGTGTACGAGCCTCTGGTCGATGATCAATGGCCACACAACCCTCATTTTTGTCGAAAATAGCCATGAACGACCATTTTCAATAATACCGAAGGCTACGTACGGATTTTTGACTAAGAAATGGTCTCCACCAGAAATCCAAGAATGTGATCTATGGCTAGGAAACATTTGTGGGGTGAGGTGTTTGAGCCTCTGGTCGATGATCAATGGCCACACAACCCCCATTTTGTCGAAAATTGCCATGAACGATCATTTTAAATAATACCGATGGTTAACACGTACGGATTTTTGTCCAAGAAATGGTCTCCACCAGAAATCCAAGAATGTGATCTATGGCAAGGAAACATATGCTGGGTGAGGTGTACGAGCCTCTGGTCGATGATAAATGGCCAGACAACCCCCATTTTTGTCAAAAATAGCCATGAACGACCATTTTCAATAAAACCGAAGGCTAACACCTACAAATTTTTTACCAAAAATGGTCTCCACCAGAAAGCCAAGAATGTGATCTATGGCAAGGAAACATATGTGGGGTGAGGTGTACGAGCCTCTGGTCAATGATCAATGGCCACACAACCCCATTTTTGTCGAAAATAGCCATGAACGACCATTTTCAAGGACACTGAAGGCTAACACCTACGGATTTTTGACCAAGAAATGAACTCCACCAGAAATCCAAGAATGTGATCTATGGCAAGGAAACATATGTCGGTGAGGTGTACGAGCCTCTGGTCGATGATCAATGCCCACACAACCCTAATTTTTGTCGAAAATAGCCATGAACGACCATTTTCAATAATACCGAAGGCTACGTGCGGATTTTTGACTAAGAAATGGTCTCCACCAGAAATCCAAGAATGTGATCTATGGCTAGGAAACATTTGTGGGGTGAGGTGTTTGAGCCTCTGGTCGATGATCAATGGCCACACAACCCCCATTTTGTCGAAAATTGCCATGAACGACCATTTTAAATAATACCGATGGTTAACACGTACGGATTTTTGTCCAAGAAATGGTCTCCACCAGAAATCCAAGAATGTGATCTATGGCAAGGAAACATATGTGGGGTGAGGTGTACGAGCCTCTGGTCGATGATAAATGGCCAGACAACCCCCATTTTTGTCAAAAATAGCCATGAACGACCATTTTCCATAAAACCGAAGGCTAACACCTACGAATTTTTTTACCAAAAATGGTCTCCACCAGAAAGCCAAGAATGTGATCTATGGCAAGGAAACATATGTGGGGTGAGGTGTACGAGCCTCTGGTCAATGATCAATGGCCACACAACCCCATTTTTGTCGAAAATAGCCATGAACGACCATTTTCAAGGACACTGAAGGCTAACACCTACGGATTTTTGACCAAGAAATGAACTCCACCAGAAATCCAAGAATGTGATCTATGGCAAGGAAACATATGTCAGTGAGGTGTACGAGCCTCTGGTCGATGATCAATGCCCACACAACCCTCATTTTTGTCGAAAATAGCCATGAACGACCATTTTCAATAATACCGAAGGCTACGTACGGATTTTTGACTAAGAAATGGTCTCCACCAGAAATCCAAGAATGTGATCTATGGCTAGGAAACATTTGTGGGGTGAGGCGTTTGAGCCTCTGGTCGATGATCAATGGCCACACAACCCCCATTTTGTCGAAAATTGCCATGAACGACCATTTTAAATAATACCGATGGTTAACACGTACGAATTTTTGTCCAAGAAATGGTCTCCACCAGAAATCCAAGAATGTGATCTATGGCAAGGAAACATATGTGGGATGAGGTGTACGAGCCTCTGGTCGATGATAAATGGCCAGACAACCCCCATTTTTGTCGAAAATAGCCATGAACGACCATTTTCAATAAAACTGAAGGCTAACACCTACGAATTTTTTACCAAAAATGGTCTCCACCAGAAATCCAAGAATGTGATCTATGGCAAGGAAACATATGTGGGGTGAGGTGTACGAGCCTCTGGTCAATGATCAATGGCCACACAACCCCCATTTTTGTCGAAAATAGCCATGAACGACCATTTTCAAGGACACTGAAGGCTAACACCTACGGATTTTTGACCAAGAAATGAACTCCACCAGAAATCCAAGAATGTGATCTATGGCAATGAAACATATGTCGGTGAGGTGTATGAGCCTCTGGTCGATGATCAATGGCCACACAACCCTCATTTTTGTCGAAAATGGCCATGAACGACCATTTTCAATAATATCGAAGGCTACGTACGGATTTTTGACCAAGAAATGGTCTCCACCAGAAATCCAAGAATGTGATCTATGGCTAGGAAACATTTGTGGGGTGAGGTGTACGAGCCTCTTGTCGATGATCAATGGCCACACAACCCCCATTTTGTCGAAAATTGCCATGAACGACCATTTTAAATAATACCGATGGTTAACACGTACGGATTTTTGTCCAAGAAATGGTCTCCACCAGAAATCCAAGAATGTGATCTATGGCAAGGAAACATATGTGGGGTGAGGTGTACGAGCCTCTGGTCGATGATAAATGGCCAGACAACCCCCATTTTTGTCGAAAATAGCCATGAACGACCATTTTCAATAAACCGAAGGCTAACACCTACGAATTTTTTACCAAAAATGGTCTCCACCAGAAATCCAAGAATGTAATCTATGGCAAGGAAACATATGTGGGGTGAGGTGTACGAGCCTCTGGTCCATGATCAATGGCCACACAACACCCATTTTTATCGAAAATAGCCATGAACGACCATTTTCAAGGACACTGAAGGCTAACACCTACGGATTTTTGACCAAGAAATGAACTCCACCAGAAATCCAAGAATGTGATCTATGGCAAGGAAACATATGTCGGTGAGGTGTACGAGCCTCTGGTCGATGATCAATGGCCACACAACCCTCATTTTTGTCGAAAATAGCCATAAACGACCATTTTCAATAATACCGAAGGCTACGTACGGATTTTTGACCAAGAAATGGTCTCCACTAGAAATCCAAGAATGTGATCTATGGCTAGGAAACATTTGTGGGGTGAGGTGTACGAGCCTCTTGTCGATGATCAATGGCCACACAACCCCCATTTTGTCGAAAATTGCCATGAACGACCATTTTAAATAATACCGATGGTTAACACGTACGGATTTTTGTCCAAGAAATGGTCTCCACCAGAATCCAAGAATGTGATCTATGGCAAGGAAACATATGTGGGGTGAGGTGTACGAGCCTCTGGTCGATGATAAATGGCCAGACAACCCCCATTTTTGTCGAAAATAGCCATGAACGACCCATTTCAATAGAACCGAAGGCTAACACCTACGAATTTTTTACCAAAAATGGTCTCCACCAGAAATCCAAGAATGTGATCTATGGCAAGGAAACATATGTGGGGTGAGGTGTTCGAGCCTCTGGTCCATGATCAATGGCCACAAAACCCCCATTTTTGTCGAAAATAGCCATGAACGACCCTTTTCAATAAAACCGAAGGCTAACACCTACGAATTTTTTACCAAAAATGGTCTCCACCAGAAATCCAAGAATGTGATCTATGACAAGGAAACATATTTGGGGTGAGGTGTATGTGCCTCTGGTCGACGATCAATGGCCACACAACCCCCATTTTTGTCGAAAATAGCCATGAACGACCATTTTCAATAATACCGAAGGCTAAAACGTACGGATTTTTGACCAAGAAATGTCTCCACCAGAAATCCAAGAATGTGATCTATGGCTAGGAAACATATGTGGGGTGAGGTGTACGAGCCTCTGGTCGATGATCAATGCCCACACAACCCCCATTTTTGTCGAAAATAGCCATGAACGACCATTTTCAATAATACCGAAGGCTAACACCTACGGATTTTTGACCAAGAAATGGTCTCCACCAGAAATCCAAGTATGTGATCTATGGCATTGAAACATATGTGGGGTGAGGTGTTCGAGCCTCTGGTCGATGATCAATGGCCACACAACCCCCATTTTTGTCGAAAATAGCCATGAACGACCATTTTCAATAATACCGAAGACTAACACGTACGGATTTTTGACCAAAAATGGTCTCCATGAGAAATCCAAGAATGTGATCTATGGCAATGAAACATATGTGGGGTGAGGTGTACGAGTCTGTGGTCGATGATAAATGGCCACACAACTCCCATTTTTGTCGAAAATAGCCATGAACGACCATTTTCAATAATACCGAAGGCTAACATCTACGGATTTTTGACCAAGAAATGGCCTCCACCAGAAATCCTAGAATGTGATCTATGTTAAGGAAACATATGTGGGGTGAGGTGTATGTGCCTCTAGTCGACGATCAATGGCCACACAACCCCCATTTTTGTCGAAAATAGCCATGAACGACCATTTTCAATAATACCGAAGGCTAACACCTACAGATTTTTGACCAAGAAATGGTCTCCCCTAGAAATCCAAGAATATGATCTATGGTAAGGAAACATATGTGGGCTGAGGTGTACGATTCTCTGGTCGATGATCAATGGCCGCACAACCCCCATTTTTGTCGATAATAGCCATGAACGACCATTTTCAATAATACCAAAGGCTAAAAAAAAACGTACGGATTTTTGACCAAGAAATGGTCTCCACCAGAAATCCAAGAATGCGATCTATGGCTAGGAAACATATTTGGGGTGAGGTGTACGAGCCTCTGGTCGATGATCAATGCCCACACAACCCCCATTTTTGTAGAAAATAGCCATGAACGACCATTTTCAATAATACCGAAGGCTAACACCTACGGATTTTTGACCAAGAAATGGTCTCCACCAGAAATCCAAGAATGTGATCTATGGCATTGAAACATATGTGGGGTGAGGTGTATGAGCCTCTGGTCGATGATCAATGGCCACACAACCCCCATTTTTGTCGAAAATAGCCATGAACGACCATTTTCAATAATACCGAAGACTAACACGTACGGATTTTTGACCAAAAATGGTCTCCACGAGAAATCCAAGAATGTGATCTATGGCAATGAAACATATGTGGGGTGAGGTGTACGAGTCTCTGGTCGATGATAAATGGCCACACAACTTCCATTTTTGTCGAAAATAGCCATGAACGACCATTTTCAATAATACCGAAGGCTAACACCTACGGATTTTTGACCAAGAAATGGTCACCATTAGAAATCCAAGAATGTGATCTATGTCAAGGAAACATATGTGGGGTGAGGTGTACGAGCCTCTAGTCGATTACCAATGGCCACACAACCCCCATTTTTGTTGAAAATAGCCATGAACGACTATTTTCAATGACACTGAAGGCTAACACCTACGGATTTTTGACCAAGAAATGGTCTCCACCATAAATCCAGGAATGTGATCTATGGCAAGGAAACATATGTGTAGTGAGGTGTATGAGCCTCTGGTCGAAGATAAATGGCCATACAACCCCCATTTTTGTCGAAAATAGCCATGAATGACCATTTTCAATAATACCGAAGGCTAACACATTCGGATTTTTTCCCAAGAATGGTCTCCACCAGAAATCCAAATATGTGATCTATGGTAAGGAAACATATGTGGAGTGAGGTGTACGAGCCTCTGATCGATGATCAATGGCCACAGAACCCCCATTTTGTCGAAAATAGCCATGAACGACCATTTTCAATAATACCGAAGGCTAACACCTACGGATTTATGACCAAGAAATGGTCTCCACCAGAAATCCAAGAATGTGATCTATGGCAAGGAAACATATGTTGGGTGAGGTGTATGAGCCTCTGGTCGATGATAAATGGACACACAACCCCCATTTTTGATGAAAATAGCCATGAACGACCATTTTCAATAATACCGAAGGCTAACACCTACGGATTTTTGACCAAGAAATGGTCTCCACTAGAAATCCAAGAATGTGATCTATGGCAAGGAAACATATGTGGGGTGAGGTGTATGAGCCTCTGGTCGACGATCAATGGCCACACAACCCCCATTTTTTGTCAAAAATAGCCATGAACGACCATTTTCAATAATACCGAAGGCTAACACCTACAGATTTTTGACCAAGAAATGGTCTCCACCAGAAATCCAAGAATGTGATCTATGGCAAGTAAACATATGTGGGGTGAGGTGTACGATCCTCTGGTCGATGATCAATGGCCACACAACCCCCATTTTTGTGGAAAATAGCCATGAACAACCATTTTCAATATTACCGAAGGCTAACACGTATGGATTTTTGACCAAGAAATGGTCTCCACCAGAAATCCAAGAATGTGATCTATGGCTTGGAAACATATGTGGGGTGAGGTGTACGAGACTCTGGTCGATGATCAATGCCCACACAACTCCCATTTTTGTCAAAAATAGCCAAAAACGACCATTTTCAATAATACCGAAGCCTAACACCTACAGATTTTTGACCAAGAAATGGTCTCCACCAGAAATCCAAGAATGTTATATATGGCATTGAAACATATGTGGGGTGAGGTGTATGAGCCTCTGGTCGATGATCAATGGCCACACAACCCCCATTTTTGTCGAAAATAGCCATGAACGACCATTTTCAATAATACCGAAGGCTAACACCTATGGATTTTTGACCAAGAAATGAACTCAACCAGAAATCCAAGAATGTGATCTATGGCAAGGAAACATATGTGGGGTGAGGTGTACGAGACTCTGGTCGATGATCAATGGCCACACAACCCCCATTTTTGTCGAAAATAGCCATGAACGACCATTTTCAATAATACCGAAGGCTAACGCCTACGGATTTTTGACCAAGAAATGGTCTCCACCAGAAATCGAAGAATGTGATCTATGACTAGGAAACATTTGTGGGGTGAGGTGTACGAGCCTCTGGTCGATGATCAATGGCCACACAACCCCCATTTTTTCGAAAATTGCCATGAACGACCATTTTAAATAATACCGAAGGTTAACACGTACGGATTTTTGTCCATGAAATGGTCTCCACCAGAAATCCAAGAATGTGATCTATGGCAAGGAAACATATGTGGGGTGAGGTGTATGAGCCTCTGGTCGATGATAAATGGCCAGACAACCCCCATTTTTGTTGAAAATAGCCATGAACGACCATTTTCAATAAAACCGAAGGCTAACACCTACGATTTTTTACCAAAAATGGTCTCCACCAGAAATCCAAGAATGTGATCTATGGCTTGGAAACATATGTGGGGTGAGGTGTACGAGACTCTGGTCGATGATCAATGCCCACACAACCCCCATTTTTGTCAAAAATAGCCAAAAACGACCATTTTCAATAATACCGAAGGCTAACACCTACAGATTTTTGACCAAGAAATGGTCTCCACCAGAAATACAAGAATGTTATATATGGCATTGAAACATATGTGGGGTGAGGTGTATGAGCCTCTGGTCGATGATCAATGGCCGCACAACCCCCATTTTTGTCGAAAATAGCCATGAACGACCATTTTCAATAATACCGAAGGCTAACACCTATGGATTTTTGACCAAGAAATGAACTCAACCAGAAATCCAAGAATGTGATCTATGGCAAGGAAACATATGTGGGGTGAGGTGTACGAGACTCTAGTCGATGATCAATGGCCACACAACCCCCATTTTTGTCGAAAATAGCCATGAACGACCATTTTCAATAATACCGAAGGCTAACACCTACGGATTTTTGACCAAGAAATGGTCTCCACCAGAAATCCAAGAATGTGATCTATGACTAGGAAACATTTGTGGGGTGAGGTGTACGAGCCTCTGGTCGATGATCAATGGCCACACAACCCCCATTTTTTCGAAAATTGCCATGAACGACCATTTTAAATAATACCGAAGGTTAACACGTACGGATTTTTGTCCAAGAAATGGTCTCCACCAGAAATCCAAGAATGTGATCTATGGCAAGGAAACATATGTGGGGTGAGGTGTACGAGCCTCTGGTCGATGATAAATGGCCAGACAACCCCCATTTTTGTTGAAAATAGCCATGAACGACCATTTTCAATAAAACCGAAGGCTAACACCTACGATTTTTTTTACCAAAAATGGTCTCCACCAAAAATCCAAGAATGTGATCTATGGCAAGGAAACATATGTGGGGTGAGGTGTACGAGCCTCTGGTCATTGATCAATGGCCACACAACCCCCATTTTTGTCGAAAATAACCATGAACGACCATTTTCAATAATACCAAAGGCTAACACCTACGAATTTTTGACCAAGAAATCGTCTCCACCAGAAATCCAAGAATGTGATATATGGCAAGGAAACATATGTGGGGTGAGGTGTACGAGCCTCTGGTCGATGATCAATGGACACACAACCCCCATTTTTGTCGAAAATAGCCATGAAGGACCATTTTCAATAATACCGAAGCATAACAAGTACGGATTTTTGACCAAGAAATGGTCTTCACGAGAAATGCAAGAATGTGATCTATGGCAAGGAAACATATGTGGGGTGAGGTGTACGAGCCTTTGGTCGATGAACAATGGCCACACAACCCCCATTTTTGTTGAAAATAGCCATGAACGACCATTTTCAGTAATACCGAAGGCTAACACCTACGGATTTTTGACCAAGAAATGGTCTCCACCAGAAATCCAAGAATGTGATATATGTCAAGGAAACATATGTGGGGTGAGGTGTACGAGCCTCTGGTCGATGATCAATGGCAACACTACCCACATTTTTGTCGAAAATAGCCATGAACGACCATTTTTAATAATACCGAAGGCTAACACCTACGGATTTTTGACCAAGAAATGTCTCCATCAGAAATCCAAGAATGTGATCTATGGCAAGGAAACATATGTGGGGTGAGGTGTACGAGCATCTGGACAATGATCAATGGCCACACAACCCCCATTTTTGTCGAAAATAGCCATGATGGACCCTTTTCAATAATGCCGAAGCCTAACACCTATGGATTTTTGACAAAGAAATGGTCTCCACCAGAAATCCAAGAATGTGATCTATGGCAAGGATACATATGTGGGGTGAGGTGTACTAGCCTCTGGTCGATGAACAATGGCCACACAACTCCCATTTTTGTCGAAAATAGCCATGAACGACCATTTTCAATAATACCGAAGGCTAACACCTACGGATTTTTGACTAAGAAATGGTCTCCACGAGAAATCCAAGAATGTGATCTATGGCAATGAAATATATGTGGTGTGAGGTGTACGAGCCTCTTGTCGATGATAAATGGCCACACAACTCCCATTTTTGTCGAAAATAGCCATGAACGACCATTTTCAATAATACCGAAGGCTAACACCTACGGATTTTTGACAAAGAAATGGCCTCCACCAGAAATCCAAGAATGTGATCTATGTCAAGGAAACATATGTGGGGTGAGGTGTACAAGCCTCTAGTCGATTATCAATGGCCACACAACCCCCATTTTATCGAAAATAGCCATGAACGACTATTTTCAATTACACGGAAGGCTAACACCTACAGATTTTTGACCAAGAAATGGTCTCCACCATAAATCCAAGAATGTGATCTATGGCAAGGAAACATATGTGTAGTGAGGTGTAGAAGCCTCTGGTCGAAGATAAATGGCCACACAACCCCCATTTTTGTCGAAAATAGCCATGACCGACTATTTTCAATGACACGGAAGGCTAACACCTACGGATTTTTGCCCAAGAAATGGTCTCCGCCAGAAATCCAAGAATGTGATCTATGGTAAGGAAACATATGTGGGGTGAGGTGTACGAGCTTCTGATCGATGATCAATGGCCATAGAATCCCCATTTTGTCGAAAATAGCCAAGAACGACCATTTTCAATAATACCGAAGGCTAACACGTACGGATTTTTGACCAAGAAATGGTCTCCACCAGAAATCCAAGAATCTGATCTATGGCAAGGAAACATATGTGGGGTGAGGTGTACGAGCCTCTGGTTGATGATAAATGGACACATAGCCCCCATTTTTGATGAAAATAGCCATGAACGACCATTTTCAATAATACCGAAGGCTAACACGTACTGATTTTTGACCAAGAAATGGTCTCCACCAGAAATCCAAGAATGTGATCTATGGCAAGGAAAAATATGTGGGTGAGGTGTACGAGCCTCTAATCGATGATAAATGGCCACACAACCCCCATTTTTGTTGAAAATAGCCATCAACGACCATTTTAAATTATACTGAAGGCTAACACCTACGAATTTTTGACCAAGAAATGGTCCCCATCAGAAATCCAAGAATGTGATCCATTGAAAAGAAACATATGTGGGGTGAGTTGTACGAGCCTCTGGTCGATGATCAATGGCACACAACCCCCATTTTTGTCGAAAATAGCCATGAACGACCATTTTCAATGACACTTAAAGCTAACACCTACGGATTTTTGACCAAGAAATGCTCTCCACCATAAATCCAGGAATGTGATCTATGGCAAGGAAACATATGTGTAGTGAGGTGTATGAGCCTCTGGTCGAAGATCAATGGCCACACAACCCCCATTTTTGTCGAAAATAACCATGAACGACCATTTTCAATAATACCAAAGGCTAACACCTACGAATTTTTGACCAAGAAATCGTCTCCACCAGAAATCCAAGAATGTGATATATGGCAAGGAAACATATGTGGGGTGAGGTGTACGAGCCTCTGGTCGATGATCAATGGCCACACAACCCCCATTTTTGTCGAAAATAGCCATGAAGGACCATTTTCAATAATACCGAAGCATAACAAGTACGGATTTTTGACCAAGAAATGGTCTCCACGAGAAATCCAAGAATGTGATCTATGGCAAGGAAACATATGTGGGGTGAGGTGTACGAGCCTTTGGTCGATGAACAATGCCCACACAACCCCCATTTTTGTTGAAAATAGCCATGAACGACCATTTTCAGTAATACCGAAGGCTAACACCTACGGATTTTTGACCAAGAAATGGTCTCCACCAGAAATCCAAGAATGTGATATATGTCAAGGAAACATATGTGGGGTGAGGTGTACGAGCCTCTGGTCGATGATCAATGGCAACACAACCCACATTTTTGTCGAAAATAGCCATGAACGACCATTTTCAATAATACCGAAGGCTAACACCTACGGATTTTTGACCAAGAAATGTCTCCATCAGAAATCCAAGAATGTGATCTATGGCAAGGAAACATATGTGGGGTGAGGTGTACGAGCATCTGGACAATGATCAATGGCCACACAACCCCCATTTTTGTCGAAAATAGCCATGAAGGACCCTTTTCAATAATGCCGAAGCCTAACACCTATGGATTTTTGACAAAGAAATGGTCTCCACCAGAAATCCAAGAATGTGATCTATGGCAAGGATACATATGTGGGGTGAGGTGTACTAGCCTCTGGTCGATGAACAATTGCCACACAACTCCCATTTTTGTCGAAAATAGCCATGAACGACCATTTTCAATAATACCGAAGGCTAACACCTACGGATTTTTGACTAAGAAATGGTCTCCACGAGAAATCCAAGAATGTGATCTATAGCAATGAAACATATGTGGTGTGAGGTGTACGAGCCTCTTGTCGATGATAAATGGCCACACAACTCCCATTTTTGTCGAAAATAGCCATGAACGACCATTTTCAATAATACCGAAGGCTAACACCTACGGATTTTTGACAAAGAAATGGACTCCACCAGAAATCCAAGAATGTGATCTATGTCAAGGAAACATATGTGGGATGAGGTGTACAAGCCTCTAGTCGATTATCAATGGCCACACAACCCCCATTTTTTCGAAAATAGCCATGAACGACTATTTTCAATGACACGGAAGGCTAACACCTACAGATTTTTGACCAAGAAATGGTCTCCACCATAAATCCAAGAATGTGATCTATGGCAAGGAAACATATGTGTAGTGAGGTGTAGAAGCCTCTGGTCGAAGATAAATGGCCACACAACCCCCATTTTTGTCGAAAATAGCCATGACCGACTATTTTCAATGACACGTAAAGCTAACACCTACGGATTTTTGCCCAAGAAATGGTCTCCACCAGAAATCCAAGAATGTGATCTATGGTAAGGAAACATATGTGGGGTGAGGTGTACGAGCTTATGATCGATGATCAATGGCCACAGAATCCCCATTTTGTCGAAAATAGCCAAGAACGACCATTTTCAATAATACCGAAGGCTAACACGTACGGATTTTTGACCAAGAAATGGTCTCCACCAGAAATCCAAGAATGTGATCTATGGCAAGGAAACATATGTGGGGTAGGTGTACGAGCCTCTGGTTGATGATAAATGGACACATAGCCCCCATTTTTGATGAAAATAGCCATGAACGACCATTTTCAATAATACCGAAGGCTAACACGTACGGATTTTTGACCAAGAAATGGTCTCCACCAGAAATCCAAGAATGTGATCTATGGCAAGGAAAAATATGTGGGTGAGGTGTACGAGCCTCTAATCGATGATAAATGGCCACACAACCCCCATTTTTGTTGAAAATAGCCATCAACGACCATTTTAAATTATACTAAATGCTAACACCTACGGATTTTTGACCAAGAAATGGTCTCCATCAGAAATCCAAGAATGTGATCCATGGCAAGGAAACATATGTGGGGTGAGTTGTACGAGCCTCTGGTCGATGATCAATGGCACACAACCCCCATTTTTGTCGAAAATAGCCATGAACGACCATTTTCAATGACACTTAAAGCTAACACCTATGGATTTTTGACCAAGAAATGCTCTCCACCATAAATCCAGGAATGTGATCTATGGCAAGGAAACATATGTGTAGTGAGGTGTATGAGCCTCTGGTCGAAGATCAATGGCCACACAACCACCATTTTTGTCGAAAATAGCCATGAACGACCATTTTCAATAATACCGAAGGCTAACACGTACGGATTTTTGACCAAGAAATGGTCTCCACCAGAAATCCAAGAATGTGATCTATGGCTAGGAAACATATGTGTAGTGAGGTGTATGAGCCTCTGGTCGATGATCAATGGCCACACAACCCCCATTTTTTGTCGAAAATAGCCATGAACGACCATTTTCAATAATACCAAAGGCTAACACCTACGGATTTTTGACCAAGAAATGGTCTCCACCAGAAATCCAAGAATGTAATCTATGGCAAGGAAACATATGTAAGGTTAGGTGTACGAGCCTTTGGTCGATGATCAATGGCCACACAACCCCCATTTTTGTCGAAAATAGCCATGAACGACCATTTTCAATAATACTGAAGGCTAACACGTACGGATTTTTGACCAAGAAATGGTCTCCACCATAAATCCAAGAATGTGATCTATGGCAAGGAAACATATGTGGGGTGAGGTGTATGAGCCTCTGGTCGATGATCAATGGCCACACAACCCCCATTTTTGTCGAAAATAGCCATGAACGACCATTTTTAATAATACCGAAGGCTAACACCTACGAATTTTTGACCAAAAAATGGTCTCCACCAGAAATCCATGAATGTGATATATGGTAAGGAAACATATGTGGGGTGAGGTGTATAAGCCTCTGGTCGACGATCAGTGACACCGAAGGCTAACACCTACGAATTTTTCACCAAGAAATGGTCTCCACTAGTAATCCAAGAATGTGATCTATGGCAAGGAAACATATGTGGGGTGAGGTGTATGAGCCTCTGGTCGATGATCAATGGCCACACAACCCCCATTTTTGTCGAAAATAGCCATGAACGACCATTTTTAATAATACCGAAGGCTAACACCTACGAATTTTTGACCAAAAAATGGTCTCCACCAGAAATCCATGAATGTGATATATGGTAAGGAAACATATGTGGGGTGAGGTGTATGAGCCTCTGGTCGACGATCAGTGACACCGAAGGCTAACACCTACGAATTTTTCACCAAGAAATGGTCTCCACTAGTAATCCAAGAATGTGATCTATGGCAAGGAAACATATGTGGGGTGAGGTGTACGAGCCTCTAGTCGATGATCAATGGCAACACAACCCCCATTTTTGTCGAAAATAGCTATGAACGGCCATTTTCAATAATACCGAAGGCTAACACCTACGGATATTTGACCAAGAAATCGTCTCCACTAAAAATCCAAGAATACGATCTATCGAATGGAAACATATGTGGGGTGAGGTGTACGAGCCTCTTGTCGATGATCAATGGCCACACAACCCCCATTTTTGTCGAAAATAGCCATTTACGACCATTTTCAATAATACCAAACGCTAACACCTACGAATTTTTGACCAAGAAATGGTCTCCACCATAAATCCATGAATGTGATCTATGGAAAGGAAACATATGTGGGGTGAGGTGTACGATCCTTTGGTCGATGATTAATGGCCACACAACCCCCATTTTTGTCGAAAATAGCCATGAACGACCATTTTCAATAATACCGATGGCCAACACCTACGGATTTTTGACCAAGAAATGGTCTCCACCATAAATCCAAGAATGTGATCTTTGGCAAGGAAACATATGTGGGGTGAGGTGTACGAGCCTCTGGTCGACGATCAATGGCCACACAACCCCCATTTTTGTCGAAAATAGCCATGAACGACCATTTTCAATAATACCGAAGGCTAACACCTACGGATTTTTGACCAAGAAATGGTCTCCACTAGAAATCCAAGTATGTGATCTATGGCAAGGAAACATATGTGGGGTGAGGTGTACGAGCCTCTGGTCGATGATCAATGGCAACACAACCCCCATTTTTGTCAAAAATAGCCATGAACGGCAATTTTCAATAATACCGAAGGCTAACACCTACGGATATTTGACAAAGAAATCGTCTGCACTGAAAATACAAGAATACGATCTAAGGCAAGGAAAAATAAGTGGGGTGAGGTGTACGAGCCTCTTGTCGTTGATCAATGGCCACACAACCCCCATTTTTGTCGAAAATAGCCATTTACGACCATTTTCAATAATACCGAAAACTAACACCTACAAATTTTTGACCAAGAAATGGTCTCCACCATAAATCCATGAATGTGATCTATGGAAAGGAAACATATGTGGGGTGAGGTGTACGAGCCTTTGGTCGATGATCAATGGCCACACAACCCCCATTTTTGTCGAAAATAGCCATGAACGACCATTTTCAATAATACCGATGGCTAACACCTACGTATTTTTGACCAAGAAATGGTCTCCACCATAAATCCAAGAATGTTATCTTTGGCAAGGAAACATATGTGGGGTGAGGTGTACTAGCCTCTGGTCGACGATCAATGGCCACACAACCCCCATTTTTGTCGAAAATAGCCATGAACGACCATTTTCAATGACACTAATGGCTAACACCTACGAATTTTTGACCAAGAAATGGTCTCCACCATAAATCCAAGAATGTGATCTATGGCAAGGAAACATATGTGGGGTGAGGTGTACGAGCCTCTGGTCAATGATAAATGGCCACACAACCCCCATTTTTGTCGAAAATAGCCATGAACGACCATTTTCAATAATACCGAAGGCTAACCCCTACGGATTTTTGACCAAGAAATGGTCTCCACCAGAAATCCAAGAATTTGATCTATTGCAAGAAAACAAATACGGGGTGAAGTGTACGAGCCTCTGGTCGATGATCAGTGGCACACAACCCCCATTTTTCTCGAAAATAGCCATGAACGACCATTTACAAAGACACTAAAGGCTAACACCTACGGATTTTTGAAGAAATGGTCTCCACCATAAATCCAAGAATATGATCTACGGCAAGGAAAGATATGTGTAGTGAGGTGTATGAGCCTCTGGTTGAAGATCAATGGCCACACAACCCCCATTTTTGTCGAAAATAGCCATGAATGACCATTTTCAATAATACCGAAGGCTAACACATTCGGATTTTTGCCCAAGAAATGGACTCCACCAGAAATCCAAGAATGCGATCTATGGCAAGGAAACATATGTGGGGTGAGGTGTACGAGCCTCTGGTCGATGATCAATGGCCACACAATCCCCATTTTGTCGAAAATAGCCATGAACGACCATTTTCAATAATACCGAAGGCTAACACGTACAAATTTTTGACCAAGAAATGGTATCCACCAGAAATCCAAGAATGTGATCTATGGCAAGGAAACATATGTGGGGTGAGGTGTACGAGCCTTTGGTCGATGATAAATGGCCACACAACCCCCATTTTTGAAGAAAATCGCCATGAACGACCATTTTCGATAATACCGAAGGCTAACACCTACGGATTTTTGACCAAGAAATGGTCTCCACCAGAAATCCAAGAATGTGATCTATGGCAAGGAAACATATGTGGGGTGAGGTGTATGAGCCTCTTGTCCATGATCAATGGCCACACAACCACCATTTTTGTCGAAAATAGCCATGAATGACCATTTTCAATAATACCGAAGGCTAACACCTACGGATTTTTGACCAAGAAATGGTCTCCACTTGAAATCCAAGAATGTGATCTATGGCAAGGAAACATATGTGGGGTGAGGTGTATGAGCCTCTGGTCGATGATCAATGGCCACACAACCCCCATTTTTGTCGAAAATAGCCATGAACGACCATTTTCAGTAATACCGAAGGCTAACACCTATGGATTTTTGACCAAGAAATGGTCTCCACTAGAAATCCAAGAATACGATCTATGGCAAGGAAACATATGTGGGGTGAGGTGTATGAGCCTCTGGTCGATGATCAATGGCCACACAACCCCCATTTTTGTCGAAAATAGCCATCAACGACCATTTTCAATAATACCGAAAGCTAACACCAACGGATTTTTGACCAAGAAATGGTCTCCACTAGAAATCCAAGAATGCGATCTATGGCAAGGAAACATATTTGGGGTGAGGTGTACGAGCCTCTGGTCGATGATCAATGGCAACACAACCCCCATTTTTGTCGAAAATAGCCGTGAACGACCATTTTCAATAATACCGAAGGCTAACACCTACAGATATTTGACCAAGAAATCGTCTCCACTAGAAATCCAAGAATAAGATCTATGGCAAGGAAACATATGTGGGGTGAGGTGTACGAGCCTCTGGTCGATGATCAATGGCAACACAACCCCCATTTTTGTCGAAAATAGCCATGAACGGCCATTTTCAATACTACCAAAGGCTAACACCTACGGATTTTTGACCAAGAACTGGTCTCCACCAGAAATCCAAGAATGTGATCAATGGCAAGGAAACATATGTGGGGTGAGGTGTATGAGCCTCTTGTCCATGATCAATGGCCACACAACCCCCATTTTTGTCGAAAATAGCCATGAATGACCATTTTCAATAATACCGAAGGCTAACACCTACGGATTTTTGACCAAGAAATGGTCTCCACTTGAAATCCAAGAATGTGATCTATGGCAAGGAAACATATGTGGGGTGAGGTGTATGAGCCTCTGGTCGATGATTTAATGGCCACACAACCCCCATTTTTGTCGAAAATAGCCATGAACGACCATTTTCAGTAATACCGAAGGCTAACACCTACGGATTTTTGACCAAGAAATGGTCTCCACTAGAAATCCAAGAATATGATCTATGGCAAGGAAACATATGTGGGGTGAGGTGTATGAGCCTCTGGTCGATGATCAATGGCCACACAACCCCCATTTTTGTCGAAAATAGCCATGAACGACCATTTTCAGTAATACCGAAGGCTAACACCTACGGATTTTTGACCAAGAAATCGTCTCCACTAGAAATCCAAGAATAAGATCTATGGCAAGGAAACATATGTGGGGTGAGGTGTACGAGCCTCTGGTCGATGATCAATGGCAACACAACCCCCATTTTTGTCGAAAATAGCCATGAACGGCCATTTTCAATACTACCAAAGGCTAACACCTACGGATTTTTGACCAAGAACTGGTCTCCACCAGAAATCCAAGAATGTGATCAATGGCAAGGAAACATACGTGGGGTGAGGTGTACGAGCCTCTTGTCGATGATCAATGGCCAAACAACCCCCATTTTGTCGAAAATAGCCATGAACGACCATTTTCAAAGACACTGAAGGCTAACACCTACAGATTTTTGACCAAGAAATGGTCTCCACCATAAATCCAAGAATGTGATCTACGGCAAGGAAAGATATGTGTAGTGAGGTGTATGAGCCTCTGGTCGAAGATCAATGGCCACACAACCCCCATTTTTGTCGAAAATAGCCATGAATGACCATTTTCAATAATACCGAAGGCTAACACATTCGGATTTTTGCCCAAGAAATGGACTCAACCAGAAATCCAAGAATGTGATCTATGGCAAGGAAACATATGTGGGGTGAGGTGTACGAGCCTCTGGTCGATGATCAATGGCCACACAATCCCCATTTTGTCGAAAATAGCCATGAACGACCATTTTGAATAATACCGAAGGCTAACACGTACGAATTTTTGACCAAGAAATGGTATCCACCAGAAATCCAAGAATGTGGGGTGAGGTGTATGAGCCTTTGGTCGATGATAAATGGCCACACAACCCCCATTTTTGAAGAAAACCGCCATGAACGACCATTTTCAATAATACCGAAGGCTAACACCTACGGATTTTTGACCAAGAAATGGTCTCCATCAGAAATCCAAGAATGTGATCTATGGCAAGGAAACATATGTGGGGTGAGGTGTATGAGCCTCTTGTCGATGATCAATGGCCACACAACCCCCATTTTTGTCAAAAATAGCCATGAATGACCATTTTCAATAATACCGAAGGCTAACACCTACGGATTTTTTACCAAGAAATGGTCTCCACTAGAAATCCAAGAATGCGATCTATGGCAAGGAAACATATGTGGGGTGAGGTGTACGAGCCTCTGCTCGATGATCAATGGCAACACAACCCCCATTTTTGTCGAAAATAGCCATGAACGACCATTTTCAATAATACCGAAGGCTAACACCTACAGATATTTGACCAAGAAATCGTCTCCACTAGAAACCCAAGAATAAGATCTATGGCAAGGAAACATATGTGGGGTGAGGTGTACGAGCCTCTGGTCGATGATTAATGGCAACACAACCCCCATTTTTGTCGAAAATAGCCATGAACGGCCATTTTCAATAATACCGAAGGCTAACACCTACGGATTTTTTACCAAGAACTGGTCTCCACCAGAAATCCAAGAATGTGATCTATTGCAAGAAAACATACATGGGGTGAGGTGTACGAGCCTCTTGTCGATGATCAATGGCCAAACAACCCCCATTTTGTCGAAAATAGCCATGAACGACCATTTTCAATAATACCGAAGGCTAACACCTAAGGATTTTTGACCAAGAAATGATCTCCACCATAAATCCAAGAATTTGATTTATGGCAAGGAAACATATGTGGGGTGATGTGTACGAGCCTCTGATCGATGATCAATGGCCACACAACCCCCATTTTTGTCGAAAATAGCCATGAACGACCATTTTCAATAATACCGAAGGCTAACACCTACAAATTTTTGACCAAGAAATGGTCTCCACCATAAATGCTAGAATGTGATCTTTGGCAAGGTAACATATGTGGGGTTAGGTGTACGAGCCTCTGGTCGCTGATCAATGGCCACACAACCCCCATTTTTGTCGAAAATAGCCATGAACGACCATTATCAATGACACTGAAGGCTAACACCTAAGAATTTTTGACCAAGAAATGGTCTGCACCATAAATCCAAGAATGTGATCTATGGCAAGGAAACATATGTGGGGTGAGGTGTACGAGCCTCTGGTCGATGATAAATGGCCACACAACCGCCATTTTTGTCGAAAATAGCCATGAACGGACATTTTCAATAATACCGAAGGCTCACACATTCGGATTTTTGCCTAAGAAATGGTCTCCACCAGAAATCCAAGAATGCGATCTTTGGCAAGGAAACATATGTGAGTGAGGTGTAAGAGCCTCTAGTCGATGATCAATGGCCACACAATCCCCATTTGTCCAAATTAGCCATGAACGACCATCTTCAATAATACCGAAGGCTAACACGTACGAATTTTTGACCAAGAAATGGTCTCCACCAGAAATCCAAGAATGTGATCTATGGCAAGGAAACATATGTGGGTGAGGTGTACGAGCCTCTAGTCGATGGTAAATGGCCACACAACCCCCATTTTTTATGAAACCGCCATGAACTACCATATTCGATAATACCGAAGGCTAACACCTACGAAATTTTGACCAAGAAATGGTCTCCACCATAAATCCAAGAATGTGATCTATGGCAAGGAAACATATGTGGGGTGAGGTTTACGAGCCTCTGGTCGATGATCAATGGCCACACAACCCCCATTTTTGTCGAAAATAGCCATGAACAACCATTTTCAATAATACAGAAGGCTAACACCTACGGATTTTTGACCAAGATATGGTCTCCTCCATAAATCCAAGAATGTGATCTTTGGCAACGAAACATATGTGGGGTTAGGTGTACGAGCCTCTGGTCGATGATCAATGGCCACACAACCCCCATTTTTGTCGAAAATAGCCATGAACGACCATTTTCAATAATATCGAAGGCTAACACCTACGGATTTTTGACCAAGAAATGGTCTCCACCATAAATCCAAGAATGTGATGTATGGCAAGGAAACATATGTGGGGTGAGGTGTACGAGCCTCTGGTCGACGATCAATGGCCACACAACCCCCATTTTTGTCGAAAATAGCCATGAACGACCATTTTCAATGACACTGAAGGCTAACACCTACGAATTTTTGACCAAGAAATGGTCTCCTCCATAAATCCAAGAATCTGATCTATGGCAACGAAACATATGTGGGGTGAGGTGTACGAGCCTCTGGTCAATGATCAATGGCCACACAACCCCCATTTTTTGTCGAAAATAGCAATGATTGAACATTTTCAATAATACCGAAGGTTAACACGTATGGATTTTTGCCCAAGAAATCATCTCCACCATAAATCCAAGAATGTGATCAATGGCAAGGAAACATATGTGGGGTGAGGTGTACGAGCCTCTGGTCGATGATCAATGGCAACACAACACCCATTTTTGTCGAAAATAGCCATGAACGACCATTTTCAATAATACTGAAGGCTAACACCTATGATTTTTTACCAAGAAATGGTCTCCACTATAAATCCAAGAATGTGATTTATGGAAAGGAAACATATGTGGGGTGAGGTGTATGAGCCTCTAGTCAATGATCAATGGCAACACAACCCTCATTTTTGTCGAAATAAGCCATGAACGGCGATTTTCAATAATACCGAAGGCTAACACCTACGGATATTTGACCAAGAAATTGTCTCCACTAGAAATCCAAGAATACGATCTATGGCAAGGAAACATATGTGGGGTTAGGTGTACAAGCCTCTGGTCGATGATCAATGGCAACACAACCCCGATTTTGTCGAAAATAGCCATTGACGACCATTTTCAATAATACCGAAGGCTAACACCTACGGATTTTTGACCAAGAAATGGTCTCCACCAGAAATCCAAGAATGTGATCTATGTCAAGGAAACATATGTGGGGTGAGGTGTACGAGCCTCTTGTCGATGATCAATGGCCACGCAACCCCCATTTTTGTCGAAAATAGCCATGAACGACCATTTTCAATAATACCGAAGGCTAACACCTACTGATTTTTGACCAAGAAATGGTCTCCACCATAAATCCAAGAATGTCATCTATGGCAAGGAAACATATGTGGGGTGAGGTGTACGAGCCTCTGGTCGATGATCAATGGCCACACAACCCTAATTTTTGTCGAAAATAGCCATGAACGACCATTTTCAATAATACCGAAGGCTAACACCTACGGATTTTTGACCAAGAAATGGTCTCCACCATAAATCTAAGAATGTGATCTTTGGCAAGAAAACATATGTGGGGTGTGGTGTACGAGCCTCTGGTCGATGATCAATGGCCACACAACCCCCATTTTTGTCGAAAATAGCCATGAACGACCATTTTCAATGACACTGAAGGCTAACACCTACGAATTTTCGACCAAGAAATGGTATCCACCATAAATCCAAGAATGTGATCTATGGCAAGGAAACATATGTGGGGTGAGGTGTACGAGCCTCTGGTCGATGATAAGTGGCCACACAACCCCCATTTTTGTCGAAAATAGCCATGAACGACCATTTTCAATAATATCGAAGGCTAACACCTACAGATTTTTGACCAAGAAATGGTCTCCACCAGAAATCCAAGAATGTGATCTATGGCAAGAAAACATATGTGGGGTGAAGTGTACGAGCCTCTGGTCGATGATCAATGGCCACACGATCCCCTATTTTTGTCGAAAATTGCCATGAACGACCATTTCCAATGACACAGAAGGCTAACACCTACGAATTTTTGACCAAGAAATGGTCTCCACCATAAATCCAAGAATGTGATCTATGGCAAGGAAACATATGTATAGTGAGGTGTATGAGCCTCTGGCCAAAGATCAATGGCCACACAACCCCCATTTTTGTCGGAAATAGCCATGAATGACCATTATCAATAATACCGAAGCCTAACACATTCGGATTTTTGACCAAGAAATGGTCTCCACCAGAAATCCAAGAATGCGATCTATGGCAAGGAAACTTATGTGGGGTGATGTGTACGAGCCTCTGGTCGATGATCAATGGCCACACAATCCCCATTTTGTCGAAAATAGCCATGAACGACCATTTTCAATAATATCGAAGGCTAACACGTACGAATTTTTGACCAAGAAATGGTCTCCACCAGAAATCCAAGAATGTGATCTATGGCAAGGAAACTTATGTGGGGTGAGGTGTACGAGCCTTTGGTCGATGATAAATGGCCACACAACCCCCATTTTTGATGAAAATCGCCATGAACGACCATTTTCAATAATACCGAAGGCTAACA
Organism: Zea luxurians; assembly: GCA_029449295.1. Taxonomy (NCBI): domain Eukaryota; kingdom Viridiplantae; phylum Streptophyta; class Magnoliopsida; order Poales; family Poaceae; genus Zea; species Zea luxurians. The sequence goes on from JAOPSE010000161.1 coordinate 590,623, forward strand.
CCTACGGATTTTTTACCAAGAAATGGTCTCCACCAGAAATCCAAGAATGTGATCTATGGCAAGGAAACATATGTGGGGTGAGGTGTATGAGCCTCTGGTTGATGATCAATGGCCACAATACCCCATTTTTGTCGAAAATAGCCATGAACGAACATTTTCAATAATACCAAAGGCTAACACCTACGGATTTTTGACCAAGAAATGGTCTCCACCATAAATCCAAGAATGTGATCTACGGCAAGGAAACATATGTGGGGTGAGGTGTACGAGCCTCTGGTCGATGATCAATGGCCACACAACACCCATTTTTGTCGAAAATAGCCATGAACGACCATTTTCAATAATACCGAAGGCTAACACCTACAGATTTTTGACCAAGAAATGGTCCCCACCAGAAATCCAAGAATGTGATCTATGGCAAGAAAACATGTGGGGTGAAGTGTACGAGCCTCTGATCGATGATCAATGGCACACAACCCCCATTTTTGTCAAAAATTGCCATGAACGACCATTTTCAATGACACTGAAGGCTAACACCTACGGATTTTTGACCAAGAAATGGTCTCCACCATAAATCCAAGAATGTGATCTATGGCAAGGAAACATATGTATAGTGAGGTGTATGAGCCTCTGGCCAAAGATCAATGGCCACACAACCCCCATTTTTGTCGGAAATAGCCATGAATGACCATTATCAATAATACCGAAGCCTAACACATTCGGATTTTTGACCAAGAAATGGTCTCCACCAGAAATCCAAGAATGCGATCTATGGCAAGGAAACTTATGTGGGGTGATGTGTACGAGCCTCTGGTCGATGATCAATGGCCACACAATCCCCATTTTGTCGAAAATAGCCATGAACGACCATTTTCAATAATATCGAAGGCTAACACGTACGAATTTTTGACCAAGAAATGGTCTCCACCAGAAATCCAAGAATGTGATCTATGGCAAGGAAACTTATGTGGGGTGAGGTGTACGAGCCTTTGGTCGATGATAAATGGCCACACAACCCCCATTTTTGATGAAAATCGCCATGAACGACCATTTTCAATAATACCGAAGGCTAACACCTACGGATTTTTTACCAAGAAATGGTCTCCACCAGAAATCCAAGAATGTGATCTATGGCAAGGAAACATATGTGGGGTGAGGTGTATGAGCCTCTGGTTGATGATCAATGGCCACAATACCCCATTTTTGTCGAAAATAGCCATGAACGAACATTTTCAATAATACCAAAGGCTAACACCTACGGATTTTTGACCAAGAAATGGTCTCCACCATAAATCCAAGAATGTGATCTACGGCAAGGAAACATATGTGGGGTGAGGTGTACGAGCCTCTGGTCGATGATCAATGGCCACACAACACCCATTTTTGTCGAAAATAGCCATGAACGACCATTTTCAATAATACCGAAGGCTAACACCTACAGATTTTTGACCAAGAAATGGTCCCCACCAGAAATCCAAGAATGTGATCTATGGCAAGAAAACATGTGGGGTGAAGTGTACGAGCCTCTGATCGATGATCAATGGCACACAACCCCCATTTTTGTCAAAAATTGCCATGAACGACCATTTTCAATGACACTGAAGGCTAACACCTACGGATTTTTGACCAAGAAATGGTCTTCACCATAAATCCAAGAATGTGATCTATGGCAAGCAAACATATGTGTAGTGAGGTGTATGAGCCTCTGGTCGAAGATCAATGGCCACACAACACCCATTTTTGTCGAGAATAGCCATGAATAACCATTTTCAATAATACCGAAGGTTAACACATTCGGATTTTTGCCCAAGAAATGGTCTCCACCAGAAATCCAAGAATGCGATCTATGGCAAGGAAACATATGTGGGGTGAGGTGTACGAGCGTTTGGTCGATGATCAATGGCCACACAATCCCCATTTTGTCAAAAATAGCCATGAACGACCATTTTCAATAATACCGAAGGCTAACACGTACGAATTTTTGACCAAGAAATAGTCTCCACCAGAAATCCAAGAATGCGATCTATGGCAAGGAAACATATGTGGGGTGATGTGTACGAGCCTCTGGTCGATGATCAATGGCCACACAACCCCATTTTGTCGAAAATAGCCATGAACGACCATTTTCAATAATACCGAAGGCTAACACGTACGAATTTTTGACCAAGAAATGGTCTCCACCAGAAATCCAAGAATGTGATCTATGGCAAGGAAACATATGTGGGGTGAGGTGTACGAGCCTTTGGTCGATGATAAATGGCCACACAACCCCCATTTTTGATGAAAATCGCCATGAACGACCATTTTCAATAATACCGAAGGCTAACACCTACGGATTTTTTACCAAGAAATGGTCTCCACCAGAAATCCAAGAATGTGATCTATAGCAAGGAAACATATGTGGGGTGAGGTGTATGAGCCTCTGGTCGATGATCAATGGCCACACAACCCCATTTTTGTAGAAAATAGGCAAGAACGAACATTTTCAATAATACCAAAGGCTAACACCTACGGATTTTTGACCAAGAAAAGGTCTCCACCATAAATCCAAGAATGTGATCTATGGCAAGGAAACATATGTGGGGTGAGGTGTACGAGCCTCTGGTCGATGTTCAATGGCCACACAACACCCATTTTTGTCGAAAATAGCCATGAACGACCATTTTCAATAATACCGAAGGCTAACACCTACAGATTTTTGACCAAGAAATGGTCTCCACCAGAAATCCAAGAATATGATCTATGGCAAGAAAACATGTGGGGTGAAGTGTACGAGCCTCTGGTCGATGATCAATGGCACACCACCCCCATTTTTGTCAAAAATTGCCATGAACGACCATTTTCAATGACACTGAAGGCTAACAGCTACGGATTTTTTACCAAGAAATGGTCTTCACCATAAATCCAAGAATGTGATCTATGGCAAGCAAACATATGTGTAGTGAGGTGTATGAGCCTCTGGTCGAAGATCAATGGCCACACAACCCCCATTTTTGTCGAAAATAGCCATGAATGACCATTTTCAATAATACCGAAGGTTAACACATTCGGATTTTTGCCCAAGAAATGGTCTCCACCAGAAATCCAAGAATGCGATCTATGGCAAGGAAACATATGTGGGGTGAGGTGTACGAGCCTTTGGTCGATGATCAATGGCCACACAATCCCCATTTTGTCAAAAATAGCCATGAACGACCATTTTCAATAATACCGAAGGCTAACACGTACGAATTTTTGACCAAGAAATAGTCTCCACCAGAAATCCAAGAATGCGATCTATGGCAAGGAAACATATGTGGGGTGATGTGTACGAGCCTCTGGTCGATGATCAATGGCCACACAATCCCCATTTTGTCGAAAATAGCCATTAACGACCATTTTCAATAATACCGAAGGCTAACACATACGAATTTTTGACCAAGAAATGGTCTCCACCAGAAATCCAAGAATGTGATCTATGGCAAGGAAACATATGTGGGGTCAGGTGTACCAGCCTTTGGTCGATGATAAATGGCCACACAACCCCCATTTTTGATGAAAATCGCCATGAACGACCATTTTCAATAATACCGAAGGCTAACACCTACGGATTTTTTACCAAGAAATGGTCTCCACCAGAAATCCAAGAATGTGATCTATAGCAAGGAAACATATGTGGGGTGAGGTTTATGAGCCTCTGGTCGATGATCAATGGCCACAAAACCCCATTTTTGTCGAAAATAGGCATGAACGAACATTTTCAATAATACCAAAGGCTAACACCTACGGATTTTTGACCAAGAAAAGGTCTCCACCATAAATCCAAGAATGTGATCTATGGCAAGGAAACATATGTGGGGTGAGGTGTACGAGCCTCTGGTCGATGATCAATGGCCACACAACACCCATTTTTGTCGAAAATAGCCATGAACGACCATTTTCAATAATACAGAAGGCTAACACCTACAGATTTTTGACCAAGAAATGGTCTCCACCAGAAATCCAAGAATGTGATCTATGGCACGAAAACATATGTGGGAGGAAGTGTACGAGCCTCTGGTCGATGATCAATGGCACACAACCCCCATTTTTGTCGAAAATTGCCATGAACGACCATTTTCAATGACACTGAAGGCTAACACCTACGGATTTTTGACCAAGAAATGGTCTTCACCATAAATCCAAGAATGTGATCTATGGCAAGCAAACATATGTGTAGTGAGGTGTATGAGCCTCTGGTCGAAGATCAATGGCCACAGAACCCCCATTTTTGTCGAAAATAGCCATGAATGACCATTATCAATAATACCAAAGCCAAACACATTCGGATTTTTGACCAAGAAATGGTCTCCACCAGAAATCCAAGAATGCGATCTATGGCAAGGAAACATATGTGGGGTGATGTGTACGAGCCTCTGGTCGATGATCAATGGCCACACAATCCCCATTTTGTCGAAAATAGCCATGAACGACCATTTTCAATAATACCGAAGGCTAACACGTACGAATTTTTGACCAAGAAATGGTCTCCACCAGAAATCCAAGAATGTGATCTATGGCAAGGAAACATATGTGGGGTGAGGTGTACGAGCCTTTGGTCGATGATAAATGGCCACACAACCCCCATTTTTGATGAAAATCGCCATGAACAACCATTTTCAATAATACCGAAGGCTAACACCTACGGTTTTTTTTACCAAGAAATGGTCTCCACCAGAAATCCAAGAATGTGATCTATGGCAAGGAAACATATGTGGGGTGAGGTGTATGAGCCTCTGGTCGATGATCAATGGACACATAACCCCATTTTTGTCGAAAATAGGCATGAACGAACATATTCAATAATACAATAGGCTAACACCTACGGATTTTTGACCAAGAAATGGTCTCCACCATAAATCCAAGAATGTGATCTATGGCAAGGAAACATATGTGGGGTGAGGTGTACGAGCCTCTGGTCGATGATCAATGGCCACACAACACCCATTTTTGTCGAAAATAGCCATGAACGACCATTTTCAATAATACCGAAGGCTAACACCTACGGATTTTTGACCAAGAAATGGTCTCCACCATAAATCCAAGAATGTGATCTATGGCAAGAAAACATACGTGGGGTGAAGTGTACGAGCCTCTGGTCGATGATCAATGGCACACAACCCCCATTTTTGTCGAAAATAGCCATGAACGACCATTTTCAATAATACCGAAGGCTAACACATTCGGATTTTTGCCCAAGAAATGGTCTCCACCAGAAATCTAAGAATGTGATCTATGGCAAGGAAACATATGTGGGGTGAGGTGTACGAGCCTCTGGTCGATGATCAATGGCCACACAATCCTCATTTTGTCGAAAATAGCCATGCACGACCATTTTCAATAATACCGAAGGCTGACACGTACGAACTTTTGACCAAGAAATGGTCTCCGCCAGAAATCCAAGAATGTGATCTATGGCAAGGAAACATATGTGGGGTGAGGTGTACGAGCCTTTGGTCGATGATAAATGGCCACACAACCCCCATTTTTGATGAAAATCGCCATGAACGACCATTTTCAATAATACCGAAGGCTAACACCTACGAATTTTTGACCAAGAAATGGTCTCCACCAGAAATCCAAGAATGTGATCTATGGAAAGGAAACATATGTGGGGTGTGGTGTATGAGCCTCTAGTCGATGATCGATGGCCACACAACCCCCATTTTTGTCGAAAATAGCCATGAACGACCATTTTCAATAATACCGAAGGCTAACACCTACGAATTTTTTACCAAGAAATGGTCTCCACTAGAAATCCAAGAATGCGATCTATGGCAAGGAAACATATGTGGGGTGTGGTGTACGAGCCTCTGGTCGATGATCAATGGCCACACAACCCCCATTTTTGTCGAAAATAGCCATGAACCACCATTTTCAATAATACCAAAGGCTAACACCTATGGATTTTTGACCAAGAAATGGTCTCCACAAGAAATCGAAGAATATGATCTATGGCAAGGAAATATATGTGGGGTGAGGTGTATGAGCCTCTGGTCGATGATCAATGTCCACACAAACCCATTTTTGTCGAAAATAGTCATGAACGACCATTTCCAATAATACCGAAGGCTAACACCTATGGATTTTTGACCAAGAAATGGTCTCCACGAGAAATCCAAGAATGCGATCTATGGCAAGGAAACATATGTGGGGTGAGGTGTACGAGCCTCTGGTCGATGCTCGATGGCCACACAACCCCCATTTTTGTCGAAAATAGCCATGAACGGCCATTTTCAATAATACCGAAGGCTAACACCTACGAATTTTTTACCAAGAAATGGTCTCCACTAGAAATCCAAGAATACGATCTATGGCAAGGAAACATATGTGGGGTGAGGTGTATGAGCCTCTGGTCGATGATCAATGGCCACACAACCCCATTTTTGTCGAAAATAGGCATGAACGAACATTTTCAATAATACCAAAGGCTAACACCTATGGATTTTTGACCAAGAAAAGGTATCCACCATAAATCCAAGAATGTGATCTATGGCAAGGAAACATATGTGGGGTGAGGTGTACGAGCCTCTGGTCGATGATCAATGGCCACACAACACCCATTTTTGTCGAAAATAGCCATGAACGACCATTTTCAATAATACAGAAGGCTAACACCTACAGATTTTTGACCAAGAAATGGTCTCCACCAGAAATCCAAGAATGTGATCTATGGCAAGAAAACATATGTGGGAGGAAGTGTACGAGCCTCTGGTCGATGATCAATGGCACACAACCCCCATTTTTGTCGAAAATTGCCATGAACGACCATTTTCAATGACACTGAAGGCTAACACGTACGGATTTTTGACCAAGAAATGGTCTTCACCATAAATCCAAGAATGTGATCTATGGCAAGCAAACATATGTGTAGTGAGGTGTATGAGCCTCTGGTCGAAGATCAATGGCCACAGAACCCCCATTTTTGTCGAAAATAGCCATGAATGACCATTATCAATAATACCAAAGGCTAACACATTCGGATTTTTGCCCAAGAAATGGTCTCCACAAGAAATCTAAGAATGTGATCTATGGCAAGGAAACATATGTGGGGTGAGGTGTACGAGCCTCTGGTCGATGATCAATGGCCACACAATCCTCATTTTGTCGAAAATAGCCATGCACGACCATTTTCAATAATACCGAAGGCTAACACGTACGAACTTTTGACCAAGAAATGGTCTCCACCAGAAATCCAAGAATGTGATCTATGGCAAGGAAACATATGTGGGGTGAGGTGTACGAGCCTTTGGTCGATGATAAATGGCCACACAACCCCCATTTTTGATGAAAATCGCCCTGAACGACCATTTTCAATAATACCGAAGGCTAACACCTACGGATTTTTGACCAAGAAATGGTCTCCACCAGAAATCCAAGAATGTGATCTATGGCAAGGAAACATATGTGGGGTGTGGTGTATGAGCCTCTAGTCGATGATCGATGGCCACACAACCCCCATTTTTGTCGAAAATAGCCATGAACGACCATTTTCAATAATACCGAAGGCTAACACCTACGGATTTTTTACCAAGAAATGGTGTCCACTAGAAATCCAAGAATGTGATCTATGGCAAGGAAACATATGTGGGTGTGGTGTACGAGCCTCTGGTCGATGATCAATGGCCACACAACCCCCATTTTTGTCGAAAATAGCCATGAACCACCATTTTCAATAATACCAAAGGCTAACACCTACGGATTTTTGACCAAGAAATGGTCTCCACAAGAAATCCAAGAATATGATCTATGGCAAGGAAATATATGTGGGGTGAGGTGTATGAGCCTCTGGTCGATGATCAATGTCCACACAAACCCATTTTTGTCGAAAATAGTCATGAACGACCATTTCCAATAATACCGAAGGCTAACACCTATGGATTTTTGACCAAGAAATGGTCTCCACGAGAAATCCAAGAATGCGATCTATGGCAAGGAAACATATGTGGGGTGATGTGTACGAGCCTCTGGTCGATGCTCAATGGCCACACAACCCCATTTTTGTCGAAAATAGCCATGAACGGCCATTTTCAATAATACCGAAGGCTAACACCTACGAATTTTTGACCAAGAAATGGTCTCCACTAGAAATCCAAGAATACGATCTATGGAAAGGAAACATATGTGGGGTGACGTGTACGGCCTCTGGTCGATGATCAATGGTAACACAACCCCTATTTTTGTCGAAAATAGCCATGAACGACCATTTTCAATAATACCGAAGGCTAACACCTACAGATTTTTGACCAAGAAATGGTCTCCACCATAAATCCAAGAATGTGATCTATGGCAAGGAAACTTATGTGGGGTGAGGTGTATGAGCCTCTGGTCGATGATCAATGGCCACACAACCCCCATTTTTGTCGAAAATAGCCATGAACGACCATTTTCAATAATACCGAAGGCTAACACCTATGGATTTTTGACCAAGAAATGGTCTCCACCATAAATCCAAGAATTTGATCTATGGCAAGGAAACATATGTGGGGTGAGGTGTATGAGCCTCTGGTCAATGATCAATGGCCACATAACCCCCATTTTTGTCGAAAATAGCCATGAACGACCATTTTCAATAATACCGAAGTCTAACACCTACGGATTTTTGACCAAGAAATGGTCTCCACCATAAATCTAAGAATGTGATCTTTGACATGGAAACATATGTGGGGTGAGGTGTACAAGCTTCTAGTCGATGATCAATGGCCACACAACCCCCATTTTTGTCAAAAATAGCCAAGAACGGCCATTTTCAATGACACTAAAGGCTAACAACTACGGATTTTTGACCAAGAAATGGTCTTCACCATAAATCCAAGAATGTGATCTATGGCAACGAATCATATGTGGGGTGAGGTGTACGAGCCCCTGGTCGATGATCAATGGCCACACAACCCCCATTTTTGTCAAAAATAGCCATGAACGACCATATTCAATGACACTGAAGGCTAACACCTACGGATTTTTGAGCAAGAAATGGTCTCCATAAATCCAAGAATGTGATCGGATTTTTGCCCAAGAAATGGTCTCCAACAGAAATCCAAGAATGTGATCTATGGCAAGGAAACATATGTGGGGTGAGGTGTACGAGCCTCTGGTCGATGATCAATGGCCACAAAACCCCCATTTTTGTCGAAAATAGCCATGAACGACCATTTTCAATAATACCGAAGGCTAACATCTACGGATTTTTGACCAAGAAATGGTCTCCACCATAAATCCAAGAATGTGATCTATGGCAAGTAAACATATGTGGGGGGAGGTGTATGAGCCTCTGGTCGATGATCAATGGCCACACAACCCCCATTTTTGTCGAAAATAGCCATGAACGACCATTTTCAATAATACCGAACGCTAACACCTACAGATTTTTGACCAAGAAATGGTCTCCACTAGAAATCCAAGAATATGATCTATGGCAAGGAAACATATGTGGGTTGAGGTGTATGAGCCTCTGGTCGATGATCAATGGCCACATAACCCCCATTTTTGTCGAAAATAGCCAGGAACGACCATTTTCAATAATACCGAAGGCTAACGCCTACAGATTTTTTACCAAGAAATGGTCTCCACTAGAAATCCAAGAATGCAATCTATGGCAAGGAAACATATGTGGGGTGAGGTTTACGAGCCTCTGGTTGATGATCAATGGCAACATAACCCCCATTTTTGTCGAAAATAGCCATGAACGGCCATTTTCAATAATACCGAAGGCTAACACCTACAGATATTTGACCAAGAAATCGTCTCCACTAGAAATCCAAGAATACGATCTATGGCAAGGAAACATATGTGGGGTGAGGTGTTCGAGCCTCTCTGGTCGATGATCAATGGCAACACAACCCCCATTTTTGTCGAAAATAGCCATGAACGGTCATTTTCAATAATACCGAAGGCTAGCACCTACGGATTTTTGACCAAGAAATGGTCTCCACCATAAATCCAAGAATGTGATCTTTGGCAAGGAAACATATGTGGGGTGAGGTGTATGAGCCTCTGGTCGATTATCAGTGGCAACACAACCCACATTTTTGTCGAAAATAGCAATGAACGACCATTTTCAATAATACCGAAGGTTAACACCTACGGATTTTTGACCAAGAAATGGTCTCCACCAGAAATCCAAGAATGTGATCTATGGCAAGGAAACATATGTGGGGTGAGGTGTACGAGCCTCTAGTCGATGATCAATGGCCACACAACCCCCATTTTTGTCGAAAATAGCCATGAACGACGATTTTCAATAATACCGAAGGCTAACACCTACGGATTTTTGACCAAGAAATGGTCTTTACCATAAATCCAAGAATGTGATCTATGGTAAGGAAACATATGTGGGTGAGGTGTACAAGCCTCTGGTCGATGATCAATGGCAACACAACCCCCATTTTTGTTGAAAATAGCCATGAACGACCATTTTCAATAATACCGAAGGTTAACACCTACTGATTTTTGACCAAGAAATGGTCTCCACCATAAATCCAAGAATGTCATCTTTGGCAAGGAAACATATGTGGGGTGAGGTGTACGAGCCTTTGGTCGATGATCAATGGCCACACAACCCCCATTTTTGTCGAAAATAGTCAAGAACGACTATTTTCAATGACACTGAAGGCTAACACCTGCGAATTTTTGATTAAGAAATGGTCTCCACCATAAATCCAAGAAAGTGATCTACGGCAACTAAACATATGTGGGGTGAGGTGTACGAGCCTCTGGTCGATGATCAATGGCCACACAACCCCCATTTTTGTCAAAAATAGCCATGAACGACCATATTCAATTACCCTGAAGGCTAACACCTACGGATTTTTGACCAAGAAATGGTCTCCACCATGAATCCAAGAATGTGATCAGATTTTTGCCCAAGAAATGGTCTCCACCACAAATCCAAGCATGTGATCTATGGCCACACAACCTACATTTTTGTCGAAAATAGCCATGAACAACCATTTTCAATAATACCGAAGGCTAACACCTTCGGATTTTTGACCAAGAAATGGTCTCCACCATAAATCCAAGAATGTGATCTATGGCAAGGAAACATATGTGGGGTTAGGTGGACGAGCCTTTGGTCAATGATCAATGGCCACACAACCCCCATTTTTGTCGAAAATAGCCATGAACGACCATTTTCAATAATACCGAACGCTAACACCTACGGATTTTTGACCAAGAAATGGTCTCCACTAGAAATCCAAGAATATGATCTATGGCAAGAAAACATGTGTGGGGTGAGGTGTATGAGCCTCTGGTCGATGATCAATGGCCACACAACCCCCATTTTTGTCGAAAATAGCCATGAACGACGATTTTCAATAATACCGAAGGCTAACACCTACGGATTTTTGACCAAGAAATGGTCTCCACCATAAATCCAAGAATGTGATCTATGGCAAGGAAACATATGTGGGGTGAGGTGTACGAGCCTCTGGTCGATGATCAATGGCCACACAACCCCCATATTTGTTGAAAATAGCCATGAACCACCATTTTCAATAATACCGAAGGCAAACAACTACGGATTTTTGACCAAGAAATGGTCTCCACCATAAATCCAAAAATGTGATCTTTGGCAAGGAAACATTTGTGGGGTGAGGTGTACGAGCCTCTGGTCCATGATCAATGGCCACACAACCCCCATTTTTGTCGAAAATAGTCAAGAACGACCATTTTCAATGACACTGAAGGCTAACACCTACGAATTTTTGACCAAGAAATGGTCTCCACCATAAATCCAAGAAAGTGATCTATGCCAACGAAACATATGTGTGGTGAGGTGTACGAGCCTCTGGTCGATGATCAATGGCCACACAACCCCCATTTTTGTCAAAAATAGCCATGAACGACCATATTCAATGACACTGAAGGCAAACACCTACGGATTTTTTGACCAAGAAATGGTCTCCACCATGAATCCAAGAATGTGATCGGATTTTTGCCCAAGAAATGGTCTCCACCAGAAATCCAAGCATGTGATCTATGGCCACACAACCCCCATTTTTTGTCGAAAATAGCCATGAACGACCATTTTCAATAATACCGAAGGCTAACACCTTCGGATTTTTGACCAAGAAATGGTCTCCACCATAAATCCAAGAATGTGATCTATGGCAAGGAAACATATGTGGGGTTAGGTGTACGAGCCTCTGGTCGATAATCAATGGCCACACAACCCCCATTTTTGTCGAAAATAGCCATGAACGACCATTTTCAATAATACCGAAGGCTAACACCTACGAATTTTTGACCAAGAAATGGTCTCCACTAGAAATCCAAGAATAAGATCTATGGCAAGAAAACATGTGTGGGGTGAGGTGTATGAGCCTCTGGTCGATGATCAATGGCCACACAACCCCCATTTTTGTCGAAAATAGCCATGAACGACCATTTTCAATAATACCGAAGGCTAACGCCTACGGATTTTTGACCAAGAAATGGTCTCCACTAGAAATCCAAGAATGCGATCTATGGCAAGGAAACATATGTGGGGTGAGGTGTACGAGCCTCTGGTTGATGATCTATGGCAACACAACCCCCATATTTGTCGAAAATAGCCATGAACGGCAATTTTCAATAATACCGAAGGCTAACACCTACGGATATTTGACCAAGAAATGGTCTCCACCATAAATCCAAGAATCTGATCTATGGCAACAAAGCATATGTGGGGTGAGGTGTACGAGACTCTGGTCGATGATCAATGGCCACACAACCCCCATTTTTTGTTGAAAATAGCCATGAATGAACATTTTCAATAATACCGAAGGTTAACACGTACGGATTTTTGCCCAAGAAATCGTCTCCGCCAGAAATCCCAGAATGTGATCTGTGGCAAGGAAACATATGTGGGGTGAGGTGTACGAGCCTCTGGTCGATAATCAATGGCCACACAACCCCCATTTTTGTCGAAAATAGCCATGAACGACCATTTTCAATAATACCGAAGGCTAACACCTACGGATTTTTGACCAAGAAATTGTCTCCACCAGAAATCCAAGAATGTGATCTATGGCAAGAAAACATATCTGGGATGAGGTGTACGAGCCTCTGGTCGATGATCAATGGCCACACAACCCCCATTTTTGTCGAAAATAGCCATGAACGACCATTTTCAATAATACCGAAGGCTAACACCTACGGATTTTTGACCAAGAAATGGTCTCCACCAGAAATCCAAGAATGTGATCTATGGCAAGGAAACATATGTGGGGTGAGGTGTACGAGCCTCTGGTCGATGATCAATGGCCACACAACCCCCATTTTTGTCGAAAATAGGCATGAACGACCATTTTCAATAATACTGAAGGCTAACACCTTCGGATTTTTTGACCAAGAAATGGTCTCCACCATGAATCCAAGAATGTGATCGGATTTTTGCCCAAGAAATGGTCTCCACCAGAAATCCAAGCATGTGATCTATGGCCACACAACCCCCATTTTTTGTCGAAAATAGCCATGAACGACCATTTTCAATAATACCGAAGGCTAACACCTTCGGATTTTTGACCAAGAAATGGTCTCCACCATAAATCCAAGAATGTGATCTATGGCAAGGAAACATATGTGGGGTTAGGTGTACGAGCCTCTGGTCGATAATCAATGGCCACACAACCCCCATTTTTGTCGAAAATAGCCATGAACGACCATTTTCAATAATACCGAAGGCTAACACCTACGGATTTTTGACCAAGAAATGGTCTCCACTAGAAATCCAAGAATAAGATCTATGGCAAGAAAACATGTGTGGGGTGAGGTGTATGAGCCTCTGGTCGATGATCAATGGCCACACAACCCCCATTTTTGTCGAAAATAGCCATGAACGACCATTTTCAATAATACCGAAGGCTAACGCCTACGGATTTTTGACCAAGAAATGGTCTCCACTAGAAATCCAAGAATGCGATCTATGGCAAGGAAACATATGTGGGGTGAGGTGTACGAGCCTCTGGTTGATGATCTATGGCAACACAACCCCCATATTTGTCGAAAATAGCCATGAACGGCAATTTTCAATAATACCGAAGGCTAACACCTACGGATATTTGACCAAGAAATGGTCTCCACCATAAATCCAAGAATCTGATCTATGGCAACGAAGCATATGTGGGGTGAGGTGTACGAGACTCTGGTCGATGATCAATGGCCACACAACCCCCATTTTTTGTTGAAAATAGCCATGAATGAACATTTTCAATAATACCGAAGGTTAACACGTACGGATTTTTGCCCAAGAAATCGTCTCCGCCAGAAATCCCAGAATGTGATCTGTGGCAAGGAAACATATGTGGGTGAGGTGTACGAGCCTCTGGTCGATAATCAATGGCCACACAACCCCCATTTTTGTCGAAAATAGCCATGAACGACCATTTTCAATAATACCGAAGGCTAACACCTACGGATTTTTGACCAAGAAATTGTCTCCACCAGAAATCCAGGAATGTGATCTATGGCAAGAAAACATATGTGGGATGAGGTGTACGAGCCTCTGGTCGATGATCAATGGCCACACAACCCCCATTTTTGTCGAAAATAGCCATGAACGACCATTTTCAATTATACCGAAGGCTAACACCTACGGATTTTTGACCAAGAAATGGTCTCCACCAGAAATCCAAGAATGTGATCTATGGCAAGGAAACATATGTGGGGTGAGGTGTACGAGCCTCTGGTCGATGATCAATGGCCACACAACCCCCATTTTTGTCGAAAATAGGCATGAACGACCATTTTCAATAATACTGAAGGCTAACACCTTTGGATTTTTGACCAAGAAATGGTCTCCACTCAAAATCCAAGAATGCAATCTATGGCAATGAAACATATGTGGGGTGAGGTGTACGAGACTCTGGTCGATGATCAATGGCTACACAACCCCCATTTTTGTCGAAAATAGCCATGAACGACCATTTTCAATAATACTCAAGGCTAACGCCTACGGATTTTTGACCAAGAAAGGGTCTCCACTAGAAATCCAAGAATGCAATCTATGGCAAGAAAACATATGTGGGGTGAGGTGTACGAGCCTCTGGTTGATGATCAATGGCAACACAACCCCCATTTTTGTCGAAAATAGCCATGAACAGCCATTTTCAATAATACCGAAGGCTCACACCTATGGATATTTGACCAAGAAATCGCCTCCATTAGAAATCCAAGAATACGATCTATGGCAAGGAAACATATGTGGGGTGAGGTGTACGAGCCTCTAGTCGATGATCAATGGCAACACAACCCCCATTTTTGTCGAAAATAGCCATGAATGGCCATTTTCAATAATACCGAAGGTTAACACCTACGGATTTTGACCAAGAAATGGTCTCCACCAGAAATCCAAGAATGTGATCTATGGCAAGGAAACATATGTGGGGTGAGGTGTACGAGCCTTTGGTCGATGATCAATGGCCACACAACCCCCATTTTTGTTGAAAATAGCCATGAACGACCATTTTCAATAATACCGAAGGCTAACACCTACGGATTTTTGACCAAGAAATGGTCTCCACCATAAATCCAAGAATGTGATCTTTGGCAAGGAAACATATGTGGGGTGAGGTGTACAAGCCTTTGGTCGATGATCAATGGCCACACAACCCCCATTTTTGTCGAAAATAGTCAAGAACGACCATTTTCAATGACACTGAAGGCTAACACCTACGAATTTTTGACCAAGAAATGGTCTCCACCATAAATCCAAGAAATTGATCTATGGCAACGAAACATATGTGGGGTGAGGTGTACGAGCCTCTGGTCGATGATCAATGGACACACAACCCCCATTTTTGTCAAAAATAGCCATGAACGACCATATTCAATGACACTGAAGGCTAATATCTATGGATTTTTGACCAAGAAATGGTCTCCACCATGAATCCAAGAATGTGATCAGATTTTTGCCCATGAAATGGTCTCCACCAGAAATCCAAGCATGTGATATATGGCCACACAACCCCCATTTTTGTCGAAAATAGCAATAAACGGCCATTTTCAATAATACCGAAGGCTAACACCTTCGGATTTTTGACCAAGAAATGGTCTCCACCATAAATCCAAGAATGTGATCTATGGCAAGGAAACATATGTGGGGTGAGGTGTACGAGCCTCTGGTCGATGATCAATGGCCACACAACGCCCATTTTTGTCGAAAATAGCCATGAACGACCATTTTCAATAATATCGAAGGCTAACACCTACGGATTTTTCACCAAGAAATGGTCTCCACTAGAAATCCAAGAATATGATCTATGGCAAGAAAACATGTGTGGGGTGAGGTGTATGAGCCTCTGGTCAATGATCAATGGCCACACAACCCCCATTTTTGTCGAAAATAGCCATGAACGACCATTTTCAATAATACCGAAGGCTAACGCCTACGGATTTTTGACCAAGAAATGGTCTCCACCATAAATCCAAGAATGTGATCTTTGGCAAGGAAACATATGTGGGGTGAGGTGTACGAGCCTCTGGTCGATGATCAATGGCCACACAACCCCCATTTTTGTCGAAAATAGTCAAGAACTACCATTTTCAATGACACTGAAGGCTAACACCTACGAATTTTTGACCAAGAAATGGTCTCCACCATAAATCCAAGAAATTGATCTATGGCAACGAAACATATGTGGGGTGAGGTGTACGAGCCTCTGGTCGATGATCAATGGCCACACAACCCCCATTTTTGTCAAAAATAGCCATGAACGACCATATTCAATGACACTCAAGGCTAACACCTATGGATTTTTGACCAAGAAATGGTCTCCACCATGAATCCAAGAATGTGATCGGATTTTTGCCCAAGAAATGGTCTCCACCAGAAATCCAAGCATGTGATCTATGGCCACACAACCCCCATTTTTGTCGAAAATAGCCATGAACGACCATTTTCAATAATACTGAAGGCTAACACCTTCGGATTTTTGACCAAGAAATGGTCTCCACCATAAATCCAAGAATGTGATCTATGGCAAGGAAACATATGTGGGGTGAGGTGTACGAGCCTCTGGTCGATAATCAATGGCCACACAACCCCCATTTTTGTCGAAAATAGCCATGAACGACCATTTTCAATAATACCGAAGGCTAACACCTACGGATTTTTGACCAAGAAATTGTCTCCACCAGAAATCCAGGAATGTGATCTATGGCAAGAAAACATATGTGGGATGTGGTGTACGAGCCTCTGGTCGATGATCAATGGCCACACAACCCCCATTTTTGTCGAAAATAGCCATGAACGACCATTTTCAATAATACCGAAGGCTAACACCTACGGATTTTTGACCAAGAAATGGTCTCCACCAGAAATCCAAGAATGTGATCTATGGCAAGGAAACATATGTGGGGTGAGGTGTACGAGCCTCTGGTCGATGATCAATGGCCACACAACCCCCATTTTTGTCGAAAATAGGCATGAACGACCATTTTCAATAATACTGAAGGCTAACACCTTAGGATTTTTGACCAAGAAATGGTCTCCACTCAAAATCCAAGAATGCAATCTATGGCAAGGAAACATATGTGGGGTGAGGTGTACGAGACTCTGGTCGATGATCAATGGCTACACAACCCCCATTTTTGTCGAAAATAGCCATGAACGACCATTTTCAATAATACTCAAGGCTAACGCCTACGGATTTTTGACCAAGAAAGGGTCTCCACTAGAAATCCAAGAATGCAATCTATGGAAAGAAAACATATGTGGGGTGAGGTGTACGAGCCTCTGGTTGATGATCAATGGCAACACAACCCCCATTTTTGTCGAAAATAGTCATGAACGGCCATTTTCAATAATACCGAAGGCTAACACCTATGGATATTTGACCAAGAAATCGCCTCCATTAGAAATCCAAGAATACGATCTATGGCAAGGAAACATATGTGGGGTGAGGTGTACGAGCCTCTGGTCGATGATCAATGGCCACACAACCCCCATTTTTGTCGAAAATAGTCAAGAACTACCATTTTCAATGACACTGAAGGCTAACACCTACGAATTTTTGACCAAGAAATGGTCTCCACCATAAATCCAAGAAATTGATCTATGGCAACGAAACATATGTGGGGTGAGGTGTACGAGCCTCTGGTCGATGATCAATGGCCACACAACCCCCATTTTTGTCAAAAATAGCCATGAACGACCATATTCAATGACACTCAAGGCTAACACCTATGGATTTTTGACCAAGAAATGGTCTCCACCATGAATCCAAGAATGTGATCGGATTTTTGCCCAAGAAATGGTCTCCACCAGAAATCCAAGCATGTGATCTATGGCCACACAACCCCCATTTTTGTCGAAAATAGCCATGAACGACCATTTTCAATAATACCGAAGGCTAACACCTTCGGATTTTTGACCAAGAAATGGTCTCCACCATAAATCCAAGAATGTGATCTATGGCAAGGAAACATATGTGGGGTGAGGTGTACGAGCCTCTGGTCGATAATCAATGGCCACACAACCCCCATTTTTGTCGAAAATAGCCATGAACGACCATTTTCAATAATACCGAAGGCTAACACCTAGGGATTTTTGACCAAGAAATTGTCTCCACCAGAAATCCAGGAATGTGATCTATGGCAAGAAAACATATGTGGGATGAGGTGTACGAGCCTCTGGTCGATGATCAATGGCCACACAACCCCCATTTTTGTCGAAAATAGCCATGAACGACCATTTTCAATAATACCGAAGGCTAACACCTACGGATTTTTGACCAAGAAATGATCTCCACCAGAAATCCAAGAATGAGATCTATGGCAAGGAAACATATGTGGGGTGAGGTGTACGAGCCTCTGGTCGATGATCTTGGCCACACAACCCCCATTTTTGTCGAAAATAGGCATGAACGCCCATTTTCAATAATACTGAAGGCTAACACCTTAGGATTTTTGACCAAGAAATGGTCTCCACTCAAAATCCAAGAATGCAATCTATGGCAAGGAAACATATGTGGGGTGAGGTGTAAGAGACTCTGGTCGATGATCAATGGCTACACAACCCCCATTTTTGTCGAAAATAGCCATGAACGACCATTTTCAATAATACTCAAGGCTAACGCCTACGGATTTTTGACCAAGAAAGGGTCTCCACTAGAAATCCAAGAATGCAATCTATGGCAAGAAAACATATGTGGGGTGAGGTGTACGAGCCTCTGGTTGATGATCAATGGCAACACAACCCCCATTTTTGTCGAAAATAGCCATGAACGGCCATTTTCAATAATACCGAAGGCTAACACCTATGGATATTTGACCAAGAAATCGCCTCCATTAGAAATCCAAGAATACGATCTATGGCAAGGAAACATATGTGGGGTGAGGTGTACGAGCCTCTAGTCGATGATCAATGGCAACACAACCCCCATTTTTGTCGAAAATAGCCATGAATGGCCATTTTCAATAATACCGAAGGTTAACACCTACGGATTTTGACCAAGAAATGGTCTCCACCAGAAATCCAAGAATGTGATCTATGGCAAGGAAACATATGTGGGGTGAGGTGTACGAGCCTTTGGTCGATGATCAATGGCCACACAACCCCCATTTTTGTTGAAAATAGCCATGAACGACCATTTTCAATAATACTGAAGGCTAACACCTACGGATTTTTGACCAAGAAATGGTCTCCACCATAAATCCAAGAATGTGATCTTTGGCAAGGAAACATATGTGGGGTGAGGTGTACGAGCCTTTGGTCGATGATCAATGGCCACACAACCCCCATTTTTGTCGAAAATAGTCAAGAACGACCATTTTCAATGACACTGAAGGCTAACACCTACGAATTTTTGACCAAGAAATGGTCTCCACCATAAATCCAAGAAATTGATCTATGGCAACGAAACATATGTGGGGTGAGGTGTACGAGCCTCTGGTCGATGATCAATGGCCACACAACCCCCATTTTTGTCAAAAATAGCCATGAACGACCATATTCAATGACACTGAAGGCTAACATCTATGGATTTTTGACCAAGAAATGGTCTCCACCATGAATCCAAGAATGTGATCGGATTTTTGCCCATGAAATGGTCTCCACCAGAAATCCAAGCATGTGATATATGGCCACACAACCCCCATTTTTGTCGAAAATAGCAATACACGGCCATTTTCAATAATACCGAAGGCTAACACCTTCGGATTTTTGACCAAGAAATGGTCTCCACCATAAATCCAAGAATGTGATCTATGGCAAGGAAACATATGTGGGGTGAGGTGTACGAGCCTCTGGTCGATGATCAATGGCCACACAACGCCCATTTTTGTCGAAAATAGCCATGAACGACCATTTTCAATAATATCGAAGGCTAACACCTATGGATTTTTCACCAAGAAATGGTCTCCACTAGAAATCCAAGAATATGATCTATGGCAAGAAAACATGTGTGGGGTGAGGTGTATGAGCCTCTGGTCAATGATCAATGGCCACACAACCCCCATTTTTGTCGAAAATAGCCATGAACGACCATTTTCAATAATACCGAAGGCTAACGCCTACGGATTTTTGACCAAGAAATGGTCTCCACCATAAATCCAAGAATGTGATCTTTGGCAAGGAAACATATGTGGGGTGAGGTGTACGAGCCTCTGGTCGATGATCAATGGCCACACAACCCCCATTTTTGTCGAAAATAGTCAAGAACTACCATTTTCAATGACACTGAAGGCTAACACCTACGAATTTTTGACCAAGAAATGGTCTCCACCATAAATCCAAGAAATTGATCTATGGCAACGAAACATATGTGGGGTGAGGTGTACGAGCCTCTGGTCGATGATCAATGGCCACACAACCCCCATTTTTGTCAAAAATAGCCATGAACGACCATATTCAATGACACTCAAGGCTAACACCTATGGATTTTTGACCAAGAAAAGGTCTCCACCATGAATCCAAGAATGTGATCGGATTTTTGCCCAAGAAATGGTCTCCACCAGAAATCCAAGCATGTGATCTATGGCCACACAACCCCCATTTTTGTCGAAAATAGCCATGAACGACCATTTTCAATAATACCGAAGGCTAACACCTTCGGATTTTTGACCAAGAAATGGTCTCCACCATAAATCCAAGAATGTGATCAGATTTTGCCGAAGAAATGGTGTCCACCAGAAATCCAAGAATGTGATCTATGGCAAGGAAACATATGTGGGGTGAGGTGTACGAGCCTCTGGTCGATGATCAATGGCCACACAACCCCCATTTTTGTCGAAAATAGCCATGAACGACGATTTTCAATAATACCGAAGGCTAACACCTACGGATTTTTGACCAAGAAATGGTCTCCACCATAAATCCAAGAATGTGATCTATGGCAAGGAAACATATGTGGGGTGAGGTGTACGAGCCTCTAGTCGACGATCAATGGCCACACAACCCCCATTTTTGTCGAAAATAGCTATGAATGACCATTTCAATGACACTGAAGGCTAACACCTTTGAATTTTTGACCAAAAATGGTCTCCACCATAATTCCAAGAATCTGATTTATGGCAACGAAACATATGTGGGGTGAGGTGTACAAGCCTCTGGTCAATGATCAATGGCCACACAACCCCCATTTTTTGTCGAAAATAGCCATGAATGAACATTTTCAATAATACCGAAGGTTAACATGTACGGATTTTTGACCAAGAAATCGTCTGCACCAAAAATCCAAGAATGTGATCTATGGCAAGGAAACATATGTGGGATGAGGTGTACGAGCCTCTGGTCAATGATCAGTGGCCACACAACCCCCATTTTTGTCGAAAATAGCCATGAACGACCATTTTCAATAATACCGAGGGCTAACACCTACGGATTTTTGACCAAGAAATGGTCTCCACCAGAAATCCAAGAATGTGATCTATGGCAAGGAAACATATGTGGGGTGAGGTGTATGAGCCTCTGGTCGATGATCAATGGCCACACAACCACCATTTTTGTCGAAAATAGCCATGTACGACCATTTTCAATAATACCGAAGGCTAACACCTACGGATTTTTGACCAAGAAATGGTCTCCACTAGAAATCCAAGAATGCGATCTATGGCAATGAAACATATATGGGTGAGGTGTACGAGCCTCTGGTCGATGATCAATGGCAACACAATCCCCATTTTTGTCGAAAATAGCCATGAACGACCATTTTCAATAATACCGAAGGCTAACAACTACGGATTTTTGACCAAGAAATGGTCTCCACTAGAAATCCAAGAATATGATCTATGGCAAGTAAACATATGTGGGGTGAGGTGTACGAGCCTCTGGTCGATAATCAATGGCAACACAACCCCCATTTTTGTCGAAAATAGCCATGAACGACCATTTTCAATAATACCGAAGGCTAACACCTACGGATTTTTGACCAAGAAATGGTCAACACCATAAATCCAAGAATGTGATCTTTGGCAAGGAAACATATGTGGGGTGAGGTGTACGAGCCTCTGGTTGATGATCAATGGCCACGCAATCCCCATTTTTGTCGAAAATAGCCAAGAACGACCATTTTCAATGACACTGAAGGCTAACACCTACGAATTTTTGACCAAGAAATGGTCTCCGCCATAAATCCAAGAATGCGATCTATAGCAACGGAACATATGTGGGGTGAGGTGTACGAGCCTCTGGCCGATGAACAATGGCCACAGAACCCCCATTTTGTCAAAAATAGCCATGAACGACCATATTCAATGACACTGAAGGCTAACACCTACGGATTTTTGACCAAGAAATGGTCTCCACCATAAATCAAAGAATGTGATCGGATTTTTGCCCAAGAATTGGTCTCCACCAGAAATCCAAGAATGTGATCTATGGCAAGGAAACATATGTGGGGTGAGGTGTACGAGCCTCTGGTCGATGATCAATGGCCACACAACCCCCATTTTTGTCGAAAATAGCCATGAACGACCATTTTCAATAATACCGAAGGCTAACACCTATGGATTTTTGACCAAGAAATGGTCTCCACCATAAATCCAAGAATGTGATCTATGGCAAGGAAGCATATGTGGGGTGAGGTGTACGAGACTCTGGTCGACGATCAATGGCCACACAACCCCCATTTTTGTCGAAAACAACCATGAACGACCCTTTTCAATGACACTGAAAGCTAACACCTACGAATTTTTGACCAAAAATGGTCTGCACCATAATTCCAAGAATCTGATCTATGGCAATGAATCATATGTGGGGTGAGGTGTACGAGCCTCTGGTCGATGATCAATGGCCACACAACCCCCATTTTTTGTCGAAAATAGCCGTGAATGAACATTTTCAATAATACCGAAGGTTAACACGTACGGATTTTTGCCCAAGAAATCGTCTCCATCGAAAATCAAAGAATGTGATCTATGGCAAGGAAACATATGTGGGGTAAAGTGTACGAGCCTCTGATCGATGATCAATGGCCACACAACCCCCATTTTGTCGAAAATAGCCATGAACGACCATTTTCAATAATACCGAAGGCTAACACTTATGGATTTTTGCCCAAGAAATCGTCTCCACCAGAAATCCAAGAATGTGAGCTATGGCAAGGAAACATATGTGGGATGAGGTGTACAAGCCTCTGGTCGATGATCAATGGCCACACAACCCCCATTTTTTCGAAAATAGCCATGAACGACCATTTTCAATAATACCGAAGGCTAACACCTACGGATTTTTGACCAAGAAATGGTCTCCACTAGAAATCCAAGAATGCGATCTATGGCAAGCAAACATATGTGGGGTGAGGTGTACGAACCTCTGGTCGATGATCAATGGCAACACAACCCCCATTTTTGTCGAAAATAGCCATGAACGGCCATTTTCAATAATACCGAAGGCTAACACCTACGGATTTTTGACCAAGAAATGGTCTCCACTAGAAATCCAAGAACACGATCTATGGCAAGTAAACATATGTGGGGTGAGGTGTACGAGCCTCTGGTCGATGATCAATGGCAACACAACCCCCATTTTTGTCGAAAATAGCCATGAACGACCATTTTCAATAATACCGAAGGCTAACACCTACGGATTTTTTACCAAGAAATGGTCTGCACCAGAAATCCAAGAATATTATCTATGGCAAGGAAACATATGTGGGGTGAGGTGTACGAGCCTCTGGTCGATGATAAATGGCCACACAACCCCCATTTTTGTCGAAAATAGCCATGAACGACCATTTTCAATAATACCGAGGGCTAACACCTACGGATTTTTGACCAAGAAATTGTCTCCACCAGAAATCCAAGAATGTGATCTATGGCAAGGAAACATATGTGGGGTGAGGTGTATGAGCCTCTGGTCGATGATCAATGGCCACACAACCCCCATTTTTGTCGAAAATAGCCATGTACGACCATTTTCAATAATACCGAAGGCTAACACCTACGGATTTTTGACCAAGAAATGGTCTCCACTAGAAATCCAAGAACACGATCTATGGCAAGGAAACATATGTGGGGTGAGGTGTACGTGCCTCTAGTCGATGATCAATGGCAACACAACCCCCATTTTTGTCGAAAATAGCCATGAACGACCATTTTCAATAATACCGAAGGCTAACACCTATGGATTTTTGACCAAGAAATGGTCTCCACCATAAATCCAAGAATGTGATCTATGGCAAGGAAGCATATGTGGGGTGAGGTGTACGAGACTCTGGTCGACGATCAATGGCCACACAACCCCCATTTTTGTCGAAAACAACCATGAACGACCCTTTTCAATGACACTGAAAGCTAACACCTACGAATTTTTGACCAAAAATGGTCTGCACCATAATTCCAAGAATCTGATCTATGGCAATGAATCATATGTGGGGTGAGGTGTACGAGCCTCTGGTCGATGATCAATGGCCACACAACCCCCATTTTTTGTCGAAAATAGCCGTGAATGAACATTTTCAATAATACCGAAGGTTAACACGTACAGATTTTTGCCCAAGAAATCGTCTCCATCGAAAATCAAAGAATGTGATCTATGGCAAGGAAACATATGTGGGGTAAAGTGTACGAGCCTCTGATCGATGATCAATGGCCACACAACCCCCATTTTGTCGAAAATAGCCATGAACGACCATTTTCAATAATACCGAAGGCTAACACTTATGGATTTTTGCCCAAGAAATCGTCTCCACCAGAAATCCAAGAATGTGAGCTATGGCAAGGAAACATATGTGGGATGAGGTGTACAAGCCTCTGGTCGATGATCAATGGCCACACAACCCCCATTTTTTCGAAAATAGCCATGAACGACCATTTTCAATAATACCGAAGGCTAACACCTACGGATTTTTGACCAAGAAATGGTCTCCACTAGAAATCCAAGAATGCGATCTATGGCAAGCAAACATATGTGGGGTGAGGTGTACGAACCTCTGGTCGATGATCAATGGCAACACAACCCCCATTTTTGTCGAAAATAGCCATGAACGGCCATTTTCAATAATACCGAAGGCTAACACCTACGGATTTTTGACCAAGAAATGGTCTCCACTAGAAATCCAAGAACACGATCTATGGCAAGTAAACATATGTGGGGTGAGGTGTACGAGCCTCTGGTCGATGATCAATGGCAACACAACCCCCATTTTTGTCGAAAATAGCCATGAACGACCATTTTCAATAATACCGAAGGCTAACACCTACGGATTTTTGACCAAGAAATGGTCTGCACCAAAAATCCAAGAATATTATCTATGGCAAGGAAACATATGTGGGGTGAGGTGTACGAGCCTCTGGTCGATGATAAATGGCCACACAACCCCCATTTTTTCGAAAATAGCCATGAACGACAATTTTCAATAATACCGAAGGCTAACACCTACGGATTTTTGACCAAGAAATTGTCTCCACCAGAAATCCAAGAATGCGATCTATGGCAAGCAAACATATGTGGGGTGAGGTGTACGAACCTCTGGTCGATGATCAATGGCAACACAACCCCCATTTTTGTCGAAAATAGCCATGAACGGCCATTTTCAATAATACCGAAGGTTAACACCTACGGATTTTTGACCAAGAAATGGTCTCCACTAGAAATCCAAGAACACGATCTATGGCAAGTAAACATATGTGGGGTGAGGTGTACGAGCCTCTGGTCGATGATCAATGGCAACACAACCCCCATTTTTGTCGAAAATAGCCATGAACGACCATTTTCAATAATACCGAAGGCTAACACCTACGGATTTTTGACCAAGAAATGGTCTGCACCAGAAATCCAAGAATATTATCTATGGCAAGGAAACATATGTGGGGTGAGGTGTACGAGCCTCTGGTCGATGATAAATGGCCACACAACCCCCATTTTTGTCGAAAATAGCCATGAACGACCATTTTCAATAATACCGAAGGCTAACACCTACGGATTTTTGACCAAGAAATTGTCTCCACCAGAAATCCAAGAATGTGATCTATGGCAAGGAAACATATGTGGGGTGAGGTGTATGAGCCTCTGGTCGATGATCAATGGCCACACAACCCCCATTTTTGTCGAAAATAGCCATGTACGACCATTTTCAATAATACCGAAGGCTAACACCTACGGATTTTTGACCAAGAAATGGTCTCCACTAGAAATCCAAGAACACGATCTATGGCAAGGAAACATATGTGGGGTGAGGTGTACGTGCCTCTGGTCGATGATCAATGGCAACACAACCCCCATTTTTGTCGAAAATAGCCATGAACGACCATTTTCAATAATACCGAAGGCTAACACCTACGGATTTTTGACCAAGAAATGGTCTGCACCAGAAATCCAAGAATATTATCTATGGCAAGGAAACATATGTGGGGTGAGGTGTACGAGCCTCTGGTCAATGATAAATGGCCACACAACCCCCATTTTTGTCGAAAATAGCCATGAACGACCATTTTCAATAATACCGAGGGCTAACACCTACGGATTTTTGACCAAGAAGTTGTCTCCACCAGAAATCCAAGAATGTGATCTATGGCAAGGAAACATATGTGGGGTGAGGTGTATGAGCCTCTGGTCGATGATCAATGGCCACACAACCCCCATTTTTGTCGAAAATAGCCATGTACGACCATTTTCAATAATACCGAAGGCTAACACCTACGGATTTTTGACCAAGAAATGGTCTCCACTAGAAATCCAAGAATATGATCTATGGCAAGGAAACATATGTGGGGTGAGGTGTACGAGCCTTTGGTCGATAATCAATGGCAACACAACCCCCATTTTTGTCGAAAATAGCCATGAACGACCATTTTCAATAATACCGAAGGCTAACACCTACGGATTTTTGAACAAGAAATGGTCAACACCATAAATCCAAGAATTTGATCTTTGGCTAGGAAACATATGTGGGGTGAGGTGTACGAGCCTCTGGTTGATGATCAATGGCCACACAACCCCCATTTTTGTCGAAAATAGCCAAGAACGACCATTTTCAATGACACTGAAGGCTAACACCTACGAATTTTTGAGCAAGAAATGGTCTCCGCCATAAATCCAAGAATGTGATCTATGGCAATGGAACATATGTGGGGTGAGGTGTACGAGCCTCTGGTTGATGAACAATGGTCACACAACCCCCATTTTTGTAAAAAATAGTCATGAACGACCATATTAAATGACACTGAAGGCTAACACCTACGGATTTTTGACCAAGAAATGGTCTCCACCATAAATCCAAGAATGTGATCGGATTTTTGCCCAAGAATTGGTCTCCACCAGAAATCCAAGAATGTGATCTATGGCAAGGAAACATATGTGGGGTGAGGTGTACGAGCCTCTGGTCGATGATCAATGGCCACACAACCCCCATTTTTGTCGAAAATAGTC
Source organism: Zea luxurians (assembly GCA_029449295.1). Taxonomy (NCBI): domain Eukaryota; kingdom Viridiplantae; phylum Streptophyta; class Magnoliopsida; order Poales; family Poaceae; genus Zea; species Zea luxurians. Next base: position 618,431 of record JAOPSE010000161.1, read on the forward strand.
ATGAATGACCATTTTCAATAATACCGAAGGCTAACACCTACGGATTTTTGACCAAGAAATGGTCTCCACCATATTAAATGACACTGAAGGCTAACACCTACGGATTTTTGACCAAGAAATGGTCTCCACCATAAATCCAAGAATGTGATCGGATTTTTGCCCAAGAATTGGTCTCCACCAGAAATCCAAGAATGTGATCTATGGCAAGGAAACATATGTGGGGTGAGGTGTACGAGCCTCTGGTCGATGATCAATGGCCACACAACCCCCATTTTTGTCGAAAATAGCCATGAATGACCATTTTCAATAATACCGAAGGCTAACACCTACGGATTTTTGACCAAGAAATGGTCTCCACCATAAATCCAAGAATGTGATCTATGGCAAGGAAGCATATGTGGGGTGAGGTGTACGAGCCTCTGGTCGACGATCAATGGCCACACAACCCCCATTTTTGTCGAAAACAGCCATGAACGACCATTTTCAATGACACTGAAAGTTAACACCTACGAATTTTTGACCAAAAATGGTCTCCACCATAATTCCAAGAATCTGATCTACGGCAACGAAACATATGTGGGGTGAGGTGTACGAGCCTCTGGTCGATGATCAATGGCCACACAACCCCCATTTTTTGTCGAAAATAGCCATGAATGAACATTTTCAATAATACCGAAGGTTAACACGTACGGATTTTTGCCCAAGAAATCGTCTCCATCGGAAATCAAAGAATGTGATCTATGGCAAGGAAACATATGTGGGGTGAAGCGTACGAGCCTCTGATCGATGATCAATGGCCACACAACCCCCATTTTTGTCGAAAATAGCCATGTACGACCATTTTCAATAATACCGAAGGCTAACACTTACGGATTTTTGCCCAAGAAATCGTCTCCACCAGAAATCCAAGAATGTGAGCTATGGCAAGGAAACATATGTGGGATGAGGTGTACGAGCCTCTGGTCGATGATCAATGGCCACACAACCCCCATTTTTTCGAAAATAGCCATGAACGACCATTTTCAATAATACCGAGGGCTAACACCTACGGATTTTTGACCAAGAAATGGTCTCCACCAGAAATCCAAGAATGTGATTTATGGCAAGGAAACATTTGTGGGGTGAGGTGTACGAGCCTCTGGTCGATGATCAATGGCCACACAACCCCCATTTTTGTCGAAAATAGCCATGAACGACCATTTTCAATAATACCGAAGGCTAACACCTACGGATTTTTGACCAAGAAATGGTATCCACTAGAAATCCAAGAATGCGATCTATGGCAAGCAAACATATGTGGGGTGAGGTGTACGAGCCTCTGGTCGATGATCAATGGCAACACAACCCCCATTTTTGTCGAAAATAGCCATGAACGACCATTTTCAATAATACCAAAGGCTAACACCTACGGATTTTTGACCAAGAAATGGTCTCCATTAGAAATCCAAGAACACGATCTATGGCAAGGAAACATATGAGGGGTGAGGTGTACGAGCCTCTAGTCGATGATCAATGGCAACACAACCCCCGTTTTTGTCAAAAATAGCCATGAACGACCATTTTCAATAATACCGAAGGCTAACACCTACGGATTTTTGACCAAGAAATGGTATGCACTAGAAATCCAAGAATATTATCTATGGCAAGGAAACATATGTGGGGTGAGGTGTACGAACCTCTGGTCGATCATAAATGGCCACACAACCCCATTTTTTGTCGAAAATCGCCATGAACGACCATTTTCAATAATACCGGAGGCTAACACCTACGGATTTTTGACCAAGAAATGGTCTCCACCAGAAATCCAAGAATGTGATCTATGGCAAGAAAACATATGTTGGGTGAAGTGTTCGAGCATCTTGTCGATGATCAATGGCCACACAACCCCTATTTTTGTCGAAAATGGCCATGAACGACCATTTTCAAGGACACTGAAGGCTAACACCTACGGATTTTTAACCAAAAATGGTCACCACCATAAATCCAAGAATATGATCTATGGAAACGAAACATATGTGGGGTGAGGTGTATGAGCCTCTTGTCGATGATCAATGGCCACACAACCCCCATTTTTGTCGAAAATAGCCATGAACGACCATTTTCAATAATACCGAAGGCTAACACCTACGGATTTTTGACCAAGAAATGGTCTCCACCAGAAATCGAAGAATGTGATCTATGGCAAGTAAACATATGTGGGGTGAGGTGTACGAGCCTCTGGTCGATGATCAATGGCCACACAACCCCCATTTTTGTCGAAAATAGCCATGAACGACCATTTTCAATAATACCGAAGGCTAACACGTACGGATTTTTGACCAAGAAATGGTCTCCACCAAAAAATCCAAGAATGTGATCTAAGGCTAGGAAACATATGTGGGGTGAGGTGTATGAGCCTCTGGTCGATGATCAATGGCCACATAACCCCCATTTTGTTGATATAGCCATGAACGACCATTTTCAATAATACCGAAGGTTAACACGTACGGATTTTTGTCCAAGAAATGGTCTCCACCAGAAATCCAAGAATGTGATCTATGGAAAGGAAACATATGTGGGGTGAGGTGTACGAGCCTCTGGTCGATGATAAATGGCCACACAACCCCCATTTTTGTCGAAAATAGCCATGAACGACCATTTTCAATAATACCGAAGGCTAACACCTACGGATTTTTTACCAAGAAATTGTCTCCACCAGAAATCCAAGAATGTGATCTATGGCAAGGAAACATATGTGGGGTGAGGTGTACGAGCCTCTGGTTGATGACCAAAGGCCACACAACCCCCATTTTTGTCGAAAATAGCCATGAACGACCATTTTCAATAATTCCGAAGGCTAACACCTACGGATTTTTGACCAAGAAATGGTCCCCACTAGAAATCCAAGAATGCGATCTATGGCAAGGAAACATATGTGGGGTGAGGTGTACAAGCCTCTGGTCGATGATCAATGGCAACACAACCCCCATTTTTGTCGAAAATAGCCATGACCGGCCATTTTCAATAATACCGAAGGCTAACACCTATGGATTTTTGACCAAGAAATGGTCTCCACTAGAAATCCAAGAATACGATCTATGGCAAGGAAACATATGTGGGGTGAAGTGTACGAGCCTCTGGTTGATGATCAATGGCAACACAACCCCCATTTTTGTCGAAAATAGCCATGAACGACCATTTTCAATAATACCGAAGGATAACACCTACGGATTTTTATCCAAGAAATGGTCTGCACTAGAAATCCAAGAATGTGATCTATGGCAAGAAACATATGTGGCGTGAGGTGTACGAACCTCTGGTCGATGATAAAAAGCCGCACAACCCCATTTTTGTCGAAAATAGCCATGGACAACCATTTTCAATAATACTGAAGGCTAACACCTACGGATTTTTGACCAAGAAATGGTCTCCACCAAAAATCCAAGAACGTGATCTATGGCAAGAAAACATATGTGGGGTGAAGTGTTCGAGCCTCTTGTCGATGATCAATGGCCACACAACCCCCATTTTTGTCGAAAATAGCCATGAACGACCATTTTCAAGGACATTGAAGGCTAACACCAAAGGATTTTTGACCAAGAAATGGTCTCCACCATAAATCCAAGAACATGATCTATGGCAACGAAACATGTGTGGGGTGAGATGTATGAGCCTCTGGTTGATGATCAATGACTACACAACCCCCATTTTTGTCGAAAATAGCCTTGAACGACCATTTTCAATAATACCGAAGGCTAACACCAACGAATTTTTGCCAAGAAATGGTCTCCACCAGAAATCAAAGAATGTGATCTATGGCAAGTAAACATATGTGGGGTGAGGTGTACGAGCCTTTGGTTGATGATCAATGGCCACACAACTCCCATTTTTGTCGAAAATAGCCATGAACGACCATTTTCAATAATACCGAAGGCTAACACGTATGGATTTTTTACCAAGAAATGGTCTCCACCAGAAATCCAAGAATGTGATCTAAGGCTAATAAACATATGTGGGGTGAGGTGTATGAGCCTCTGGTCTATGATCAATGGCCACACAACCCCCATTTTGTTGAAAATAGCCATGAACGACCATTTTCAATAATACCGAAGGTTAACACGTACCGATTTTTGTTCTAGAAATGGTCTCCACCAGAAATCCAAGAATGTGATCTATGGAAAGGAAACATATGTGGGGTGAGGTGTACGAGCCTCTGGTCGATGATAAATGGCCACACAACCCCATTTTTGTTGAAAATAACCATGAACGACCATTTTCAATAATACCGAAGGCTAACACCTACGAATTTTTTACTAAGAAATGGTCTCAACCAGAAATCCAAGAATGTGATCTATGGCAAGGAAACATATGTGGGGTGAGGTGTACGAGCCTCTGGTCGATGATCAATGGCCACACAACCCCCATTTTGTCGAAAATAGCCATGAATGACCATTTTCAATAATACCGAAGGCTAACACCTACGAATTTTTGACCAATAAATGGTCTCCACTAGAAATCCAAGAATGCGATCTATGGCAAGGAAACATATGTGGGGTGAGGTGTACGAGCCTCAGGTCGATGATCAATGGCAACACAACCCCCATTTTTGTCGTAAATAGCCATGAACGGCCATTTTCAATAATACCGAAGGCTAACACCTACGGATTTTTGACCAAGAAATGGTCTCCACTAGAAATCCAAGAACACGATCTATGGCAAGGAAACATATGTGGGGTGAGGTGTACGAGCCTCTGGTCGATGATCAATGGCAACACAACCCCCATTTTTTCGAAAATAGCCATGAACGACCATTTTCAATAATACCGAAGGCTAACACCTAAGGATTTTTGACCTTGAAATGGTCTGCACCAGAAATCCAAGAGTATGATCGATGGCAAGGAGACATTTTTGGGGTGAGGTGTACGAACCTCTGGTCGATGATAAATGGCCACACAACCCCATTTTTGTCGAAAATAGCCATGAACGACCATTTTCAATAATACCGAAGGCTAACACCTACGGATTTTTGACCAAGAAATGGTCTCCCCCAGAAATCCAAGAATGTGATCTATGGCAAGAAAACATATGTGGGGTGAAGTGTTCGAGCCTCTGGTCGATGATCAATGGCCACACAACCCCCATTTTTGTCAAAAATAGCCATGAACGACCATTTTCAAGGACACTGAAGGCTAACACCTACAGATTTTTGACCAAGAAATGGTTTCCACCATAAATCCAAGAATGTGATCTATGGCAATGAAACATATGTGGGGTGAAGTGTCTGAGCCTCTGGTCGATGATCAATGGCCACACAACCCCCATTTTTGTCAAAAATAGCCATGAACGACCATTTTCAATAATACCGAAGGCTAACACCTACGGATTTTGGACCAAGAAATGGTCTCCACCAGAAATCGAAGAATGTGATCTGTGGCAAGTAAACATATGTGGGGTGAGGTGTACGAGCCTCTGGTCGATGATCAATGGCAGCACAACCCCCATTTTTGTCAAAAATAGCCATGAACGACCATTTTCAATAATACAGAAGGCTAACACGTACGGATTTTTGACCAAGAAATGGTCTCCACCAGAAATCCAATAATGTGATTTGTGGCTAGGAAACATATGTGGGGTGAGGTGTATGAACCTTTTGTCGATGATCAATGGCCACACAACCCCCATTTTTGTCGAAAATACCCATGAACGACCATTTTCAATAATACCAAAGGCTAACACCTACGGATTTTTGACCAAGAATTGGTCTCCACTAGAAATCCAAGAATGTGATCTATTGCAAGGAAACATATGTGGGGTGAGGTGTACGAGGCTCTAGTCAATGTTCAATGGCCACACAACCCCCATTTTTGTCGAAAATAGCCATGAACGACCATTTTCAATAATTCCGAAGGCTAACACCTATGGATTTTTGACCAAGAAATGGTCTCCACTAGAAATCCAAGAATGCGATCTATGGCAAGGAAACATATGTGGGGTGAGGTGTACAAGCCTCTGGTCGATGATCAATGCCAACACAACCCCCATTTATGTCGAAAATAGCCATGAACGGCCATTTTCAATAATACCGAAGGCTAACACCTATGGATTTTTGACCAAGAAATGGTCTCCACTAGAAATCCAAGAATACGATCTATGGCAAGGAAACATATGTGGGGTGAGGTGTACGAGCCTCTGGTTGATGATCAATGGCAACACAACCCCCATTTTTGTCGAAAATAGCCATGAACGACCATTTTCAATAATACCGAAGGATAACACCTATGGATTTTTATCCAAGAAATGGTCTGCACTAGAAATCCAAGAATGTGATCTATGGCAAGAAACATATGTGGCATGAGGTGTACGAACCTCTGGTCGATGATAAAAAGCCGCACAACCCCATTTTTGTCGAAAATAGCCATGAACAACCATTTTCAACATTACCGAAGGCTAACACCTACGGATTTTTGACCAAGAAATGGTCTCCTCCAAAAATCCAAGAATGTGATCTATGGCAAGAAAACATATGTGGGGTGAAGTGTTCAAGCCTCTTGTCGATGATCAATGGCCACACAACCCCCATTTTTTGTCGAAAATAGCCATGAACGACCATTTTCAAGGACACTTAAGGCTAACACCTCAGGATTTTTGACCAAGAAATGGTCTCCACCATAAATCCAAGAACATGATCTATGGCAACGAAACATGTGTGGGGTCAGATGTATGAGCCTCTGGTCGATGATCAATGGCTACACAACCCCCATTTTTGTCGAAAATAGCCTTGAACGACCATTTTCAATAATACCGAAGGCTAACGCCAACAGATTTTTTGCCAAGAAATGGTCTCCACCAGAAATCAAAGAAAGTGATCTATGGCAAAAAACATATGTGGGGTGAGGTGTACGAGCCTTTGGTTGATGATCAATGGCCACACAACCCCCATTTTTGTCGAAAATAGCCATGAACGACCATTTTCAATAATACCGAAGGCTAACACGTATGGATTTTTTACCAAGAAATGGTCTCCACCAGAAATCCAAGAATGTGATCTAAGGCTAGTAAACATATGTGGGGTGAGGTGTATGAGCCTCTGGTCTATGATCAATGGCCACACAACCCCCATTTTGTTGAAAATAGCCATGAACGACCATTTTCAATAATACCGAAGGTTAACACGTACCAATTTTTGTTCTAGAAATGGTCTCCACCAGAAATCCAACAATGTGTTCTATGGAAAGGAAACATATGTCGGGTGAGGTGTACGAGCCTCTGGTCGATGATAAATGGCCACACAACCCCCATCTTTGTCGAAAATAACCATGAACGACCATTTTCAACAATACCGAAGGCTAACACCTACGGATTTTTTACCAAGAAATGGTCTCAACCAGAAATCCAAGAATGTGATCTATGGCAAGGAAACATATGTGGGGTGAGGTGTACGAGCCACTGGTCGATGATCAATGGCCACACAACCCCCATTTTGTCGAAAATAGCCATGAACGACCATTTTCAATAATACCGAAGGCTAACACCTACGGATTTTTGACCAATAAATGGTCTCCAATAGAAATCCAAGAATGCGATCTATGGCAAGGAAACATATGTGGGGTGAGGTGTATGAGCCGCTGGTCGATGATTAATGGCAACACAACCCCCATTTTTGTCGTAAATAGCCATGAATGGCCATTTTCAATAATACCGAAGGCTAACACCTACGGATTTTTGACCAAGAAATGGTCTCCACTAGAAATCCAAGAACACTATCTATGGCAAGGAAACATATGTGGGGTGAGGTGTATGAGCCTCTGGTCGATGATCAATGGCAACACAACCCCCATTTTTTCGAAAATAGCCATGAACGACCATTTTCAATAATACCGAAGGCTAACACCTACGGATTTTTGACCATGAAATGGTCTGCACCAAAAATCCAAGAATATGATCGATGGCAAGGAGACATTTGTGGGGTGAGGTGTACGAACCTCTGGTAGATGATAAATGGCCACACAACCCCATTTTTGTCGAAAATAGCCATGAACGACCATTTTCAATAATACCTAAGGCTAACACCTACAGATTTTTTACCAAGAAATGGTCTCCACTAGAAATCCAAGAATGTGATCTATGGCAAGAAAACATATGTGGGGTGAAGTGTTCGAGCCTCTGGTCGATGATCAATGGCCAAACAACCCCCATTTTTGTCAAAAATAGCCATGAACGACCATTTTCAAGGACACTGAAGGCTAACACCTACGGATTTTTGACCAAGAAATGGTCTCCACCATAAATCCAAGATTGTGATTTATGGCAACGAAACATATGTGGGGTGAGGTGTCTAAGCCTCTGGTCGATGATCAATGGCCACCCAACCCCCATTTTTGTCAAAAATAGCCATGAACGACCATTTTCAATAATACCGAAGGCTAACGCCTACGGATTTTGGACCAAGAAATGGTCTCCACCAGAAATCGAAGAATGTGATCTGTGGCAAGTAAACATAAGTGGGGTGAGGTGTACGAGCCTCTGGTCGATGATCAATGGCAACACAACCCCCATTTTTGTCAAAAATAGCCATGAACGACCATTTCCAATAATACAGAAGGCTAACACGTACGGATTTTTGACCAAAAAATGGTCTCCACCAGAAATCCAAGAATGTGATTTATGGCTAGGAAACATATGTGGGGTGAGGTGTATGAGCCTCTGGTCGATGATCAATGGTCACACACCCCCCATTTTCAATAATACCGAAGGTTAACACGTACGGATTTTTTTACCAAGAAATGGTCTCCACCAGAAATCCAAGAATGTCATCTATGGCAAGGAAACATATGTGGGGTGAGGTGTACGAGCCTCTGGTCGATGATCAATGGCCACACAACCCCCATTTTTGTCGAAAATAGCCATGAACGACCATTTTCAATAATTCCGAAGGCTAACACCTACAGATTTTTGACCAAGAAATTGTCTCCACCAGAAATCCAAGAATGTGATATATAGCAAGGAAAAATATGTGGGGTAAGGTGTACGAGCCTCTGGTCGATGATCAATGGCCACACAACCCCCATTTTTCTCGAAAATAGCCATGAACGACCATTTTCAATAATACCGAAGCATAATACGTACGGATTTTTGACCAAGAAATGGTCTCCACGAGAAATCCAAGAATGTGATCTATGGCAAGGAAACATATGTGGGGTGAGGTGTACGAGCCTTTGGTCGATGATCAATGGACACACAACCCTCATTTTTGTCGAAAATAGCCATGAACGACCATTTTCAGTAATACCGATGGCTAACACCTACAGATTTTTGACCAAGAAATGGTCTCCACCAGAAATCCAAGAATGCGATCTATGGCAAGGAAACATATGTGGGGTGAGGTGTACGAGCCTGTGGTCGATGATCAATGGCAACACAACCCCCATTTTTGTCGAAAATAGCCATGGACGACCATTTTCAATAATACCGAAGGCTAACACGTACAGATTTTTGACCAAGAAATGGTCTCCACCAAAAATCCAAGAATGAGATCTATGGCAAGGAAACAGATGTGGGGTGAGGTGTATGAGCCTCTGGTCGATGATCAATGGCCACACAACCCCCATTTTTGTCGAAAATAGCCATGAACGACCATTTTCAATAATACAGAAGGCTAACACGTACGGATTTTTGACCAAGAAATGGTCTCCACCAGAAATCTAAGAATGTGATTTATGGCAAGGAAACATATGTGGGTTGAGGTATACGAGCCTCTGGTCGATGATCAATGGCCACACAACCCCCATTTTTGTCGAAAATAGCCATGAACGACCATTTTCAATAATACTGAAGGCTAACACCTACGGATTTTTGAGCATGAAATGGTCTCCACCATAAATCCAAGAATGTGATCTATGGCAAGGAAACATATGTGGGGTGAGGTGTACGAGCCTCTGATCGATGATCAATGGCCACACAACCCCCATTTTTGTCGAAAATAGCCATGAACGACCATTTTCAATAATACCGACGACTAACACCAACGAATTTTTGACCAAGAAAAGGTCTCCAACATAAATCCAAGAATGTGATCTTTGGCAACGAAGCATATGTGGGGTGAGGTGTACGAGCCTCTGGTCGACGTTCAATGGACACACAACCCCCATTTTTGTCGAAAATAGCCATGAACGACCATTTTCAATGACACTGAAGGCTAACACCTACGAACTTTTGACCAAGAAATGGTCTCCACCATAAATCCAAGAATGTGATCTATGGCAACGAAACATATGTGGGGTGAGGTGTACGAGCCTTTGGTCGATGATCAATGGCCACACAACCCCCATTTTTGTCAAAAATATCCATGAACAACCATATTCAATGACACTGAAGGCTAACACCTATGGATTTTTGACCAAGAAATGGTCTCCACCATAGATCCAAGAATGTGATCGGATTTTTGCCCAAGAAATGGTCACCACCAGAAATCCAAGAATGTTATCTATGGCAAGGAAACATATGTGGGGTGAGGTGTACGAGCCTCTGGTCGATGATCAATGGCCACACAACCCCCATTTTTGTCGAAAATAGCCATGAATGACCATTTTCAATAATACCAAAGGCTAACACCTACGGATTTTTGACCAAGAAATGGTCTCCACCAGAAATCCAAGAATGTGATCTATGGCAAGAAAACATATGTGGGGTGAAGTGTTCGAGCCTCTGGTCGATGATCAATGGCCACACAACCCCCATTTTTGTCAAAAATAGCCATGAACGACCATTTTCAAGGACACTGAAGGCTAACACCTACGGATTTTTGACCAAGAAATGGTCTCCACCATAAATCGAAGAATGTGATCTATGACAACGAAACATATGTGGGGTGAGGTGTCTGAGCCTCTGGTCGATGATCAATGGCCACACAACCCCCATTTTTGTCAAAAATAGCCATGAACGACCATTTTCAATAATACCGAAGGCTAACACCTACGGATTTTGGACCAAGAAATGGTCTCCACCAGAAATCGAAGAATGTGATCTATGGCAAGTAAACATATGTGGGGTGAGGTGTACGAGCCTCTGGTCGATGATCAATGGCAACACAACCCCCATTTTTGTCAAAAATAGCCATGAACGACCATTTTCAATAATACAGAAGGCTAACACGTACGGATTTTTGACCAAGAAATGGTCTCCACCAGAAATCCAAGAATGTGATTTATGGCTAGGAAACATATGTGGGGTGAGGTATATGAGCCTCTGGTCGATGATCAATGGTCACACAACCCCCATTTTCAATAATACCAAAGGTTAACACGTATGGATTTTTTTACCAAGAAATGGTCTCCACCAAAAATCCAAGAATGTCATCTATGGCAAGGAAACATATGTGGGGTGAGGTGTACGAGCCTCTGGTGGATGATCAATGGCCACACAACCCCAATTTTTGTCGAAAATAGCCATGAACGACCATTTTCAATAATTCTGATGGCTAACACCTACGGATTTTTGACCAAGAAATCGTCTCCACCAGAAATCCAAGAATGTGATATATAGCAAGGAAAAATATGTGGGGTAAGGTGTACGAGCCTCTGGTCGATGATCAATGGCCACACAACCCCCATTTTTCTCGAAAATAGCCATGAACGACCATTTTCAATAATACCGAAGCATAATACATACGGATTTTGACCAAGAAATGGTCTCCACGAGAAATCCAAGAATGTGATCTATGGCAACGAAACATATGTGGGGTGAGGTGTACGAGCCTTTGGTCGATGATCAACGGACACACAACCCCCATTTTTGTCGAAAATAGCCATGAACGACCATTTTCAGTAATACCGATGGCTAACACCTACAGATTTTTGACCAAGAAATGGTCTCACCATAAATCCAAGAATGCGATCTATGGCAAGGAAACATATGTGGGGTGAGGTGTACGAGCCTCTGGTCGATGATCAATGGCAACACAACCCCCATTTTTGTCGAAAATAGCCATGGACGACCATTTTCAATAATACCAAAGGCTAACACATACGGATTTTTGACCAAGAAATGGTCTCCACCAAAAATCAAAGAATGTGATCAATGGCAAGGAAACAGATGTGGGGTGACGTGTACGAGCCTCTGGTCGATGATCAATGACCACACAACCCCCATTTTTGTCGAAAATAGCCATGAACGACCATTTTCAATAACATAGAAGGCTAACACGTACGGGTTTTTGACCAAGAAATGGTCTCCACCAGAAATCTAAGAATGTGATTTATGGCAAGGAAACATATGTGGGTTGAGGTATACGAGCCTCTGGTCGATGATCAATGGCCACACAACCCCCATTTTTGTCGAAAATAGCCATGAACGACCATTTTCAGTAATACCGAAGGCTAACACCTACGGATTTTTGAGCTAGAAATGGTCTCCACCATAAATCCAAGAATGTGATCTATGGCAAGGAAACATATGTGGGGTGAGCTGTACGAGCCTCTGATCAATGATCAATGGCCACACAACCCCCATTTTTGTCGAAAATAGCCATGAACGACCATTTTCAATAATACCGAAGGCTAACACCAACGAATTTTTGACCAAGAAATGGTCTCCACCATAAATCCAAGAATATGATCTTTGGCAAGGAAGCATATGTGGGGTGAGGTGTACGAGCCTCTGGTTGACGATCAATGGCCACACAACCCCCATTTTTGTCGAAAATAGCCATGAACGACCATTTTCAATGACACTGAAGGCTAACACCTACGAATTTTTGACCAAGAAATGGTCTCCACCATAAATCCAAGAATGTGATCTATGGCAACGAAACATATGTGGGGTGAGGTGTATGAGCCTCTGGTCGATGATCAACGGCCACACAACCCCCATTTTTGTCAAAAATATCCATGAACGACCATATTCAATGACACTGAAGGCTAACACCTACGGATTTTTGACCAAGAAATGGTCTCCACCATAGATCCAAAAATGTGATCGGATTTTTGCCCAAGAAATGGTCAACACCAGAAATCCAAGAATGTTATCTATGGCAAGGAAACATATGTGGGGTGAGGTGTACGAGCCTCTGGTCGATGATCAATGGCCACACAACCCCCATTTTTATCGAAAATAGCCATGAACGACCATTTTCAATAATACCGAACGCTAACACCTACGAATTTTTGAGCAAGAAATGGTCTCCACCATAAATCCAAGAATGTGATCTATGGCAAGGAAACATATGTGGGGTGAGGTGTACGAGCCTCTGGTCGATGATCAATGGCCACACAACCCCCATTTTTGTCGAAAATAGCCATGAACGACCATTTTCAATAATACCGAAGGCTAACACCAACGAATTTTTGACCAAGAAATGGTCTCCACCATAAATCCATGAATGTGATCTTTGGCAAAGAAGCATATGTGGGGTGAGGTGTACGTGCCTCTGGTCGATGATCAATGGCCACACAACCCCCATTTTTTTGAAAATAGCCATGAACGACCATTTTCAATGACACTGAAGGCTAACACCTACGAATTTTTGACCAAGAAATGGTCTCCACCATAAATCCAAGAATGTGATCTATGGCAACGAAACATATGTGGGGTGAGGTGTACGAGCCTCTGGTCGATGATCAATGGCCACACAACCCCCATTTTTGTCAAAAATATCCATGAACGACCATATTCAATGACACCGAAGGCTAACATCTACGGATTTTTGACCAAGAAATGGTCACCACCATAGATCCAAGAATGTGATCGGATTTTTGCCCAAGAAATGGTCACCACCAGAAATCCAAGAATGTTATCTAAGGCAAGGAAACATATGTGGGGTGAGGTGTACGAGCCTCTGGTGGATGATCAATGGCCACACAACCCCCATTTTTGTCGAAAATAGCCATGAACGACCATTTTCAATAATACCGAAGGTTAACACCTACGGATTTTTCACCAAGAAATGGTCTCCACCATAAATCCAAGAATGTGATCTATGGTAAGGAAACATATGTGGGGTGAGGTGTACGAGCCTCTGGTCGACGATCAATGGCCACACAACCCCCATTTTTGTCGAAAATAGCCATGAACGACCATTTTCAATGACACTGAAGGCTAACACCTACGAATTTTTGACCAAGAAATAGTCTCCACCATAAATCCAAGAATGTGATTTATGGTAACGAAACATATGTGGGGTGAGGTGTACTACCCTCTGGTCGATGATCAATGGCCACACAACCTCCATTTTTTCTCGAAAATAGCCATTAATGAACATTTTCAATAATACCGAAAGTTAACACGTACGAATTTTTGCACAAGAAATTTCCTCCACCAGAAATCCAAGAATGTGATCTATGGCAAGGAAACATATGTGGGCTGAGGTGTACAAGCCTCTGGCCGATGATCAATGGCCACACAACCCCATTTTTGTCGAAAATAGCCATGAACGACCATTTTCAATAATACCGAAGGCTAACACCTACGAATTTTTGACCAAGAAATTGTCTCCACCAGAAATCCAAGAATGTGATCTATGGCAAGGAAACATATGTGGGGTGAGGTGTACGAGGCTCTGGTCGATGATCAATGGCCACACAACCCCCATTTTTGTCGAAAATAGCCATGAACGACCATTTTCAATAATACCGAGGGCTAACACCTACGGATTTTTTACCAAGAAATGGTCTCCACCAGAAATCCAAGAATATGATCTATGGAAAGGAAACATATGTGGGGTGAGGTGTACGAGCCTCTGGTCGATGATCAATTGCCACACAACCCCCATTTTTGTCAAAAATAGCCATGAACGACCATTTTCAATAACACATACGGATTTTTGACCAAGAAATGGTCTGCACTAGAAATCCAAGAATGCGATCTAAGGCAAGGAAGCATATGTGGGGTGAGGTGTATGGGCCTCTGGTCGATGATCAATGGCAACACAACCCCCATTTTTGTCGAAAATAGCCATGAACGACCATTTTGAATAATACCGAAGGCTAACACCTACGGATTTTTGACCAAGAAATGGTCTCCACTAGAAATCCAAGAATACAATCTATGGCAAGGAAACATATGTGGGGTGAGGTGCATGAACCTCTGGTCGATGATAAATGGCCACACAACCCCATTTTTGTCGAAAATAGCCATGAACGACCATTTTCAATAATACCGAAGGTTTTCAATAATACCGAAGGCTAACACCAACGGATTTTTGACCAAGAAATGGTCTCCACCAGAAATCCAAGAATGTGATCTATGGCAAGAAAACATATGTGGGGTGAAGTGTACGAGCCTCTGGTCGATGATCAATGGCCACACAACCCCCATTTTTGTCGAAAATAGCCATGAACGACCATTTTCAATGATATTGAAGGCTAACACCTACGCATTTTTGACCAAGAAATGGTCTCCACCAAAAATCCAAGAATGTGATCTATGATAAGGAAACATATGTGTAGTGTGGTGTATGAGCCTTTGGTCGAAGATCAATGGCCACACAACCCCCATTTTTGTCGAAAATAGCCATGAATGATCATTTTCAATAATACCGAAGGCTAACACATTCGGATTTTTGACCAAGAAATGGTCTCCACCAGAAATCCAAGAATGTTGTCTATGACATGGAAACATATGTGGGGTGAGGTGTACGAGCCCCTGGTCGATGATCAATGGCCACACAACCCCCATTTTTCTCGAAAATAGCCATGAACGACCATTTTCAATAATACCGAAGCATAATACATACGGATTTTGACCAAGAAATGGTCTCCACGAGAAATCCAAGAATGTGATCTATGGCAACGAAACATATGTGGGGTGAGGTGTACGAGCCTTTGGTCGATGATCAACGGACACACAACCCCCATTTTTGTCGAAAATAGCCATGAACGACCATTTTCAGTAATACCGATGGCTAACACCTACAGATTTTTGACCAAGAAATGGTCTCACCATAAATCCAAGAATGCGATCTATGGCAAGGAAACATATGTGGGGTGAGGTGTACGAGCCTCTGGTCGATGATCAATGGCAACACAACCCCCATTTTTGTCGAAAATAGCCATGGACGACCATTTTCAATAATACCAAAGGCTAACACATACGGATTTTTGACCAAGAAATGGTCTCCACCAAAAATCAAAGAATGTGATCAATGGCAAGGAAACAGATGTGGGGTGACGTGTACGAGCCTCTGGTCGATGATCAATGACCACACAACCCCCATTTTTGTCGAAAATAGCCATGAACGACCATTTTCAATAACATAGAAGGCTAACACGTACGGGTTTTTGACCAAGAAATGGTCTCCACCAGAAATCTAAGAATGTGATTTATGGCAAGGAAACATATGTGGGTTGAGGTATACGAGCCTCTGGTCGATGATCAATGGCCACACAACCCCCATTTTTGTCGAAAATAGCCATGAACGACCATTTTCAGTAATACCGAAGGCTAACACCTACGGATTTTTGAGCTAGAAATGGTCTCCACCATAAATCCAAGAATGTGATCTATGGCAAGGAAACATATGTGGGGTGAGCTGTACGAGCCTCTGATCAATGATCAATGGCCACACAACCCCCATTTTTGTCGAAAATAGCCATGAACGACCATTTTCAATAATACCGAAGGCTAACACCAACGAATTTTTGACCAAGAAATGGTCTCCACCATAAATCCAAGAATATGATCTTTGGCAAGGAAGCATATGTGGGGTGAGGTGTACGAGCCTCTGGTTGACGATCAATGGCCACACAACCCCCATTTTTGTCGAAAATAGCCATGAACGACCATTTTCAATGACACTGAAGGCTAACACCTACGAATTTTTGACCAAGAAATGGTCTCCACCATAAATCCAAGAATGTGATCTATGGCAACGAAACATATGTGGGGTGAGGTGTATGAGCCTCTGGTCGATGATCAACGGCCACACAACCCCCATTTTTGTCAAAAATATCCATGAACGACCATATTCAATGACACTGAAGGCTAACACCTACGGATTTTTGACCAAGAAATGGTCTCCACCATAGATCCAAAAATGTGATCGGATTTTTGCCCAAGAAATGGTCAACACCAGAAATCCAAGAATGTTATCTATGGCAAGGAAACATATGTGGGGTGAGGTGTACGAGCCTCTGGTCGATGATCAATGGCCACACAACCCCCATTTTTATCGAAAATAGCCATGAACGACCATTTTCAATAATACCGAACGCTAACACCTACGAATTTTTGAGCAAGAAATGGTCTCCACCATAAATCCAAGAATGTGATCTATGGCAAGGAAACATATGTGGGGTGAGGTGTACGAGCCTCTGGTCGATGATCAATGGCCACACAACCCCCATTTTTGTCGAAAATAGCCATGAACGACCATTTTCAATAATACCGAAGGCTAACACCAACGAATTTTTGACCAAGAAATGGTCTCCACCATAAATCCATGAATGTGATCTTTGGCAAAGAAGCATATGTGGGGTGAGGTGTACGTGCCTCTGGTCGATGATCAATGGCCACACAACCCCCATTTTTTTGAAAATAGCCATGAACGACCATTTTCAATGACACTGAAGGCTAACACCTACGAATTTTTGACCAAGAAATGGTCTCCACCATAAATCCAAGAATGTGATCTATGGCAACGAAACATATGTGGGGTGAGGTGTACGAGCCTCTGGTCGATGATCAATGGCCACACAACCCCCATTTTTGTCAAAAATATCCATGAACGACCATATTCAATGACACCGAAGGCTAACATCTACGGATTTTTGACCAAGAAATGGTCACCACCATAGATCCAAGAATGTGATCGGATTTTTGCCCAAGAAATGGTCACCACCAGAAATCCAAGAATGTTATCTAAGGCAAGGAAACATATGTGGGGTGAGGTGTACGAGCCTCTGGTGGATGATCAATGGCCACACAACCCCCATTTTTGTCGAAAATAGCCATGAACGACCATTTTCAATAATACCGAAGGTTAACACCTACGGATTTTTCACCAAGAAATGGTCTCCACCATAAATCCAAGAATGTGATCTATGGTAAGGAAACATATGTGGGGTGAGGTGTACGAGCCTCTGGTCGACGATCAATGGCCACACAACCCCCATTTTTGTCGAAAATAGCCATGAACGACCATTTTCAATGACACTGAAGGCTAACACCTACGAATTTTTGACCAAGAAATAGTCTCCACCATAAATCCAAGAATGTGATTTATGGTAACGAAACATATGTGGGGTGAGGTGTACTACCCTCTGGTCGATGATCAATGGCCACACAACCTCCATTTTTTCTCGAAAATAGCCATTAATGAACATTTTCAATAATACCGAAAGTTAACACGTACGAATTTTTGCACAAGAAATTTCCTCCACCAGAAATCCAAGAATGTGATCTATGGCAAGGAAACATATGTGGGCTGAGGTGTACAAGCCTCTGGCCGATGATCAATGGCCACACAACCCCATTTTTGTCGAAAATAGCCATGAACGACCATTTTCAATAATACCGAAGGCTAACACCTACGAATTTTTGACCAAGAAATTGTCTCCACCAGAAATCCAAGAATGTGATCTATGGCAAGGAAACATATGTGGGGTGAGGTGTACGAGGCTCTGGTCGATGATCAATGGCCACACAACCCCCATTTTTGTCGAAAATAGCCATGAACGACCATTTTCAATAATACCGAGGGCTAACACCTACGGATTTTTTACCAAGAAATGGTCTCCACCAGAAATCCAAGAATATGATCTATGGAAAGGAAACATATGTGGGGTGAGGTGTACGAGCCTCTGGTCGATGATCAATTGCCACACAACCCCCATTTTTGTCAAAAATAGCCATGAACGACCATTTTCAATAACACATACGGATTTTTGACCAAGAAATGGTCTGCACTAGAAATCCAAGAATGCGATCTAAGGCAAGGAAGCATATGTGGGGTGAGGTGTATGGGCCTCTGGTCGATGATCAATGGCAACACAACCCCCATTTTTGTCGAAAATAGCCATGAACGACCATTTTGAATAATACCGAAGGCTAACACCTACGGATTTTTGACCAAGAAATGGTCTCCACTAGAAATCCAAGAATACAATCTATGGCAAGGAAACATATGTGGGGTGAGGTGCATGAACCTCTGGTCGATGATAAATGGCCACACAACCCCATTTTTGTCGAAAATAGCCATGAACGACCATTTTCAATAATACCGAAGGTTTTCAATAATACCGAAGGCTAACACCAACGGATTTTTGACCAAGAAATGGTCTCCACCAGAAATCCAAGAATGTGATCTATGGCAAGAAAACATATGTGGGGTGAAGTGTACGAGCCTCTGGTCGATGATCAATGGCCACACAACCCCCATTTTTGTCGAAAATAGCCATGAACGACCATTTTCAATGATATTGAAGGCTAACACCTACGCATTTTTGACCAAGAAATGGTCTCCACCAAAAATCCAAGAATGTGATCTATGATAAGGAAACATATGTGTAGTGTGGTGTATGAGCCTTTGGTCGAAGATCAATGGCCACACAACCCCCATTTTTGTCGAAAATAGCCATGAATGATCATTTTCAATAATACCGAAGGCTAACACATTCGGATTTTTGACCAAGAAATGGTCTCCACCAGAAATCCAAGAATGTTGTCTATGACATGGAAACATATGTGGGGTGAGGTGTACGAGCCCCTGGTCGATGATCAATGGCCACACAACCCCCATTTTGTCGAAAATAGCCATGAACGACCATTTTCAATAATACCGAAGGCTAACACGTACGAATTTTTGACCAAGAAATGGTCTCCACCAGAAATCCAAGAATGTGATCTATGGCAAGGAAACATATTTGGGGTGAGGTGTACGAGCCTCTGGTCGATGATAAATGGCCACACAACCCCCATTTTTGATGAAAATAGCCATGAACGACCATTTTCAATAAAACCGAAGGCTAACACCTACTGATTTTTGACCAAGAAATGGTCTCCACCATAAATCGAAGAATGTGATCTATGGCAAGGAAACATATGTCGGGTGAGGTGTATGAGCCTCTGGTCGATGATCAATGGCCACACAACCCCCATTTTTGTCGAAAATAGCCATGAACGACCATTTTCAATAATACCGAAGGCTAACACCTACGGATTTTTTACCAAGAAATGATCTCCACCAGAAATCCAAAATGTGATCTATGGCAAGGAAACATATGTGGGGTGAGGTGTACGAGCCTTTGGTCGATGATCAATGGCCACACAATCCCCATTTTTGTCGAAAATAGCCATGAACGACCATTTTCAATGACACTGAAGGCTAACACCTACAGGTTTTTGACCAAGAAATGGTCTCCACCATAAATCCAAGAATGTGATCTATGGCAAGGAAACATATGTGGGGTGAGGTGTAAGGGCCTTTGGTCGATGATCAATGGCCACACAACGCCCATTTTTGTCGAAAATAGCGATCAACGACCATTTTCAATAATACCGAAGGCTAACACGTATGGATTTTTGACCAAGAAATGGTCTCCACCAGAAATCCGAGAATGTGATCTATGGCAAGGAAACATATGTGGGGTGAGGTGTACGAGCCTCTTGTCGATGATCAATGGCCACACAACCCCCATTTTTGTCGATAATAGCCATGAACGACCATTTTCAATGACACTGAAGGCTAACACCTACGGAATTTTGACCAAGAACTAGTCTCCACCATAAATCCAATAATGTGATCTATGGCAAGGAAACATGTGTGTAATGAGGTGTATGAGACTCTAGTCGAAGATCAATGGCCAAACAACCCCCATTTTTGTTGCAAATAGCCATGAATTACCATTTACAATAATACCGAATGTTAACACATTCAGATTTTTGCCCAAAAAATGGTCTCCACCAGAAATCCAAGAATGTGATCTATGGCAAGGAAACATATGTGGGGTGAGGTGTACGAGCCTCTGGTCGATGATCAATTGCCACACAACCCCCATTTTTGTCGAAAATAGCCATGAACGACCATTTTCAATGACACTGAAGGCTAACACCCACGGATTTTTGACCAAGAATTAGACTCCACCATAAATCCAAGAATGTGATCTATGCCAAGGAAACATATGTGTAGTGAGGTGTATGAGCCTCTGGTCAAATATCAATGGCCACACAACCCCCATTTTTGTCGAAAATAGCCATGAACGACCATTTTCAATAGTACAGAAGGCTAACACATTCGGATTTTTGACCAAGAAATGGTTTCCTCTAGAAATCAAAGAATGTGATCTATGCCAAGGAAACATATGTGGGGTGAGGTTTATGAGCCCCTGGTCGATGATCAATGGCCACCGAACCACCATTTTTGTCGAAAATAGCCATGAATGACCATTTTCAATAATACCGAAGGCTAACACGTACGGATTTTTGACCAAGAAATGGTCTCCACCAGAAATCCAAGAATGTGATCTATGGCAAGGAAATATATGTGGGGTGAGGTGTACGAGCCTCTGGTCGATGATAAATGGCCACACAACCCCCATTTTAGACGAAAATAGCCATGAACGACCATTTTCAATAAAACCGAAGGCTAATACCGACGGATTTTTGACCAAGAAATGGTCTCCACCAGAAATCCAAGAATGTGATCAATGGCTAGAAAACATAGGTGGGGTAAAGTGTACGAGCCTCTGGTCGATGATCAAAGGCCACACAACCCCCATTTTTGTCGAAAATAGCCATGAACGACCATTTTCAAATGACACGGAAGGCTAACACCTACGGATTTTTTACCAAGAAATGGTCTCCACCGTAAATCCAAGAATGTGATCTATGGCAAGGAAATATATGTGAGGTGAGGTGTACGAGCCTCTGGTCGATGATAAATGGCCACACAAGCCCCATTTTTGTCGAAAATAGCCATGAACGGCCATTTTCAATAATACCGAAGGCTAACACCTACGGATTTTTTTACCATGAAATGGTCTCCATCATAAATCCAAGAATGTGATCTATGGCAAGGAAACATATGTGGGGTGAGGTGTATGGGCCTCTGGTCGATGATCAATGGCCACACAACACCCATTTTTGTCGAAAATAGCGATCAACGACCATTTTCAATAATACCGAAGGATAACACGTATGGATTTTTGACCAAGAAATGGTCTCCACCAGAAATCCGAGAATGTGATCTATGGCAAGGAAACATATGTGGGGTGAGATGTACGAGCCTCTGGTCGATGATCAATGGCCACACAATCCCCATTTTTGTCGAAAATAGCCATGAACGACCATTTTCAATGACATTGAAGGCTAACACCTACGAAATTTTGGCCAAGAAATGGTCTGCACCATAAATCCAAGAATGTGATCTATGGCAAAGAAACATATGTGTAGTGAGGTGTATGAGCCTCTGGTCGAAGATCAATGGCCAAACAACCCCCATTTTTGTCGAAAATAGCCATGAATGACCATTTTCAATAATACTGAAGGCTAACACATTCAGATTTTTGCCAAGAAATGGTCTCCACCAGAAATTCAAGAATGTGATATATGGCAAGGAAACATATGTGGGGTGAGGTGTACGAGCCTCTGGTCGATGATCAATGGCCATACAACCCCCATTTTTGTCGAAAATAGCCATGAACGACCATTTTCAATGACACTGAAGGCTAACACCCACGGATTTTTGACCAAGAAAAGGTTTCCACCATAAATCCAAGAATGTGATCTATGGCAAGGAAACATATGTTTAGTGAGGTGTATGAGCCTCTGGTCGAATATCAATGGCCACACAACCCCCATTTTTGTCGAAAATAGCCATGAACGACCATTTTCAATAGTACCGAAGGCTAACACATTCAGATTTTTGACCAAGAAAATGGTCTCCACCAGAAATCAAAGAATGTGATCTATGGCAAGGAAACATATGTGGGGCGAGGTTTATGATCCTTTGGTCGATGATCAATGGCCACACAACCCCCATTTTTGTCGAAAATAGCCATGAATGACCATTTTCAATAATACCTAAGGCTAACACGTACGGATTTTTGACCAAGAAATGGTCTCCACCATAAATCCAAGAATGTGATCTATGGCAAGGAAACATATGTGAGGTGAGGTGTACCGGCCTCTGGTCGACGATAAATGGCCAAACAAACCCCATTTTTTATGAAAATAGCCATGAACGACCATTTTCAATAGTACCGAAGGCTAACACATTCGGATTTTTGACCAAGAAATGGTTTCCACCAGAAATCAAAGAATGTGATCTATGGCAAGGAAACATATGTGGGGTGAGGTTTATGAGCCCCTGGTCGATGATCAATGGCCACCGAACCACCATTTTTGTCGAAAATAGCCATGAATGACCATTTTCAATAATACCAAAGGCTAACACGTACGGATTTTTGACCAAGAAATGGTCTCCACCAGAAATCCAAGAATGTGATCTATGGCAAGGAAACATATGTGGGGTGAGGTGTACGAGCCTCTGGTCGATGATAAATGGCCACACAACCCCCATTTTAGACGAAAATAGCCATGAACGACCATTTTCAATAAAACCGAAGGCTAACACCGACGGATTTTTGACCAAGAAATGGTCTCCACCAGAAATCCAAGAATGTGATCAATGGCAAGAAAACATATGTGGGGTAAAGTGTACGAGCCTCTGGTCAATGATCAAAGGCCACACAACCCCCATTTTTGTCGAAAATAGCCATGAACGACCATTTTCAAATGACACGGAAGGCTAACGCCTACGGATTTTTTACCAAGAAATGGTCTCCACCGTAAATCCAAGAATGTGATCTATGGCAAGGAAATATATGTGAGGTGAGGTGTACGAGCCTCTGGTCGATGATAAATGGCCACACAACCCCCATTTTTGTCGAAAATAGCCATGAACGACCATTTTCAATAATACCGAAGGCTAACACCTACGGATTTTTTCACCAAGAAATGGTCTCCACCATAAATCCAAGAATGTGATCTATGGCAAGGAAACATATGTGGGGTGAGGTGTATGGGCCTCTGGTCGATGATCAATGGCCACACAACACCCATTTTTGTCGAAAATAGCGATCAACGACCATTTTCAATAATACCGAAGGCTAACACGTATGGATTTTTGACCAAGAAATGGTCTCCACCAGAAATCCGAGAATGTGATCTATGGCAAGGAAACATATGTGGGGTGAGATGTACGAGCCTCTGGTCGATGATCAATGGCCACACAACCCCCATTTTTGTCGAAAATAGCCATGAACGACCATTTTCAATGACACTGAAGGCTAACACCTACGAAATTTTGGCCAAGAAATGGTCTGAACCATAAATCCAAGAATGTGATCTATGGCAAAGAAACATATGTGTAGTGAGGTGTATGAGCCTCTGGTCGAAGATCAATGGCCAAACAACCCCCATTTTTGTCGAAAATAGCCATGAATGACCATTTTCAATAATACCGAAGGCTAACACATTTAGATTTTTGCCCAAGAAATGATCTCCACCAGAAATTCAAGAATGTGATATATGACAAGGAAACATATGTGGGGTGAGGTGTACGAGCCTCTGGTCGATGATCAATGGCCACACAACCCCCATTTTTGTCGAAAATAGCCATGAACGACCATTTTCAATGACACTGAAGGCTAACACCCACGGATTTTTGACCAAGAAAAGGTCTCCACCATAAATCCAAGAATGTGATCTATGGCAAGGAAACATATGTTTAGTGAGGTGTATGAGCCTCTAGTCGAATATCAATGGCTACACAACCCCCATTTTTTGTCGAAAATAGCCATGAACGACCATTTTCAATAGTACCGAAGGCTAACACATTCAGATTTTTGACCAAGAAAATGGTCTCCACCAGAAATCAAAGAATGTGATCTATGGCAAGGAAACATATGTGGGGCGAGGTTTATGATCCTCTGGTCGATGATCAATGGCCACACAACCCCCATTTTTGTCGAAAATAGCCATGAATGACCATTTTCAATAATACCTAAGGCTAACACGTACGGATTTTTGACCAAGAAATGGTCTCCACCATAAATCCAAGAATGTGATCTATGGCAAGGAAACATATGTGAGGTGAGGTGTACCAGCCTCTGGTCGACGATAAATGGCCACACAACCCCCATTTTTTATGAAAATAGCCATGAACGACCATTTTCAATAATATCGAAGGCTAACACCTACGGATTTTTGACCAAGAAAATGGTCTCCACCAGAAATCCAAGAATGTGATCTATGGCAAGGAAACATACGTGGTGTGAGGTGTATGGGCCTCTAGTCGATGATCAATGGCCACACAACGCCCATTTTTGTCGAAAATAGCGATCAACGACCATTTTCAATAATACCGAAGGTTAACACGTATGGATTTTTGACCAAGAAATGGTCTCCACCAGAAATCCGAGAATGTTATCTATGGCAAGGAAACATATGTGGGGTGAGGTGTATGAGCCTCTGGTCGATGATCAATGGCCACCCAACCCCCATTTTTGTCAAAAATAGCCATGAACGACCATTTTCAATAATACCGAAGGTTAACACCTACGGATTTTTGACCAAGAAATGGTCTCCACCAGAAATCCAAGAATGTGATCTATGGCAAGAAAAAATATGTGGGTGAGGTGTATGAGCCTCTGGTCGATTATCAATGGCCACACAACCCCCATTTTTTTCAAAAATAGCCATGAACGACCATTTTCAATGACACAGAAGGCTAACACCTACGGAATTTTGACCAAGAAATGGTCTCCACTATAAATCCAAGAATGTGATCTGTGGCAAGGAAACATATGTGTAGTGAGGTGTATGAGCCTCTAGTCGAATATCAATGGCCACACAACCCCCATTTTTGTCGAAAATAGCCATGAACGACCATTTTCAATACTAACGAAAGCTAACACATTTGGATTTTTGACCAAGAAATTGTCTCCACCAGAAATCAATAAATGTGATCTATGGCAAGCAAACATATGTGGGGTGAGGTTTACGAGCCTCTGGTCGATGATCAATGGTCACACAACCCCCATTTTTGTCGAAAATAGCCATTGTTGGGACCATGCTTCGTCGCCGAAGGTCCTGCAGGAAGAAACAGCTTCGGCTGAAGCTGTCCGCATGTGATAACCGAAGGTTGCTGTTCATGAAGCTTCGAAATTACAAACCGACTTAAAAGCAGAATGACCTTTTAGTCCATAAGTGTTTGAGTCATTGTTGTAAACTTTTATGAGGGGCATGATTGTAATTCCTCACAGGCTGTGTCCTGTGCCTATAAATAGTGAACAGTATTCCTTTACTGTTCACGCATTCCTGTAATTGCAATCGCATCACTCGGGAATTATTCTTTGTCAAGGCAGAGGTATAAATGTATCTAATATTTGAATTCATTAAGTTGATATAATATGAAAGTGATATCGTTCATTTATAATTTATTTGTTTTTGATGCTTCATATCTCACATTATTTTATATAATCTATTATAGTTCAATTACGAAGAAACAACCTTCGCATTTGTTCCATCCTTAACCTTCATCTGAAGTTCATTAAATCCTTAAGGGAATAATGCTTCAACGGACGAAGGGCATTACATTTAACATTTTATGTTGCCTTGTTCTTAATTCATAGCATTTGAGAACGAGTCCCCAACATTGGCGCCCACCTCCGGTGAACTCACTACCACTTTTCTGAGCTGATGGCTTCGTTCAATATTCAAGCTGGTGCTGCTTCGGTCCCGAAGCTGGTACTCCCGATAACAGGCGGATCATGTTCAGAACCAGCCAACAAGAAGCAGAAGAAGCAAGCACAGAGAAGGGTACAGCATGTCGGGGTGCAAGGACCCTTCATCATGTCAAGATGGTCTCACATTCCTATTACCTTCTCCCAATAGGATCTTCAACTCAAGGGTTACCCACACAATGATGCTATGGTTATCTCTTGTGTTATCAAAGGATTTCTGGTCCACAATGTTTTGGTTGATACAGGCAGTGCAGCTGATATCATATTTGCTAAGGCCTTCAGACAGATGCAAGAGCCCGAAGATAAAATTCTTGATGCCACACATCCCCTCTGTGGCTTCGGAGGAAGGCAGATTGTAGCACTCGGCAAAATCTCAATGTCAGTGGCCTTCGGATTCATCAACAACACAAGGACTGAACAAGTTATGTTTGATATCGTTGACATGGAGTACCCTTACAATGCAACCATTGGTCGTGGTACTCTTAACGCCTTCGAAGCAATTCTGCATCCAGCTTATCTTTGCATGAAGATACCTTCGGACCAAGGGCCCATTGCTATTCATGGAAGTCAAGAAGCTGCCAGAAGGGCCGAAGGAAATTGGACAGACTCAAAAGCAATCCATAATATAGATGGAACTGAAGCTTGTGAGCAATACAAGTTCAGAAGGGAAAAAGCTGCTTCGGCTGACCAGCCGAAACCCATGCTCTTATGTGAGGATATAGCAGAGCAGAAGGTGCTATTGGGATCTCAATTGTCCGAAGAGCAGGAGAAAACCTTGATAAGGTTTCTGTTCAACAATAAAGATGTTTTTGCTTGGTCAGCTAATGATCTTTGCGGAGTTAACAGGGATGTTATTGAGCACTCGCTCAATGTTGATCCATCCTTCAGACCCAGGAAACAGAGGCTTCGGAAGATGTCTGATGACAAGGCCGAAGGTGCTCGGAATGAAGTGAAAAGACTCCTTAGTGCCGGAGTTATTAGAGAGGTAAAATACCCAGAATGGTTGGCTAACACTGTTATGGTGAAGAAGGCCAATGGTAAATGGAGAATGTGTATCGATTTTACTGACCTTAATAAAGCCTGTCCGAAGGACGAGTTTCCGTTACCAAGGATAGATTCCTTAGTTGATGCAGCAGCTTCATCAGAGCTCATGAGTTTGCTGGATTGCTATTCAGGCTATCATCAAATATGGATGAAGAAGGAAGATGAACCAAAAACCAGCTTCATAACCCCTAGTGGGACATATTGCTACCTTCGGATGCCTGAGGGGCTTAAAAATGCTGGAGGAAGTTTCAGCAGGATGACAGTGAAGGTCCTTCACTCTTAGATAGGAAGGAATGTGCTAACTTATGTTGATGATATCATTGTAAAAAGCACGAAGCAAGATAATCACATTGCTGATTTGGAGGAGACCTTCGCTAATTTTAGACAGGCTGGTCTAAAGTTGAATCCAGAAAAATGTGTCTTCGGAGTAAAGAAGGGGAAATTTCTCGGTTGCCTAGTCTCAACAAAGGGAATCGAGGCTAATCCAAGCAAAATTGAAGCAATACATCGAATGGAGCCACCAAGTACAAAAAAGGGGGCTCAAAGATTGACAGGAAGGCTGGCATCTCTCAATAGATTCATATCCAGATCAGCAGAGAGAAACTTACCATTCTTCAAAGTGCTGAAGTCAGCCGAAGTCTTTCAATGGGGACCAATCCAGCAGAAGGCCTTTGAAGAGCTGAAACAGTATTTGATAGATATAACAACACTAACTCCACCTACGCCAGGGCTCCTTTGTTATTATATGTAGCAGCTTCGCACTCAGCGGTAAGTGCAGCACTTGTTCAGGAGAAGCTTGAAGGTCAAGTTAAGAAGCAAGCCCCAATATATTTCGTATCCGAGGTTCTTAGTTTATCAAAGAAAAATTATACAGAATTGGAGAAGGTACTATATGCTGTTTTGATGGCCTCCAGGAAGCTTCGGCACTATTTTCAAGCTTACAACATAATTGTTCCTTCTTCACAACCTCTGAAGGATATTATGAGAAATCGAGAAGCTACTGGAAGGATTGGAAAATGGGCTACAGAGCTCAATGAATTTTGTATTGATTATGTCCATAGATCTTCGATTCAGTCCCAGGCATTAGCAGACTTTATTGCTGACTGGACGCCAGGGGCTCAGGAGGAAGAAACAAATAAAGACGCCGAAGCATGGATAGTGTTTTGCGATGGGTCTTGGGGAACCTTCGGAGCAGGAGCGGCTGCTGTCTTGGTTTCACCTTCCAAATTTAAAACTTGTTATGTGGCAAGACTTTATTTTAGTTGCACAAATAACATCGCCGAGTATGAAGCTCTGCTTTTGGGTCTTCGGAAACTAAAGGCAATGGGAATCAGAAGGGCCATTCTTAAAACTGATTCTCAAGTTATTTCTGGTCATATTGACAAAAGTTACAAAGCAAGAGACCCGAAGCTTGAAAGGTATCTAGATACAGTCCGAAGGATTGAGGCTTCCTTCGAAGGTTTCTCTGTCAAAAATATTCCTCGTGGAGATAATGAATACGCTGAACTATTGGCTAAGTCAGCAGCCCAGGGGCTGCCTATACCTTCGGAAGTATTTTTTGAAACAATAAAAGCACCTTCGGTCGAGCTTCTTGAAAGAGCAATCCTCAACATATCCCCTGTTTATAGTGAAGATTGGAGAACTGAAATCATCTCTTTCCTTCAGGGTAATTTTCTTTCAGACGACGAAGCTTATAACAGGAGAATAGAAGCAAGAGCTCGACCATATGTCATAATAGAAGGGGAGTTATACAAGCGTGGGGTCTGTTCCCCATTGCTCAAGTGCTTATCCAGATCCGAAGGTATAGAATTAATGAAGGACATACATGCAGGTCTGTGTGGATCTCACATTGGATCTAGGCCCTTACTTGGGAAAATTTTTCGCCAAGGATTTTATTGGCCAAAGGCAGCTTCGGATGCAGCGGATTTAGTTCAAAAGTGCGAAGGTTGTCAGAAATGTGCAAGAGATCAAAAACAACCTTCGTCTTTAACTCAATTAATACAGCCCACTTGGCCATTGCAAAGGTGGGGTCTGGATTTGCTAGGTCCATTACCACCAGCACAGGGGAACTTAAGATATGTGGTGGTGGCAGTGGAATATTTTTCCAAATGGATTGAGGCGAAGCCCTTAGCCACAATCACTTCATTTACTATTCAAAAGTTTTTCTGGCAAAACATTGTTTGTCGCTTCGGAGTGCCGAAGGCTATCACTGTTGATAATGGAACACAGTTTGATTCTGAAGCCTTCAGAGAATTTTGTAATCAAATCGGCACGAAGATCCATTTTGCATCAGTCCGACACCCAGAGTCAAATGGACTTGTTGAAAGAGCCAATGGGATCATAATGACAGGAATAATGAAGTCAATCTTCAATCAGCCCAGGGGAAAGTGGCCAGACGAGTTAATCAAAGTGGTGTGGAGTCATAACACAACCATGTCAAGATCAACAGGCTTCACACCTTTTAAACTATTGTTTGGTGACGAAGCAATAACCCCAGAAGAGGCCAAAACAGGATCAATAAGGACAGTAGCTTCGGCAGAAGGCGAAAGCGAAGCTGATTGCTCTATAGAAAAAGATGCTATTGAAGGGATCAGACTTCAAGCTGTGGAAAACATCAATAAATATCAAGCTGAAACAATAAAATGGCGTGATAGAAAGGTCAAGCTGAAGAATATTGAACCAGGACACTTGGTACTTCGAAGAGTAGCTAACCCTGAAACAGTAGGCAAATTACAGCTGAAGTGGGAAGGCCCCTTTTTGGTAGTATCTTCGTCAAGACCTGGTTCCTACAGATTGAAGGATATGGACGGCAATGACATTCCTAGATCGTGGAATGCGGATGAACTTCGGCGATATTATGTTTAGTTTGATGTAATTTTTATATTCTTTTTTGTGGCACCCTTTTCCTTTCCAAAGGGGGAGAAAGGTTTTTAATGGGGCCACAACATGTAATTTTTCTTTTCCTTGTTTCAATTCTATAAGAGCGATATCCCCCAAAAATGTAAATGTAAAAGCTGAGAACGCACCTTTGAGTGCAAAGAAAAAGAAAAGAAAGCAGGGAGAAGCTCAAAAGTCGTTCCTAAGGGAATGCAGAGGTTACAGCGAAAAATAAACGCTGATTCCGCCGAAAGTAAAAGGCGAAGAAGCTCCTAAGGGAGGCTTACAGCGAAAAATAAACGCTGATTCCACCGAAAGTAAAAGGCGAAGAAGCTCCTAAGGGAGGCTTACAGCGAAAAGTCAACGCTGATACACCGAAAAGTAAACGGTGAAGCCGAAAAGTAAACGGCAAAAAGATTTTTATCATTCTTGAGGGGACGAAGGGTCATGCTTATGGTTTTTTGAACATGTGTCCTAATATTCATTTGCACATTACATGTCATCATGTAATTTGCATTCATAAACATCCATTTAGACATATATAGAATCATCATCATGCTACACAAAAGAAGACAGGTGCTTCAGAAATGAGGAAAAATTTCGAAGGAAATTTTTTTTTTCATGCTTCGTTGTGTACGAAAAGAAGGGAAGGTGTTTTTCGCCTTCGGCTCAAAAGAGAAGTTTCGTCCACAGCAAAGCAGACTGTATGCGGATAAGGGAGACATAATATATTACAAGGTATCTACAAATTTACATGAGTTGTTCCATAGCTATATTACAAGAGTTTCTCCAAGAATTTTTGCAGGAAAGCACATTATAAGCAATTTTAAGCTTCAGCTAAGGCTTCGTCTTCAGTTTTGTCAAACTTCAGCATTGTCAATCTTCATCTTCGTCATCCTGTATATACCAAACAACATAGTAAGAAAGGTACAAATTTCAAAGGAGAAGGTAAAAGTAACAAACATAAGTTTCTTACCGGCTTAAGATGGCTTCGAGCTTCGTCGCCTGCCATTTTCCGCCCGCCACTTACCCAGATCTGGGTCATGAATCTATTTCCGATGCTTCTGGCTAAGCTTGGGATATCTATCAAATCTGAAGCTGACAAGCTGAAGTTTGGTCTGTTCACAATGTTTCCATGCGTGCAGCCAGCCTTCAAAAAAGCAGCAGCTGTGCCCCGAGAAGCTACCAGGGCGCAGAAGTCGGCGTGCCCACCAATAACTTCGTCAAGGGCATCAACTTCGCCTTCAATATGTTCTAATGTCCTTGGCAGATTTTCAGCTGAAGGTGTAAATTTCGAAGAGCTAGCTCCGACAGAGTGAAACACGTCCTTCAGCCGCTGCACACATCGGATGCCGAAGCCCAAGCATTTCTCCTGAAGTTCTGTAAAGGATTTCTGCAAATTTGAGCACTTATCCACTTCAGTTTTTAGGTTTGCTTCAAGACATTTCTTTTCTTGCTCGAATTTTTCTGATTGTTGGAGCAATTCATTCTTTAATTTGTCATTCTCACTTTGAACTTCAGCCAAAGAGCCCTCCATGGTCTGAATAACAAAATCCTTCTTTTCTAATGCACCTTCGTGCTCTTTGACCATGATTTCAAGATCTTGGATTGTGAAATCTTTCTTTTTCAGATTGGCTTCGTGATTTTCAACTTTTTCAGCCAACTCTTGAATAACGGCTTTATTTTTCTCTTCCTCCAGATCTTGTTGCATTTTCAGAACCTTGATTAATAATATGCTCTGTCGAAATGATCTTCGTTAGAATACGACCCAAAAGTTAATAATAATAGTAATAAAATAACAAAAATATTCGTTACCTTGAAGTTAGCATAAAGCAAGCTTCCAGCGATGTGGTGACGTTGATAACGGCACAAGTCCGCTTCCAGCTTCAGCAAGCCAATGCTTTTGGAAAGGGTTCTAACAATTTTGGCCTCGGTGCGGTTCCGAAGGCATCTTAGTTTCCCTTCGTTGACCCCACCAAATAGCATAGCCCCTGATTTATATCCGCAAGATATGGCATATTTTTTCAACTCCTCTTTTTCGGCGTCTGTTAATTCTTGTCCGAGCAAATCTTGAAAGTTAAAATCTTCTTCTTCTGAAATTTCATCAATCTGCTCTTTCCCCTTCTCAGTTGCCGTATTCACTGCAGCCACAGTAGCTTCTTCTTCAGCCATCTTCAGGAGTATATTGTCAATAACCTCAAGTGTGGTTTCCAGGTTCGACTCTTCGGTAACCCCGGCTTCGACCCCGGTAGCTTCGGCTTCGCCGGTTTCAGCTTCAGTAGTTTTCATTCCAGTAGCTTCGGCTTCGGCAGTTTCAGCAAAAACAATTTTTGACACCGTTGCCGGTGGCGGCGTTTGATGGATCACATCTGTTACTTGAATAATTCTCCGCTTTTTTGGCTTCGCAGGACTTTCTGCTGCCGAAGCTGCCTTGTTCTTCTGAAAAAACTTCGTCAGTTCCAGTGCCAGTGGACTTAGCCTGATAGGCAAGGGTTCAGTCATTACCTTCATAATATCTTCTACTTCAACAGCAGAAGGAGAAGCAGGAGCATCTTCTTCTCGGACCGGCGTTTCCGGCTCTGGGGATGCACTTTTTCTCTTTCTTGTAGTGGCCACCTTCGGCTCAGGATTTAACTCTTCAGCGCTAAGATTTTCAGAATCTTTCTTTTTCTTTTTGGCTACCTTGACGACCTCTTCGTCAGTAGCGCTGGCAATCCTTTTTCACTTCGGGCCCCCAGCATCTCCGCCCAGTCGACCGTAGTCAGCGTATTCAAATCCTATGGCATCAAATACCCTGTTCAGCCTTCGTTTCGGCCGAGTGCCGAAGGCCGCTGTCATCAGTTGGTCCTCTTTTTTAGAGTAATTCCCAAGAATTTCATTACTCATTATTTCAATTGTATCAAGCCATTCTTGGCAGGGTACTTTAAAATATTTCTTGAATTTATAATGATAAGGTAGTCTGACAAGTTCCCCCTCTTTCTTTTCCCCTTTAAGCTTCGGCATTGTCCACTCTTTCATAGTTGGAAAAACTCTGAAGGCCAGGAATTCCTGCACTAAATCTCTAGTGCCAATATGCTCTGCAATAATTTTGAATTCGCCCAGTGCAGCCCAAGTTGGACCTTCTACTGCCATTTTGCACCGGGGTCTTGTTTCTCCGAAGATTAGTTCAAGAGGGCTCTGAACTAGCTTCTCTTTATCTTCATCAACTTTGACATAAAACCATTCTGATTTCCAGCCTGCCGGCCATTTGCTTCGGTAGCTGATCATGGGAAACTTCGTGGTTTTCCGATAAGCAAAATTATAGCAACCAAAATTTTCGTGCAATCCATCTTTTCTGGCTTTAGTTTGATAATGCAGCTCATGAACTCGACAGAAGCTTTCGGCAAACGGCTCCACCGCCTGGCTTCGGAGAGCCCAGATATAGACGCTGAGCCTGACAATTGCGTTGGGAGTTAGTTGGTGAAAGTAGATACCAAATCTTTGCAGCACATCAGAGATCATCCTATTTAAAGGGAATCTCAACCCAGCTTTTAGGAAGCTCTTGAAAATGACTATTTCATCCTTTTCTGGCTTCGGGGTAGTTTCTTCCCCCCTGAAGCGAAGTAGCTTCTTCTCATTCTCACTGAAATAACCCGACTTCACCATCTTGGAGAAATCAGCCTTGGATACAGTCGACTTTCCGAAGTCCAAGTGGCTAGGCTTGCTTGGCACGACAATATGATAATCATCATCGGAATCAGCTTCCTCAATATTTCCTTCTTCCGCTTCAACGGCAACTTGTTCTGTCTCGGCAACAGTCTGCTCTGTCTCGGCAGTACGGATTCCTTCTGAGGTCACCAGTCTGGATCGTTGCATCGCTTCGGAGATAGGAACAGTCTCCGCTCCTTCGGCTTCGCCTCCCTCACGCTCAACTCTAGCGGTAGAGCGCACTCTGGCCATTTAATTCTGAATTTCTTGGGAACTAAAAACTTTTTCTTCCGAAGCTTTTTCTTCTGACGAAGTAGGCTTTAAACCAGAGCTTCGTCTGATTGCGAGAGTCAAGCTTCGGCTATGGTTAAAAATTTTGGCAGCAAAACAGTGCAATAGCAATGAATGCTGCGGTAACTTCACACCTACCCGTCTGTTTATATAGTGCTGCAGGTAAGAAGGTGAATCGTCAGGATTTTTACACCAGGCAAACAGCTGCTTACACCCACTGCGCGGTGGACCGCAAAGACCAAATAGTAACCCTGCAGGGTGGGACCGCTACGCGCTCGGAAACTGAATCGTTTCTCGACAACGAGCTCAGGGAAGGTGTTTTTCGGACCTTCGGCTTCCTGAAGCCTAAGAGACTTTTTTCACGGATCAAGCTCGTTACGAAAAACAATCTAGCACCGCGAAGGGGCTACTGTTGGGACCATGCTTCGTCGTCGAAGGTCCTGCAGGAAGAAACAGCTTCGGTTGAAGCTGTCCGCACGTGATAACCGAAGGTTGCTGTTCATGAAGCTTCGGAATTACAAACTGACTTAAAAGCAGAATGACCTTTTAGTCCATAAGTGTTTGAGTCGTTGTTGTAAACTTTTATGAGGGGCATGATTGTAATTCCTCACAGGCTGTGTCCTGTGCCTATAAATAGTGAACAGTATTCCTTTACTGTTCACGCATTCCTGTAATTGCAATCGCATCACTCGGGAATTATTCTTTGTCAAGGCAGAGGTATAAATGTATCTAATATTTGAATTCATTAAGTTGATATAAAATGAAAGTGATGTCGTTCATTTATAATTTATTTGTTTTTGATGCTTCATATCTCACATTATTTTATATAATCTATTATAGTTCAATTACGAAGAAACAACCTTCGCAATTGTTCCATCCTTAACCTTCGTCCGAAGTTCATTAAATCCTTAAGGGAATAATGCTTCAGCGGACGAAGGGCATTACATTTAACATTTTATGTTGCCTTGTTCTTAATTCATAGCATTTGAGAACGAGTCCCCAACAGCCATGAATGACCATTTTCAATAATACCGAAGGCTAACACGTACGGATTTTTGACCAAGAAATGGTCTCCACCAGAAATCCAAGAATGTGATCTATGGCAAGGAAACATATGTGGGGTGAGGTGTACGAGCCTCTGGTCGATGATAAATGGCCACACAACCCCCATTTTAGTCAAAAATAGCCATGAACGACCATTTTTCAATAATACCAAAGGCTAACACTAACGGATTTCTGACCAAGAAATGGTCTCCACCAGAAATCCAAAATGTGATCTATGGCAAGGTAACATATGTGGGGTGAGGTGTACGAGCCTTTGGTCGATGATCAATGGCCACACAACCCCCATTTTTGTCGAAAATAGCCATGAACGACCATTTTCAATGACACTGAAGGCTAACACATACAGATTTTTGACCATTTTTCAATAATACCAAAGGCTAACACTAACGTATTTCTGACCAAGAAATGGTCTCCACCATAAATCCAAGAATGTGATCTATGGCAAGGAAACATGTGTGGGGTGAGGTGTATGGGCCTCTGGTCGATGATCAATGGCCACACAACACCCATTTTTGTCGAAAATAGCGATCAACGACCATTTTCAATAATACCGAAGGCTAACACGTATGGATTTTTGACCAAGAAATGGTCTCCACCAGAAATCCGAGAATGTGATCTATGGCAAGGAAACATATGTGGGGTGAGATGTACGAGCCTCTGGTCGATGATCAATGGCCACACAACCCCCATTTTTGTCGAAAATAGCCTTGAACGACCATTTTCAATGACACTAAAGGCTAACACCTGCGAAATTTTGGCCAAGAAATGTTCTGCACCATAAATCCAAGAATGTGATCTATGGCAAGGAAACATATGTGTAGTGAGGTGCATGAGCCTCTGGTCGAAGATCAATGGCCAAACAACCCCCATTTTTGTCGAAAATAGCCATGAATGACCAATTTCAATAATACCGAAGGCTAATACATTCAGATTTTTGCCCAAGAAATGGTCTCCACCATAAATCCAAGAATGTGATATATGGCAAGGAAACATATGTGGGGTGAGGTGTACGAGCCTCTGGTCGATGATCAATGGCCACACAACCCCCATTTTTGTCGAAAATAGCCATGAACGACCATTTTCAATGACACTTAAGGCTAACACCCACGGATTATTGACCAAGAAAAGATCTCCACCATAAATCCAAGAATGTGATCTATGGCAAGGAAACATATGTGTAGTGAGGTGTATGAGCCTCTAGTCGAATATCAAAGGCCACACAACCCCCATTTTTGTCGAAAATAGCCATGAACGACCATTTTCAATAGTACCGAAGGCTAACACATTCAGATTTTTGACCAAGAAAATGGTATCCACCAGAAATCAAAGAATGTGATCTATGGCAAGGAAACATATGTGGGGCGAGGTTTATGAGCCTCTGGTCGATGATCAATGGCCACACAACCCCCATTTTTGTCGAAAATAGCCATGAATGACCATTTTCAATAATACCTAAGGCTAACACGTACGGATTTTTGACCAAAAATGATCTCCACCATAAATCCAAGAATGTGATCTATGGCAAGGAAACATATGTGAGGTGAGGTGTACCAGCCTCTGGTAGATTATAAATGGCCACACAACCCCCATTTTTTATGAAAATAGCCATGAACGACCATTTTCAATAATACCGAAGGCTAACACCTACGGATTTTTGACCAAGATATGGTCTCCACCAGAAATCCAAGAATGAGATCTATGGCAAGGAAACATACGTGGGGTGAGTTGTATGAGCCTCTGGTCGATGCTCAATGGCCACACCACCCACATTTTTGTCGAAAATAGCCATGAACGACCATTTTCAATAATACCGAAGGCTAACACCTACGGATTTTTTACCAAGAAATGGTCTCCACCAGAAATCCAAAATTTGATCTATGGTAAGGAAACATATGTGGTGAGAGGTGTATGGGCCTCTAGTCGATGATCAATGGCCACACAACGCCCATTTTTGTCGAAAATAGCGATCAACGACCATTTTCAATAATACCGAAGGCTAACACGTATGGATTTTTGACCAAGAAATGGTCTCCACCAGAAATCCGAGAATGTTATCTATGGCAAGGAAACATATGTGGGTGAGGTGTATGAGCCTCTGGTCGATGATCAATGGCCACACAACCCCCATTTTTGTCAAAAATAGCCATGAACGACCATTTTCAATAATACCGAAGGCTAACACCTACAGATTTTTGACCAAGAAATGGTCACCACCAGAAATCCAAGAATGTGATCTATGGCAAGAAAAAATATGTGGGTGAGGTGTATGAGCCTCTGGTCGATGATCAATGGCCACACAACCCCCATTTTTGTCAAAAATAGCCATCAACGTCCATTTTCAGTGACACAAAAGGCTAACACCTACGGAATTTTGACCAAGAAATGGTCTCCACCATAAATCCAAGAATGTGATCTGTGGCAAGGAAACATATGTGTAGTGAGGTGTATGACCCTCTGGTCGAATATCAATGGGCACACAACCCCCATTTTTGTCGAAAATAGCCATGAACGACCATTTTCAATAGTACCGAAGGCTAACACATTTGGATTTTTGACCAAGAAATGGTCTCCACCAGAAATCAAAAAATGTGATCTATGGCAAGCAAACATATGTGGGGTGAGGTTTACGAGCCTCTGGTCGATGATCAATGGCCACACAACCCCCATTTTTGTCGAAAATATCCATGAATGACCATTTTCAATAATACCGAAGGCTAACACGTACGGATTTTTGACCAAGAAATGGTCTCCACCAGAAATCCAAGAATGTGATCTATGGCAAGGAAACATATGTGGGGTGTGGTGTACGAGCCTCTGGTCGATGATAAATGGCCACACAACCCCCATTTTAGTCAAAAATAGCCATGAACGACCATTTTTCAATAATACCAAAGGCTAACACTAACGGATTTCTGACCAAGAAATAGTCTCCACCAGAAATCCAAGAATGTGATCTATGTTAAGAAAACATATGTGGGGTGAAGTGTACGAGCCTCTGGTCGATGATCTATGGCCACGCAACCCCCATTTTTGTCGAAAATAGCCATGAACGACCATTTTCAATGACACTTAAGGCTAACACCTACGGATTTTTCACCAAGAAATGGTCTCCACCATAAATCCAAGAATGTAATCTATGGCAAGGAAACATATGTGTAGTGAGGTGTATGATCCTCTGGTCGAAGATCAATGGCCACACAACCCCCATTTTTGTCGAAAATAGCCATGAATGACCATTTTCAATAATACCGAAGGCTAACACATTCGGATTTTTGCCCAAGAAATGGTCTCCACCAGAAATCCAAGAATGTGATCTATGGCAAGGAAACATATGTGGGGTGAGGTGTACGAGGCTCTGGTCGATGATCAATGGCCATACAACCCCCATTTTTGTCGAAAATAGCCATGAACGACCATTTTCAATGACACTGAAGGCTAACACCTACGGATTTTTTACCAAGAATTGGTCTCCACCATAAATCCAAGAATGTGTTCTATGGCAAGGAAACATATGTGTAGTGAGGTGTATGAGCCTCTGGTCGAATATAAATGGCCACACAACCCCCATTTTTGTCGAAAATAGCCATGAACGACCATTTTCAATAGTACCGAAGGCTAACACATTCGGATTTTTGACCAAGAAATGGTCTCCACCAAAAATCAAAGAATGTGATCTATGGCAAGGAAACATATGTGGGGTGAGGTTTACAAGCCTCTGGTCCATGATCAATGGCCACACAACCCCCATTTTTGTCGAAAATAGCCATGAATGACTATTTTCAATAATACCGAAGGCTAACACGTACGGATTTTTGACCAAGAAATGGTCTCCACCAGAAATCCAAGAATGTGATCTATGGCAAGGAAACATATGTGGGGTGAGGTGTACGAGCCTCTGGTCGATGATCAATGGCCAGACAACCCCCATTTTGTCGAAAATAGCCATGTACGACCATTTTCAATAATACCGAAGGTTAACACGTACGGATTTTTGACCAAGAAATGGTCTCCACCAGAAATCCAAGAATGCAATCTATGGCAAGGAAACATATGTGGGGTGAGGTGTATGAGCCTCTGGTCGATGATAAATGGCCACACAACCCCCATTTTTGTCGAAAATAGCCATGAACTACCATTTTCAATAATACCGAAGGCTAACTCCAACGAATTTTTGACCAAGAAATGGTCTCCACCAGAAATCCAAGAATGTGATCTATTGCAAGGAAACATAAATGGGGTGAGGTGTACGAGCCTCTGGCCGATGATAAATGGCCATACAACACCCATTTTGGTCGAAAATAGCCATGAACGACCATTTTCAATAGTACCGAAGGCTAACACATTCGGATTTTTGACCAAGAAATGGTCTCCACCAGAAACCCAAGAATGTGATCTATGGCAAGGAAACATATGTGGGGTGAGGTGTACGAGCCTCTGGTCGATGATCAATGGCCACTCAACCCCCATTTTGTCGAAATAGCCATGAATGACCATTTTCAATAATACCGAAGGCTAACATGTACGAATTTTTGACCAAGAAATGGTCTCCACCAGAAATCCAAAAATGTGATCTATGGCAAGGAAACATATGTGGGGTATGGTGTATGAGCCTCTGGTTGATGATAAATGGCCACACAACCCCCATTTTTGATGAAAATAGCCATGAACGACCATTTTCAATAATACCGAAGGCTAACACCTACAGATTTTGACCAAGAAATGGTCTCCACCAAAAATCCAAGAATGTGATCTATGGCAAGGAAACATATCTGGGGTGAGGTGTATGAGCCTCTGGTCAATGATCAATGGCCACACAACCCCCATTTTTTTCAGAAATAGCCATGAACGACCATTTTCAATAATACCGAAGGCTAACACCTAGGGATTTTTGAACAAGAAATGATCTCCACCAGAAATCCAAGAATGTGATCTATGGCTAGGAAACATTTCTGGGGTGAGGTGTACGAGCCTCTGGTCGATGATCAATGGCCACACAACCCCCATTTTTGTCGAAAATAGCCATGAACGACTATTTTCAATGACACTGAAGGCTAACACCTACGGAATTTTGACCAAGAAATGGTCTCCACAATAAATCCTAGAATGTGATCTATGGGAAGGAAACATATGTGTAGTGAGGTGTATGAGCCTCTGGTCGAATATCAACGGCCACACAACCCCCATTTTTGTCAAAAATAGCCATGAACGACCATTTTCAATAGTACCGAAGGCTAACACATTCGGATTTTTGACCAAGAAATGGTATGCACCAGAAATCAAAGAATGTGATATATGGCAAGGAAACATATGTGGGGTGAGGTTTACGAGCCTCTGGTCGATGATCAATGGCCACACAACCCCCATTTTTGTCGAAATAGCATGAATGACCATTTTCAATAATACCGAAGGCTAACACGTATGGATTTTTGACCAAGAAATGGTCTCCACTTAGAAATCCAAGAATGTGATCTATGGCAAGGAAACATATGTGGGGTGAGGAGTATGTGCCTCTGGTCGATGACAAATGGCCACACAACCCCCATTTTAGTCAAAACTAGCCATGAACGACCATTTTCAATAATACCGAAGGCTAACACCAACGTATTTTTGACCAAGAAATGGACTCCACCAGAAATCCAAGAATGATCTATGGCAAGAAAACATATGTGGGGTGAAGTGTACGAGCCTCTGGTTGATGATCAATGGCCACACAACCCCCATTTTTGTCGAAAATAGCCATGAATGACCATTTTCAATGACTCTGAAGGCTAACACCTACGGATTTTTGACCAAGAAATGGTCTCCACCATAAATCCAAGAATGTGATCTATGGCAAGCAAACAAATGTGTAGTGAGGTGTATGAGCCTCTGGTCAAAGATCAATGGCCACACAACCCCCATTTTTGTCGAAAATAGCCATGAAT
This sequence comes from Zea luxurians, assembly GCA_029449295.1. Taxonomy (NCBI): domain Eukaryota; kingdom Viridiplantae; phylum Streptophyta; class Magnoliopsida; order Poales; family Poaceae; genus Zea; species Zea luxurians. Next base: position 660,033 of record JAOPSE010000161.1, read on the forward strand.
GACCATTTTCAATAATACCGAAGGCTAACACATTCGGATTTTTGCCCAAGAAATGGTCTCCACCAGAAATCCAAGAATGTGATCTATGGCAAGGAAACATATGTGGGGTGAGGTGTACGAGGCTCTGGTTGATGATGAATGGCCACACAACCCCCATTTTATCGAAAATAGCCATGAACAAACTATTTTCAATAATACCGAAGGCTAACAAGTACGAATTTTTGACCAAGAAATGGTCTCCACCAGAAATCCAAGAATGTGATCTATGGCAAGGAAACATATGTGGGGGGAGGTGTACGAGCCTCTGGTCGATGATAAATGGCCACACAACACCCATTTTTGATGAAAATATCCATGAACGACCATTTTCAATAATACCGAAAGCTAACACCTAAGGATTTTTGACCAAGAAATGGCCTCCACCAAAAATCCAAGAATGTGATCTATGGCAAGGAAACATATGTGGGGTGAGGTGTATGAGCCTCTGGTCGATGATCAATGGCCACACAACCCCCATTTTTGTCAAAAATAGCCATGAACGACCATTTTCAATAATACCGAAGGCTAACACCTACGGATTTTTTTACCAAGAAAAGGTCTCCACTAGAAATCCTAGAATGTGATCTATGACAAGGAAACATATGTGGGGTGAGGTGTACGATCCTCTGGTCGATGATCAATGGCCACACAACCCCCATTTTTGTCAAAAATAGCTATGAACGACCATTTTCAATGATACTGAAGGCTAACACCTACGGATTTTTGACCAAGAAATGGTCTCCACCAGAAATCCAAGAATGTGATCTATGGCAAGGAAACATATGTGGGGTAAGGTGTATGAGCCTCTGGTCGAATATCAATGGCCACATAACCCCCATTTTTGTCGAAAATAGCCATGAACGACCATTTTCAATAGTACCGAAGGCTAACACATTCGGATTTTTGACCAAGAAATGGTCTCCACCAGAAATCAAAGAATGTGATATATGGCAAGGAAACATATGTGGGGTGAGGTGTACGAGCCTCTGGTGGATGATTAATTGCCACACAACCCCCATTTTTGTCGAAAATAGCCGTGAATGACCATTTTCAATAATACCAAAGGCTAACACGTACGGATTTTTGACCAAGAAATGGCCTGCATTAGAAATCCAAGAATGTGCTCTATGCCAAGGAAACATATGTGGGGTGAGGTGTACGAGCCTCTGGTTGATGATAAATGGCCACACAACCCCCATTTTTGTCGAAAATAGCCATAAACGACCATTTTCAATAACACCGAAGGCTAACATGTACGGATTTTTGACCAAGAAATGGACTCCACCAGAAATCCAAGAATGTGTTCTATGGAAAGGAAACATATGTGGGGTGAGGTGTACGAGCCTCTGGTCGATGATAAATGGCCACACAACCCCCATTTTTGATGAAAATAGCCATGAACGACCATTTTCAATAATACCGAAGGCTAACACCTACGGATTTTTGACCAAGAAATGGTCACCACCAGTAATCCAAGAATGTGATCTATGGCAAGGAAACATATGTGGGGTGAGGTGTATGAGCCTCTGGTCGATGATCAATGGCCACAAAACCCCCGTTTTTTGTCGAAAATAGCCATGAACGGCCATTTTCAATAATACCGAAGGCTAACACCTACAAATTTTTGACCAAGAAATGGTCTCCACTAGAAATCCATGAATATAATCTATGGCAAGGAAACATATGTGGGGGGATGTGTACGAGCCTCTGGTCGATGATCAATGGCCACACAACCCCCATTTTTGTCGAAAATAGCCATGAATGACCATTTTCAATGACACAGAAGGGTAACACCTATGGATTTTTGACCAAGAAATGGTCTCCACCATAAATCCAAGAATGTGATCTATGGCTAGAAAACATATGTGTAGTGAGGTGTATGAGCCTCTGGTCGAATATCAATGGCCACACAACCCCCATTTTTGTCGAAAATAGCCATAAATGACCATTTTCAATAGTACCGAAGGCTAACACATTCGGATTTTTGACCAATAAATGGTCTCCACCAGAAATCTAAGAATGTGATATATGGCAAGGAAACATATGTGGGGTGAGGTTTACGAGCCTGTAGTCGATGATCAATGGCCACACAACCCCCATTTTGTCGAAAATAGCCATGAACGACCATTTTCAATAGTACCGAAGGCTAACACATTCAGATTTTTGACCAAGAAATGGTCTCCACCAGAAATCAAAGAATGTGATCTATGGCAAGGAAACATATGTGGGGTGAGGTTTACGATCCTCTGGTTGATGATCCATGGCCACACAACCCCCATTTTTGTCGAAAATAGCCATGAATCACCATTTTCAATAATACCAAAGGCTAACACGTACGGATTTTTGACCAATAAATGGTCTCCACCAGAAATCCAAGAATGTGATCTATGCCAAGGAAACATATTTGGGGTGAGGTGTACGAGCCTCTGGTCGATGATAAATTGCCACACAACCCCCATTTTTGTCGAAAATAGCCATGAACGACCATTTTCAATAATACCGAAGGCTAACACGTACGAATTTTTGACCAAGAAATGGACTCCACCAGAAATCCAAGAATGTGTTCTATGGCAAGGAAACATATGTGGGGTGAGGTGTACGAGCCTCTGGTCGATGATAAATGGCCACACAACCCCCATTTTTGATGAAAATAGCCATGAACGACCTTTTTCAATAATACCGAAGGCTAACACCTACGAATTTTTGACCAAGAAATGGTCTCCACCAGTAATCCAAGAATTTGATATATGGCAAGGAAACATATGTGGGGTGAGGTGTATGTGCCTCTGGTCGATGAACAATGGCCACACAACCCCCGTTTTTGTCGAAAATAGCCATGAACGACCATTTTGAATAATACCGAAGGCTAACACCTACGGATTTTTGACCAAGAAATGGTCTCCACCAGAAATCCAAGAATATGATCAATGGAAATGGTCTCCACCAGAAATCCAAGAATATGATCTATGGAAAGGAAACATATGTGGGGTGAGGTGTAAGAGCCCCTGGTCGATGATCAATGGCCACACAACCCCCATTTTTGTTGAAAATAGCCGTGAACGACCATTTTCAATGACACAGAAGGCTAACACCTATGGATTTTTGACCAAGAAATGGTCTCCACCATAAATCCAAGAATGTGATCTATGGCAAGGAAAAATATGTGGTGTGAGGTTTACGAGCCTCTGTTCGATGATCAATGGCCACACAACCCCCATTCTTGTCAAAAATAGCCATGAACGGCCATTTTCAATAGTACTGTTGGAGACTTGCTCTCAAATGCTATGAATCAAGAGCAAGGCAACATAAAATGTTAAATAATAACGCCCTTCGTCCTTAAAACATTATTCCCTTCGGGATAATGAATCTTGGACGAAGGTTGATAAGAGTATGATTACGAAGTTGAACCTTCGTAATCATATTTCAATAGGCATTTATAAGATAATACAAAAAGGTATAATATGAGTAAATAAATCATATACTAATTATATTATATTTATTTACTATATTAAATCATCAAATACAATAATACCTATGCCTTGGCAAAGGTTGAATTCCGAGAGATGCGATTGCAATTCAGAATGCGTGAACAGTAATGGAATACTGTTCACTATTTATAGACACAGGACGCAGCCTGTGAAGAATTACAAGTATGCCCCTTACAAAAGCTTTCAACATTGACTCAGACCTTTATGGACTAAAAGGTCATTCTATGTTTAAGTCGGTTTGTAATGACGAAGCTTCACGAAGAGGACCCTTCGGCTATCTTATGCTAACAGCTTCAGCCGAGGACCACTTCTTTCTATAAGACCTTCGGCGACGAAGCATAGACCCAACAGTAGCCCCTTTCGCGGTGCTAGATCGTTTTTCGTAACGAGCTTGATTCGTGAAAAAAGTCTCTTAAGCTTCGGAGCGCCGAAGGTCTGAAAAAACACCTTCCCTGAGCTCGTTCCCGAGAAACGATTCCATCTTCCAGCGTATAGCGGTCCCACCTTGCAGAGTTACTGTTCGGTCTCTGCGGTCCACCACGCAGCGAGTGCGAGCGGGTGTCCGCCTGGTGTAAAAATTCTGGCGCTTCGCCTTCTTACCTGCAGCACTATATAAACAGACGAGTAGGTGTGAAGTTATCACAGCATTCATTGCTATTTGCACTGTTTCGCTGCCAAAATTTTTAGCCATCGCCGAAGCTTGACTCTAGGAATCGAACGAAGCTCCAGCTTGAAGCTTGCTTCGTCCAGAAAAACTTCGGAAGAAAGATATTTTTAAATTCCACAATTTCAGATTTAAATGGCCAGATTGCGTTCGACTGCTAGGGTTGAGCGTGAGGGAGGCGAAATTGAAGCTTCGGAGACTGTCCCTATCTCTGAAGCAATGCGACGTTCCGGGCTGGTAACTACAGAAGAAAACCCTACTGCTGAAACAGAACAAACAACTGCTGTAGTAGAAGAAGAAAACACTGAAGAAACTGATCCTGAAGATGATTCTCATATTGCCGTGCCAAGCAAGCCCAGCCATTTGGACTTTGGCAAGTCAACTGTTTCCAAGGCTAACTTCCCCAAAATGGTGAAGTCGGGTTATTTTACTGAAAATGAGAAGAAGTTGCTTCGCTTTGGGGGGGAAGAAACTACCCCGAAGCCAGAAAAAGATGAAATAGTCATTTTCAAGAGCTTCTTGAAGGCTGGATTAAGATTTCCTTTAAATAGGATAATTTCTAGCGTGCTAGATCAATTTGGTATCTACTTTCACCAGCTAACTCCTAATGCGATTGTCAGGCTTAGCGTATACATCTGGGCTCTCCGAAGCCAGGCGATGGAACCATTTGCCGACAGCTTTTGTCGAGTTCATGAACTACACTACCAAACGAAAGCCAGAAAAGACGGATTGCATGAAAATTTTGGTTGCTATAACTTTGCTTATCGGAAAACCACGAAGCTTCCCGTGATTAGCTACCGAAGCAAATGGCCGGCAGGCTGGAAATCAGAGTGGTTTTACGTCAAGGTTGACGAAGATAAAGAGAAGCTGGTTCAGAGCCCTCTTGAATTAACTTTCGGAGAAACAAGACCTCGATGCAAAATGACATTAGATGGTCCAACTTTGGCCGCGCTGAGCGAATTCAAGATTATTGCAGAACATATTGGAACTAGGGATCTAGTGCAAGAATTCCTATCCTTCAGGGTTTTTCCTACCTCAAAAGAATGGGAAATGCCGAAGCTACAGGGGGAGAAGAAAAAAGGGGAACTTGTCCGGTTGCCCTACTATTATAAGTTCAAGAAATACTTTAAAAAACCTTGCCAAGAGTGGTTGGAAACAATTGAATTCATGTGTAATGAAATACTTGGCAACTATTCCAAAAAAGAAGATCAATTGATGACCGCGGCCTTCGGCACCCGTCCGAAGCGGAGACTAAACCGAGTGCTGGACGCCCTGGGCTTCGAATACCCTGATTACGAAAATCTGAACAAAGGCGCCGAAGGCCAAAAAAGGAAAAGGACAACTGCAGCCTCAAATGAAGATGAAAAAGAACTACCAAAAAAGAAATTTCCGAAGGAGAAAAAAGCGTCCTCTCCGAAGCGTAACATATCCGACGAAGAAGAAACCCCCGCATCACCCTCTGCCGCTGTCGTTGAGGAAATTCTGAAGGTAATGACTGAATCCTTACCTGCAAAGCTAAGTCCACTGGGGCCCCATCTGACAAAGTTTTTTCAGAAGGACAAGGAGCCCGAAAAATCAAAGAAGATAATCAAGGCAAAGAAACAAAGAATTATCACTGTGACAGAGGTAATTGACAAGACACCGCCAAGAGCTTCAGCCTAGAAAACACCGGCGGCTGCAGAGGGGACAGATATTGAAATTGCACCTTCGGAGGCCGCAGCTGCCGAAGCTGCCTCAGCTGAAGATTTGAACCTGGAAAGCACAATTGAACATATTGATCAAATACTGCTAGACATGGCTGCAGAAGAAGCTACCACTGCTGCCGAAGAGGCCGTGACCACAACGTCGAAGAAAGGATAAGGAATTGCTGATGAAGCTTCAGAAAACGAAGACTTCATGTTCCAGAATTTAGTTGGAGGACAACTATCAAAAGCTGAAATAGAAGAGCTTAGAGAGTATGCCAAATCCTGTGGATACAAACCTGGGGCACTCCTCTTCGGAGGCGTTGATGATGAGAAATTAGAGTGTATTCGAGATCAAACAGGGGCCAAAGTTATCAGTACTCTGTCCAAGAGTATCGGCTTCCCGAAGCTAGAAACAGACATCAGCCGCTACCGACGACAACATATCGTTGGTAGCTTGTTTTATTCCAACTTCAAGGTGAACTACTTGTCCCTTAACTTTTATTGTTTCTAATTGTAAAAACATGTCTGACGAAGGTTGTTTCCGTGCAGAGTATGCTATTGAGCAAAGCCTTGCAAATGCAACAAGATTTTGAAGATAAGAAGCATGAAGTTATAATTGAAAATTTGGAAAGCAGAATAAAGGAACAATCAGATGCTTTCGAGAAAAAGAACTTTGAACTCCAGGCAACCGAAGATTTATTGGCGGAAGCTGAAGCAAAAATAACAGAACTGAACACGAAGCTTCTCCGCCAGTCTGAGCAGTTCGAACGAGAAAAACAAGATCTTAATGCAAAACTTGAAGCCGAAGCTCAACAAAATTCAGATTTGAGAAAACTACTGACAAGTCTTCAAGAAAAATGCTTGGAATTTAGCAACAACTGCATTCAACGATTAAGAAAGATTTTTTACTCAGTTGGAGCCAGCAGTGAAAAATTCACCCCCTCAGCTGAAGATCTACCGAAAACCTTCGAACATATTGAGGGGGAGATTGACGAGCTCGACGAAGTCATAGCTGGGCATGGTGACTTTTGTGCCTGGGTGGCTTCTCGAGGCACTGCTGCGGCTTTCCTGAAGGCTGGCTGTGATCACGGGAAGATTGTCAATAGGCCAAATTTCACTTTATCACCATCAATCCTGGATGACATCCCTGATCTTGCCCGAAGTATCTCGAATCGATTTGTAAAAATGATATGGACAAAAGGTGGGCGAGAGAAGGCTGGAAACGAAGCTCGTAGCCACCTTGATCCAGTAAGAAACCATACCTTGTGCTTACCTTTTCTTGTAAACTTGATTTTGACTTACAATGACCTTATTCATGTAGGATGACGAAGCCGAAGCTGATGATCAAAAATGACGCCGAAGCCGAAGCTCCTTGGAGATTTAGATAATAGACTGTAGACAGTTCTAGAGAAACTTTTGAGATAACTTTTGTAAATGTAACTAAAACTTGTCTTTAATGAATTCTGTTCATACCTTGTTATATATCCTTATCCTTCCATTGATGTATGAGGAATGCTTTGGTGTGGACGAAATTTTCTTTTGAGCCGAAGGCGAAAAAACACCTTCCCTTCTTTTCGTACGCAACGAAGCATAGAAAACAACATTTTCCTTTCTTTTTTCTCTTTTTGCCGAAGCAACCATTTATGCCATGGAGATGATTATCCTACATATGCCTAGATGAATGTTTATGAATGCAAATGCTATGATGTAATGTGATGTGCAAATGAATGGCCAAACACGTATCCGAAGCCATATTCATAGCTATTATTTTCTTAAAAACAATCACACCTCAGCTCTGCATTCCCTTAGGAACGACTTTGGAGCTTCTTCGCCTTTTTTTTGGCGGAATCAGCGTTGACTTTTCACTGTAAGCTCTGCATTCCCTTAGGAACGACTTTGGAGCTTCTTCGCCTTTACTTTTGGCGGAATCAGCGTTGACTTTTCGCTGTAAGCTCTGCATTCCCTTAGGAACGACTTTGGAGCTTCTTCGCCTTTACTTTTTGGCACTCGATGGTGCGTTCTCAGCTTTTACATTTACATTCCTTGGGGGATTTTGCTCTTATAGAACTAAAAAAGGAAATTACATATGCTGGCCCCATTAAAAACCTTTCTCCCCCCTTTGGAAAGGAAAAGGGTGCCATGAAAGAAAAAATAAAAAATATGAAAAATTACATCGAGTTATACATAATATCGCCGAAGCTCATTCGCATTCCAAGACCTAGGAATGTCATTGCCGTCCATATCCTTCAATCTGTATGAACCGGGTCTTGACGAAGATGCCACTAAGAAAGGTCCGTCCCATTTCAACTGCAATTTGCCCACTGTTTCTGGGTTGGCCACTCTCCGAAGCACCAAGTGTCCTGGCTCAATATTTTTTAGCCGAACCTTTCTATCCCGCCACTTGATTGTTTCGGCTTGATATTTACTGATGTTCTCCACGGCTTGTAGTCTGATCCCTTCTAAAGCATCTTTTTCTATAGAATAAGCAGCTTCGGAATCTGATTCTGCCGAAGCTACTATCCTTATTGATCCGGTTTTAGCTTCCTCTGGAGTTATTGCTTCGTCACCGAATAACAACTTGAATGGAGTGAAGCCTGTAGACCTTGATGTTGTTGTGTTGTGGCTCCACACCACTTTGGTTAACTGATCTGGCCATTTTCCCCTGGGTTGGTTGAAGATTAACTTCATTATTCCTGTTATTATAATGCCGTTGGCTCTTTCAACGAGTCCATTTGACTCCGGGTGCCTAACTGATGCAAAATGGATCTTCGTACCAATTTGGTCACAGAAATCCCTGAAAGCTTCGGAGTCAAACTGTGTCCCATTGTCCACAGTGATAGCCTTTGGCACCCCGAAACGACAAACAATATTCTGCCAGAAAAACTTTTGGACGGTGACTGAAGTTATTGTGGCTAAAGGCTTGGCCTCAATCCATTTAGAAAAATATTCCACAGCCACTACAACATATCTCAGGTTCCCTTGGGCCGGTGGTAACGGACCTAACAAGTCAAGGCCCCACCTTTGCAATGGCCAAGTGGGTTGTATGAGCTGTGTTAAGGACGAAGGTTGTTTTTGATCTCTTGCACATTTCTGACAACCTTCGCACTTTTGAACCAATTCTGCTGCATCCGAAGCTGCCTTCGGCCAATAAAACCCTTGGCGGAAAATTTTTCCAAGTAACGGCCTAGATCCGATGTGGGATCCACACAGGCCTGCATGTATTTCTTTCATTAACTCTATACCTTCGGTTCTGGATAAACATTTGAGCCTCTATCCTCTTGTTATAAGCTTCGTCATCTGAAAGAAATTTACCCTGAAGGTAAGAGATAATCTCGGTTCTCCAATCTTCGCTAAAAACAGGAGATATATTAAGGACTGCTCTTTCAAGAAGTTCCACCGAAGGTGCTTTTATTGTTTTGAAGAACACATCCGAAGGTAAAGGCAGCCCATGTGCTGCTGACTTAGCTAGCAAATCAGCATGCTCATTTTGTTCTCGAGGGATATTTTTGACAGAAAACCCTTCGAAGGAAGCTTCAACTCTTCGAACCATATCCAGATATTTTTCAAGCTTCGGGTCCTTAGCCTTGCAACTCTTGGCAATATGACCCGAAACAACCTGGGAATCAGTTTTAAGTATGGCCCTTCTGATTCCCATTGCTTTTAACTTCCGAAGACCTAGAATCAATGCTTCGTACTCAGCAATGTTATTTGTGCAACTAAAATCAAGCTTTGCCGCATAACAAGTTTTGACTTTGGAAGGTGAAACCAACACAGCAGCCGCTCCTGCTCCGAAGGTTCCCCAAGATCCATCACAAAACACTGTCCAGGCTTCGTTGTCTTTATTCGTTTCCTCCTCCTGAGCCCCTGGCGTCCAGTCAGCAATGAAGTCCGCCAACGCCTGGGACTGAATCGAAGATCTATGAACATATTCAATACAAAATTCATTGAGCTCTGCAACCCATTTTCCAATCCTTCCAGTAGCTTCTCGGTTCCTCATAATATCCTTCGGAGGTTGTGAAGAAGGAACAATTATGTTGTAAGCTTGGAAATAGTGCCAAAGCTTCCTGGAAGCCATCAAGACAGCATACAGTACCTTCTCCAACTCTGTATAATTTTTCTTTGATAAACTAAGAACCTCGGAAACAAAATATGATGGGGCCTGCCTTTTGACTTGACCATCAAGCTTCTCCTGGACAAGCGCTGCACTTACCGCTGAGTGCGAAGCTGCCACATATAATAATAAAGGAGCCCCTGGCATTGGTGGAGTCAATGTTGTTAGATCTATCAAATACTGTTTCAGTTCTTCGAAAGAATTCTGCTGGATTGGTCCCCATTGAAAGACTTCGGCTGACTTCAGCACTTCGAAGAATGGTAAGTTTCTCTCTGCTGATCTGGATATGAATCTATTGAGAGATGCCAATCTTCCTGTCAATCTTTGAGCCCCCTTCTTTCTAGTTGGTGGCTCCATCCGAAGTATAGCTTCAATTTTACTTGGATTAGCTTCAATTCCCTTTGTTGAAACCAAGCATCCAAGAAATTTCCCCTTCTTCACTCCGAAGACGCATTTTTCTGGATTTAACTTTAAGCCAGCTTGCCTGAAATTGGCGAAGGTCTCCTGCAGATCAGCAATATGATTCTCCTGCTTCGTGCTTTTTACAATGATGTCATCAACATAAGTTAGCACATTTCTGCCTATTTGAGATTGGAGGACCTTCGCAGTCATTCGGCTGAAACTTCCTCCAGCGTTTTTGAGCCCCTCAGGCATCCGAAGATAGCAATATGTGCCACTTGGAGTTATGAAGCTAGTCTTCGGCTCATCTTCCTTCTTCATCCAAATTTGGTGATAGCCTGAATAACAGTCTAACAGACTCATGAGCTCTGAAGAAGCTGCTGCATCAACTAAAGAGTCTATCCTTGGTAGTGGGAATTCATCTTTCGGACAAGCCTTGTTAAGATCTGTAAAATCGATGCACATTCGCCACTTGCCATTGGCCTTTTTTACCATAACAGTGTTAGCTAGCCATTCTGGGTACTTCACTTCTCTGATAACTCCTGCACTGAGGAGTCTTTTGACTTTGTTGCGAGCACCTTCGGCCTTATCATCTGACATTTTCCGAAGCCTTTGCTTTCTGGGTCTGAAGGATGGATCGACATTGAGCGAGTGCTCAATAACATCTCTATTAACTTCGCAGAGATCATTGGCTGACCATGCAAAAACATCTTTGTTATTGAACAAAAACCTTATCAAGGTTTTCTCCTGCTCTTCGGATAATTGAGAGCCTAACAGCACCTTCTGCTCTGCTATGTCCTCACATAAGAGCATAGGCTTCGGCTGATCTGCTGAAGCTGCTTTCTCCCTTCTGAATTTGTACTGTTCACAAGCTTCAGCTCCATCTATGTTATGGATTGCTTTTGAGTCAGTCCAATTGCCTTCAGCCCTTCTTGCAGCTTCCTGACTTCCATGGATAGCAATGGGTCCCTGATCCGAAGGTATCTTCATGCAAAGATAGGCATGATGAAGGATTGCTTCGAAGGCATTGAGGGTACCACGACCAATAATTGCATTGTAAGGGTATTCCATGTCAACAATATCAAACACAACTTGCTCAGTTCTAGTGTTGTTGATGAACCCGAAGGTCACTGACATGGTGATCTTGCCCAGTGCTACAATCTGTCTTCCTCCGAAGCCACAGAGAGGATGTGTAGCATCATGAATCTTATCCTCTGGCTCTTGCATTTGTCTGAAGGCCTTAGCAAATATGATATCAGCTGCACTGCCTGTGTCAACCAAGACATTGTGGACCAGAAATCCTTTGATAACACAAGAAATAACCATGGCATCGTTGTGTGGGTAATCTTTAAGCTGAAGGTCCTCTTGGGAGAAGGTAATAGGAATGTGAGACCATCTTGACTTGATGAAGGGTCCTTGCACCCCAACATGATGAACCCTTCTCTGTGCTTCCTTCTTTTGTTTCTTGTTAGCTGGCTCTGAGGACGAGCCACCCGTGATCGGGAGCACCAGCTTCGGGTCCGAAGCAGCTCCAGCTTGGCCGTTGAACGAAGCCATCAGCTCAAAAAGTGGAAGTGAGTTCACCGGAGGTGGGCGCCAATGTTGGAGACTTGCTCTCAAATGCTATGAATCAAGAGCAAGGCAACATAAAATGTTAAATAATAACGCCCTTCGTCCTTAAAACATTATTCCCTTCGGGATAATGAATCTTGGACGAAGGTTGATAAGAGTATGATTACGAAGTTGAACCTTCGTAATCATATTTCAATAGGCATTTATAAGATAATACAAAAAGGTATAATATGAGTAAATAAATCATATACTAATTATATTATATTTATTTACTATATTAAATCATCAAATACAATAATACCTATGCCTTGGCAAAGGTTGAATTCCGAGAGATGCGATTGCAATTCAGAATGCGTGAACAGTAATGGAATACTGTTCACTATTTATAGACACAGGACGCAGCCTGTGAAGAATTACAAGTATGCCCCTTACAAAAGCTTTCAACATTGACTCAGACCTTTATGGACTAAAAGGTCATTCTATGTTTAAGTCGGTTTGTAATGACGAAGCTTCACGAAGAGGACCCTTCGGCTATCTTATGCTAACAGCTTCAGCCGAGGACCACTTCTTTCTATAAGACCTTCGGCGACGAAGCATAGACCCAACAAGTACCGAAGGCTAACACATTCGGATTTTTGACCAAGAAATGGTCTCCACCAGAAATCAAAGAATGTGATCTATGGCAAGGAAACATATGTGGTGTGAGGTTTACGATCCTCTTGTCGATGATCAATGGCCACACAAACCCCATTTTTGTCGAAAATACCATGAATGACCATTTTCAATGACACAGAAGGCTAACACCTATGGATTTTTGACCAAGAAATGGTCTCCACCATAAATCCAAGAATGTGATCTATGGCTAGAAAACATATGTGTAGTGAGGTGTATGAGCCTCTGGTCGAATATCAATGGCCACACAACCCCCATTTTTGTCGAAAATAGCCATAAATTACCATTTTCAATAGTACCGAAGGCTAACACATTCGGATTTTTGACCAATAAATGGTCTCCACCAGAAATCTAAGAATGTGATATATGGCAAGGAAACATATGTGGGGTGAGGTTTAAGAGCCTGTAGTCGATGATCAAAGGCCACACAACCCCCATTTTGTCGAAAATAGCCATGAACGACCATTTTCAATAGTACCAAAGGCTAACACATTCAGATTTTTGACCAAGAAATGGCCTCCACCAGAAATCAAAGAATGTGATCTATGGCAAGGAAACATATGTGGGGTGAGGTTTACGATCCTCTGGTTGATGATCAATGGCCACACAACCCCCATTTTTGTCGAAAATAGCCATGAATGACCATTTTCAATAATACCACAGGCTAACACGTACGGATTTTTGACCAAGATGGTCTCCACCAGAAATCCTAGAATGTGATCTATGCCAAGGAAACATATTTGGGGTGAGGTGTACGAGCCTCTGGTCGATGATAAATTGCCACACAACCCCCATTTTTGTCGAAAATAGCCATGAACGACCATTTTCAATAATACCGAAGGCTAACACGTACGAATTTTTGACCAAGAAATGGACTCCACCAGAAATCCAAGAATGTGTTCTATGGCAAGGAAACATATGTGGGGTGAGGTGTACGAGCCTCTGGTCGATGATAAATGGCCACACAACCCCCATTTTTGATGAAAATAGCCATGAACGACCATTTTCAATAATACCGAAGGCTAAGACCTACGAATTTTTGACCAAGAAATGGTCTCCACCAATAATCCAAGAATGTGATCTATGGCAAGGAAACATATGTGGGGTGAGGTGTATGTGCCTCTGGTCGATGAACAATGGCCACACAACCCCCGTTTTTGTCGAAAATAGCCATGAACGACCATTTTCAATAATACCGAAGGCTAATACCTACGGATTTTTGACCAAGAAATGGTCTCCACCAGAAATCCAAGAATATGATCTATGGCAAGGAAACATATGTGGGGTGAGGTGTACGAGCCTCTGGTCAATGATCAATGGCCACACAACCCCCATTTTTGTCGAAAAAGGCCATGAACGACCATTTTCAATGACACAGAAGGCTAACACCTATGGATTTTTGACCAAGAAATGGTCTCCACCATAAATCCAAGAATGTGATCTATGGCAAGGAAAAATATGTGGTGTGAGGTTTACGAGCCTATGTTCGATGATCAATGGCCATACAACCCCCATTCTTGTCAAAAATAGCCATGAACGGCCATTTTCAATAGTACCGATGGCTAACACATTCGGATTTTTGACCAAGAAATGGTCTCCACCAGAAATCATAGAATGTGATCTATGGCAAGGAAACATATGTGGTGTGAGGTTTACTATCCTCTGGTCGATGATCAATGGCCACACAACACCTATTTTTGTAGAAAATAGCCATGAACGACCATTTTCAATAATACCGAAGGCTAACAGATTCGGATTTTTGCCCTAGAAATGGTCACGACCAGAAATCCAAGAATGTGATCTATGGCAAGGAAACATATGTGGGGTGAGGTGTATGAGCCTCTGGTCGATGATCAAGGGCCACACAACCCCCATTTTTGTCGAAAATAGCCATGAACGACCATTTTCAATAATACCGAAGGCTAACTCCTACGGATTTTTGACCAAGAAATCGTCTCCACCAGAAATCCAAGAATGTGATATATGGCAAGGAAACATATCTGGGGTGAGGTGTACAAACCTCTGGTCGATGATCAATGGCCACACAACCCCCATTTTTGTCGAAAATAGCCATGAACGACCATTTCCAATAATACCCAAGGCTAACACGTACTGATTTTTGACCAAGAAATGGACTCCACGAGAAATCCAAGAATGTGATCTATGGCAAGGAAACATATGTGGGATGAGGTGTACGAGCCTTTGGTCGATGATTAATGGCCACACATCCCCCATTTTTGTCGAAAATAGCCATGAACGACAATTTTCAGTAATACCGAAGGCTAACACCTACGGATTTTTGACCAAGAAATGGTCTCCACCAGAAATCCAAGAATACGATCTAGGCAAGAAAACATATGTGAGGAGAGGTGTACGAGACTCTGGTCGATGATCAGTGGCAACACAACCCCCATTTTTGTCGAAAATAGCCATGAACGAACATTTTCAATAATACCGAAGGCTAACACCTACGGATTTTCGACCAAGAAATGGCCTCCACCAGAAATCCAAGAATGTGATCTATGGCAAGGAAACATATGTGGGGTGAGGTGTACGAGCCTCTGGTCGATGATCAATGGCCACACAACCCCCAATTTTGTCGAAAATAGCCATGAACGACCATTTTCAATAATACCGAAGGCTAACACCTACAGATTTTTGACCAAGAAATGGTCTCCACCAGAAATCCAAGAATGTGATCTATGGCAAGGAAACATATGTGGGCTGAGGTGTACGAGCCTTTTGGTCAGTGATCAATGGCCACACAACCCCCATTTTTGTCGAAAATAGCCATGAACGACCATTTTCAATAATACCGAAGGCTAACACGTACAGATTTTTGACCAAGAAATGGTCTCCACCGGAAATCCAAGAATGTGATCTATGGCTAGGAAACATATGTGGGGTGAGGTGTACGAGGCTCTGGTCGATGATCAATGGCCGCACAACCCCATTTTTGTCGAAAATAGCCATGAACGACCATTTTCAATAATACCGAAGGCTAACACCTACGGATTTTTCACCAAGAAATGGTCTCCACCAGAAATCCAAGAATGTGATTTATGGAAAGGAAACATATGTGGGGTGAGGTGTATGAGCCTTTGGTCAGTGATCAATGGCCACAGAACCCCCATTTTTGTCGAAAATAGCCATGAACGACCATTTTCAATAATACCGAAGGCTAACACGTACATATTTTTTTGACCAAGAAATGGTCTCCACCAGAAATCCAAGAATGTGATCTATGGCAAGGAAACATATGTGGGGTGAGGTGTACGAGCCTCTGGTCGATGATCTATGGCCACACAACCCCCATTTTTGTCGAAAATAGCCATGAACGACCATTTTCAATAATACCGAAGGATAACACGTACGGATTTTTGACCAAGAAATGGTCTCCACCAGAAATCCAAGAATTTGATCTATGGCTAGGAAACATATGTGGGGTGAGGTGTACGAGCCTCTGGTCGATGATCAATGGCCACACAACCCCCATTTTTGTCGAAAATAGCAATGAACGACCATTTTCAATAATACCGAAGGCTAACACGTACGGATTTTTGACCAAGAAATGGTCTCCACCAGAAATCTAGCAATGTGATCTATGGCAAGGAAACATATGTGGGGTGAGGTGTACGAGCCTCTAGTCGATGATCAATGGCCACACAACCCCCATTTTTGTCGAAAATAGCCATGAACGACCATTTTCAATAATACCGAAGGCTAACACCTACGGATTTCTAATCAAGAAATGGTATCCACCTGAAATCCAAGAATGTGATCTATGGCAAGGAAAAATTTGTGGGGTGAGGTTTACGAGCCTCTCGTCGATGATCAATGGCCAGACAACCCCCATTTTTGTCGAAAATAGCCATGAACGACCATTTTCAATGACACCGAAGGCTAACACCTACAGATTTTTGACCAAGAAATGGTCTCCACCATAAATCCAAGAATGAGATCTATGGCAAGGAAACATATTTGTAGTGAGGTGTATGAGCCTCTGGTCGAATATCAATGGCCACACAACCCCCATTTTTTTCGAAAATAGCCATGAACGACCATTTTCAATAATACTGAAGGCTAACACATTCAGATTTTTGACCAATAAATGGTCTCCACTAAAAATCAAAGAATGTGATCTATGGCAAGGAAACATATGTGGGGTGAGGTGTACGAGCCTCTGGTCGATGATCAATGGCCACACAACCCCCATTTTTGTCGAAAATAGCCACGAACGACCATTTTCAATAATACCGAAGGCTAACACCTACGGATTTTTGACCAAGAAATGGTCTCTACCAGAAATCCAAGAATGTGATCTATGGCAAGGAAACATATGTGGGGTGAGGTGTATGAGCCTTTGGTTAGTGATCAATGGCCACAGAACCCCCATTTTTGTCGAAAATAGCCATGAACGACCATTTTCAATAATACCGAAGGCTAACACGTACATATTTTTGACCAAGAAATGGTCTCCACTAGAAATCCAAGAATGTGATCTATGGCAAGGAAACATATGTGGGGTGAGGTGTACGGGCCTCTGGTCGATGATCTATGGCCACACAACCCCCATTTTGTCGAAAATAGCCTTGAACGAACATTTTCAATAATACCGAAGGCTAACACGTACGGATTTTTGACCAAGAAATGGTCTCCACCAGAAATCCAAGAATTTGATCTATGGCTAGGAAACATATGTGGGGTGAGGTGTACTAGCCTCTGGTCGATGATCAATGCCCACACAACCTCCATTTTTGTCGAAAATAGCCATGAACGACCATTTTCAATAATACCGAAGGATAACACGTACGGATTTTTGACCAAGAAATGGTCTCCACCAGAAATCCAACAATGTGATCTATGGCAAGGAAACATATGTGGGGTGAGGTGTACGAGTATCTAGTCGATGATCAATGGCCACACAACCCCAATTTTTGTCGAAAATAGCCATGAACGACCATTTTCAATAATACCGATGGCTAACACCTACGGATTTCTGATCAAGAAATGGTCGCCACCAGAAATCCAAGAATGTGATCTATGGCAAGGAAACATATGTGGGGTGAGGTGTACGAGCCTCTCGTCGATGATCAATGGCCACACAACCCCCATTTTTGTCGAAAATAGCCATGAACGACCATTTTCAATGACACCGAAGGCTAACACCTACGGATTTTTGACCAAGAAATGGTCTCCACCATAAATCCAAGAATGAGATCTATGGCAAGGGAAACATATGTGTAGTGAGGTGTATGAGCCTGAGGTGTATGAGCCTCTGGTCGAATATCAATGGCCACACAACCCCCATTTTTGTCGAAAATAGCCAGGAACGACCATTTTCAATAATACCGAAGGCTAACACATTTGAATTTTTGACCAATAAATGGTCTCCACCAGAAATCAAAGAATGTGATCTATGGCAAGGAAACATATGTGGGGTGAGGTGTACGAGCCTCTAGTCGATGATCAATGGCCACACAACCCCCATTTTTGTCGAAAATAGCCATGAACGACCATTTTCAATAATACCGAAGGCTAACACCTACGGATTTTTGACCAAGAAATGGTCTCCACCAAAAATCCAAGAATGTGATCTATGGCAAGGAAACATATGTGGGGTGAGGTGTATGAGCCTTTGGTCAGTGATCAATGGCCACATAACCACCATTTTTGTCGAAAATAGCCATGAACGACCATTTTCAATAATACCGAAGGCTAACACGTACAGATTTTTGACCAAGAAATGGTCTGCACCAGAAATCTAAGAATGTGATCTATGGCAAGGAAAGATATGTGGGGTGAGGTGTATGAGCCTCTGGTCGATGATCAATGGCCACACAACCCCCATTTTTGTCGAAAATAGCCATGAACGACCATTTTCAATAATACCGAAGGCTAACAGATTCGAATTTTTGCCCAAGAAACGGTCACCACCAGAAATCCAAGAATGTGATCTATGGCAAGGAAACATATGTGGGGTGAGGTGTACGAGCCTCTGGTCGATGATCAATGGCCACACAACCCCCATTTTTGTCGAAAATAGCCATGAACGACCATTTTCAATAATACCGAAGGCTAATGCCTACGGATTTTTGACCAAGAAATCGTCTCCACCAGAAATCCAAGAATGTGATATATGGCAAGGAAACATATGTGGGGTGATGTGTATGAACCTCTGGTCGATGATCAATGGCCACACAACCCCCATTTTCGTCGAAAATAGCCATGAAAGACCATTTTCAATAATACCGAAGGCTAACACATTTGGATTTTTGACCAATAAATAGTCTCCCCCAGAAATGAAAGAATGTGATCTATGGCAAGGAAACATATGTGGGGTGAGGTGTACGAGCCTCTGGTCGATGATCAATGGCCACACAACCCCCATTTTTGTCGAAAATAGCCATGAACGACCATTTTCAATAATACCGAAGGCTAACACGTACGGATTTTTGACCAAGAAACGGTCTCCACCAAAAATCCAAGAATGTGATCTATGGCAAGGAACATATGTGGGGTGAGGTGTACGAGCCTCTAGTCGAAGTCAATGGCCACACAACACCTATTTTTGTCGAAAATAGCCATGAACTACCATTTTCAATAATACCAAAGGCTAACAGATTCGGATTTTTGCCCAAGAAATGGTCACCACCAGAAATCCAAGAATGTGATCTATGGCAAGGAAACATATGTGGGGTGAGGTGTACGAGCCTCTGGTCGATGATAAATGGCCACACAACCACCATTTTTGTCGAAAATAGCCATGAACGACCATTTTCAATAATACTGAAGGCTAACACCTACGGATTTTTGACCAAGAAATCGTCTCCACCAGAAATCCAAGAATGTGATATATGGCAAGGAAACATATGTGGGGTGAGGTGTACGAACCTCTGGTCGATGATCAATGGCCACACAACCCCCATTTTTGTCGAAAATAGCCATGAACGACCATTTTCAATAATACCGAAGGCTAACACGTACGGATTTTTGACCAAGAAACGGTCTCCACCAGAAATCCAAGAATGTGATCTATGGCAAGGAACATATGTGGGGTGAGGTGTACAAGCCTCTAGTCGAAGTCAATGGCCACATAACACCTATTTTTGTCGAAATAGCCATGAACTACCATTTTCAATAATACAGAAGGCTAACAGATTCAGATTTTTGCCCAAGAAATGGTCACCACCAGAAATCCAAGAATGTGATCTATGGCAAGGAAACATATGTGGGGTGAGGTGTACGAGCCTCTGGTCGATGATCAATGGCCACACAACCCCCATTTTTGTCGAAAATAGCCATGAACGACCATTTTCAATAATACCGAAGGCTAACGCCTACGGATTTTTGACCAAGAAATCGTCTCCACCAGAAATCCAAGAATGTGATCTATGGCAAGGAAACATATGTGGGGTGAGGTGTACGAGCCTCTGGTCGATGACCAATGGCCACACAACCCCCATTTTTGTCGAAAATAGCCATGAACGACCATTTTCAATAATACCGAAGGCTAACACCTACGGATTTCTGATCAAGAAATGGTCTCCACCAGAAATCCAAGAATGTGATCTATGGCAAGGAAACATATGTGGGGTGAGGTGTACGAGCCTCTTGTAGATGATCAATGGCCACACAACCCCCATTTTTGTCGAAAATAGCCATGAACGACCATTTTCAATGACACCGAAGGCTAACACCTACGGATTTTGACCAAGAAATGTTCTCCACCATAAATCCAAGAATGAGATCTATGGCAAGGAAACATATGTGTAGTGAGGTGTATGAGCCTCTGGTCGAATATCAATGGTCACACAACCCCCATTTTTGTCGAAAGTAGCCATGAACGACCATTTTCAATAATACCGAAGGCTAACACATTCGGATTTTTGACCAATAAATGGTCTCCACCAGAAATCAAAGAATGTGATATATGGCAAGGAAACATATGTGGGGTGAGGTGTACGAGCCTCTGGTCGATGATCAATGGCCACACAACCCCCATTTTTGTCGAAAATAGCCATGAACGACCATTTTCAATAGTACCGAAGGCTAACAGATTCAGATTTTTGCCCAAGAAACGGTCTCCACCAGAAATCCAAGAATGTGATCTATGGCAAGGAAACATATGTGGGGTGAGGTGTACGAGCCTCTGGTCGATGATCAATGGCCACACAACCCCCATTTTTGTCGAAAATAACCATGAACGACCATTTTCAGTAATACCGAAGGCTAACACGTACGGATTTCTGATCAAGAAATGGTCTCCACCAGAAATCCAAGAATGTGATCTATGGCAAGCAAACATATGTGGGGTGAGGTGTACGAGCCTCTGGTCGATGATCAATGGTCACACAACCCCCATTTTTGTCGAAAATAGCCATGACCGACCATTTTCAATAATACCGAAGGCTAACACATACGGATTTTTGACCAAGAAATGGTCTCCACCAGAAATCCAAGAATTTGATCTATGGCTAGGAAACATATGTGGGGTGAGGTGTACGAGCCTTTGGTCGATGATCAATGGCCACACAACCCCCATTTTTGTCGAAAATAGCCATGAACGACCATTTTCAATAATACCGAAGGCTAACACGTACGGATTTTTGACCAAGAAATGGTCTCCACCAGAAATCCAACAATGTGATCTATGGCAAGGAAACATATGTGGGGTGAGGTGTACGAGCCTCTGGTCGATGATCAATGGCCACACAACCCCCATTTTTGTCGAAAATAGCCATGAACGACCATTTTCAATAATACTGAAGGCTAACACCTACGGATTTCTGATCAAGAAATGGTCACCACCAGAAATCCAAGAATGTGATCTATAGCAAGGAAACATATGTGGGGTGAGGTGTACGAGCCTCTCGTCGATGATCAATGGCCACACAACCCCCATTTTTGTCGAAAATAGCCATGAACGACCATTTTCAATGACACCGAAGGCTAACACCTACGGATTTTTGACCAAGAAATGGTCTCCACCATAAATCCAAGAATGAGATCTATGGCAAGGAAACATATGTGTAGTGAGGTGTATGAGCCTCTGGTCGAATATCAATGGCCACATAACCCCCATTTTTGTCGAAAATAGCCATGAAAGACCATTTTCAATAATACCGAAGGCTAACACATTCGGATTTTTGACCAATAAATAGTCTCCCCCAGAAATGAAAGAATGTGATCTATGGCAAGGAAACATATGTGGGGTGAGGTGTACGAGCCTCTGGTCGATGATCAATGGCCACACAACCCCCATTTTGTCAAAAATAGCCATGAACGATCATTTTCAATAATACCGAAGGCTAACACGTACAGATTTTTGACCAAGAAACGGTCTCCACCAGAAATCCAAGAATGTGATCTATGGCAAGGAACATATGTGGGGTGAGGTGTACGAGCCTCTAGTCGAAGTCAATGGCCACACAACACCTATTTTTGTCGAAATAGCCATGAACTACCATTTTCAATAATACCGAAGGCTAACAGATTCGGATTTTTGCCCAAGAAATGGTCACCACCAGAAATCCAAGAATGTGATCTATGGCAAGGAAACATATGTGGGGTGAGGTGTATGAGCCTCTGGTCGATGATCAATGGCCACACAACCCCCATTTTTGTCGAAAATAGCCATGAACGACCATTTTCAATAATACCGAAGGCTAACGCCTACGGATTTTTGACCAAGAAATCGTCTCCACCAGAAATCCAAGAATGTGATCTATGGCAAGGAAACATATGTGGGGTGAGGTGTACGAGCCTCTGGTCGATGATCAATGGCCACACAACCCCCATTTTTGTCGAAAATAGCCATGAACGACCATTTTCAATAATACCGAAGGCTAACACCTACGGATTTCTGATCAAGAAATGGTCTCCACCAGAAATCCAAGAATGTGATCTATGGCAAGGAAACATATGTGGGGTGAGGTGTACGAGCCTCTTGTAGATGATCAATGGCCACACAACCCCCATTTTTGTCGAAAATAGCCATGAACGACCATTTTCAATGACACCGAAGGCTAACACCTACGAATTTTTGACCAAGAAATGTTCTCCACCATAAATCCAAGAATGAGATCTATGGCAAGGAAACATATGTGTAGTGAGGTGTATGAGCCTCTGGTCGAATATCAATGGTCACACAACCCCCATATTTTTCGAAAGTAGCCATGAACGACCATTTTCAATAATACCGAAGGCTAACACATTCGGATTTTTGACCAATAAATGGTCTCCACCAGAAATCAAAGAATGTGATATATGGCAAGGAAACATATGTTGGGTGAGGTGTACGAGCCTCTGGTCGATGATCAATGGCCACACAACCCCCATTATTGTCGAAAATAGCCATGAACGACCATTTACAATAGTACCGAAGGCTAACAGATTCGGATTTTTGCCCAAGAAACGGTCTCCACCAGAAATCCAAGAATGTGATCTATGGCAAGGAAACATATGTGGGGTGAGGTGTACGAGCCTCTGGTCGATGATCAATGGCCACACAACCCCCATTTTTGTCGAAAATAACCATGAACGACCATTTTCAGTAATACCGAAGGCTAACACGTACGGATTTCTGATCAAGAAATGGTCTCCACCAGAAATCCAAGAATGTGATCTATGGCAAGCAAACATATGTGGGGTGAGGTGTACGAGCCTCTGGTCGATGATCAATGGTCACACAACCCCCATTTTTGTCGAAAATAGCCATGACCGACCATTTTCAATAATACCGAAGGCTAACACATACGGATTTTTGACCAAGAAATGGTCTCCACCAGAAATCCAAGAATTTGATCTATGGCTAGGAAACATATGTGGGGTGAGGTGTACGAGCCTTTGGTCGATGATCAATGGCCACACAACCCCCATTTTTGTCGAAAATAGCCATGAACGACCATTTTCAATAATACCGAAGGCTAACACGTACGGATTTTTGACCAAGAAATGGTCTCCACCAGAAATCCAACAATGTGATCTATGGCAAGGAAACATATGTGGGGTGAGGTGTACGAGCCTCTGGTCGATGATCAATGGCCACACAACCCCCATTTTTGTCGAAAATAGCCATGAACGACCATTTTCAATAATACTGAAGGCTAACACCTACGGATTTCTGATCAAGAAATGGTCACCACCAGAAATCCAAGAATGTGATCTATAGCAAGGAAACATATGTGGGGTGAGGTGTACGAGCCTCTCGTCGATGATCAATGGCCACACAACCCCCATTTTTGTCGAAAATAGCCATGAACGACCATTTTCAATGACACCGAAGGCTAACACCTACGGATTTTTGACCAAGAAATGGTCTCCACCATAAATCCAAGAATGAGATCTATGGCAAGGAAACATATGTGTAGTGAGGTGTATGAGCCTCTGGTCGAATATCAATGGCCACATAACCCCCATTTTTGTCGAAAATAGCCATGAAAGACCATTTTCAATAATACCGAAGGCTAACACATTCGGATTTTTGACCAATAAATAGTCTCCCCCAGAAATGAAAGAATGTGATCTATGGCAAGGAAACATATGTGGGGTGAGGTGTACGAGCCTCTGGTCGATGATCAATGGCCACACAACCCCCATTTTGTCAAAAATAGCCATGAACGATCATTTTCAATAATACCGAAGGCTAACACGTACAGATTTTTGACCAAGAAACGGTCTCCACCAGAAATCCAAGAATGTGATCTATGGCAAGCAACATATGTGGGGTGAGGTGTACGAGCCTCTAGTCGAAGTCAATGGCCACACAACACCTATTTTTGTCGAAATAGCCATGAACTACCATTTTCAATAATACCGAAGGCTAACAGATTCGGATTTTTGCCCAAGAAATGGTCACCACCAGAAATCCAAGAATGTGATCTATGGCAAGGAAACATATGTGGGGTGAGGTGTATGAGCCTCTGGTCGATGATCAATGGCCACACAACCCCCATTTTTGTCGAAAATAGCCATGAACGACCATTTTCAATAATACCGAAGGCTAACGCCTACGGATTTTTGACCAAGAAATCGTCTCCACCAGAAATCCAAGAATGTGATCTATGGCAAGGAAACATATGTGGGGTGAGGTGTACGAGCCTCTGGTCGATGATCAATGGCCACACAACCCCCATTTTTGTCGAAAATAGCCATGAACGACCATTTTCAATAATACCGAAGGCTAACACCTACGGATTTCTGATCAAGAAATGGTCTCCACCAGAAATCCAAGAATGTGATCTATGGCAAGGAAACATATGTGGGGTGAGGTGTACGAGCCTCTTGTAGATGATCAATGGCCACACAACCCCCATTTTTGTCGAAAATAGCCATGAACGACCATTTTCAATGACACCGAAGGCTAACACCTACGGATTTTTGACCAAGAAATGTTCTCCACCATAAATCCAAGAATGAGATCTATGGCAAGGAAACATATGTGTAGTGAGGTGTATGAGCCTCTGGTCGAATATCAATGGTCACACAACCCCCATATTTTTCGAAAGTAACCATGAACGACCATTTTCAATAATACCGAAGGCTAACACATTCGGATTTTTGACCAATAAATGGTCTCCACCAGAAATCAAAGAATGTGATATATGGCAAGGAAACATATGTTGGGTGAGGTGTACGAGCCTCTGGTCGATGATCAATGGCCACACAACCCCCATTATTGTCGAAAATAGCCATGAACGACCATTTACAATAGTACCGAAGGCTAACAGATTCGGATTTTTGCCCAAGAAACGGTCTCCACCAGAAATCCAAGAATGTGATCTATGGCAAGGAAACATATGTGGGGTGAGGTGTACGAGCCTCTGGTCGATGATCAATGGCCACACAACCCCCATTTTTGTCGAAAATAACCATGAACGACCATTTTCAGTAATACCGAAGGCTAACACGTACGGATTTCTGATCAAGAAATGGTCTCCACCAGAAATCCAAGAATGTGATCTATGGCAAGCAAACATATGTGGGGTGAGGTGTACGAGCCTCTGGTCGATGATCAATGGCCACACAACCCCCATTTTTGTCGAAAATAGCCATGACCGACCATTTTCAATAATACCGAAGGCTAACACATACGGATTTTTGACCAAGAAATGGTCTCCACCAGAAATCCAAGAATTTGATCTATGGCTAGGAAACATATGTGGGGTGAGGTGTACGAGCCTTTGGTCGATGATCAATGGCCACACAACCCCCATTTTTGTCGAAAATAGCCATGAACGACCATTTTCAATAATACCGAAGGCTAACACGTACGGATTTTTGACCAAGAAATGGTCTCCACCAGAAATCCAACAATGTGATCTATGGCAAGGAAACATATGTGGGGTGAGGTGTACGAGCCTCTGGTCGATGATCAATGGCCACACAACCCCCATTTTTGTCGAAAATAGCCATGAACGACCATTTTCAATAATACTGAAGGCTAACACCTACGGATTTCTGATCAAGAAATGGTCACCACCAGAAATCCAAGAATGTGATCTATAGCAAGGAAACATATGTGGGGTGAGGTGTACGAGCCTCTCGTCGATGATCAATGGCCACACAACCCCCATTTTTGTCGAAAATAGCCATGAACGACCATTTTCAATGACACCGAAGGCTAACACCTACGGATTTTTGACCAAGAAATGGTCTCCACCATAAATCCAAGAATGAGATCTATGGCAAGGAAACATATGTGTAGTGAGGTGTATGAGCCTCTGGTCGAATATCAATGGCCACACAACCCCCATTTTTGTCGAAAATAGCCATGAAAGACCATTTTCAATAATACCGAAGGCTAACACATTCGGATTTTTGACCAATAAATAGTCTCCCCCAGAAATGAAAGAATGTGATCTATGGCAAGGAAACATATGTGGGGTGAGGTGTACGAGCCTCTGGTCGATGATCAATGGCCACACAACCCCCATTTTTGTCAAAAATAGCCATGAACGATCATTTTCAATAATACCGAAGGCTAACACGTACGGATTTTTGACCAAGAAACGGTCTCCACTAGAAATCCAAGAATGTGATCTATGGCAAGGAACATATGTGGGGTGAGGTGTACGAGCCTCTAGTCGAAGTCAATGGCCACACAATACCTATTTTTGTCGAAATAGCCATGAACTACCATTTTCAATAATACCGAAGGCTAACAGATTCGGATTTTTGCCCAAGAAATGGTCACCACCAGAAATCCAAGAATGTGATCTATGGCAAGGAAACATATGTGGGGTGAGGTGTACGAGCCTCTGGTCGATGATCAATGGCCACACAACCCCCATTTTTGTCGAAAATAGCCATGAACGACCATTTTCAATAATACCGAAGGCTAACGCCTACGGATTTTTGACCAAGAAATCGTCTCCACCAGAAATCCAAGAATGTGATCTATGGCAAGGAAACATATGAGGGGTGAGGTGTACGAGCCTCTGGTCGATGATCAATGGCCACACAACCCCCATTTTTGTCGAAAATAGCCATGAACGGCCATTTTCAATAATACCGAAGGCTAACACCTACGTATTTCTGATCAAGAAATGGTCTCCACCAGAAATCCAAGAATGTGATCTATGGCAAGGAAACATATGTGGGGTGAGGTGTACGAGCCTCTTGTAGATGATCAATGGCCACACAACCCACATTTTTGTCGAAAATAGCCATGAACGACCATTTTCAATGACACCGAAGGCTAACACCTACGGATTTTTGACCAAGAAATGTTCTCCACCATAAATCCAAGAATGAGATCTATGGCAAGGAAACATATGTGTAGTGAGGTGTATGAGCCTCTGGTCGAATATCAATGGTCACACAACCCCCATTTTTGTCGAAAGTAGCCATGAACGACCATTTTCAATAATACCGAAGGCTAACACATTCGGATTTTTGACCAATAAATGGTCTCCACCAGAAATCAAAGAATGTGATATATGGCAAGGAAACATATGTGGGGTGAGGTGTACGAGCCTCTGGTCGATGATCAATGGCCACACAACCCCCATTTTTGTCGAAAATAGCCATGAACGACCATTTTCAATAATACCGAAGGCTAACACCTACGGATTTCTAATCAAGAAATGGTCTCCACCAGAAATCCAAGAATGTGATCTATGGCAAGGAAAAATTTGTGGGGTGAGGTTTACGAGCCTCTCGTCGATGATCAATGGCCAGACAACCCCCATTTTTGTCGAAAATAGCCATGAACGACCATTTTCAATGACACCGAAGGCTAACACCTACAGATTTTTTACCAAGAAATGGTCTCCACCATAAATCCAAGAATGAGATCTATGGCAAGGAAACATATGTGTAGTGAGGTGTATGAGCCTCTGGTCGAATATCAATGGCCACACAACCCCCATTTTTTTCAAAAATAGCCATGAACGACCATTTTCAATAATACTGAAGGCTAACACATTCAGATTTTTGACCAATAAATGGTCTCCACCAAAAATCAAAGAATGTGATCTATGGCAAGGAAACATATGTGGGGTGAGGTGTACGAGCCTCTGGTCGATGATCAATGGCCACACAACCCCCATTTTTGTCGAAAATAGCCACGAACGACCATTTTCAATAATACCGAAGGCTAACACCTACGGATTTTTGACCAAGAAATGGTCTCCACCAGAAATCCAAGAATGTGATCTATGGCAAGGAAACATATGTGGGGTGAGGTGTATGTGCCTTTGGTTAGTGATCAATGGCCACAGAACCCCCATTTTTGTCGAAAATAGCCATGAACGACCATTTTCAATAATACCGAAGGCTAAC
Organism: Zea luxurians; assembly: GCA_029449295.1. Classification (NCBI taxonomy): domain Eukaryota; kingdom Viridiplantae; phylum Streptophyta; class Magnoliopsida; order Poales; family Poaceae; genus Zea; species Zea luxurians. The sequence goes on from JAOPSE010000161.1 coordinate 688,449, forward strand.
ACGTACATATTTTTGACCAAGAAATGGTCTCCACTAGAAATCCAAGAATGTGATCTATGGCAAGGAAACATATGTGGGGTGAGGTGTACGGGCCTCTGGCCGATGATCTATGGCCACACAACCCCCATTTTTGTCGAAAATAGCCTCGAACGAACATTTTCAATAATACCGAAGGCTAACACGTACGGATTTTTGACCAAGAAATGGTCTCCACCAGAAATCCAAGAATTTGATCTATGGCTAGGAAACATATGTGGGGTGAGGTGTACTAGCCTCTGGTCGATGATCAATGCCCACACAACCTCCATTTTTGTCGAAAATAGCCATGAACGACCATTTTCAATAATACCGAAGGATAACACGTACGGATTTTTGACCAAGAAATGGTCTCCACCAGAAATCCAACAATGTGATCTATGGCAAGGAAACATATGTGGGGTGAGGTGTAAGAGTATCTAGTCGATGATCAATGGCCACACAACCCCCATTTTTGTCGAAAATAGCCATGAACGACCCTTTTCAATAATACCGATGGCTAACACCTACGGATTTCTGATCAAGAAATGGTCGCCACCAGAAATCCAAGAATGTGATCTATGGCAAGGAAACATATGTGGGGTGAGGTGTACGAGCCTCTCGTCGATGATCAATGGCCACACAACCCCCATTTTTGTCGAAAATAGCCATGAACGACCATTTTCAATGACACCGAAGGCTAACACCTATGGATTTTTGACCAAGAAATGGTCTCCACCATAAATCCAAGAATGAGATCTATGGCAAGGGAAACATATGTGTAGTGAGGTGTATGAGCCTGAGGTGTATGAGCCTCTGGTCGAATATCAATGGCCACACAACCCCCATTTTTGTCGAAAATAGCCAGGAACGACCATTTTCAATAATACCGAAGGCTAACACATTCGAATTTTTGACCAATAAATGGTCTCCACCAGAAATCAAAGAATGTGACCTATGGCAAGGAAACATATGTGGGGTGAGGTGTACGAGCCTCTAGTCGATGATCAATGGCCACACAACCCCCATTTTTGTCGAAAATAGCCATGAACGACCATTTTCAATAATACCGAAGGCTAACACCTACGGATTTTTGACCAAGAAATGGTCTCCACCAAAAATCCAAGAATGTGATCTATGGCAAGGAAACATATGTGGGGTCAGGTGTATGAGCCTTTGGTCAGTGATCAATGGCCACATAACCACCATTTTTGTCGAAAATAGCCATGAACGACCATTTTCAATAATACCGAAGGCTAACACGTACAGATTTTTGACCAAGAAATGGTCTGCACCAGAAATCTAAGAATGTGATCTATGGCAAGGAAAGATATGTGGGGTGAGGTGTACGAGCCTCTGGTCGATGATCAATGGCCACACAACCCCCATTTTTGTCGAAAATAGCCATGAACGACCATTTTCAATAATACCGAAGGCTAACAGATTCGAATTTTTGCCCAAGAAACGGTCTCCACCAGAAATCCAAGAATGTGATCTATGGCAAGGAAACATATGTGGGGTGAGGTGTACGAGCCTCTGGTCGATGATCAATGGCCACACAACCCCCATTTTTGTCGAAAATAGCCATGAACGACCATTTTCAATAATACCGAAGGCTAATGCCTACGGATTTTTGACCAAGAAATCGTCTCCACCAGAAATCCAAGAATGTGATATATGGCAAGGAAACATATGTGGGGTGAGGTGTATGAACCTCTGGTCGATGATCAATGGCCACACAACCCCCATTTTTGTCGAAATTAGCCATGAAAGACCATTTTCAATAATACCGAAGGCTAACACATTCGGATTTTTGACCAATAAATAGTCTCCCCCAGAAATGAAAGAATGTGATCTATGGCAAGGAAACATATGTGGGGTGAGGTGTACGAGCCTCTGGTCGATGATCAATGGCCACACAACCCCCATTTTTGTCGAAAATAGCCATGAACGACCATTTTCAATAATACCGAAGGCTAACACGTACGGATTTTTGACCAAGAAACGGTCTCCACCAAAAATCCAAGAATGTGATCTATGGCAAGGAACATATGTGGGGTGAGGTGTACGAGCCTCTAGTCGAAGTCAATGGCCACACAACACCTATTTTTGTCGAAAATAGCCATGAACTACCATTTTCAATAATACCAAAGGCTAACAGATTCGGATTTTTGCCCAAGAAATGGTCACCACCAGAAATCCAAGAATGTGATCTATGGCAAGGAAACATATGTGGGGTGAGGTGTACGAGCCTCTGGTCGATGATAAATGGCCACACAACCACCATTTTTGTCGAAAATAGCCATGAATGACCATTTTCAATAATACCGAAGGCTAACACCTACGGATTTTTGACCAAGAAATCGTCTCCACCAGAAATCCAAGAATGTGATATATGGCAAGGAAACATATGTGGGGTGAGGTGTACGAACCTCTGGTCGATGATCAATGGCCACACAACCCCCATTTTTGTCGAAAATAGCCATGAACGACCATTTTCAATAATACCGAAGGCTAACACGTACGGATTTTTGACCAAGAAACGGTCTCCACCAGAAATCCAAGAATGTGATCTATGGCAAGGAACATATGTGGGGTGAGGTGTACGAGCCTCTAGTCGAAGTCAATGGCCACACAACACCTATTTTTGTCGAAATAGCCATGAACTACCATTTTCAATAATACCGAAGGCTAACAGATTCGGATTTTTGCCCAAGAAATGGTCACCACCAGAAATCCAAGAATGTGATCTATGGCAAGGAAACATATGTGGGGTGAGGTGTACGAGCCTCTGGTCGATGATCAATGGCCACACAACCCCCATTTTTGTCAAAAATAGCCATGAACGACCATTTTCAATAATACCGAAGGCTAACGCCTACGGATTTTTGACCAAGAAATCGTCTCCACCAGAAATCCAAGAATGTGATCTATGGCAAGGAAACATATGTGGGGTGAGGTGTACGAGCCTCTGGTCGATGATCAATGGCCACACAACCCCCATTTTTGTCGAAAATAGCCATGAACGACCATTTTCAATAATACCGAAGGCTAACACCTACGGATTTCTGATCAAGAAATGGTCTCCACCAGAAATCCAAGAATGTGATCTATGGCAAGGAAACATATGTGGGGTGAGGTGTACGAGCCTCTTGTAGATGATCAATGGCCACACAACCCCCATTTTTGTCGAAAATAGCCATGAACGACCATTTTCAATGACACCGAAGGCTAACACCTACGGATTTTTGACCAAGAAATGTTCTCCACCATAAATCCAAGAATGAGATCTATGGCAAGGAAACATATGTGTAGTGAGGTGTATGAGCCTCTGGTCGAATATCAATGGTCACACAACCCCCATTTTTGTCGAAAGTAGCCATGGACGACCATTTTCAATAATACCGAAGGCTAACACATTCGGATTTTTGACCAATAAATGGTCTCCACCAGAAATCAAAGAATGTGATATATGGCAAGGAAACATATGTGGGGTGAGGTGTACGAGCCTCTGGTCGATGATCAATGGCCACACAACCCCCATTTTTGTCGAAAATAGCCATGAACGACCATTTTCAATAGTACCGAAGGCTAACAGATTCGGATTTTTGCCCAAGAAACGGTCTCCACCAGAAATCCAAGAATGTGATCTATGGCAAGGAAACATATGTGGGGTGAGGTGTACGAGCCTCTGGTCGATGATCAATGGCCACACAACCCCCATTTTTGTCGAAAATAACCATGAATGACCATTTTCAGTAATACCGAAGGCTAACACGTACGGATTTCTGATCAAGAAATGGTCTCCACCAGAAATCCAAGAATGTGATATATGGCAAGCAAACATATGTGGGGTGAGGTGTACGAGCCTCTGGTCGATGATCAATGGCCACACAACCCCCATTTTTGTCGAAAATAGCCATGACCGACCATTTTCAATAATACCGAAGGCTAACACATACGGATTTTTGACCAAGAAATGGTCTCCACCAGAAATCCAAGAATTTGATCTATGGCTAGGAAACATATGTGGGGTGAGGTGTACGAGCCTTTGGTCGATGATCAATGGCCACACAACCCCCATTTTTGTCGAAAATAGCCATGAACGACCATTTTCAATAATACCGAAGGCTAACACGTACGGATTTTTGACCAAGAAATGGTCTCCACCAGAAATCCAACAATGTGATCTATGGCAAGGAAACATATGTGGGGTGAGGTGTACGGGCCTCTGGTCGATGATTAATGGCCACACAACCCCCATTTTTGTCGAAAATAGCCATGAACGACCATTTTCAATAATACTGAAGGCTAACACCTACGGATTTCTGATCAAGAAATGGTCACCACCAGAAATCCAAGAATGTGATCTATAGCAAGGAAACATATGTGGGGTGAGGTGTACGAGCCTCTCGTCGATGATCAATGGCCACACAACCCCCATTTTTGTCGAAAATAGCCATGAACGACCATTTTCAATGACACCGAAGGCTAACACCTACGGATTTTTGACCAAGAAATGGTCTCCACCATAAATCCAAGAATGAGATCTATGGCAAGGAAACATATGTGTAGTGAGGTGTATGAGCCTCTGGTCGAATATCAATGGCCACACAACCCCCATTTTTGTCGAAAATAGCCATGAAAGACCATTTTCAATAATACCGAAGGCTAACACATTCGGATTTTTGACCAATAAATAGTCTCCCCCAGAAATGAAAGAATGTGATCTATGGCAAGGAAACATATGTGGGGTGAGGTGTACGAGCCTCTGGTCGATGATCAATGGCCACACAACCCCCATTTTTGTCAAAAATAGCCATGAACGATCATTTTCAATAATACCGAAGGCTAACACGTACAGATTTTTGACCAAGAAACGGTCTCCACCAGAAATCCAAGAATGTGATCTATGGCAAGGAACATATGTGGGGTGAGGTGTACGAGCCTCTAGTCGAAGTCAATGGCCACACAACACCTATTTTTGTCGAAATAGCCATGAACTACCATTTTCAATAATACCGAAGGCTAACAGATTCGGATTTTTGCCCAAGAAATGGTCACCACCAGAAATCCAAGAATGTGATCTATGGCAAGGAAACATATGTGGGGTGAGGTGTACGAACCTCTGGTCGATGATCAATGGCCACACAACCCCCATTTTTGTCGAAAATAGCCATGAACGACCATTTTCAATAATACCGAAGGCTAACGCCTACGGATTTTTGACCAAGAAATCGTCTCCACCAGAAATCCAAGAATGTGATCTATGGCAAGGAAATATATGTGGGGTGAGGTGTACGAGCCTCTGGTCGATGATCAATGGCCACACAACCCCCATTTTTGTCGAAAATAGCCATGACCGACCATTTTCAATAATACCGAAGGCTAACACATACGGATTTTTGACCAAGAAATGGTCTCCACCAGAAATCCAAGAATTTGATCTATGGCTAGGAAACATATGTGGGGTGAGGTGTACGAGCCTTTGGTCGATGATCAATGGCCACACAACCCCCATTTTTGTCGAAAATAGCCATGAACGACCATTTTCAATAATACCGAAGGCTAACACGTACGGATTTTTGACCAAGAAATGGTCTCCACCAGAAATCCAACAATGTGATCTATGGCAAGGAAACATATGTGGGGTGAGGTGTACGGGCCTCTGGTCGATGATTAATGGCCACACAACCCCCATTTTTGTCGAAAATAGCCATGAACGACCATTTTCAATAATACTGAAGGCTAACACCTACGGATTTCTGATCAAGAAATGGTCACCACCAGAAATCCAAGAATGTGATCTATAGCAAGGAAACATATGTGGGGTGAGGTGTACGAGCCTCTCGTCGATGATCAATGGCCACACAACCCCCATTTTTGTCGAAAATAGCCATGAACGACCATTTTCAATGACACCGAAGGCTAACACCTACGGATTTTTGACCAAGAAATGGTCTCCACCATAAATCCAAGAATGAGATCTATGGCAAGGAAACATATGTGTAGTGAGGTGTATGAGCCTCTGGTCGAATATCAATGGCCACACAACCCCCATTTTTGTCGAAAATAGCCATGAAAGACCATTTTCAATAATACCGAAGGCTAACACATTCGGATTTTTGACCAATAAATAGTCTCCCCCAGAAATGAAAGAATGTGATCTATGGCAAGGAAACATATGTGGGGTGAGGTGTACGAGCCTCTGGTCGATGATCAATGGCCACACAACCCCCATTTTTGTCAAAAATAGCCATGAACGATCATTTTCAATAATACCGAAGGCTAACACGTACAGATTTTTGACCAAGAAACGGTCTCCACCAGAAATCCAAGAATGTGATCTATGGCAAGGAACATATGTGGGGTGAGGTGTACGAGCCTCTAGTCGAAGTCAATGGCCACACAACACCTATTTTTGTCGAAATAGCCATGAACTACCATTTTCAATAATACCGAAGGCTAACAGATTCGGATTTTTGCCCAAGAAATGGTCACCACCAGAAATCCAAGAATGTGATCTATGGCAAGGAAACATATGTGGGGTGAGGTGTACGAACCTCTGGTCGATGATCAATGGCCACACAACCCCCATTTTTGTCGAAAATAGCCATGAACGACCATTTTCAATAATACCGAAGGCTAACGCCTACGGATTTTTGACCAAGAAATCGTCTCCACCAGAAATCCAAGAATGTGATCTATGGCAAGGAAACATATGTGGGGTGAGGTGTACGAGCCTCTGGTCGATGATCAATGGCCACACAACCCCCATTTTTGTCGAAAATAGCCATGAACGACCATTTTCAATAATACCGAAGGCTAACACCTACGGATTTCTGATCAAGAAATGGTCTCCACCAGAAATCCAAGAATGTGATCTATGGCAAGGAAACATATGTGGGGTGAGGTGTACGAGCCTCTTGTAGATGATCAATGGCCACACAACCCCCATTTTTGTCGAAAATAGCCATGAACGACCATTTTCAATGACACCGAAGGCTAACACCTACGGATTTTTGACCAAGAAATGTTCTCCACCATAAATCCAAGAATGAGATCTATGGCAAGGAAACATCTGTGTAGTGAGGTGTATGAGCCTCTGGTCGAATATCAATGGTCACACAACCCCCATTTTTGTCGAAAGTAGCCATGAACGACCATTTTCAATAATACCGAAGGCTAACACATTCGGATTTTTGACCAATAAATGGTCTCCACCAGAAATCAAAGAATGTGATATATGGCAAGGAAACATATGTTGGGTGAGGTGTACGAGCCTCTGGTCGATGATCAATGGCCACACAACCCCCATTTTTGTCGAAAATAGCCATGAACGACCATTTTCAATAGTACCGAAGGCTAACACCTACGGATTTTTGACCAAGAAATGGTCTGCACCAGAAATCCAAGAATGCGATCTATGGCAAGAAAACATATGTGGGTAGAGGTGTACGAGCCTCTAGTCGATGATCAGTGGCGACACAACCACCATTTTTTTTTTCAAAAATAGCCATGAACGACCATTTTCAATAATACCGAAGGCTAACATTTATGGATTTTTGAACAAGAAATGGTCTCCACCAGTAATCCAAGAATATGATCTATGGCAAGCAAACATATGTGGGGTGAGGTATACGAGCCTCTTGTCAACGATCAATGGCCACACAACCCCCATTTTTGTCAAAAATAGCCATGAACGACCATTTTTAATAATACCGAAGGGTAACACGTACGGATTTTTGACCAAGAAATGGCCTCCACCAGAAATCCAAGAATGTGATCTATGGCAAGGAAACATATGTGGGGTGAGGTGTATGAGCCTCTGGTCGATGATCAATGGCCACAAAACCCCCATTTTTGTCGAAAATAGCCCTGAACGACCATTTTCAATAATACCGAAGGCTAACACCTATGGATTTTCGACCAAGAAATGGCCTCCACCAGAAATCCAAGAATGTGATCTATGGCAAGGAAACATATGTGGGGTGTGGTGTACGAGCCTCTGGTCGACGATCAATGGCCACACAACCCCCATTTTTGTCGAAAATAGCCATGAACGACCATTTTCAATAATACCGAAGGCTAACACCTACGGATTTTTGACCAAGAAATAGTCTCCACCAGAAATCCAAGAATGTGATCTATGGAAAGGAAACATATGTGGGGTGAGGTGTACGAGCCTTTGGTCATTGATCAATGGCCACACAACCCCCATTTTTGTCGAAAATAGCCATGAACGACCATTTTCAATAATACCGAAGGCTAACACGTACAGATTTTTGACCAAGAAATGGTCTCCACCAGAAATCCAAGAATGTGATCTATGGAAAGGAAACATATGTGGGGTGAGGTCTACGAGCCTCTGGTCGATGATCAATGGCCACACAACCCCCATTTTTGTCGAAAATAGCCATGAACGACCATTTTCAATAATACTGAAGGCTAACACCTACGAATTTTTGACCAAGAAATGGTCTCCACTAGAAATCCAAGAATGTGATCTATGGCAAGGAAACATATGTGGGGTGAGGTGTACGAGCCTCTGGTCGACGATCAATGGCCACACAACCCCCATTTTTGTCGAAAATAGCCATGAACGACCATTTTCAATGATACAAAAGACTAACACCTACGGATTTTTGACCAAGAAATGGTCTCCACCATAAATCCAAGAATGTCATCTATGGCAAGGAAACATATGTGTAGTGAGGTGTATGAGCCTCTGGTCGAATATCAATGGCCACACAACCCCCATTTTTGTCGAAAATAGCCATGAACGACCATTTTCAATAATACCGAAGGCTAACACATTCGGATTTTTGACCAAGAATTGGTCTCCACCAGAAATCAAATAATGTGATATGTGGCAAGGAAACATATGTGGGGTGAGGTATACGAGCCTCTGGTCGATGATAAATGGCCACACAACCCCCATTTTTTTCGAAAATGGCCATGAACGACCATTTTCAATAATTCTGAAGGCTAACACCTACGGATTTTTGACCAAGAAATGGTCTCCACCAGAAATCCAAGAATGTGATCTATGGCAAGGAAACATATGTGGGGTGAGGTGTATGAGCCTCTAGTCGATGATAAATGGCCACACAAACCCCATTTTTGTAGAAAATAGCCATGAACGACCATTTTCAATAATTCCGAAGGCTAACATGTTGGGGACTTGTTCTCAAATGCTATGAATTAAGAACAAGGCAACATAGAATGTTAAATGTTAAAGGCCTTCGTCCGCTGAAGCATTATCTCCCCAAGGATTTAATGAGCTTCGGACGAAGGTTATGAATAAAATATCACAAAGGTCACACCTTCGTGATCAGAGATAAAACACTGCGAAATGAAATATAAAATATAAAACGTTATAGAATACCAGGAATAAATAACATTATTCACATATTTTGTAATATGAACTTAAATATTAAAACATAATACTTTGGTATATTTATACCTTCGCCTTGGCAGAAAACAATAATTCCAGTGTAATGCGTTAGCGATTACTAGATTGCATGCACAGTAAAGGAGTACTGTTCATCTATTTATAGGCACAGGACGCAGCCTATGAGAAATTACAATCATGCCCCTTTCAAAAGATTACAATTATGACTCAGACCCCTATGGACTAAGAAGCCATTCCATCTTTAAGTCGGTTCGATCCTTCGTCTTCGGATACGTTATAGTACCGAAGCTTCATGAGAGGTAGCTTCGGTACCACGTATAAACAGACTTGCCGAAGGTGTTTCTTCCTGCAGGACCTTCGGTGACGAAGCATGGTCCCAACAGTAGCCCCTTCGCGGCGCTAGATCGTTTTTCGTAACGAGCTTGATCCGTGAAAAAGTCTCTTAGGCTTCGGGAAGCCGAAGGACCGAAAAACACCTTCCCTGAGCTCGTTGCCGGGAAACGATACAATTTCCGAGCGCGGAGCGGTCCCACCATGCCGATTCACCTTCTCGGGTTTTGTGGCCCACCGTTCAGTGGGTGCGAGTGACTGTTTGTCCGGTGTAGAAGACTTGACGATTCACCTATTTACCTGCAGCACTAAATAAACAGACGGGTAGGTGTGAAGTTACCACAGCATTCATTGCTACTCCACTGTTTTGCTGCCAAAAATTTAACCATAGCCGAAGCTTGACTCTTGCACTCAAACGAAGCCACTGAAACTGTTCCGATTTCCGAAGCAATGAGGCGTTCTGGGCTAGTTTCATCAGAGGACACACCTGCTGCCGAAGCAACACGAGCTGACGTTGAAGAAGATGAAATTGAAGATAAGTATGGTGCAATGCCATCTAAACCCAGCCACTTAGAGTTTGGGAAGTCTACTATTACCAAAGGTGATATGGCTAAGTTATTGAAGCTAGGCTATTTCAGCGAAGACAAGAAGGAGCTAATTCTCTTCGGGGGAGAGGAAGTTACCCCGAAGCCTGAAAAAGATGAAGTGGTGGTTTTTAAAAGCTTCTTCAAAGCAGGGTTAAGATTTCCCCTGCATGGGATGATTGCAGATGTTTTAGAGAGATTTGGAATTCACCTTCATCAGTTAACCCCAAACGCCATTGTTAGGCTTAGTGTTTACATCTAGGCACTCCGAAGCCAGGAGGCAGAACCACTTGCCGAAGGTTTTTGCCGGGCACACGAGCTTCATTACCAGACAAAAGCTAGAGAAGATGGGCTGCGTGATAATTTTGGCTCCTACAATTTTGCATATCCGAAAGATGCCAAGTATCCAGTTATCAGCTATCGTACGAAATGGCCAGCTGGCTAGAAGAATAAATGGTTTTATGTCAAAGTGGATGAAAAGAAAGAAAAGCTGATTCAGTGCCCTTTAAGGTTAACCTTCGGAGTAACTAGGCCCTAATGCGTAATGGATCCAGATAGCCCATGCCAAATTGCACTGGGCGAATTTCGGGTTGTTGCAGAGCACATTGGCACCAGGGATCTAGTCCAAGAATTCTTAGCCTTCAGAGTATTCCCAACTTTGAAGGAATTGGACATGCCGAAGCTGAAACGGGAGAAGAAGAAGAAAGAGCTTGTTCGGCTACCTTATTATTTCAAGTTTAAAAAACATTTTAAAGCACCTTGCCAAGAGTGGCTAGACACAATTGAGGTTATGTGCATCGAGATCCTCGGCAACTATTCTAAGAAAGAAGATCAGTTAATGACTGCGGCCTTCGGTACTCGTCCGAAGCGAAGAATGAATCGGGTGATGGATGCTTTGAATTTTGATAATCTTGACTATGGGCAATTGGGCAAAGTTGTTGAAGGGCAGAAAAGAAAAAGAGTTGCCAGCGCCCTTGACGAAGAAGCTACTACCAAACTGGCTAAAAAGGGCAAAGAAACTTTTGAGAAAAGAAAACTGAGTCCTGAGCCGAAGATAACTACTTCAAAGAAAAGGAAGGCTACGGTCCCGGAACCAGAAACGTCGGACCATGAAGAAGAAGCTCCTGCGACGCCTTTTGCTGCTGATGTGGAAGAAATTCTAAAGGTAATGACTGAACCTTTGCCTATCAAGCTGAGTCCGCTGGCGCCACAACTGACGAAGCTTTTTCAGAAGGAAAAGGAGCCTTCGGCAACGGAAAGTCCTGCTAAATTGAAAAAATGGAGAATTATCCAAGTGGCCGATGTTATTCACCAGACACCACCGCCGGCATCAGTGTCAAGAATACCAATTACTGAGAGCGCTGGCGCTGCCAAAGCCGCAGCCACCGGAGTCGAAGATGCCGAAACCGAAACCGCCGAAGATCCTAATCTAGAAACCACACTTGGTGATATTGATAACATACTTCTAAAAATGGTTGAGGAAGAAGCTGTTGCGGCCGCGGTGGACACAACAATTGAGAAAGGAAAAGAGCAAATTGAAGATACTTTGAAAGAGGAAAACTTCAATTTTCAAGATATACTAGGGCAAGAGTTATCAGAAACTGAGAAAGAAGAGCTAAAGAAATATGCTATATCCTGTGGGTACAAACCAGGGGCTCTGCTGTTTGGCGGAGTCAATGAAGGGAAACTGAGATGCCTTCGGAATCGAACCGAGGCCAAGGTCGTTAGGACTTTCTCGAAGAATGTTGGCCTGCCGAAGATTGAGGCAGACCTCTGCAGGTACCAGCGACAGCATATCGCCGGTAGCCTGTTCTACGCTTATTTCAAAGTAAAATTCTCAACTTTTTATTATTTTTTTAATTGAGATGTTTTCTGACGAAGGTTGTTTTGCTAGAGTATATTACTAAGTAAAGTTCTGAGGATGCAACAAGATCTTGAAGACGAGAAAAATGAAGCTACAATCAAAGATCTAGAAAATAAAGTCGAAAGTCACAAAGCTGTTTTGGAGAAAAAGGACTTCGTCATTCAAGATCTTGAAAATAAATTTAAAGATTACGAAGCTGCCTTGGAGAAGGACTTCGTTATTCACTCTATGGAGGGTTTGCTGGCTGAAGCTCAAGCCAAAATTGACAGATTAAACAACGAATTACTCAAAAAATCAGAAAAATCTGAGCAAGAAAAGAAAAATCTTGAAACAAATCTCAAAACCGAAATTGAGAAGAGTTCAAATTTGCAGAAATCATTGAAGGAGCTTTAGGAAAAATGTTTAGACTTCGGCAACCGATGTGTGCAGCAGCTAAAGGATATCTTTTACTCAATTGGAGCCAGCTCTGATAAGTTTACACCTTCAGCTGAAAACCTGCCAAGCACCTTTGAATACATTGAGGGCGAAGTTGATGCACTTGACGAAGTTATCGCTGGGCATGCCGATTTCTGCGCCCTGTTAGCTTCTCGAGGCACAGCTACTGCTTTACTGAAGGCTGGCTGCACGCACGGGAAAATTGTTAATAGGCCAACTTCAGTTTGTCACCAGTAGATTTGATTGACATCCCCAGCCTAGCTTGAAGCATAGGAAACAGGTTTATGACTCACATTTGGATAAACGGCGGGCGAAAAATGGCAGGTGACGAAGCTCGGAGCCACCTTAAGCCAGTGAGAAACTTAAACTTGTTACTTTTACCTTCTCCTTGAAGTCTGCACTTTTCTTATTCCGTTTTAATATGTACAGGATGATGAAGCTAAAGAATGATGAGGTGAAGCCCTAACAGATGCTCCGAAAGGCTTTGCTGCAGAAGATTCTAGAGAAAATTTTGTAATATGATTGTAAAGAAATCTATGTAAATTTGTGCGTACCTCGTAATATACCTTTACCCCTTTGTCCGTGTGTAATCTGCTTTGCTGTGGACAAAATTTTTCTTTTTGAGCCGAAGGCGAAAAACACCTTCCCTTATTTTCGTACACAACGAAGCATGAAGATTTCTTCTTTCTGTTTTTCCCCGAAGCTTTATCCTCATAGCCGAAGCATCTGCCTTCTCTGTATGATATGATGATAATGATTCTATATATATCTAAATGAATGTTTATGAATGCAAATGTCATGATGTAATGTATCATGCAAATGAATGTCCAAATACATATTCGAAGCCATAAACATAGCCTTCATTCCCTTAGGAATGACTCAAGTATTTTTGCCGCTTATTTTTCGGCTTCACCGTTTATCTTTCGGTGTATCAGCGCTGACTTTTCGCTGCTAGCCTCCCTTAGGAGCTTCTTCGCCTTTTACTTCAGCGGTATCAGCGTTTATTTTTCGCTGTAAGCCTCCCTTAGGAGCTTCTTCGCCTTTTACTTCGGCGGAATCAACGTTTATTTTTCGCTGTAAGCCTCCCTTAGGAGCTTCTTCGCCTTTTACTTCGGCGGAATCAGCGTTTATTTTTTGCTGTAAGCTCTGCATTCCCTTAGGAACGACTTTTGAGCTTCTCCCTATTTTCTTTTCTTTTTCCTTTGCACTCGATGGTGCGTTCTCAGCTTTTACATTTACATTTTTGGGGGATATTGCTCTTATATAGGTGAAATAAGAAAAAGAGAAATTACATGCTATGGCCCCATTAAAAACCTTTCTCCCCCTTTGGAAAGGAAAAGGGTGCCATAAGAAAGAATAGAAAAAATTACATCAAGCTAGACATAATATCGTTGAAGCTCATCCTCATTCCATGATCTAGGAATGTCGTTGTCGTCCATATCCTTCAATCTGTAGGAACCGGGTCTTGACGAAGATGCTACAAGAAAAGGTCCTTCCCACTTCGGTTGTAGCTTGCCTACTGTCTCTGGGTTGGCCACTCTCCGAAGCACCAAATGTCCTGGCTCAATATTCTTTAGCCGAACCTTTCTATCATGCCATTTTATTGTTTCGGCTTGATATTTATTGAAGTTTTCCACAGCTTGAAGCCTGATCCCTTCTATAGCATATTTGTCCACAGAGTAATCAGCTTCAGCTTCGTCTTCTGCCGAAGCCACTATTCTTATTGAACCTGCTTTTGCTTCTTCCGGAGTTATTGCTTCGTCACCAAATAATAACTTGAATGGTGTAAAGCCTGTTGACCTTGATGTCGTTGTATTGTGGCTCCACACCACTTTAATTAGTTCATCTGGCCATTTTCCTCTTGGCTAATTGAAGATTAATTTCATTATTCCCATCATTATGATACAATTAGCTCTTTCGACAAGTCCATTTGACTCTGGATGCCTGACCGATGCAAAATGGATCTTCGTTCCAATTTGTCCACAGAACTCTTTAAAAGCTTCGGCATCAAATTGTGTTCCGTTATCCACAGTAATGGCCTTCGGCACTCCGAAGCGACACACAATATTCTGCCAGAAAAACTTCTGAATGGTAACCGAAATTATTGTGGCTAAAGGCTTCGCCTCAATCCACTTAGAAAAATATTCTACTGCTACCACAACATATTTTAAATTTCCTTGTGCCGGTGGTAGCGGGCCTAACAAATCAAGGCCCCACCTTTGCAATGGCCAAGTGGGTTGTATTAACTGGGTTAGAGACGAAGGTTGTTTTTGATCTCTTGCGCATTTCTGACAGCCTTCACACTTTTGGACTAATTCTGCTGCATCCAAAGCTGCCTTTGGCCAATAAAATCCTTGACGAAAAACTTTTCCCAACAAAGGCCTAGATCCAATGTGAGATCCACACAGGCCTGCCTATATTTCCTTCATCAATTCTATACCTTTGGCTCTGGATAACAGACTCCACGCTTGTACAGCTCCCCTTCAATTACAACATATGGTTGAGCTCTTGCCTCTATTCTCTTGTTATAAGCTTCATCATCTGAAAGGAAATTACCCTGAAGAAAAGAAATGATCTCAGTTCTCCAATCTTCACTATGAACAGGAGATATATTGAGGACTGCTCTTTCAAGAAGTTCCACTGAAGGTGCTTTTATTGTTTTAAAAAATACTTCCGAAGGTAAGGGCAGCCCCTGTGCTGCTGACTTGGCTAGCAAATCAGCATGTTCATTTTCTCCTCGAGGAATGTTTTTGACAGAAAATCCTTCAAAGGAAGCTTCAATCCTTCGGACCGTGTCTAAATATTTCTCAAGCTTCGGGTCTCTTGCTTTACAACTCTTGTCAATATGGTCAGAAATAACCTAGGAATCAGTTTTAAGAACCGCCCTTCTAATCCCCATTGCTTTTAACTTCCAAAGGCCCAAAAGCAAAGCTTCGTACTCAGCAATATTATTTGTGCAGCTAAAATCAAGTCTTGCTGCGTAGCAAGTTTTAACTTTGGAGGGTGCTACTAACACAGCAGCTGCTCCTGCCCCGAAGGTTCCCCAAGAACCATCACAAAATATCGTCCATACTTCGATATCTTTAGTTGTTTCTTCTCCTTGAGCCCCTGGCGTCCAATCGGCAATGAAGTCTGCTAACGCCTGGGATTGTATTGAGGATCTGTGCACATAATCAATGCTGAACTCATTAAGCTCCGTAGCCCACTTTCCAATTCTTCCAGTAGCTTCTCTGTTCCTCATGACATCCTTCAAAGGTTGTGATGAAGGGACAATTATATGATATGCTTGAAAGTAATGTCGAAGCTTTCTGGATGCCATTAAGACGGCATATAAGACCTCCTCCAATTCTGTATAATTCTTCTTTGATAGACTAAGAACTTCGAAGACGAAGTATATTGGGGCTTGCTTTTTGGTTTGTCCCTCAAGTTTTTCTTGAACAAGTGCCGCACTCACTACTGAATGCGAAGCTGCCACGTACAGCAACAGAGGAGCCCCTGGCGTTGGTGGAGTTAACATCGTTAGGTCTATCAAATATTGCTTCAGCTCTTCGAAGGCTCTCTGCTGAGCTGATCCCCATTGAAAAACTTCGGCTGACTTCAGCACTTCGAAGAATGGTAAATTTCTCTCTCCTGATCTAGATATGAATCGGTTGAGAGATGCTATGAATTAAGAACAAGGCAACATAGAATGTTAAATGTTAAAGCCCTTCGTCCGCTGAAGCATTATCTCCCCAAGGATTTAATGAGCTTCAGAAGAAGGTTATGAATAAAATATCACGAAGGTCACACCTTCGTGATCAGAGATAAAACAATGCGAAAGAAATATAAAATATAAAACGTTATAGAATACCAGGAATAAATAACATTATTCACTTATTTTGTAATATGAACTTAAATATTAAAACATAATACTTAGGTATATTTATACCTTCGCCTTGGCAGAAAACAATAATTCCAGCGTAATGCGTTAGCGATTACTAGATTGCATGCACAGTAAAGGAGTACTGTTCATCAATTTATAGGCACAAGAAGCAGCCTGTGAGAAATTACAATCATGCCCCTTTCAAAAGATTACAATTATGACTCAGACCCCTATGGACTAAGAAGTCATTCCATCTTTAAGTCGGTTCGATCCTTCGTCTTCGGATACGTTATAGTACCGAAGCTTCATGAGCGGTAGCTTCGGTACCACGTATAAACAGACTTGCCGATGATGTTTCTTCCTGCAAGATCTTCGGCGATGAAGCATGGTCCCAACATAACACCTACGGATTTTGACCAAGAAACGGTCTCCACCAGAAATCCAAGAATGTGATCTATGGCAAGGAAACATATGTGGGGTGAGGTGTACGAGCCTCTGGTCGAAGATCAATGGCCACACAACCCCCATTTTTGTCGAAAATAACCATAAACGACCATTTTCAATAATACCGAAGGCTAACACATTCGGATTTTTGCCCAAGAAATGGTCACCACCAGAAATCCTAGAATGTGATCTATGGGAAGGAAACATATGTGGGGTGAGGTGTACGAGCCTCTGGTCGATGACCAATGGCCACACAACCCCCATTTTGTTGAAAATAGCCATGAACGACCATTTTCAATAATACCGAATGCTAACATGTACGGATTTTTGACCAACAAATGGTCTCCACCATAAATCCAAAGAATGTGATCTATGGCAAGGAAACATATGTGGGGTGAGGTGAACGAGCCTCTGGTCGAAGATCAATGGCCACACAGCCCCCATTTTTGTCGAAAATAGCCATGAACGACCATTTTCAATAATACCGAAGGCTAACACCTACGGATTTTTGACCAAGAAATGGTCTCCACCAGAAATCCAAGAATGTGATCTATGGCTAGGAAACATATGTGGGGTGAGGGGTACGAGCCTCTGGTCGATGATCAATGGCCACACAACCCCCTTTTTGTCAAAAATAGCCATGAACGACCATTTTCAATAATACCGAAGGCTAACACCTATGGATTTTTGACCAAGAAACGGTCTCCACTGGAAATCCAAGAATGTGATCTGTGGCAAGGAAACATATGTGGGGTGAGGTGTACGAGCCTCTGGTCGATGATCAATGGCCACACAACCCCCATTTTTGTCGAAAATAGCCACGAACGACCATTTTCAATAATTTCGAAGGCTAACACGTACAGATTTTTGACCAAGAAATGGTCTCCACCAGAAATCCAAGAATGTGATCTATGGCAAGGAAACATATGTGGGGTGAGGTGTACAAGCCTCTGGTCGATGATCAATGGCCACACAACCCCCATTTTTGTCAAAAATAGCCATGAACGACCATTTTCAACAATACCGAAGGCTAACACCTACAAATTTTTGACCAAGAAATGGTCTCCACCAGAAATCCAAGAATGTGATCTATGGCAAGGAAACATATGTGGGGTGAGGTGTACGAGCCTCTGGTCGATGATCAATGGCCACACAACCCCCATTTTTGTCGAAAATGGTGATGAACGACCATTTTCAATGACACCGAAGGCTAACACCTACGGATTTTTGACCAAGAAATGGTCTCCACCATAAATCCTAGAATGTGATCTATGGCAAGGAAACATATGTGTGGTGAGATTTACGAGCCTCTGGTCGAATATCAATGGCCACACTACCCCCATTTTAGTCGAAAATAGCCATGAACGACCATTTTCAATAATACCGAAGGCTAACACATTCGGATTTTTGACCAAGAAATGGTCTCCACCAGAAATCAAAGAATGTGATCTATGGCAAGGAAACATATGTGGGGTGTGGTTTTTGAGCCTTTGGTCGATGATCAATGGCCACACAACCCCCATTTTTGTCGAAAAGAGCCATGAATGACCATTTTCAATAATACCGAAGGCTAACACGTACGGATTTTTGACCAAGAAATGGTCTCCACCAGAAATACAAGAATGTGATCTATGGCAAGGAAACATATGTGGGGTGAGGTGTACGAGCCTCTGGTCGATGATAAATGGCCACACAACCCCCATTTTGTCGAAAATAGCCATGAACGACCATTTTCAATAATTTCGAAGGATAACACCTACGGATTTTTGACCAAGAATAGGTCTCCACCAGAAATCCAAGAATGTGATCTATGGCAAGGAAACATAGGTGGGGTGAGGTGTACGAGCCTCTGGTCGATGATCAGTGGCCACACAACCCCCATTTTTGTCGAAAATAGCCATGAATGACCATTTTCAATAATGCTGAAGGCTAACACGTACGGATTTTTTACCAAGAAATGGTCTCCACCAGAAATCCAAGAATGTGATCTATGGCAAGGAAACATATGTGGGGTTTGGTGTACGAGCCTCTGGTCGATGATCAATGGCCACACAACCCCCATTTTTGTCGAAAATAGCCATGAACGACCATTTTCAATAATACCAAAGGCTAACACCTACGGATTTTTGACCAAGAAATGGTCTCCACCATAAATCCAAGAATGTGATCTATGGAAAGGAAACATATGTGGGGTGAGGTGTACGAGCCTCTGGTCGATGATCAATGGCCACACAACACCCATTTTTGTCGAAAATAGCCATGAACGACCATTTTCAATGATATAGAAGCCTAACACCTACGGATTTTTGACCAAGAAATGGTCTCCACCATAAATCCAAGAATGTGATCTATGGCAAGGAAACATATGTGTAGTGAGGTGTATGAGCTCTGGTCGAATATCAATGGCCACACAACCCCCATTTTTGTCGAAAATAGCCATGAACGACCATTTTCAATAATATCGAAGGCTAACACATTCAGATTTTTGACCAAGAAATGGTCTCCACCAGAAATCAAAGAACATGATCTGTGGCAAGGAAACATATGTGGGGTGAGGTATACGAGCCTCTGGTCGATGATCAATGGCCACACAACCCCCATTTTTGTCGAAAATAGCCATGAACGACCATTTTCAATAATTACGAAGGCTAACACCTACGGATTTTTGACCAAGAAATGGTCTCCACCAGAAATCCAAGAATGTGATCTATGGCAAGGAAACATATGTGGGGTGAGATGTACGAGCCTCTAGTCGATGATAAATGGCCACACAAACCCCATTTTTGTAGAAACTAGCCATGACGACCATTTTCAATAATACCTAAGGCTAACACCTACGGATTTTTGACCAAGAAATGGTCTCCACAAGAAATCCAAGAATGTGATCTATGGCAAGGAAACATATGTGGGGTGAGGTGTATGAGCCTCTGGTCGAAGATCAATGGCCACACAACCCCCATTTTTGTCGAAAATAGCTATGAATGACCATTTTCAATAATACCGAAGGCTAACACCTACGGATTTTTGACCAAGAAATGGTCTCCACTAGAAATCCAAGAATGTGATCTATGGCAAGGAAACATATGTGGGGTGAGGTGTACGAGCCTCTGGTCGATGATCAATGGCCACACAACCCCCATTTTTGTCGAAAATAGCCATGAACGACCATTTTCAATGACACCGAAGGCTAACACCTATGGATTTTTGACCAAGAAATGGTCTCCACCATAAATCCAAGAATGTGATCTATGGCAAGGAAACATATGTGTAGTGAGGTGTATGAGCCTCGGGTCGAAGATCAATGGCCACACAACCCCCATTTTTGTCGAAAATAGCTATGAATGACCTTTTTCAATAATACCGAAGGGTAACACATTCGGATTTTTCCCCAAGAAATGGTCTCCACCAGAAATCCAAGAATGTGATCTGTGGCAAGGAAACATATGTGGGGTGAGGTGTATTAGCCTCTAGTCGATGATCAATGGCCACACAACCGCCATTTTGTCGAAAATAGCCATGAACGACCATTTTCAATAATACCGAAGGTTAACACGTATGGATTTTTGTCCATGAAATGGTCTCCACTAGAAATCCAAGAATATGATCTATGGCAAGGAAACATATGTGGGGTGAGGTGTACGAGCCTTTAATCGATGATCAATGGCACACAACCCCCATTTTTGTCGAAAATAGCCATGAATGACCATTTTCAATAATACCGAAGGCTAACACCTACGGATTTTTGACCAAGAAATCGTCTCCACCAGAAATCCAAGAATGTGATCTATGGCAAGGAAACATATGTGGGGTGAGGTGTACGAGCCTCTGGTCGATGATAAATGGCAGCACAACCCCCATTTTTGTCGAAAATAGCCATGAACGACCATTTTCAATAATACTGAAGGCTAACACGTACGGATTTTTGACCAAGAAATGGTCTCCACTAGAAATCCAAGAATGTGATCTATCACAAGGAAACATATGTGGGGTGAGGTGTACGAGCCTCTGGTCGATGATCAATGGCCACACAACCCCCATTTTTGTCGAAAATAGCCATGAACGACCATTTTCAATAATACCAAAGGCTAACACCTACGGATTTTTGACCAAGAAATGGTCTCCACCATAAATCCAAGAATGTGATCTATGGCAAGGAAACATATGTGGGGTGAGGTGTACGAGCCTCTGGTCGATGATCAATGGCCACACAACACCCATTTTTGTCGAAAATAGCCATGAACGACCATTTTCAATGATATAGAAGGCTAACACCTACGGATTTTTGACCAAGAAATGGTCTCCACCATAAATCCAAGAATGTGATCTATGGCAAGGAAACATATGTGTAGTGAGGTGTATGAGCTCTGGTCGAATATCAATGGCCACACAACCCCCATTTTTGTCGAAAATAGCCATGAACGACCATTTTCAATAATACCGAAGGCTAACACTTTCAGATTTTTGACCAAGAAATGGTCTCCACCAGAAATCAAAGAACATGATCTGTGGCAAGGAAACATATGTGGGGTGAGGTATACGAGCCTCTGGTCGATGATCAATGGCCACACAACCCCCATTTTTGTCGAAAATAGCCATGAACGACCATTTTCAATAATTACGAAGGCTAACACCTACGGATTTTTGACCAAGAAATGGTCTCCACCAGAAATCCAAGAATGTGATCTATGGCAAGGAAACATATGTGGGGTGAGATGTACGAGCCTCTAGTCGATGATAAATGGCCACACAAACCCCATTTTTGTAGAAACTAGCCATGACGACCATTTTCAATAATACCTAAGGCTAACACCTACGGATTTTTGACCAAGAAATGGTCTCCACAAGAAATCCAAGAATGTGATCTATGGCAAGGAAACATATGTGGGGTGAGGTGTACGAGCCTCTGGTCGAAGATCAATGGCCACACAACCCCCATTTTTGTCGAAAATAGCTATGAATGACCATTTTCAATAATACCGAAGGCTAACACCTACGGATTTTTGACCAAGAAATGGTCTCCACTAGAAATCCAAGAATGTGATCTATGGCAAGGAAACATATGTGGGGTGAGGTGTACGAGCCTCTGGTCGATGATCAATGGCCACACAACCCCCATTTTTGTCGAAAATTGCCATGAACGACCATTTTCAATGACACTGAAGGCTAACACCTATGGATTTTTGACCAAGAAATGGTCTCCACCATAAATCCAAGAATGTGATCTATGGCAAGGAAACATATGTGTAGTGAGGTGTATGAGCCTCTGGTCGAAGATCAATGGCCACACAACCCCCATTTTTGTCGAAAATAGCTATGAATGACCTTTTTCAATAATACCGAAGGGTAACACATTCGGATTTTTCCCCAAGAAATGGTCTCCACCAGAAATCCAAGAATGTGATCTGTGGCAAGGAAACATATGTGGGGTGAGGTGTATTAGCCTCTAGTCGATGATCAATGGCCACACAACCGCCATTTTGTCGAAAATAGCCATGAACGACCATTTTCAATAATACCGAAGGTTAACACGTATGGATTTTTGTCCGTGAAATGGTCTCCACTAGAAATCCAAGAATATGATCTATGGCAAGGAAACATATGTGGGGTGAGGTGTACGAGCCTTTAATCGATGATCAATGGCCACACAACCCCCATTTTTGTCGAAAATAGCCATGAATGACCATTTTCAATAATACCGAAGGCTAACACCTACGGATTTTTGACCAAGAAATCGTCTCCACCAGAAATCCAAGAATGTGATCTATGGCAAGGAAACATATGTGGGGTGAGGTGTACGAGCCTCTGGTCGATGATAAATGGCAACACAACCCCCATTTTTGTCGAAAATAGCCATGAACGACCATTTTCAATAATACTGAAGGCTAACACGTACGGATTTTTGACCAAGAAATGGTCTCCACTAGAAATCCAAGAATGTGATCTATCACAAGGAAACATATGTGGGGTGAGGTGTACGAGCCTCTGGTCGATGATCGATGGCCACACAACCCCCATTTTTGTCGAAAATAGCCATGAACGACCATTTTCAATGACACTGAAGGCTAACACCAACGGATTTTTGACCAAGAAATGGTCTGCACCATAAATCCAAGAATGTGATCAATGGCAAGGAAACATATGTGTAGTGAGGTGTATGAGCCTCTGGTCAAAGATCAATGGCCACACAACCCCCATTTTTGTCAAAAATAGCCATGAATGACCATTTTCAATAATACCGAAGGCTAAAACATTCAGATTTTTGCCCAAGAAATGGTCTCCATTAGAAATCCAAGAATGTGATCTATGGTAAGGAAACATATGTGGGGTGAGGTGTACGAGCCTCTAGTCGATGATCAATGGCCACACAACCCCATTTTGTCGAAAATAGCCATGAACGACCATTTTCAATAATACCGAATGTTAACACTTACGGATTTTTGACCAAGAAATGGTCTCCACCAGAAATCCAAGAATATGATCTATGGCAAGGAAACATATGTGGGGTGAGGTGTATGAGCCTCTAGTCGGTGATCAATGGCCACACAACCCCCATTTTTGTCGAAAATAGCCACGAACGACCATTTTCAATAATACCGAAGGCTAACACGTACGGATTTTCGACCGAGAAATGGTCTCCACTAGAAACCCAAGAATGTGATCTATGGCAAGGAAACATATGTGGGGTGAGGTGTACGAGCCTCTGGTCGATGATCAATGGCCACACAACCCCCATTTTTGTCGAAAATAGCCATGAATGACCATTTTCAATAATACCGAAGGCTAACACCTATGGATTTTTGACCAAGAAATCGTCTCCACCCGAAATCCAAGAATGTGATCTATGGCAAGGAAACATATGTGGGGTGAGGTGTACGAGCCTCTGGTCGATGATCAATGGCAACACAACCCCCATTTTTTGTCGAAAATAGCCATGAACGACCATTTTCAATAATACCGAAGGCTAACACGTACGGATTTTTGACCAAGAAATGGTCTCCACTAGAAATCCAAGAATGTGATCTATCACAAGCAAACATATGTGGGGTGAGGTGTACGAGCCTCTGATCAATGATCAATGGCCATACAACCCCCATTTTTGTCGAAAATTGACATGAACGACCATTTTCAATGACACTAAAGGCTAACACCTACGGATTTTTGACCAAGAAATGGTCTCTACCATACATCCAAGAATGCGATCAATGGCAAGGAAACATATGTGTAGTGAGGTGTATGAGCCTCTGGTCTAAGATTAATTGCCACACAACCCCCATTTTTGTCAAAAATAGCCATGAATGACCATTTTCAATAATACCGAAGGCTAACACTTTCGAATTTTTGCCCAAGAAATGGTCTCCACCAGAAATCCAAGAATGTGATCTATGGCAAGGAAACATATTTAGGGTGAGGTGTACGAGCCTCTGGTCGATGATCAATGGCCACACAATCCCCATTTTGTCGAAAATAGCCATGAACGACCATTTTCAATAATAGTGAAGGTTAACACGTACGAATTTTTGAACAAGAAATGGTCTCCACCAGAAATCCAAGAATATGATCTGTGGCAAGGAAACATATGTGGGGTGAGGTGTATGAGCCTCTGATCGATGATCAATGGCCACACAACCCCCATTTTTGTCGAAAATAGCCATGAATGACCATTTTCAATAATACCGAAGGCTAACACCTATGGATTTTTGACCAAGAAATCGTCTCCACCAGAAATCCAAGAATGTGATTTATGGCAAGGAAACATATGTGGGGTGAGGTGTACGAGCCTCTGGTCGATGATCAATGGCCACACAACCCCCATTTTTGTCGAAAATAGCCATGAACGACCATTTTCAATAATACCGAAGGCTAACACGTACGGATTTTTGACCAAGAAATGGTCTCCACTCGAAATCCAAGAATGTGATCTATCACAAGGAAACATTTTTGGGGTGAGGTGTACGAGCCTCTGGTCGATGATCAATGGCCACACAACCCCCATTTTTGTCGAAAATAGCCATGAACGACCATTTTCAATGACACTGAAGGCTAACACCTACGGATTTTTGACCAAGAAATGGTCTCCACCATAAATCCGAGAATGTGATCAATGGCAAGGAAACATATGTGTAGTGAGGTGTATGAGCCTCTGGTCGAAGATCAATGGCCACACAACCTCCAGTTTTGTCAAAAATAGCCATGAATGACCATTTTCAATAATACCGAAGGCTAACACATTCGGATTTTTGCCCAAGAAATGGTCTCCACTAGAAATCCAAGAATGTGATCTATGGCAAGGAAACATATATGGGGTGAGGTGTACGAGCATCTGGTCGATGATCAATGGCCACACAACCCCCATTTTGTCGAAATTAGCCATGAACGACCATTTTCAATAATACCGAAGGTTAACACGTACGGAATTTTGACCAAGAAATGGTCTCCACCAGAAATCCAAGAATATGATCTATGGCAAGGAAACATATTTGGGGTGAGGTGTACGAGCCTCTAGTCGATGATCTATGGCCACACAACCCCCATTTTTGTCGAAAATAGCCATGAACGACCATTTTCAATAATACCGAAGGCTAACACGTACGGATTTTAGACCGAGAAATGGTCTCTACTAAAAACCCAAGAATGTGATCTATGGCAAGGAAACATATGTGGGGAGAGGTGTACGAGCCTCTGGTCGATGATCAATGGCCACACAACCCCCATTTTTGTCGAAAATAGCCATGAATGACCATTTTCAATAATACCGAAGGCTAACACCAATGGATTTTTAACCAAGAAATCGTCTCCACCAGAAATCCAAGAATGTGATCTATGTCAAGGAAACTTATGTGGGGTGAGGTGTACGAGCCTCTGACGATGATCAATGGCAACACAACCCCCATTTTTGTCGAAAATAGCCATGAACGACCATTTTCAATAATACCGAAGGCTAACACGTACGGAATTTTGCCCAAGAAATGGTCTCCACTAGAAATCCAAGAATGTGATCTATGGCAAGGAAACATTTGTGGGGTCAGGTGTACGAGCCTCTGGTCGATGATCAATGGCCACACAACCCCCATTTTGTCGAAATTAGCCATGAACGACCATTTTCAATAATACTGAAGGCCAACACGTACGGATTTTTGACCAAGAAATGGTCTCCACCAGAAATCCAAGAATATGATCTATGGCAAGGAAACATATGTGGGGTGAGGTGTACGAGCCTCTAGTCGATGATCAATGGCCACACAACCCCCATTTTGTCGAAAATAGCCATGAACGACCATTTTCAATAATACCGAAGGCTAACACGTACGGATTTTCGACCGAGAAATGGTCTCCACCAGAAACCCAAGAATGTGATCTATGTCAAGGTAACATATGTGGGGTGAGGTGTACGAGCCTCTGGTCGATGATCAATGGCCACAACCCCTATTTTTGTCGAAAATTGCCATGAATGACCATTTTCAATAATACCAAAGGCTACACCTACGAATTTTTGACCAAAAAATTGTCTCCACCAGAAAACCAAGAATGTGATCTATGGTAAGGAAACATATGTGGGGTGAGGTGTACGAGCCTCTGGTCGATGATCAATGGCCACACAACCCCCATTTTTGTCGAAAATGGTCGTGAATGACCATTTTCAATAATACCGAAGGTAACACGTACGGATTTTTGAC
Organism: Zea luxurians; assembly: GCA_029449295.1. Classification (NCBI taxonomy): domain Eukaryota; kingdom Viridiplantae; phylum Streptophyta; class Magnoliopsida; order Poales; family Poaceae; genus Zea; species Zea luxurians. The sequence continues at coordinate 715,072 of JAOPSE010000161.1, forward strand.
CAAGAAATGGTCTCCACTAGAAATCCAAGAATGTGATTTACCGCAAGGAAACATATGTGGGGTGAGGTGTACGAGCCTCTGGTCGATGATCAATGGCCACACAACCCCCATTTTTGTCGAAAATAGCCATGAACGACCATTTTCAATAATCCCAAAGGCTAACACGTACGGATTTTTGACCAATAAATGGTCTCCACCAGAAATCCAAGAATGTGATCAATGGCAAGGAAGCATATGTGGGGTGAGGTGTATGAGCCTCTGGTCGATGATCAATGGCAACACAATCCCCATTTTTGTCGAAAATAGCCATGAACGACCATTCTCAATAATACCGAAGGCTAACACCTACAGATTTTTGACCAAGAAATAGTCTCCACCAGAAATCAAAGAATGTGATCTATGGCAAGGTAACATATATGGGGGGGGGTGTACGAGCCTCTGGTCAATGATCAATGGCCACACAACCCCCATTTTTGTCGAAAATAGCCATGAACGACCATTTTCAATGACAACGAAGGCTAACACCTACGGATTTTTGACCAAGAAATGGTCTCCACCATAAATCCAAAAATGTGATCTATGGCAAGGAGACATATGTGTAGTGAGGTGTATGAGCCTCTAGTCGAAGGTCAATGGCCACACAACCCCCATTTTTGTCAAAAATAGCCATGAATGACCATTTTCAATAATACCGAAGGCTAACACATTTGAATTTTTGCCCGAGAAATGGTCTCCACCAGAAATCCAAGAATGTGATCTATGGTAAGGAAACATATGTGGGGTGAGGTGTACGATCCTCTAGTCGATGATTAATGGCCAGACAACCCCCATTTTGTCGAAAATAGCCATGAACGACCATTTTCAATAATACCGAAGGTTAACACGTACAGAGTTTTGACCAAGAAATGGTCTCCAACAAAAATCCAAGAATGTCATCTATGGCAAGGAAACATATGTGGGGTGAGGTTTACGAGCCTCTGGTCGATGACCAATGGCCACACAACCCCCATTTTTGTCGAAAATAGCCACGAACGACAATTTTCAATAATACCGAAGGCTAACACCTACGGATTTTTGACCAAGAATTGGTCTCCACCAGAAATCCAAGAATGTGATCTATGGCAAGGAAACAATTGTGGGGTGAGGTGTACGAGGCTCTAGTTAATGATCAATGGCCACACAACCCCCATTTTTGTCGAAAATAGCCATGAACGACCGTTTTCAATGACACTGAAGGCTAACACCTACAGATTTTTGACCAAGAAATGGTCTCCACCATAAATCCAAGAATGTGATCTATGGCAAGAAAACATATGTGTAGTGAGGTGTATGAGCCTCTGGTCGAAGATCAATGGCCACACAACCCCCATTTTTGTCGAAAATAGCCATGAATGACCATTTTCAATAATACCGAAGGCTAACACATTCGGATTTTTGACCAATAAATGGTCTCCACCAGAAATCAAAGAATGTGATCAATGGCAAGGAAACATATGTGGGGTGAGGTTTACAAACCTCTAGTCGATGATCAATGGCCACACAACCCCCATTTTCGTCGAAAATAGCCATGAACGACCATTTTCAATAATACCGAAGGCTAATACGTACGGATTTTTGACCAAGAAATGGTCTTTACCAGAAATCCAAGAATGTGATCTATGGCAAGGAAACATATGTGGGGTGAGGCGTACGAGCCTCTAGTCGATGATAAATGGCCACACAACCCCCATTTTTGTCAAAAATAGCCTTGAACGACCATTTTCAATAATTCCGAAGGCTAACACCTGCGGATTTTTGACCAAGAAATGGCCACCACCAGAAATCCAAGAATGTGATCTATGGGAAGGAAACATATATGGGGTGAGGTGTACAAGCCTCTGGTCGACGATCAATGGCCACACAACCCCCATTTTTGTCGAAAATGGCCATGAACGACCATTTTCAATGACACTAAAGGCTAACACCTATGGATTTTTGATCAAGAAATGGTCTCCACCATAAATCCAAGAATGTGATCTATGGCAAGGAAACATATGTGTAGTGAGGTGTATGAGCCTCTGGTCGAAGATCAATGGCCACACAACCCCCATTTTTGTTGAAAATAGCCATGAATGACCATTTTCAATGACACTGAACGCTAAAACGTACGGATTTTTGACCAAGAAATGGTCTCCACCATAAATCCAAGAATGTGATCTATGGCAAGGAAACATAAGTGTAGTGTGGTGTATGTGCCTCTGGTCGAATATCAATGGCCACACAAACCCCATTTCTGTCGAAAATATCCATGAACGACCATTTTCAATAATACCGAAGGCTAACACATTCGGATTTTTGACCAAGAAATGGTCTCCAACAGAAATCAAAGATTGTCATCTATGGCAAGGAAACATATGTGGGGTGAGGTTTATGAGCCTCTAGTCGATGATCAATGGCCACACAACCCCCATTTTCGTCGAAAATAGCCATGAACGACCATTTTCAATAATACCAAAGGCTAACATGTACGGATTTTTGACCAAGAAATGGTCTTTACCAGAAATCCAAGAATGTGATCTATGGCAAGGAAACATATGTGGGGTGAGGTGTACGAGCCTCTAGTCGATGATAAAAGGCCACACAACCCACATTTTTGTCGAAAATAGCCATGAACGACCATTTTCAATAATTCTGAAGGCTAACACCTGCGGATTTTTTACCAAGAAATGGTCACCACCAGAAATCCAAGAATGTGATCTATGGCAAGGAAACATATCTGGGGTGAGGTGTACGAGCCTCTGGTCGATGATCAATGGCCACACAACCCCCATTTTTGTCGAAAATGGCCATGAACGACCATTTTCAATGACACTGAAGGCTAACACCTATGGATTTTTGACCAAGAAATGGTCTCCAACATAAATCCAAGAATGTGATCTATGGCAAGGAAACATATGTGTAGTGAGGTGTATGAGCCTCTGGTCGAAGATGAATGGCCACACAACCCCCATTTTTGTCAAAAATAGCCATGAATGACCATTTTCAATGACACTGAACGCTAAAACCTACAGATTTTTGACCAAGAAATGGTCTCCACCATAAATCCAAGAATGTGATGTATGGCAAGGAAACATATGTGTAGTGTGGTGTATGTGCCTCTGGTCGAATATCAATGGCCACACAAACCACATTTCTGTCGAAAATAGCCATGAACGACCATTTTCAATAATACTGAAGGCTAACACATTCTGATTTTTGACCAAGAAATGGTCTCCAACATAAATCAAAGATTGTGATCTATGGAAAGGAAACATATGTGGGGTGAGGTTTACGAGCCTCTGGTCGATGATCAATGGCCACACAACCCCCTTTTTGTCGAAAATAGCCATCGACGACCATTTTCAATAATACCGAAGGCTAACACGTACGGTATTTTGACCAAGAAATGGACTCCACCACAAATCCAAGAATGTGATCTATGTCAAGGAAACATATGTGGGGTGAGGTGTACGAGCCTCTGGTCGATGATAAATGGCCACACAACCCCCATTGTTGTCGAAAATAGCCATGAACGACCATTTTCAATAATTCCGAAGGCTAACACCTACGGATTTTGGACCAAGAAATGGTCTCCACCAGAAATCCAAGAATGTGATCTATGGCAAGGAAACATATGTGGGGTGAGGTGTACGGGCCTTTGGTCAATGATAAATGGCCACACAACCCCCATTTTTGTCGAAAATAGCCATGAACGACCATTTTCAATAATTCCGAAGGCTAACACATACGGATTTTTGACCAAGAAATGGTCTCCACTAGAAATCCAAGAATGTGGTCTATGGCAAGGAAACAAATGTGGGGTGAGGTGTACGAGCCTCTGGTCAATGATCAATGGCTACACAACCCCCATTTTTGCCGAAAATAGCCATGAACGACCATTTTCAATAATACCGATGGCTAACAGCTACGAATTTTTAACCAAGAAATGGTCTCCACCAAAAATCCTAGAATGTGATCTATGGCAAGGAAACATATGTGGGGTGAGGTGTACGAGCCTTAGGTCGATGATCAGTGGCCACACAACCCCATTTACAATAATACCGAATGCTAACACGTACGGATTTTTGACTAAGAAATGGTCTCCACCAGAAATCGAAGAATGTCATCTATGGCAAGGAAACATATGTGGGGTGAGGTGTACGAGCCTCTGGTCGATGATCAATGGCCACACAATCCCCATTTTTGTCGAAAATAGCCATGAACGACCATTTTTAATAATACCGAAGGCTAACACCTACGGATCTTTGACCAAGAAATGGTCTCCACCAGAAATCAAAGAATGTGATCTATGGCAAGGTAACATATGTGGGGTGAGGTGTACGAGCCTCTGGTCAATGATCAATGGCCACACAACCCCCATTTTTGTCGAAAATAGTCATGAACGACCATTTTCAATGACACTGAAGGCTAACACCTACGAATTTTTGACCAAGAAATGGTCTCCACCATAAATACAAGAATGTGATCTATGGCAAGAAACATATGTGTAGTGAGGTGTATGAGCCTCTGGTCGAAGGTCAATGGCCACACAACCCCCATATTTGTCAAAATTAGCCATGAATGACCATTTTCAATAATACCGAAGGCTAACACATTCGGATTTTTGCCCAAGAAATGGTCTCTACCAAAAATCCAAGAATTTGATCTATGGCAAGGAAACATATGTAAGGGTGAGGTTTATGAGCCTCTGGTCGATGATCAATGGCCACACAACCCCCATTTTTGTCGAAAATAGCCACGAACGACCATTTTCAATAATACCGAAGGCTAACACCTACGGATTTTTGACCAAGAATTGGTCTCCACTAGAAATCCAAGAATGTGATCTATTGCAAGGAAACATATGTGGGGTGAGGTGTACGAGGCTCTAGTCAATGTTCAATGGCCACACAACCCCCATTTTTGTCGAAAATAGCCATGAACGACCATTTTCAATAATACCGAAGGCTAACACCTACGAATTTTTGACCAAGAAATGGTCTCCACCAAAAATCCAAGAATGTGTTCTATGGCAAGGAAACATATGTGGGGTGAGGTGTATGAGCCTCTGGTCGAAGATTAATGGCCACACAACCCCCATTTTTGTCGAAAATAGCCATGAATGACCATTTTCAATAATACCGAAGGCTAACACCTACGGATTTTTGACCAAGAAATGGTCTCCACCAGAAATCCAAGAATGTGATCCATGGCAAGGAAACATATGTGGGGTGAGGTGTACGAGCCTCTGGTCGATGATCAATGGCCACACAACCCCCATTTTTGTCGAAAATAGCCATAAACGACTATTTTCAATAATACCGAAGGCTAACACCTACGAATTTTTGACCAAGAAATCGTCTCCACTAGAAATCCAAGAATTTGATCTATGGCAAGGAAACATATGTGGGGTGAGGTGTACGAGCCTCTAGTCGATGATAAATGGCCACACAACCCCCATTTTTATCGAAAATAGCCAGGAATGACCATTTTCAATAATAACGAAGGCTAACACGTACGGATTTTTGACCAAGAAATGGTCTCCACTAGAAATCCAAGAATGTGATCTATCACAAGTAAACATATGTGGGGTGAGGTGTACGAACCTCTGGTCAATGATCAATTGCCACAAAACCCTCATTTTTGTCGAAAATAGCCATGAACGACCATTTTCAATAATATCGAAGGCTAACACCTATGGATTTTTTACCAAGAAATGGTCTCAACCAGAAATCCGAGAATGTGATCTATGGCAAGGAAACATATGTGGGGTGAGGTGTACGAGCCTCTGGTCGATGATCAATGGCCACACAACACCCATTTTTGACGAAAATAGCCATGAACGACCATTTTCAATAATACCAAAGGCTAACACCTACGGATTTTTGACCAAGAAATGGTCTCCACCAGAAATCCAAGAATATGATCTATGGAAAGGAAACATATGTGGGGTGAGTTGTATGAGCCTCTGGTCAATGATCAATGGCCACACAACCCCCATTTTTGTCGAAAATAGCCATGAACGACCATTTTCAATAATACCGAAGGCTAACACCTACGGATTTTTGACCAAGAAATGGTCTCCACCAGAAATCAAAGAATGTGATCTATGGCAAGGTAACATATGTGGGGTGAGGTGTACAAGCCTTTGGTCGATGATCAATGGCCACACAACCCCCATTTTTGTCGAAAATAGCCATGAACGACCATTTTCAATAATACTGAAGGCTAACACCTATGGATTTTTGACCAAGAAATGGCCTCCACTAGAAATCCAAGAAAGTGATCTATGGCAAGGAAACATATGTGGGGTGAGGTGTACGAGGCTCTGGTCGATGATCAATGGCTATACAACCCCCATTTTTGACGAAAATAGCCATGAACGACCATTTTCAATAATACCAAAGGCTAACATCTACGGATTTTTGACCAAGAAATGGTCTCCACCAGAAATCCAAGAATATGATCTATGGCAAGGAAACATATGTGGGGTGAGATGTACGAGCCTCTGGTCGATGATCAATGGCCATACAACCCCCATTTTTGACGAAAATAGCCATCAATGACCATTTTCAATAATACCAAAGGCTAACACCTACGGATTTTTGACCAAGAAATGGTCTCCACCAGAAATCCAAGAATATGATCTATGGCAAGGAAACATATGTGGGGTGAGGTGTACGAGCTTCTGGTAGATGATCAATGGCCACAAAACCCCCATTTTTGTCGAAAATAGCCACGAACAACCATTTTCAATAATACCGAAGGCTAACACCTACGGATTTTTGACCAAGAAATTATCTCCACCAGAAATCCAAGAAATGTGATCTATGGCAAGGAAACATATGTGGGGTGAGGTGTATGAGCCTCTGGTCGATGATCAATGGCCACACAAACCTCATTTTTGTCGAAAATAGCCACGAACGACCATTTTCAATAATACCGAAGGCTAACACCTACATATTTTTGACCAAGAAATGGTCTCCACCAGAAATCCAAGAATGTGATCTATGGCAAGGAAACATATGTGGGGTGAGGTGTACGAGCCTCTGGTCGATGATCAATGGCCACACAACCCCCATTTTTGTCGAAAATAACCATGAACGACCATTTTCAATAATACCAAAGGCTAACACCTGCGGATTTTTGACCAAGAAAAGGTCTCCACCAAAAATCCAAGAATGTGTTCTATGGCAAGGAAACATATGTGGGATGAGGTGTACGAGCCACTGGTCGATGATAAATGGCCACACAACCCCCATTTTTGTCGAAAATTGCCATGAACGACCATTTTCAATAATATCGGAGGCTAACACCTACGGATTTTTGACCAAGAAATGGTCTCCACCAGAAATCCAAAAATGTGATCCATGGCAAGGAAACATATGTGGGGTGAGGTGTACGAGCCTTTGGTCGATGATAAATGGCCACACAACCCCCATTTTTGTCGAAAATAGCCATCAACGTTTATTTTTAATAATACCGAAGGCTAACACCTACGGATTTTTGACCAAGAAATCATCTCTACCAAAAATCCAAGAATGTGATCTATGGCAAGGAAACATATGCGGGGTGAGGTGTATGAGCCTCTGGTCGATGATCAATGGCCACACAACCCCCATTTTTATCGAAAATTGCCATGAACGACCATTTTCAATAATACCGAAGGCTAACACCTACGGATTTTTGGCCGAGAAATGGTCTCCACCAGAAATCCAAGAATGTGATCTACAGAAAGGAAACATATGTGGGTGAGGTGTACGAGCCTCTGGTCGATGATCAATGGCCACACATCCCCCATTTTTGTCAAAAATAGCCACGAACGACCATTTTCAATAATACCAAAGGCTAACACCTACGGATTTTTGACCAAGAAATGGTCTCCAGCAGAAATCCAAGACTGTGATCTATGGCAAGGAAACATATGTGGGGTGAGGTCTACGAGCCTCGGGTCGATGATCAATGGCCACACAACCCCCATTTTTGTCGAAAATAGCCAGGAACAACCATTTTCAATAATACCGAAGGCTAACACCAATGGATTTTTGTCTCCACTAGCCTTCGGTATTATTGAAAATGGTGGTTCGTGGCTATTTTCGACAAAAATGGGGTTGTGCGGCCATTGATCATCGACTAGAGGCTTGTACACCTCACCCCACATATGTTTCCTTGCCATAGATCTCATTCTTGGATTTCTGGTGGAGACCATTTCTTGGTAAAAAATCCGTAGGTGTTAGCCTTCGGCATTATTGAAAATGGTCGTTCATGGCTATTTTCGACAAAAATGGGGGTTGTGTGGCCATTGATCATTGACCGGAGGCTCGTACACCTCACCCTACATATGTTTGCTTGCGATAGATCACATTCTTGGATTTCTAGTGGAGACCATTTCTTGGTCAAAAATCCATACGTGTTAGCCTTCGGTATTATTGAAAATGGTCGTTCATGGCTATTTTCGACAAAAATGGGGGTTGTGTGGCCATTGATCATCGACTAGAGGCTCGTACACCTCACCCCACATATGTTTCCTTGCCATAGATCACATTCTTGGATTTCTGGTGGAGACGATTTCTTGGTCAAAAATCCATAGGTGTTAGCCTTCGGTATTATTGAAAATAGTCGTTCATGGCTATTTTCGACAATAATGGGGGTTGTGTGGCCATTTATCGTTGACCAAAGGCTCGTACACCTCACCCCACATATGTTTCCTTGCCATGGATCACATTCTTAGATTTCTAGTGGAGACCATTTCTTTGTCAAAAATCCGTAGGTGTTAGCCTCCGGTATTATTGAAAATGGTCGTTCATGGCTATTTTCGACAAAAATGGGGGTTGTGTGGCCATTTATCCTCGACCAGTGGCTCATACACCTCACCCCACATATGTTTCCTTGTCATAGAACACATTCTTGGATTTTTGGTGGAGACCATTTCTTGGTAAAAAATCCGTAGGTGTTAGCCATCGGTATTATTGAAAATGGTCGTTCATGGCTATTTTCGACAAAAATGGGGGTTGTGTGGCCATTGATCATCGACCCGAGGCTCGTGCACCTCACCCCACATATGTTTCCTTGCCATAGATCACATTCTTGGATTTCTGGTGGAGACCATTTCTTGGTCAAAAATCCGTAGGTGTTAGCCTTTGGTATTATTGAAAATGGTCGTTCGTGGCTATTTTCGACAAAAATGGGGGATGTGTGGCCATTGATCATCGACCAGAGGCTCGTACACCACCCCACATATGTTTCCTTTCCATAGATCACATTCTTGGATATCTGGTGGAGACCATTTCTTGGTCAAAAATCCGTAGGTGTTAGCCTTCGGTATTATTGAAAATGGTTGTTCGTGGCTATTTTCGATAAAATGGGGGTTGTGTGGCCATTAATCATCGACCCGAGGCTCGTACACCTCACCCCACATATGTTTCCTTGCCATAGATCACATTCTTTGATTTCTGGTGGAGACCATTTCTTGGTCAAAAATCCGTACGTGTTAGCCTTCGGTATTATTGAAAATGGTCGTTTATGGCTATTTTCGATAAAAATGGGGGTTGTGTGGCCATTGATCATCGACCAGAGGCTCATACACCTCACCCCGCATATGTTTCCTTGCCATAGATCACATTCTTTGATTTTTGGTGGAGACGATTTCTTGGTCAAAAATCCGTAGGTGTTAGCCTTCGGTATTATTGAAAATAGTCGTTCATGGCTATTTTCGACAAAAATGGGGGTTGTGTGGCCATTTATCATCGACCAAAGGCTCGTACACCTCACCCCACATATGTTTCCTTGCCATGGATCACATTCTTGGATTTCTGGTGGAGACCATTTCTTGGTCAAAAATACGTAGGTGTTAGCCTCCGATATTATTGAAAATGGTCGTTCATGGCAATTTTCGACAAAAATGGGGGTTGTGTGGCCATTTATCATCGACCAGTGGCTTGTACACCTCATCCCACATATGTTTCCTTACCATAGAATACATTCTTGGATTTCTGGTGGAGATCATTTCTTGGTCAAAAATCCGCAGGTGTTAGCCTTTGATATTATTATTAATGGTCGTTCATGGCTATTTTCGACAAAAATGGGGGTTGTGTGGCCATTGATCATCGACCAGAGGCTCGTACACCTCACCCCACATATGTTTCCTTGCCATAGATCACATTCTTGGATTTTTGGTGGAGACCATTTCTTGGTCAAAAATATGTAGGTGTTAGCCTTCGGTATTATTGAAAATGGTCGTTCGTGGCTATTTTCGAAAAAAATGGGGGTTGTGTGGCCATTGATCTTCGACCAGAGGCTCGTACACCTCACCCCACATATGTTTCCTTGCCATAGAACACATTCTTGGATTTCTGGTGGAGACCATTTCTTGGTCAAAAATCTGCAGGTGTTAACCTTCGGTATTATTGAAAATGGTCGTTCAAGGCTATTTTCGACATAAATGGGGGTTGTGTGGCCATTAATCATCGACCAGAGGCTCGAACACCTCACCCCACATATGTTTCCTTGCCATAGATCACATTCTTGGATTTCTGGTGGAGACCATTTCTTGGTCAAAAATCTGTAGGTGTTAGCCTTCGGTATTATTGAAAATGGTCGTTCGTGGCTATTTTCGAAAAAAATGGGGGTTGTGTGGCCATTGATAATCGACCAGAGGCTCGTACACCTCACCCCACATGTGTTTCCTTGCCATAGATCACATTCTTGGATTTCTGGTGGAGACAATTTCTTGGTCAAAAATCCGTAGGTGTTAGCCTTCGGTATTATTGAAAATGGTTGTTCGTGGCTATTTTCGACAAAAATGGGGGTTGTGTGGCCATTGATCATCGACCAGAGGCTCGTACACCTCACCCCACATATGTTTCCTTGCCATAGATCACATTCTTGGATTTCTGGTGGAGACCGTTTCTTGGTCAAAAATCCGTAGGTGTTAGCCTTAGGTATTATTGAAAATGGTCGTTCATGGCTATTTTCGATAAAAATGGGGGTTGTGTGGCCATCGATCATCGACCAGAGGCTCATACACCTCACCCCGCATATGTTTCCTTGCCATATATCACATTCTTGGATTTTTGGTGGAGACGATTTCTTGGTCAAAAATCCGTAGGTGTTAGCCTTCGGTATTATTGAAAATAGTCGTTCATGGCTATTTTCGACAAAAATGGGGGTTGTGTGGCCATTTATCATCGACCAAAGGCTCGTACACCTCACCCCACATATGTTTCCTTGCCATGGATCACATTCTTGGATTTCTGGTGGAGACCATTTCTTGGTTAAAAATCCGTAGGTGTTAGCCTCCGGTATTATTGAAAATGGTCGTTCATGGCTATTTTCGACAAAAATGGGGGTTGTGTGGCCATTTATCATCGACCAGTGGCTCGTACACCTCACCCCACATATGTTTCCTTGCCATAGAACACATTCTTGGATTTCTGGTGGAGACCATTTCTTGGTCAAAAATCGGCAGGTGTTAGCCTTTGGTATTATTGAAAATGGTCGTTCATGGCTATTTTCGACAAAAATGGGGGTTGTGTGGCCATTGATCATCGACTAGAGGCTCGTACACCTAACCCCACATATGTTTCCTTGCCATAGATCACATTCTTGGATTTTTGGTGGAGACGATTTCGTGGTAAAAAATCTATAGGTGTTAGCCTTCTATATTATTGAAAATGGTCGTTCGTGGCTATTTTCGACAAAAATGGGGGTTGTGTGGCCATTGATCATCGACTAGAGGCTCGTACACCTCACCCCACATATGTTTCCTTGACATAGATCACATTCTTGGATTTCTGGTGGAGACCATTTCTTGGTCAAAAATCCGTAGGTGTTAGCCTCCGGTATTATTGAAAATGGTCGTTCATGGCTATTTTCGACAAAAATGGGGGTTGTGTGGCCATTTATCATCGACAAGTGGCTCGTACACCTCACCCAACATATGTTTCCTTGCCATAGAACACATTCTTGGATTTCTGGTGGAGACCATTTCTTGGTCAAAAATCCGCAGGTGTTAGCCTTTGGTATTATTGAAAATGGTTGTTCATGGCTATTTTCGACAAAAATGGGGGTTGTGTGGCCATTGATCATCGACTAGAGGCTTGTACACCTCACCCCACATATGTTTCCTTGCCATAGATCACATTCTTGGATTTCTGGTGGTGACCATTTCTTGGTCAAAAATCTATAGGTGTTAGCCGTCTATATTATTGAAAATGGTCGTTCGTGGCTATTTTCGACAAAAATGGGGGTTGTGTGGCCATTGATCATCGACCAGAGGTCCTTGCCTTAGATCACATTCTTGGATTTCTGGTGGAGACAACTTCTTGGTCAAAAATCCGTAGGTGTTAGCCTTCAGTATTATTGAAAATGGTTGTTCGTGGCTATTTTCGACAAAAATGGGGGTTGTTTGGCCATTGATCATCAACCAGAGGCTCGTACACCTCACCCCACATATGTTTCCTTGCCATAGATCACATTCTTGGATTTCTGGTGGAGATGATGTTGGGGACTTCTCCTTAAATGCTATGAATTAAGAACAAGGCAACACAGAAATTGTTAAACGTTAAAGTCATTCGTCCTTCGAAGCATTACCTCCCTCGGGATATAATGAGTCTTGGACGAAGGTTATGAAAGACATACCTTCATCAATACAACAAATAATGAAGAAGGATTCATGCAAAGTATGGATAACATAAACACCGAAAAATTATCATTAATTCATTTCTATTTTATTATTATGGAAAAATAGAAATGATAGCAAATTACAAATGTACCTTTGGCTTGGTAGAAGGCAAAAGTACAAGCGTAACGCAAAAACAAATGCCAAGTCCGAGTGAACAGTACGGGAGCAATGTTCATCTATTTATAGGCACGGGACGCAGCCCATGTAAAATTACACCCATGCCCTTTACATTTGCTAATAACTCTACAATAATCCATCGGGGCCTAAATAGCCTTTTCCCCTTTAAGTCGGTTTCCTTTTCTGTTATCACGCCGAAGCTCCTCTGCGCATAGCTTCGGCTCTGCGCCATCCTTCGTATTCTTTGTGCTTCTTCATATTGTGGTTATGACCTAAGTCCGAAGGTACCTGCTCATGTATCATACTCCAGAAACTTTGTTAAATCATGTTTTTGAGGACCTTCGGAAGCCGAAGGCCCCTAACAGTAGCCCCTCGCAATATTAATTTGTTAGAATGATAAATCCAGATTGTGATATGGACGAAGGCCTTAAGCCGAAGGTCCGAAAAACACCTTCCCTTTGCTAGAATAGCAACAGTTAATGACAAGCGGGGCCCTCCCACTTGTAACGCACTGGGCGTATAAATAATAAAACACCGCGAGCTCATTTGGCACGCTTTCTTGCCATCTGCTCTTGCTTTCCCAATTTTTAGCTCTTGCATACCAACGCTTGCCTGGCTTTTTAGATTCTTAGCTTCGGCTTTAAGATCACATTATCAACATTTCTGAAGATGACTCAAGATAAAAAAGATGTTGCCGAAACGAAGCTGAGCCTTTCTGAGGAGAAGAATCTTGGGTTTCTTGAATCGATAGCAAAGACGAAAACAGAGAAGATCACTAGGGAGATTTTAGAAGGTTTATCTGGAGACACTGGTGAAAGTGATAGTTATGATATGGAAAGTGGAGGTGAAGACTTCGAAGATCGACCGTGGCGACCAAGTCACACAGTCTTTGGAAAATCAACTATTAAGCAGAGTCACCTTGACAATATGAGGGGGAGATATTTTTGAGATATGTCTATTGTGAGGGCAGATGACGGAGAGAAGACTGTGCCTACTCCCAAAGAGAATGAAGTCGTGATCTTCCGAAGCTTTTTCAAAGCTGGGCTTCGGTTCCCCTTATGCAAATTTGTGGTTAAGGTTTTAAAGATCTATCAGGTCTACCTTCATCAAATTACTCCCGAAGCAATCATAAGAATGGGAATCTTCGTCTGGGCCATGAGGAGCCAAGGATTGGAGCCAAATGCAAAAAGTTTCTACAGTATGCACGAACTGTTATATGAGACGAAACCCTGGGGCAAAGAGCAATATCATAACAATTTTGGCTGCCATAGCTTCGTCGCTCGCTCTGGCTCGAGCTGCCCCGTGCCAACCTTCCGGAAAAGATGGCCTGGGGACTGGATGAAGGAATGGTTTTACGTGAAAAACGATATAAAGGTATGAGAAGACGTTAAAGATATTATCATGCGTCCTATCTGGCAGTGCTTCGGCCTTCGGAAACCGAAGGTGGAAATTGATGAAGCAGTCGAAGAATGCCAAAAGGCCTTCGGCATAGTCTGCTCTTTCATCGGGACGAGGGATTTAGTCCAGGAGCACATAGCCTTCTGAGTGTGGCCGCTTGTAGAGCAATGGGAAATGCCGAAGGAAACTATCAGCAAGTCTGACGAAGGTGGGCTGGTTAGGTTGAAATACACCTTCAGATATGAAGGTATGTTTATTGAGCCAGATGATGATTGGCTGAAGTGCATCGAAGCTACAAGCGACGAACTACTTGGACCACATTCAAAGGCAGAAGATAACGCGTTATATGCAGCCTTCGGAAGCCGAAAGAAGAAGAGGCTGAATAGAGTTTTCGATGCTATTGGGTTTATGTACCTTGATTACCTCTACTCGCTAAAAGGACAAAAGAAAAAAGTGCAACTTCCAGAAAAGGTGATGCTTCAGTTGCTATAAGCGAGCCCGCACCAAAGAGGAAAAAGGTGAAGGTCCTTACTCACCGACCGCGCTTCATCGAACCGGCGATAGTGCCCGAATTTGATGGTGAGACCTCTACGACTACTGAAACCATAGGACCTGCTCTTACATAGAAGAATGAAGAGCCGGCTATGATGCCGAAGGCTGATAATATTAAAGAAATAGAGGCCGAGAAGACAAAGATACTAGAAGTTGCAAGCCCTTCGGCAGGAATTTCAGGGCCGAAGACACAAAAAGATCTCACGGCGACTCCCAAGAGAAAAAAGGATGGTCAATGTACTAGATGTGCTGGAGACAATAAAGTCTTCCAGCACCACTCCGAAGAAGACTGCTGAAGCACCAAAAACACAAATTGAGACAAAAACATCAGAAGACGAAGCTATAAAGGGCCAGACCGTGGCCGAAGCTGGGCCTTCGGAGCCCGCCAAGGAGAAATCCTTGGAAACTGGAGAAGAAACGAAAAAGAGGCTACAAAGCAAATTCTGCCTGAGAAAACTCTCTCTTCAACTCCCGAAGCATCTTCTAGAGCGCCTGATTATATTGTACGACATGCTTCGGGCAAAAGGCTATCTGAAGAGGAAAGGCGAGAAGCTCAACATTATGCCCAGAAATTAAAATATCCGAAGGGGGCATTAATATTCAACGACAGCGGAGAAGAAGATTTCTTGTATTGTCTCCTAGACAGCAAGGAGATCTCTGTCTGCCGGGAGATGGGCAGAAGCTTCGGATTCCCGACGCTAGAAGACGGGCTCTCAGTGCTATCAAAAGACGAGTTGGCCGACAGCTTAGCATACAACAGCTTAAAAGTGAGAGAATAAGATTTTTGTACTTAAAAACATATAGAATACATACATAAGCTTCGAATTCCTGATGCTAGATTTTTTTTTACTTGCTTATACCTAATACCGTACTCTTTTTGCAGGGCCTTATTCTTAGCAACGCCCTCAGGGCGCAAAAAAGCGCCGAAGACGAGGGATGTACCATGGCCTTGAATAACCTTCGTTCCAAAGTTATTGAGCTAAGGAACGAAGATCTTGAAAAAGATAAAATATTAAACTCATTGTTGAACAAAATACAAGAAGACGAGGCTACTTCCAAAGCCCAGGCTGAAGCCCAGAGATGCGAAATTGAGGATCTTCAGAAACAGCTGGCTGAGGCGAAATTAAAATGTGCTATTGCCGAAGCTGACCGAGACGCCAGTAACTACTGGAAAAATTACTGGGAAAAAACAGTTGTAGAGCTTCGATCTTCAAAAGAAAGATGCTATGAAAAATCTGTAGCATGTGTACAAAGAATAAAAACCATCTTCGCCAATATTGGCGCATATTCAAATGAAGACAACTTCGTACTGGGCGACCCCGAAGGTCCGATCGACTAGATCAACGGCGAAGCCGAAGCCTTTGAGGAAGTTTTGAGTGGCCGCGGAGATGTCTGCGCCTTCTCAGGTGCCAGGGGAATTGCGGCTATCTTAGAGAAGGCAGGATGCGAACATGTGAAGACTCTGGCCCAAACCGAAGCTGCATTCTCTATTGAAGATACAAAAGACCCCTCGGCCGAGGCAAGCTTGGTTGGCGGAAAGTTTTTTACCGACATCTGGGAAAATGGTGGCCGAGGGATGGCTCACGAAATTATAAAGAAAAGTGAAAAAGATACTCATGATGCTAGAGAAGCAGCAAAGGCAGCTGAAAAAACTGCAGAACTTGAAAGGCGGATAGGTATTACCTAATTGCTTTTGACTTTATGTTTTATCTTTGTGACTTCGAACTTATTTATGTTTTGTATCGCAGCTGAACTATCTCCTCCCCCGGAGCCTTTCGAGTCATTAGCCGACCCCGAAGCAAAAAAGGAAGATGAAATTACAAAGATGGCCGAAGCTATTATGGATGAAGCTGTGACTCAACTACTAAACGAAGCTGCAGAAGCAGTTTTAAAAGAAGAATAGCTATTGTTGTAGAAACATTCGGAATATTTGATGTAATATTTGCTAAACAAAGTGTGTAATGTTTTACAGTTTTGAATGTAATATATGAGCTATTTGTAATCCAATTCTTTACGATGCATGAAACTTTACGTACATACCGTTTTTGAGCCTTCGGTGAAAAAACACCTTCCCTTCTTTTCATGTTTCGTGAAGATTACACATATCCCATGAAAATATTATGCTTCGTAAGCAATAGATCCTTTTTGATATTAGAGATGATGAAGTTGTACTTATTTTGTGCCTCGGCCCAACTTCTTCAAAACAATTTCCGAAGATCAATGTTGTATCCCCTTCTTGTGCCATTGATGCAGTATGATGTATGATGTCATGTTATGCGAATGATGTGATGATGTTATGCTATGCAAAATGATATTTGTGCCAAAAATACACACATTTCCACAGTAAAATACACAATCTTTTTGCCGTTTATTTTTCGGCTTCACCGCTTATTTTTCGGTGTATCAGCGCTGACTTTTCGCTGTAAGCCTCCCTTAGGAGCTTCTTCGCCTTTTACTTCGGCGGTATTCACGTTGACTTTTCGCTCTTCGCCTTATACTTCGGCGGAATCAACGTTTATTTTTCGCTGTAAGCTCTGCATTCCCTTTGGAACGACTTTTGAGCGGAAAACTTACGCTGCGCTCCCTTAGGAACGACTTTTTGTTGCTTCGGTCAAACTTACGCTGCGTTCCTTAGAACGACTTTTTGTTGCTTCGGTCAAACTTGTAATATAATTATGAACCCGACGTTCGTGATTCACCAACTTTTGGAACTTCGTGGGTCTGTGAAGAAAGTTTATTATATCATGACAATTACGAAGCTATTACAAGGAATTGAAGACAACAGAAGAACTAGGCTTTCAATGATTGTTTTTTATTAAAAAGAAAATGATGACGAATGCAAAAACAGTTTTAGGGGGAGGATATCTCCTAGTAGATGTGCTTCGATTCTGGCACAGTACTATTGACTGTGCGAGCTTCGGACTGTTCCCTGAAGTCTCGCTGCTGGTGAGTGTGCTGGCTCCCTTCTGGCTGCTGGCCTTGGGGATATGCGGGTTGCATTGGTGGTGGAGGTGGAGGCTATTGCCAAGATGCCTGAGGTTGTCTTGCCGAAGCAACAGAAACTGCAGGATGGTTACCCACATACTCTGGTATGTATGGTGAATGATACGAAGCAGTATGCATAACTTGCTTCGGCTGGTTTTGTTGGGCTGCAGCTTCTGCTATCTCCTTCTGTTTCTGGATGGTGACATGGCACATCCTTGTAGTATGGCCCTTGTCCTCACCGCAGAATAGGCAGTAAATTTTCTTGGGTTGATCCCCAAACCTTCCGCCGAAGCCCCTGGCGCTTCTGCCCCTTGGAGCTGGAGGCCGAGGATAGCTTTGTTCCTGCCCCGAAGCCTGGGAAGAATATTGCAGCCTCTGCTGCTGACCTCCTCTGTCGTCATTCTGAGTAGAGTGGATTGATCTGACGTGCCTTGGGTGAATCCTCCCTCCGAAGCCCCTGGTCATATCGGAGAATCTGTAGCTTCCTCCCTTCTTTGACGAAAGTCATTATCAGCGCGGATGTATTCATCCATCTTCTGAAGCATTTTTTCCAAGGTCTTACGGGGTTTCCTGGCGAAGTATTGGGTCGAAGGTCCTGGTCGAAGCCCCTTGATCATGGCCTCAATGACAATCTCATTAGGCACTATTGGCGCTTGTGCCCTCAGTCGCAAGAACCTTCGGACATACGCCTGAAGGTATTCCTCGTGATCCTGCGTGCACTGGAACAAAGCTTAAGCAGTATCCGGCTTCGTCTGAAACCCTTGGAAACTGGTGATCAGCATGTCCTTCAGCTTCTGCCATGATGTGATTGTTCCTAGCCGAAGAGAGGAGTACCAGGTTTGTGCAACATTCTTGACTGCCATGACGAAAGATTTCGCCATGACTATAGTATTGCCTCCATATGATGATATGGTAGCTTCGTAGCTCATCAGAAACTGCTTTGGGTCTGAGTTCCTATCGTACATGGGAAGCTGAGGTGGTTTGTAAGATGGAGGCCAAGGTATAGCCTGCAACTCTATTGACAGAGGACAAGCATCATCAAAAGCAAAATTTCCATGATGGGAATCATCATACCATCCATCATCATCAAACAATCCTTCTTGATGAAGCTCCCTGTGCTGGGGCCTTCGTTCTTGCTCATCTTGAGCAAGATGGCGCACTTCTTCAGTGGCTTCGTCAATCTGCCTTTGCAGATCGGCTAGCCTAGCCATTTTTTCCTTCTTCTTTTGCACTTGTTGATGAAGCATCTCCATATTCCTGAACTCTTGGTCCAACTCATCCTCCTGGGGCGTTGGACTGGTGGCCTTCCTCTTCTGGCTCTGGGCCTCTCGAAGAGAAAGGGTCTCCAGGTTCGGATCCAGCGGCTGCAGAGCGGCAGCCCCTATCATCGAAGCTTTCTTCGGTGACATGACGAAGGTCAATGCTTTCCGAAGGTGGTCGATAAGAGTTCACAGGAGGTGGGCGCCAATGTTGGGGACATGTCCTTAAATGCTTCAGCTTGGTAGAAGGCAAAAGTACAAGCGTAACGTAAAAGCAAATGTCAAGTCCGCGTGAACAGTACGGGAGCACTGTTCATCTATTTATAGGCACGGGACGCAGCCCATGTAAAATTACACCCATGCCCTTTACATTTGCTAATAAATCTATAATAATCCATCGGGGCCTAAATAGCCTTTTCCCCTTTAAGTCGGTTTCCTTTTCTGTTATCACACCGAAGCTCCTCTGCGCATAGCTTTGGCTCTGCGCCATCCTTCGTATTCTTTGTGCTTCTTCATATAGTGGTTATGACCTAAGTCCGAAGGTACCTGTTCATGTATCATACTCCAGAAACTTTGTTAAATCATGTTTTTGAGGACCTTCGGGAGCCGAAGGCCCCCAACAGACGATTTCTTGGTAAAAAATCCATACATGTTAACCTTCGGTATTATTGAAAATGGTCCTTCATGGCTATTTTCGACAAAATGTGGGTTGTGTGGCCATTGATCATCGACTAGAGGCTCATACACCTCACCCCACATATGTTTCCTTGCCATAGATCACATTCTTAGATTTCTGGTGGAGACCATTTTTTGGGCAAAAATCCGATTGTGTTAGCCTTCGGTATTATTGAAAATGGTCATTCATGCCTATTTTTGACAAAAATGGGGGTTGTGTGGCCATTGATCTTCGACCAGAAGCTCATACACCTCACTACACATATGTTTCCTTGCCATAGATCACATTCTTGGATTTATAGTGGAGACCATTTATTGGGCAAAAATCTGTAGGTGTTAGCCTTCAAAGTCATTGAAAATGGTCGTTCATGGCTATTTTAGACAAAAATGGCGGTTGTGTGGCCATTGATCATCGACGAGAGGCTCATACACCTCACCCCACATATGTTACCTTGCCATAGATCACATTCTTTGATTTCTGGTGGAGACCATTTCTTTGTCAAAAATCTGTAGGTTTTAGCCTTCGGTATTATTGAAAATGGTCGTTCATGGCTATTTTCGACAAAAATGGGGGTTGTGTGGCCATTGATCATGAACCAGAGGCTCATAGATGTCACCCCACATATGTTTTCTTGCCATAGATCATATTCTTGGATTTCTGGTGGAGACCATTTCTTGGTCAAAAATCCGTAGGTGTTAGCCTTTGGTATTATTGAAAATGGTCGTTCATAGCTATTTTCGTCAAAAATGGGGGTTGTGTTGCCATTGAACATCGACCAGAGGCTTGTACACCTCACCTCACATATGTTTCCTTGCCATAGATCACATTATTGGATTTCTGGTGGAGACCATTTCTTGGTCAAAAATCCATAGGTGTTAGCCTTCGGTATTATTGAAAATGGTCGTTCATGGCTATTTTAGACAAAAATGGGGGTTGTGTGGCCATTGATCATCGACCAAAGGCTCGTACACCTCACCCCACATATGTTACCTTGCCATAGATCACATTCTTTGATTTCTGGTGGAGACCATTTCTTGGACAAAAATCCGAAGGTGTTAGCCTTCGGTATTATTGAAAATGGTCGTTCATGGCTATTTTCGACAAAAATGGGTGTTGTGTGGCCATTGATCATCGACCAGAGGCTCATACACCTCACCTCACATATGTTTCCTTGCCATAGATCATATTCTTGGATATCTGGTGGAGACCATTTTTGGTCAAAAATCCGTAGGTGTTAGCCTTTGGTATTATTGAAAATGGTCGTTCATGGCTATTTTCGTCAAAAATGGGGGTTGTGTGGCCATTGATCATCGACCAGAGGCTCGTACACCTCACCCCACATATGTTTCCTTGCCATAGATCACATTCTTGGATTTCTGGTGGAGACCATTTCTTGGTCAAAAATCCATAGGTGTTAGCCTTCGGTATTATTGAAAATGGTCGTTCATGGCTATTTTCGACAAAAATGGGGGTTGTGTGGCCATTGATCATCGGCCAAAGGCTCGTACACCTCACCCCACATATGTTTCCTTGCCATAGATCACATTCTTTGATTTCTGGTGGAGACCATTTCTTGGACAAAAATCCGTAGGTGTTAGCCTTCGGTATTATTCAAAATGGCCGTTCATGGCTATTTTCGACAAAAATGGGGGTTGTGTGGCCATTCATCATCGACCAGAGGCTCATACACCTCACCCCACATATGTTTCGTTGCCATAGATCATATTCTTGGATTTCTGGTGGAGACCATTTCTTGGTCAAAAATCCGTAGGTGTTAGCCTTTGGTATTTTTGAAAATGGTCGTTCATGGCTATTTCCATCAAAAATGGGGGTTGTGTGGCCATTGATCATCGACTAGAGGCTTGTACACCTCACCCCACATATGTTTCCTTGCCATAGATCATATTCTTGGATTTCTGGTGGGGACCATTTCTTGGTCAAAAATCCATAGGTGTTAGCCTTCGGTATTATTGAAAATGGTCGTTCATGGCTATTTTCGATAAAAATGGGGGTTGTGTGGCCATTGATCATCGACCAGAGGCTCATACACCTCACCCCACATATGTTTCCTTGCCATAGATCATATTCTTGGATTTCTGGTGGAGATCATTTCTTGGTCAAAAATCCGTAGGTGTTAGCCTTTGGTATTATTGAAAATGGTCGTTCATGGCTATTTTCGTCAAAAATGGGGGTTGTGTGGCCATTGATCATCGACCAGAGGCTCGTACACCTCACCCCACATATGATTCCTTGCCATAGATCACATTCTTGGATTTCTGGTGGAGAACATTTCTTGGTAAAAAATCTGTAGGTGTTAGCCTTCGGTATTATTGAAAATGGTCGTTCATGGCTATTTTCGACAAAAATGGGGGTTGTGTGGCCATTGATCATCGACCAGAGGCTCGTACACCTCACCCCACATATGTTTCCTTGCCATAGATCACATTCTTGGATTTCTGGTGGAGACAATTTCTTGGTCAAAAATCTGTAGGTGTTAGCCTTCTGTATTATTGAAAATGGTTGTTCGTGGCTATTTTCGACAAAAATGGGGGTTGTGTGGCCATTGATCATCGACCAGAGGCTCGTACACCTCACCCCACATATGTTTCCTTGCCATAGATCACATTCTTGGATTTCTGGTGGAGACGATTTCTTGGTCAAAATCCGTACGTGTTAACCTTCGGTATTATTGAAAATGGTCGTTCATGGCTATTTTCGACAAAATGGGGGTTGTGTGGCCATTGATCATCGACTAGAGGCTCGTACACCTCACCCCACATATGTTTCCTTGCAATAGATCACATTCTTGGATTTCTGGTGGAGACCATTTTTTGGGCAAAAATCCGACTATGTTAGTCTTCGGTATTATTGAAAATGGTCATTCATGCCTATTTTCGACAAAAATGGGGGTTGTGTGGCCATTGATCTTCGACCAGAAGCTCATACACCTCACTACATATATGTTTCCTTGCCATAGATCACATTCTTGGATTTATAGTGGAGGCCATTTATTGGGCAAAAATCCGTAGGTGTTAGCCTTCAGTGTCATTGAAAATGGTCGTTCATGGCTATTTTCGACAAAAATGGGGTTTGTGTGGCCATTGATCATCGACCAGAGGCTCATACACCTCACCCCACATATGTTACCTTGCCATAGATCACATTCTTTGATTTCTGGTGGAGACCATTTCTTGGTCAAAAAATCTGTAGGTGTTAGCCTTCGGTATTATTGAAAATGGTCGTTCATGGCTATTTTCGACAAAAATGGGGGTTGTGTGGCCATGGATCATCGACCAGAGGCTCATACACCTCACCCCACATATGTTTACTTGTGATAGATCACATTCTTGGATTTCTAGTGGAGACCATTTCTTGGTCAAAAATCCGTAGGTGTTAGCCTTCGGTATTATTGAAAATAGTCGTTCATGGCTATTTTCGACAAAAATGGGGGTTGTGTGGCCATTGATCATCGACCAGAGGCTCGTACACCTCACCCCGCATATGTTTCCTTGCCAAAGATCACATTCTTGGATTTCTGGTGGAGACCATTTCTTGGTCAAAAATCCATAGGTGTTAGCCTTCGGTATTATTGAAAATGGTCGTTCATGGCTATTTTCGACAAAAATGGGGGTTGTGTGGCCATTGATCATTGACTAGAGGTTCGTACACCTCATCCCACATATGTTTACTTGTGATAGATCACATTCTTGGATTTCTAGTGGAGACCATTTCTTGGTCAAAAATCTGTAGGTGTTAGCCTTCGGTATTATTGAAAATAGTCGTTCATGGCTATTTTCGACCAAAATGGGGGTTGTGTGGCCATTGATCATCGACCAGAGGCTTGTACACCTCACCCCACATATGTTTCCTTGCCATGGATCACATTCTTGGATTTTTGGTGGAGACCATTTCTTGGTCAAAAATCCGTAGGTGTTAGCCTCCGGTATTATTGAAAATGGTTGTTCATGGCTATTTTCGACAAAAATGGGGGTTGTGTGGCCATTTATCATCGACCAGAGGCTCATACACCTCACCCCACATATGTTTTCTTGCCATAGAACACATTCTTGGATTTTTGGTGGAGACCATTTCTTGGTCAAAAATTCGTAGGTGTTAGCCTTCGGTATTATTGAAAATGGTCGTTCATGGCTATTTTCGACAAAAATGGGGGTTGTGTGGCCATTGATCATTGACTAGAGCCTCGTACACCTCACCCCACATATGTTTCCTTGCCATAGATCACATTCTTGGATTTCTGGTGGAGACCAATTCTTGGTCAAAAATCTGTAGGTGTTAGCCTTCGGTATTATTGAAAATGGTCGTTCATGGCTATTTTCGACAAAAATGGGAGTTGTGTGGCCATTGATCATCGACCAGAGGCTCGTAAACCTCACCCCACATATGTTTCCTTACCATAGATCACATTCTTGGATTTCTGGTGGAGACCATTTCTTGGTCAAAAATCAGTACGTGTTAACCTTCGGTATTATTGAAAATGGTCGTTCATGGCTATTTTCGACAAAATGGGGGTTGTCTGGCCATTGATCATCGACCAGAGGCTCGTACATCTCACCCCACATATGTTTCCTTGCCATATATCACATTCTTGGATTTCTGGTGGAGACCATTTCTTGGGCAAAAACCCGAATGTGTTAGCCTTCGGTATTATTGAAAATGGTCATTCATGGCTATTTTTGACAAAAATGGGGGTTGTGTGGCCATTGACCTTCGACCAGAGGCTCATACACCTCACTACACATATGTTTCCTTGCCATAGATCATATTCTTGTATTTATGGTGGAGACCATTTCTTGGTCAAAAATCTATAGGTGTTAGCCTTCAATGTCATTGAAAATGGTCGTTCATGACTATTTTCGACAAAAACGGGGGTTGTGTGGCCATTGATCATCGACCAGAGGCTCGTACACCTCACCCCACATATGTTACCTTGCTATAGATCACATTCTTTGATTTCTGGTGGAGACCATTTCTTGGTCAAAAATTCTTAGGTGTTAGCCTTTGGTATTATTGAAAATGGTCGTTCATAGCTATTTTCGTCAAAAATGGGGGTTGTGTGGCCATTGATCATCGACCAGAGGCTTGTACACCTCACCCCACATATGTTTCCTTGCCATAGATCACATTATTGGATTTCTGGTGGAGACCATTTCTCGGTCAAAAATCCATAGGTGTTAGCCTTCGGTATTATTGAAAATGGTCGTTCATGGCTATTTTAGACAAAAATGGGGTTTGTGTGGCCATTGATCATCGACCAAAGGCTCGTACACCTCACGCCACATATGTTACCTTGCCATAGATCACATTCTTTGATTTCTGGTGGAGACCATTTCTTGGACAAAAATCCGAAGGTGTTAGCCTTCGGTATTATTGAAAATGGTCATTCATGGCTATTTTCGACAAAAATGGGGGTTGTGTGGCCATTGATCATCGACCAGAGGCTCATACACCTCACCTCACATATGTTTCCTTGCCATAGATCATATTCTTGGATTTCTGGTGGAGACCGTTTTTGGTCAAAAATCCGTAGGTGTTAGCCTTTGGTATTATTGAAAATGGTCGTTCATGGCTATTTTCGTCAAAAATGGGGGTTGTGTGGCCATTGATCATCGACCAGAGGCTCGTACACCTCACCCCACATATGTTTCCTTGCCATAGATCACATTCTTGGATTTCTGGTGGAGACCATTTCTTGGTCAAAAATCCATAGGTGTTAGCCTTCGGTATTATTGAAAATGGTCGTTCATGGCTATTTTCGACAAAAATGGGGGTTGTGTGGCCATTGATCATCGGCCAAAGGCTCGTACACCTCACCCCACATATGTTTCCTTGCCATAGATCACATTCTTTGATTTCTGGTGGAGACCATTTCTTGGACAAAAATCCGTAGGTGTTAGCCTTCGGTATTATTGAAAATGGTCGTTCATGGCTATTTTCGACAAAAATGGGGGTTGTGTGGCCATTCATCATCGACCAGAGGCTCATACACCTCACCCCACATATGTTTCGTTGCCATAGATCATATTCTTGGATTTCTTGTGGAGACCATTGCTTGGTCAAAAATCCGTAGGTGTTAGCCTTTGGTATTATTGAAAATGGTCGTTCA
Source organism: Zea luxurians (assembly GCA_029449295.1). NCBI lineage: Eukaryota > Viridiplantae > Streptophyta > Magnoliopsida > Poales > Poaceae > Zea > Zea luxurians. The sequence goes on from JAOPSE010000161.1 coordinate 740,883, forward strand.
TGGCTATTTCCATCAAAAATGGGGGTTGTGTGGCCATTGATCATCGACTAGAGGCTTGTACACCTCACCCCAGATATGTTTCCTTGCCATAGATCACATTCTTGGATTTCTGGTGGAGACCATTTCTTGGTCAAAAATCCATAGGTGTTAGCCTTCGGTATTATTGAAAATGGTCGTTCATGGCTATTTTCGACAAAAATGGGGGTTGTGTGGCCATTGATCATCGACCAGAGGCTCATACACCTCACCCCACATATGTTTCCTTGCCATAGATCATATTCTTGGATTTCTGGTGGAGATCATTTCTTGGTCAAAAATCTGTAGGTGTTAGCCTTTGGTATTATTGAAAATGGTCGTTCATGGCTATTTTCGTCAAAAATGGGGGTTGTGTGGCCATTGATCATCGACCAGAGGCTCGTACACCTCACCCCACATATGTTTCCTTGCCATAGATCACATTCTTGGATTTCTGGTGGAGAACATTTCTTGGTAAAAAATCTGTAGGTGTTAGCCTTCGGTATTATTGAAAATGGTCGTTCGTGGCTATTTTCGACAAAAATGGGGGTTGTGTGGCCATTGATCATCGACCAGAGGCTCGTACACCTCACCCCACATATGTTTCCTTGCCATAGATCACATTCTTGGATTTCTGGTGGTGACTATTTCTTGGTCAAAAATCCGTAGGTGTTAGCCTTCGGTATTATTGAAAATGGTTGTTCGTGGCTATTTTCGACAAAAATGGGGGTTGTGTGGCCATTGATCATGGACCAGAGGCTCGTACACCTCACCCCACATATGTTTCCTTGCCATAGATCACATTCTTGGATTTCTGGTGGAGACGATTTCTTGGTCAAAAATCCGTACGTGTTAACCTTCGGTATTATTGAAAATGAACGTTCATGGCTATTTTCGACAAAACGGGGGTTGTGTGGCCATTGATCATCGACTAGAGGCTCGTACACCTCACCCCACATATGTTTCCTTGCAATAGATCATATTCTTGTATTTCTGGTGGAGACCATTTTTTGGGCAAAAATCCGACTGTGTTAGTCTTCGGTATTATTGAAAATGGTCAATCATGCCTATTTTCGACAAAAATGGGGGTTGTGTGGCCATTGATCTTCGACCAGAAGCTCATACACCTCACTACATATATGTTTCCTTGCCATAGATCACATTCTTGGATTTATAGTGGAGGCCATTTATTGGGCAAAAATCCGTAGGTGTTAGCCTTCAGTGTCATTGAAAATGGTCGTTCATGGCTATTTTCGACAAAAATGGGGTTTGTGTGGCCATTGATCATCGACCAGAGGCTCATACACCTCACCCCACATATGTTACCTTGCCATAGATCACATTCTTTGATTTCTGGTGGAGACCATTTCTTGGTCAAAAAATCTGTAGGTGTTAGCCTTCGGTATTATTGAAAATGGTCGTTCATGGCTATTTTCGACAAAAATGGGGGTTGTGTGGCCATTGATCATCAACCAGAGGCTCATACAGCTCACCCCACATATGTTTACTTGTGATAGATCACATTCTTGGATTTCTAGTGGAGACCATTTCTTGGTCAAAAATCCGTAGGTGTTAGCCTTCGGTATTATTGAAAATAGTCGTTCATGGCTATTTTCGACAAAAATGGGGGTTGTGTGGCCATTGATCATCGACCAGAGGCTCGTACACCTCACCCCGCATATGTTTCCTTGCCAAAGATCACATTCTTGGATTTCTGGTGGAGACCATTTCTTGGTCAAAAATCCATAGGTGTTAGCCTTCGGTATTATTGAAAATGGTCGTTCATGGCTATTTTCGACAAAAATGGGGGTTGTGTGGCCATTGATCATTGACTAGAGGTTCGTACACCTCATCCCACATATGTTTACTTGTGATAGATCACATTCTTGGATTTCTAGTGGAGACCATTCCTTGGTCAAAAATCCGTAGGTGTTAGCCTTCGGTATTATTGAAAATAGTCGTTCATGGCTATTTTCGACAAAAATGGGGGTTGTGTGGCCATTGATCATCGACCAGAGGCTTGTACACCTCACCCCACATATGTTTCCTTGCCATGGATCACATTCTTGGATTTCTGGTGGAGACCATTTCTTGGTCAAAAATCTGTAGGTGTTAGCCTCCGGTATTATTGAAAATGGTTGTTCATGGCTATTTTCGACAAAAATGGGGGTTGTGTGGCCATTTATCATCGACCAGAGGCTGATACACCTCACCCCACATATGTTTTCTTGCCATAGAACACATTCTTGGATTTTTGGTGGAGACCATTTTTGGTCAAAAATTCATAGGTGTTAGCCTTCGGTATTATTGAAAATGGTCGTTCATGGCTATTTTCGACAAAAATGGGGATTGTGTGGCCATTGATCATTGACTAGAGTCTCGTACACATCACCCCACATATGTTTCCTTGCCATAGATCACATTCTTGGATTTCTGGTGGTGACCAATTCTTGGTCAAAAATCTGTAGGTGTTAGCCTTCGGTATTATTGAAAATGGTCGTTCATGGCTATTTTCGACAAAAATGGGGGTTGTGTGGCCATTGATCATCGACAAGAGGCTCGTAAACCTCACCCCACATATGTTTCCTTACCATAGATCACATTCTTGGATTTCTAGAGGAGACCATTTCTTGGTCAAAAATCAGTACGTGTTAACCTTCGATATTATTGAAAATGGTCGTTCATGGCTATTTTCGACAAAATGGGGGTTGTCTGGCCATTGATCATCGACCAGAGGCTCGTACATCTCACCCCACATATGTTTCCTTGCCATAGATCACATTCTTGGATTTCTGGTGGAGACCATTTCTTGGGCGAAAACCCGAATGTGTTAGCCTTCGGTATTATTGAAAATGGTCATTCATGGCTATTTTTGACAAAAATGGGGGTTGTGTGGCCATTGACCTTCGACCAGAGGCTCATACACCTCACTACACATATGTTTCCTTGCCATAGATCATATTCTTGGATTTATGGTGGAGACCATTTCTTGGTCAAAAATCTATAGGTGTTAGCCTTCAGTGTCATTGAAAATGGTCGTTCATGACTATTTTCGACAAAAATGGGGGTTGTGTGGCCATTGATCATCGACCAGAGGCTCGTACACCTCACCCCACATATGTTACCTTGCCATAGATCACATTCTTTGATTTCTGGTGGAGACCATTTCTTGGTCAAAAATCCGTAGGTGTTAGCCTTCGGTATTATTGAAAATGGTCGTTCATGGCTATTTTCGACAAAAATGGGGATTGTGTGGCCATTGATCATCGACCAGAGGCTTGTACACCTCACCCCACATATGTTTCCTTACCATAGATCACATTCTTGGATTTTTGGTGGAGACCATTTCTTAGTCAAAAATCCGTACGTGTTAGCATTCGGTAATATTGAAAATGGGGGTTGTGTGGCCACTGATCATCCACCAGAGGCTCGTACACCTCACCCCACATATGTTTCCTTGCCATAGATCACATTCTTGGATTTCTGGTGGAGACCATTTCTTGGTTAAAAATTCGTAGGTGTTAGCCATCGGTATTATTGAAAATGGTCGTTCATGGCTATTTTCGACAAAAATGGGGGTTGTGTGGCCATTGATCATTGACCAGAGGCTCATACACCTCACCCCGCATTTGTTTCCTTGCCATAGATCACATTCTTGGATTTCTAGTGGAGACCATTTCTTGGTCAAAAATCCGTATGTGTTAGCCTTCGGAATTATTGAAAATGGTCGTTCATGGCTATTTTCGACAAAAATGGGGGTTGTGTGGCCATTTATCATCGACCAGAGGCTCGTACACCTCACCCCACATATGTTTCCTTGCCATAGATCACATTCTTGGATTTTTGGTGGAGACCATTTCTTGGTCAAAAATCCGTAGGTGTTAGGCTTCGGAATTATTGAAAATGGTCGTTCATGGCTATTTTCGACAAAAATGGGGGTTGTGTGGCCATTTATCATCGACCAGAGGCTCGTACACCTCACCCCAAATATGTTTCCTTGACATAGATCACATTCTTGGATTTTTGGTGGAGTCCATTTCTTGGTCAAAAATCCGTACGTGTTAACCTTCGGTATTATTGAAAATGGTCGTTCATGGCTATTTTCGACAAAAATGGGGGTTCTGTGGCCATTGATCATCGACCAGAGGCTCGTAAACCTCACCCCACATATGTTTCCTTGCCATAGATCACATTCTTTGATTTCTATTGGAGACCATTTCTTGGTCAAAAATCCGAATGTGTTAGCCTTCGGTATTATTGAAAATGGTCGTTCATGGCTATTTTTGACAGAAATGGGGTTTGTGTGGCCATTGATATTCGACCAGAGGCACATACACCACACTACACATATGTTTCCTTGCCATAGATCACATTCTTGTATTTATGGTGGATACCATTTCTTGGTCAAAAATCCGTAGGTTTTAGCCTTCATTGTCATTGAAAATGGTCATTCATGGCTATTTTCGACAAAAATGGGGGTTGTGTGGCCATTGATCTTCGACCAGAGGCTCATACACCTCACTACACATATGTTTCCTTGCCATAGATCACATTCTTGGATTTATGGTGGAGTCCATTTCTTGGTCAAAAATCCGTAGGTGTTAGCCTTCAGTGTCATTGAAAATGGTCGTTCCTGGCCATTTTCGACAAAAATGGGGGTTGTGTGGCCATTGATCATCGACCAGAGGCTCGTACACCTCACCCCAAATATGTTTCCTTGCCACAGTTCACATTCTTGGATTTCTGGTGGTGACCATTTCTTGGTCAAAAATCCGCAGGTGTTAGCCTTCGGAATTATTGAAAATGGTCGTTCATGGCTATTTTCGACAAAAATGGGGGTTGTGTGGCCATTTATCATCAACTAGAGGCTCGTACACCTCACCGCACATATGTTTCCTTGCCATAGATCACATTCTTGGATTTCTGGTAAAGACCATTTCTTGGTCAAAAATCCGTACGTGTTAGCCTTTGGTATTATTGAAAATGGTCGTTCATGGCTATTTTCGACGAAAACGGGGGTTGTGTGGCCATTGATCATCGACCAGAGGCTCATACACCTCACCCCACATATGTTTCCTTGCCATAGATCACATTCTTGGATTTCTAGTGGAGACCATTTCTTGGTCAAAAATCCGTAGGTGTTAGCCTTCGGTATTATTGAAAATAGTCGTTCATGGCTATTTTCGACAAAAATGGGGGTTGTGTGGCCATTGATCATCGACCAGAGGCTCATACACCTCACCCCACATATGTTTCCTTGCCATGGATCACATTCTTGGATTTCTGGTGGAGACCATTTCTTGGTCAAAAATCCGTAGGTGTTAGCCTCCGGTATTATTGAAAATGGTTGTTCATGGCTATTTTCGACAAAAATGGGGGTTGTGTGGCCATTTATCATCGACCAGAGGCTCATACACCTCACCCCACATATGTTTTCTTGCCATAGAACACATTCTTTGATTTTTGGTGGAGACCATTTCTTGGTCAAAAATTCGTAGGTGTTAGCCTTCGGTATTATTGAAAATGGTCGTTCATGGCTATTTTCGACAAAAATGGGGATTGTGTGGCCATTGATCATTGACTAGAGCCTCGTACACCTCACCCCACATATGTTTCCTTGCCATAGATCACATTCTTGGATTTCTGGTGGAGACCAATTCTTGGTCAAAAATCTGTAGGTGTTAGCCTTCGGTATTATTGAAAATGGTCGTTGATGGCTATTTTCGACAAAAATGGGGGTTGTGTGCCATTGATCATCGACCAGAGGCTCGTAAACCTCACCCCACATATGTTTCCTTACCATAGATCACATTCTTGGATTTCTGGTGGAGACCATTTCTTGGTCAAAAATCAGTACGTGTTAACCTTCGGTATTATTGAAAATGGTCGTTCATGGCTATTTTCGACAAAATGGGGGTTGTCTGGCCATTGATCATCGACTAGAGGCTCGTACATGTCACCCCACATATGTTTCCTTGCCATAGATCACATTCTTGGATTTCTAGTGGAGACCATTTCTTGGGCAAAAACCCGAATGTGTTAGCCTTCGGTATTATTGTAAATGGTCATTCATGGCTATTTTTGACAAAAATGGGGGTTGTGTGGCCATTGACCTTCGACCATAGGCTCATACACCTCACTACACTTATGTTTCCTTGCCATAGATCATATTCTTGGATTTATGGTGGAGACCATTTCTTGGTCAAAAATCCGTAGGTGTTAGCCTTCAGTGTCATTGAAAATGGTCGTTCATGACTATTTTCGACAAAAATGGGGGTTGTGTGGCCATTGATCATCGACCAGAGGCTCGTACACCTCACCCCACATATGTTACCTTGCCATAGATCACATTCTTTGATTTCTGGTGGAGACCATTTCTTGGTCAAAAATCCGTAGGTGTTAGCCTTCGGTATTATTGAAAATGGTCGTTCATGGCTATTTTCGACAAAAATGGGGATTGTGTGGCCATTGATCATCGACCAGAGGCTTTTACACCTCACCCCACATATGTTTCCTTACCATAGATCACATTCTTGGATTTCTGGTGGAGACCATTTCTTAGTAAAAAATCCGTACGTGTTAGCATTCAGTATTATTGAAAATGGGGGTTGTGTGGCCACTGATCATCCACCAGAGGCTCGTACACCTCACCCCACATATGTTTCCTTGCCATAGATCACATTCTTGGATTTCTGGTGGAGACCATTTCTTGGTTAAAAATTCGTAGGTGTTAGCCATCGGTATTATTGAAAATGGTTGTTCATGGCTATTTTCGACAAAAATGGGGGTTGTGTGGCCATTAATCATTGACCAGAGGCTCATACACCTCACCCCGCATTTGTTTCCTTGCCATAGATCACATTCTTGGATTTCTGGTGGAGACCATTTCTTGGTCAAAAATCCGTATGTGTTAGCCTTTGGAATTATTGAAAATGGTCGTTCATGGCTATTTTCGACAAAAATGGGGGTTGTGTGGCAATTTATCATCGACCAGAGGCTCGTACACCTCACCCCAAATATGTTTCCTTGACATAGATCACATTCTTGGATTTTTGGTGGAGTCCATTTCTTGGTCAAAAATCCCTACGTGTTAACCTTCGGTATTATTGAAAATGGTCGTTCATGGCTATTTTCGACAAAAATGGGGGTTGTGTGGCCATTGATCATCGACCAGAGGCTCGTAAACCTCACCCCACATATGTTTCCTTGCCATAGACCACATTCTTTGATTTCTATTGGAGACCATTTCTTGGTCAAAAATCCGAATGTGTTAGCCTTCGGTATTATTGAAAATGGTCGTTCATGGCTATTTTTGACAGAAATGGGGTTTGTGTGGCCATTGATATTCGACCAGAGGCACATACACCACACTACACATATGTTTCCTTGCCATAGATCACATTCTTGGATTTATGGTGGATACCATTTCTTTGTCAAAAATTCGTAGGTTTTAGCCTTCATTGTCATTGAAAATGGTCATTCATGGCTATTTTCGACAAAAATGGCGGTTGTGTGGCCATTGATCTTCGACCAGAGGCTCATACAACTCACTACACATATGTTTCCTTGCCATGGATCACATTCTTGGATTTCTGGTGGAGACCATTTCTTGGTCAAAAATCCGTAGGTGTTAGCCTCCGGTATTATTGAAAATGGTTGTTCATGGCTATTTTCGACAAAAATGGGGGTTGTGTGGCCATTTATCATCGACCAGAGGCTCATACACCTCACCCCACATATGTTTTCTTGCCATAGAACACATTCTTGGATTTTTGGTGCAGACCATTTCTTGGTCAAAAATTCGTAGGTGTTAGCCTTCGGTATTATTGAAAATAGTCGTTCATGGCTATTTTCGACAAAAATGGGGGTTGTGTGGCCATTGATCATCGACCAGAGGCTTGTACACCTCACCCCACATATGTTTCCTTGCCATGGATCACATTCTTGGATTTCTGGTGGAGGCCATTTCTTGGTCAAAAATCCGTAGGTGTTAGCCTCCGGTATTATTGAAAATGGTTGTTCATGGCTATTTTCGACAAAAATGGGGGTTGTGTGGCCATTTATCATCGACCAGAGGCTCATACACCTCACCCCACATATGTTTTCTTGCCATAGAACACATTCTTGGATTTTTGGTGGAGACCATTTCTTGGTCAAAAATTCGTAGGTGTTAGCCTTCGGTATTATTGAAAATGGTCGTTCATGGCTATTTTCGACAAAAATGGGGATTGTGTGGCCATTGATCATCGACTAGAGCCTCGTACACCTCACCCCACATATGTTTCCTTGCCACAGATCACATTCTTGGATTTCTGGTGGTGACCATTTCTTGGTCAAAAATCCACAGGTGTTAGCCTTCGGAATTATTGAAAATGGTCGTTCATGGCTATTTTCGACAAAAATGGGGGTTGTGTGGCCATTTATCATCGACCAGAGGCTCGTACACCTCACCGCACATATGTTTCCTTGCCATAGATCACATTCTTGGATTTCTGGTAAAGACCATTTCTTGGTCAAAAATCCGTACGTGTTCGCCTTTGGTATTATTGAAAATGGTCGTTCATGGCTATTTTCGACGAAAATGGGGGTTGTGTGGCCATTGATCATTGACCAGAGGCTCATACACCTCACCCCACATATGTTTCCTTGCCATAGATCACATTCTTGGATTTCTGGTGGAGACCATTTCTTGGTCAAAAATCCGTATGTGTTAGCCTTTGGAATTATTGAAAATGGTCGTTCATGGCTATTTTCGACAAAAATGGGGGTTGTGTGGCCATTTATCATCGACCAGAGGCTCATACACCTCACCCCAAATATGTTTCCTTGACATAGATCACATTCTTGGATTTTTGGTGGAGTCCATTTCTTGGTCAAAAATCCCTACGTGTTAACCTTCAGTATTATTGAAAATGGTCGTTCATGGCTATTTTCGACAAAAATGGGGGTTGTGTGGCCATTGATCATCGACCAGAGGCTCGTAAACCTCACCCCACATATTTTTCCTTGCCATAGATCGCATTGTTTGATTTCTATTGGAGACCATTTCTTGGTCAAAAATCCGAATGTGTTAGCCTTCGGTATTATTGAGAATGGTCGTTCATGGCTATTTTTGACAGAAATGGGGTTTGTGTGGCCATTGATATTCGACCAGAGGCACATACACCACACTACACATATGTTTCCTTGCCATAGATCACATTCTTGGATTTATGGTGGATACCATTTCTTGGTCAAAAATTCGTAGGTTTTAGCCTTCATTGTCATTGAAAATGGTCATTCATGGCTATTTTCGACAAAAATGGGGGTTGTGTGGCCATTGCTCTTCGACCAGAGGCTCATACACCTCACTACACATATGTTTCCTTGCCATAGATCACATCCTTAGATTTATGGTGGAGACCATTTCTTGGTCAAAAATCCGTAGGTGTTAGCCTTCAGTGTCATTGAAAATGGTCGTTCCTGGCCATTTTCGACAAAAATGGGGGTTGTGTGGCCTTTGATCATGGACCAAAGGCTCGTACACCTCACCCGACATATGTTTCCTTGCCACAGATCACATTCTTGGATTTCTGGTGGTGACCATTTCTTGGTCAAAAATCCGCAGGTGTTAGCCTTCGGAATTATTGAAAATGGTCGTTCATGGCTATTTTCGACAAAAATGGGGGTTGTGTGGCCATTTATCATCGACTAGAGGCTCGTACACCTCACCGCACATATGTTTCCTTGCCATAGATCACATTCTTGGATTTCTGGTAAAGACCATTTCTTGGTCAAAAATCCGTACGTGTTCGCCTTTGGTATTATTGAAAATGGTCGTTCATGGCTATTTTCGACGAAAATGGGGGTTGTGTGGCCATTGATCATCGACCAGAGGCTCATACACCTCACCCCACATATGTTTCCTTGCCATAGATCACATTCTTGGATTTCTGGTGGAGACCATTTCTTGGTCAAAATTCCGTACGTGTTAGCATTCAGTATTATTGAAAATGGTCGTTCATGGCTGTTTTCGAAAAAAATGGGGTTGTGTGGCCATTGATCATTGACTAGAGGCTCGTACACCTCACCCCGCATTTGTTTCCTTGCCATATATCACATTCTTGGATTTTTGGTGGAGACCATTCTTGGTCAAAAATCCGTATGTGTTAGCCTTCAGAATTATTGAAAACGGTCGTTTATGGCTATTTTCGACAAAAATGGGGGTTGTGTGGCCATTTATCATCGACCCGAGGCTCGTACACCTCACCCCACATATGTTTTCTTGCCATAGAACACATTCTTGGATTTTTGGTGGAGACCATTTCTTGGTCAAAAATTCGTAGGTGTTAGCCTTCGGTATTATTGAAAATGGTCGTTCATGGCTATTTTCGACAAAAATGGGGGTTGTGTGGCCATTGATCATTGACTAGAGCCTCGTACACCTCACCCCACATATGTTTCCTTGCCATAGATCACATTCTTGGATTTCTGGTGGAGACCAATTCTTGGTCAAAAATCTGTAGGTGTTAGCCTTCGGTATTATTGAAAATGGTCGTTCATGGCTATTTTCGACAAAAATGGGGGTTGTGTGGCCATTGATCATCGACCAGAGGCTCGTAAACCTCACCCCACATATGTTTCCTTACCATATATCACATTCTTGGATTTCTGGTTGAGACCATTTCTTGGTCAAAAATCAGTACGTGTTAACCTTCGGTATTATTGAAAATGGTCGTTCATGGCTATTTTCGACAAAATGGGGGTTGTCTGGCCATTGATCATCGACCAGAGGCTCATACATCTCACCCCACATATGTTTCCTTGCCATAGATCACATTCTTGGATTTCTGGTGGACACCATTTCTTGGGCAAAAACCCGAATGTGTTAGGCTTCGGTATTATTGAAAATGGTCATTCATGGCTATTTTTGACAAAAATGGGGGTTGTGTGGCCATTGACCTTTGACCAGAGGCTCATACACCTCACTACACTTATGTTTCCTTGCCATAGATCATATTCTTGGATTTATGGTGGAGACCATTTCTTGGTCAAAAATCCGTAGGTGTTAGCCTTCAGTGTCATTGAAAATGGTCGTTCATGACTATTTTCGACAAAAATGGGGGTTGTGTGGCCATTGATCATCGACCAGAGGCTCGTACACCTCACCTCACATATGTTACCTTGCCATAGATCACATTCTTTGATTTCCGGTGGAGACCATTTCTTGGTCAAAAATCCGTAGGTGTTAGCCTTCGGTATTATTGAAAATGGTCGTTCATGGCTATTTTCAACAAAAATGGGGATTGTGTGGCCATTGATCATCGACCAGAGGCTTGTACACCTCACCCCACATATGTTTCCTTACCATAGATCACATTCTTGGATTTCTGGTGGAGACCATTTCTTAGTCAAAAATCCGTACGTGTTAGCATTCAGTATTATTGAAAATGGGGGTTGTGTGGCCACTGATCATCCACGAGAGGCTCGTGCACCTCACCCCACATATGTTTCCTTGCCATAGATCACATTCTTGGATTTCTGGTGGAGACCATTTCTTGGTTAAAAATTCGTAGGTGTTAGCCATCGGTATTATTGAAAATGGTCGTTCATGGCTATTTTCGACAAAAAATGGGGGTTGTGTGGCCATTGATCATTGACCAGAGGCTCATACACCTCACTCCGCATTTGTTTCCTTGCCATAGATCACATTCTTGGATTTCTGGTGGAGACCATTTCTTGGTCAAAAATCCGTATGTGTTAGCCTTCGGAATTATTGAAAATGGTCGTTCATGGCTATTTTCGACAAAAATGGGGGTTGTGTGGCCATTTATCATCGACCAGAGGCTCGTACACCTCACCCCACATATGTTTCCTTGCCATAGATCACATTCTTGGATTTTTGGTGGAGACCATTTCTTGGTCAAAAATCCGTAGGTGTTAGGCTTCGGAATTATTGAAAATGGTCGTTCATGGCTATTTTCGACAAGAATGGGGGTTGTGTGGCCATTTATCATCGACCAGAGTCTCGTACACCTCACCCCAAATATGTTTCCTTGACATAGATCACATTCTTAGATTTTTGGTGGAGTCCATTTCTTGGTCAAAAATCCGTACGTGTTAACCTTTGGTATTGTTGAAAATGGTCGTTCATGGCTATTTTCGACAAAAATGGGGGTTGTGTGGCCATTGATCATCGACCAGAGGCTCGTAAACCTCACCCCACATATGTTTCCTTTCCATAGATCACATTCTTTGATTTCTATTGGAGACCATTTCTTGGTCAAAAATCTGAATGTGTTAGCCTTCGGTATTATTGAAAATGGTCGTTCATGGCTATTTTTGACAGAAATGGGGTTTGTGTGGCCATTGATATTCGACCACAGGCACATACACCACACTACACATATGTTTCCTTGCCATAGATCACATTCTTGGATTTATGGTGGATACCATTTCTTGGTCAAAAATCCGTAGGTTTTAGCCTTCATTGTCATTGAAAATGGTCATTCATGGCTATTTTCGACAAAAATGGGGGTTGTGTGGCCATTGATCTTCGACCAGAGGCTCATACACCTCACTACACATATGTTTCCTTGCCATAGATCACATTCTTAGATTTATGGTGGAGACCATTTCTTGGTCAAAAATCCGTAGGTGTTAGCCTTCACTGTCATTGAAAATGGTCGTTCCTGGCCATTTTCGGCAAAAATGGGGGTTGTGTGGCCATTGATCATCGACCAGAGGCTCGTACACCTCACCCCACATATGTTTCCTTGCCACAGATCACATTCTTGGATTTCTGGTGGTGACCATTTCTTGGTCAAAAATCCGCTGGTGTTAGCCTTCGGAATTATTGAAAATGGTCGTTCATGGCTATTTTCGACAAAAATGGGGGTTGTGTGGCCATTTATCATCGACTAGAGGCTCGTACACCTCACCGCACATATGTTTCCTGGCCATAGATCACATTCTTGGATTTCTGGTAAAGACCATTTCTTGGTCAAAAATCCGTACGTGTTCGCCTTTGGTATTATTGAAAATGGTCGTTCATGGCTATTTTCGACGAAAATGGGGGTTGTGTGGCCATTGATCATCGACCAGAGGCTCATACACCTCACCCCACATATGTTTCCTTGCCATAGATCACATTCTTGGATTTCTGGTGGAGACCATTTCTTAGTCAAAAATCCGTACGTGTTAGCATTCAGTATTATTGAAAATGGTCGTTCATGGCTATTTTCGACATAAATGGGGGTTGTGTGGCCATTGATCATTGACCAGAGGCTCGTACACCTCACCCCACATTTGTTTCCTTGCCATATCACACATTCTTGGATTTCTGGTGGAGACCATTTCTTGGTCAAAAATCCGTATGTGTTAGCCTTCAGAATTATTGAAAACGGTCGTTTATGGCTATTTTCGACAAAAATGGGGGTTGTGTGGCCATTTATCATGAACCCGAGGCTCGTACACCTCACCCCACATATTTTTCCTTGCCATAGATCACATTCTTGGATTTCTAGTGGAGACCATTTCTTGGTCAAAAATTCGTAGGTGTTAGCCTTCGGAATTATTGAAAGTGGTCGTTCATGGCTATTTTCGACAAAAATGGGGGTTGTGTGGCCATTTATCATCGACCAGAGACTTGAACACCACACCCCACATATGTTTCCTTGACATAGATCACATTCTTGGATTTGTGGTGGAGTCCATTACTTGGTCAAAAATCTGTACGTGTTAGCCTTCGGTATTATTGAAAATGGTCGTTTATGGCTATTTTCGACAAAAATGGGTGTTGTGTGGCCATTGATCATCGACCAGAGGCTCGTAAACCTCACCCCACAAATGTTTCCTTTCCATAGATCACATTCTTTGATTTCTGGTGGAGACCATTTCTTGGTCAAAAATCCGAATGTGTTAGCCTTCGGTATTATTGAAAATGGTCGTTCATGGCTATTTTCGACAGAAATGGGGTTTGTGCGGCCATTGATATTCGACCAGAAGCACATACACCACACTACACATATGTTTCCTTGCCATAGATCACATTCTTGGATTTTTGGTGGAGACCATTTCTTGGTAAAAAATCCGTAGGTTTTAGCCTTCAGTGTCATTGAAAATGGTCATTCATGGCTATTTTCGACAAAAATTGGGGTTGTGTGGCCATTGATCTTCGACCAGAGGCTACTACACCTCACTACACATATGTTTCCTTGCCATAGATCACATTCTTGGATTTCTGGTAAAGGCCATTTCTTGGTCAAAAATCCGTACGTGTTAGCCTTCGGTATTATTGAAAATGGTCCTTCATGGCTATTTTCGACGAAAATGGGGGTTGTGTGGCCATTGATCATTGACCAGACGTTCGTAAACCTCACCCAACATATGTTTCCTTGCCATTGATCACATTCTTTGATTTCTGGTGGAGACCATTTATTTGTCAAAAATCCGAATGTGTTAGCCTTCGGTATTATTGAAAATGGTCATTCATGGCTATTTTCGACAAAAATGGGGGTTGTGTGGCCATTGATCTTCGACCAGAGGCTCATACACCTCACTACACATATGTTTCCTTGCCATAGATCACATTATTGGATTTATGGTGGAGACCATTTTTTGGTCAAAAATTCGTACGTGTTAGCCTTCAGTGTCATTCAAAATGGTCGTTCATGGCTATTTTTGACAAAATGGGGGTTGTGTTGCCATTGATCACTGACTAGAGCCTCGTACACCTCACCCCACATATGTTTCCTTGCCATAGACCACATTCTTGGATTTCTGGTGGAGACCAATTCTTGGTCAAAAATCCGTAGGTGTTAGCCTTCGGTATTATTGAAAATGGTCATTCGTGGCTATTTTCGACAAAATTGGGGGTTGTGTGGCCATTGATCATCGACAAGAGGCTTGTAAACCTCACCCCACATATGTTTCCTTGCCATAGATCACATTCTTGCATTTCTGGTAAAGACCATTTCTTGGTCAAAAATCCGTACGTGTTAGCCTTCGGGATTATTGAAAATGGTCGTTCATGGATATTTTCGACAAAAATGGCGGTTGTGTGGCCATTGATCATCGACTAGAGGCTCGTAAACCTCACCCCACACATTTTTCCTTTCCATAGATCACATTCTTGGATTTCTGGTGGAGACCATTTCTTGGTCAAAAATCCGTACGTGTTAGCCTTCGGTATTATTGAAAATGGTCAATCATGGCTATTTTCGACAAAAATGGGGGTTGTGTGGCCATTGATCATCGACCAGAGGCTCGTAAACCTCACCCCACAAATGTTTCCTTGCCATAGATCACATTCTTGGATTTCTGGTGGAGACCATTTCTTGGTCAAAACTCTGTACGTGTTAACCTTCGGTATTATTGAAAATGGTCGTTCATGGCTATTTTCGACGAAAATGGGGGTTGTGTGGCCATTTATCATCAAGCAGAGGCTCGTACACCTCACCCCACATATGTTTCCTTGCCATAGATCATATTCTTGGATTTCTGGTGGAGACCATTTCTTGGTCAAAAATCAGTACGTGTTAACCTTCGGTATTATTGAAAATGGTCGTTCATGGCTATTTTCGACCGAAATGGGGGTTGTGTGTCCATTGATCATCGACCAGAGGCTCGTACACCTCACCCCACATATGTTTCCTTGCCATAGATCATATTCTTGGATTTCTGGTGGAGACCATTTCTTGGTCAAAAATCCGTACGTGTTAACCGTCGGTATTATTGAAAATGGTCTTACATGGCTATTTTCGAAAAATGGGGGTTGTCTGGCCATTGATCATCGACCAGTGGCTCGTACACCTCACCCCACATATGTTTCCTTGCCATAGATCACATTCTTGGATTTCTGGTAAAGACCATTTCTTGGTCAAAAATCTGTACGTGTTAGCCTTCGGGATTATTGAAAATGGTCGTTCATGGCTATTTTCGACAAAAATGGGGGTTGTCTGGCCATTGATCATCGACCAGAGGCTCGTAAATCTCACCCCATATATGTTTCCTTTCCATAGATCACATTCTTGGATTTCTGGTGGAGACCATTTCTTGGTCAAAAATCCGTATGTGTTAGCCTTCGGTATTATTGAAAATGGTCATTCGTGGCTATTTCGACAAAAATGGGGGTTGTGTGGCCATTGATCATCCACCATAGGCTCGTACACCTCACCCCACATATGTTTCCTTGCCATAGATCACATTCTTGGATTTCTGGTGGAGACGATTTCTTGGTCAAAAGTCCGTAGGTGTTAGCCTTCGGTATTATTGAAAATGGTCAATCATTGCTATTTTCGACAAAAATGGTGGTTGTGTGGCCATTGATCATCGACCAGAAGCTCGTGCACCTCACCCCACATATTTTTCCTTGCCATAGATCACATTCTTGGATTTATGGTGGTGACCATTTCTCGGCCAAAAATCCATAGGTGTTAGCCTTCTGTATTATTGAGAATGGTCGTTCATAGCTATTTTCGACAAAAATGGGGGTTGTGTGGCCATTTTATCATCAAGCAGAGGCTCGTACACCTCACCCCACATATGTTTCCTTGCCATAGATCATATTCTTGGATTTCTGGTGGAGACCATTTCTTGGTAAAAAATTAGTACATGTTAACCTTCGGTATTATTGAAAATGGTCGTTCAGGGCTATTTTCGACCAAAATGGGGGTTGTGTGGCCATTGATCATCGACCAGAGGCTCGTACACCTCACCCCACATATGTTTCCTTGCCATAGATCACATTCTTGGATTTCTGGTAGAGACCATTTCTTGGGCAAAAATCCGAATGTGTTAGCCTTCGGTATTATTCAAAATGGTCATTCATGGCTATTTTCGACAAAAATGGGTTTGTGTGGCCACTGATCTTCGACCAGAGGCTCATACACCTCACTACACATATGTTTCCTTGCCATCGGTCACATTCTAGGATTTATGGTGCAGACCATCTCTTTGTCAAAAATCCGTAGGTGTTAGCCTTCAGTGTCACTGAAAATGGTCGTTCGTTGCTATTTTCGATAAAAATGGGGGCTGTGTGGCCATTGATCATCGACCAGAGGCTCGTACACCTCACCCCACATATGTTTCCTTGCGATAGATCACATTCTTGTATTTCTGGTTTAGACCATTTCTTGGTCAAAAATACGTACGTGTTAGCCTTCGATATTATTGAAAATGGTCGTTCATGGCTATTTTTGACAAAAATGGGGGTATGTGGCCATTGATCATCGACCAGAGGCTTGTACACCTCACCCCACATATGTTTCCTTGCCATAGATCACATTCTTGGATTTCTGGTGGAGACGATTTCTTTGTCAAAAATCCGTTGGTGTTAGCCTTCGGTATTTTTGAAAATGGTCATTCATGGCTATTTTTGACAAAAATGGGGGCTGTGTGGCCATTGATCATCGACCTGAGGCTCGTACACCTCACCCCACATATGTTTCCTTGCCATAGATCAAATTCTTGGATTTCTGGTGGATACCATTTCTCGATCAAAAATCCATAGGTGTTAGACTTCGGTATTATTGAAAATGGTTGTTCATGGCTTTTTTCGACAAAAATGGGGGTTGTGTGGCCATTGATCATCGACCAGAGGCTCGTACACCTCACCCCACATATGTTTCCTTGCCATAGATCATATTCTTGGATTTCTGGTGGAGACCATTTCTTGGGCAAAAATACGAATGTGTTAGCCTTCGGTATTTTTGAAAATGGTCGTTCATGGCTATTTTCGACAAAAATGGGGGTTGTGTGGCCATTGATCTTCGACCAGAGGCTCATAGACCTCACTACACATATGTTTCCTTGCCATAGATCACATTCTTGGATTTATGGTGGAGAGCATTTCTTGGTCAAAAATCAGTAGGTGTTAGCATTCAGTGTCATTGAAAATGGTCATTCATGGCTATTTTCGACAAAAATGGGGGTTGTGTGGCCATTGATCATCGACCAAAGGCTCATACACCTCACTACACATATGTTTCCTTGCCATAGTTGACATTCTTGGATTTATGGTGGAGACCATTTCTTGATCAAAAATCTGTAGGTGTTAGCCTTCAGTGTCATTGAAAATGGTCGTTCATGGCTATTTTCGACAAAATGGGGGTTGTGTGGCCATTGATCATCGACCAGAGGCTTGTACACCTCAACCCACATATGTTTCCTTGCCACAGATCACATTCTTGTATTTCTGGTGGTGAAAATTTCTGGGTCAAAAATCCGTAGGTGTTAACCTTCGGAATTACTGAAAATGTTCGTTCATGGCTATTTTCGACAAAAATGGGGGTTGTGTGGCCATTTATCATCGATTAGAGGCTCGTACACATCACCCCACAAATGTTTCCTTGCCATAGATCACATTCATGGATTTCTGGTAAAGACCATTTCTTGGTCAAAAATCCGTACGTGTTAGCCTTCGGTATTATTGAAAATGGTCGTTCATGGCTATTTTTGAAAAAAATGGGGGTTGTTTGGCCATTGATCATCGACCAGAGGCTTGTAAACCTCACCCCAGAAATGTTTCCTTGCCATAGATCACATTCTTGGATTTCTGGTGGAGACCATTTCTTTGTCAAAAATCCGTACGTGTTAGCCTTCGGTATTATTGAAAATGGTCATTCATGGCTATTTTCGACAAAAATGGGGGTTGTGTGGCCATTGATAATCGACAAGAGGCTCATACACCTCACCCTACATATGTTTCCTTGCCATAGATCACATTCTTGGATTTCTGGTGGAGATGATTTCTTTGTCAAAAATCCGTAGGTGTTAGCCTTCGGTATTAATGAAAATGGTCATTCATGGCTATTTTCGGCCAAAATGGGGGTTGTGTGGCCATTGATCAAAGGCCAGAGGCTCATACACCTCACCCCACATATTTTTCCTTGTCATAGATCACATTCTTGGATTTCTGGTGGAGACCATTTCTTGATCAAAAATCTGTAGGTGTTAGCCTTCAGTGTCATTGAAAATGGTCGTTCATGGCTATTTTCGACAAAATGGGGGTTGTGTGGCCATTGATCATCGACCAGAGGCTTGTACACCTCAACCCACATATGTTTCCTTGCCACAGATCACATTCTTGTATTTCTGGTGGTGAAAATTTCTGGGTCAAAAATCCGTAGGTGTTAACCTTCGGAATTACTGAAAATGTTCGTTCATGGCTATTTTCGACAAAAATGGGGGTTGTGTGGCCATTTATCATCGATTAGAGGCTCGTACACATCACCCCACAAATGTTTCCTTGCCATAGATCACATTCTTAGATTTCTGGTAAAGACCATTTCTTGGTCAAAAATCCGTACGTGTTAGCCTTCGGTATTATTGAAAATGGTCGTTCATGGCTATTTTTGAAAAAAATGGGGGTTGTTTGGCCATTGATCATCGACCAGAGGCTTGTAAACCTCACCCCAGAAATGTTTCCTTGCCATAGATCACATTCTTGGATTTCTGGTGGAGACCATTTCTTTGTCAAAAATCCGTACGTGTTAGCCTTCGGTATTATTGAAAATGGTCATTCATGGCTATTTTCGACAAAAATGGGGGTTGTGTGGCCATTGATAATCGACAAGAGGCTCATACACCTCACCCTACATATGTTTCCTTGCCATAGATCACATTCTTGGATTTCTGGTGGAGATGATTTCTTTGTCAAAAATCCGTAGGTGTTAGCCTTCGGTATTAATGAAAATGGTCATTCATGGCTATTTTCGGCCAAAATGGGGGTTGTGTGGCCATTGATCAAAGGCCAGAGGCTCATACACCTCACCCCACATATTTTTCCTTGTCATAGATCACATTCTTGGATTTCTGGTGGAGACCATTTCTCGATCAAAAAACCATAGGTGTCAGCCTTCGGTATTATTGAAAATGGTCGTTAATAGCTATTTTCGACAAAAAATTGGGTTGTGTGACCATTTATCATCGACCAGAGGCTCGTACACCTCACCCCACAAATGTTTCCTTGCCATAGATCACATTCTTGGATTTCTGGTGGAGACCATTTCTTGGTCAAAAATCTGTACGTGTTAGCCTTCGGTATTATTGAAAATGGTCATTCATGGCTATTTTCGACAAAAATGGGGGTTGTCTGTCCATTGATCATCGACCAGAGGCCTGTAAACCTCACCCCACATATGTTTCCTTGCCATAGATCCCATTCTTTGATTTCTGGTGGAGACCATTTCTTGATCAAAAATCCGTAGGTGTTAGCCTTCTGTATTATTGAAAATGGTTGTTCATGGCTATTTTCGACAAAAATAGGGGTTGTGTGGCCATTGATCATTGACCAGAGGCTCGTACACCTCACTTGACATATGTTTTCTTGCCATAGATCACATTCTTCGATTTATGGTTGAGACCATTTCTTGGTCAAAAATCCGTAGGTGTTAGCCTTAGGAATTATTGAAAATGGTCGTTCATGGTTATTTTCGAAAAAAAGGGGGTTGTGTGGCCATTGATCATCGACCAGAGGCTCGTACACCTCACCCCACATATGTTTCCTTGCGATAAATCACATTCTTGGATTTCTAGTGGAGACCATTTCTTGGTAAAAAAATCCGTACGTGTTAGCCTTCGGTATTATTGAAAATGGTCGTTCATGGCTATTTTCGACAAAAACGGGGGTTGTGTGGCCATTGATCTTCGACTAGAGGCTCGTACACCTCACAGCACATATGTTTCCTTGCCATAGATCCCATTCTTGGATTTTTGGTGGATCCATTTCTTGGTCAAAAATCTGTACGTGTTAGCCTTCGGTATTATTGAAAATGGTCGTTCATGGCTATTTTCAACAAAAATGGGGGTTGTGTGGCCATTGATCATTGACCAGAGGCTCGTACACCTCACGCGACATATGTTTCCTTGCCATAGATCACATTCTTGGATTTATGGTGGAGACCATTTCTTGGTCATAAATCCGTAGGTGTTAGCCTTCAGAATTATTGAAAATGGTCGTTCATGGCTATTTTCGACAAAAAATGGGGGTTGTGTGGCCATTGATCATCGACCAGAGGCTCGTACACCTCACCCCCAAATATGTTTCCTTGCGATAGATCACATTCTTGGATTTCTAGTGGAGACCATTTCTTGGTCAAAAATCCGTACGTGTTAGTCATCGGTTTTATTGAAAATGGTCGCTCACGGCTATTTTCGACAAAAATGGGGGTTGTGTGGCCATTGACCATCGACCAGAGGCTCGTACACCTCACCGCACATATGTTTCCTTGCCATAGATCACATTCTTGGATTTCTGATGGAGACCATTTCTTGGTTAATAATCCGTAGGTGTTAGCCTTCGGTATTATTGAAAATTGTCGTTCATGGCTATTTTTGACAAAAATGGGGGTTGTGTGGCCATTGATCATTGACCAGAGGCTTGTACACCTCACCCCACATATGCTTCCTTGCCATAGATCACATTCTTGGATTTCTGGTGGAGACAATTTCTTGGTCAAAAATCCGTTGGTGTTAGCCTTCGGTATTTTTGAAAATGGTCATTCATGGCTATTTTTGACAAAAATGGGGGTGTTGTGGCCATTGATCATAGACCAGAGGCTTGTACACCTCACCCCACATATGTTTCCTTGCCATAGATGAAATTCTTGAATTTCTGGTGGAGACCATTTCTTGATCAAAAATCCGTAGGTGTTAGCCTTCGGTATTATTGAAAATGGTTGTTCGTGGCTATTTTCGATAAAATGGGGGTTGTGTGGCCATTAATCATCGACCAGAGGCTCGTACACCTCACCCCACATATGTTTCCTTGCCATAGATCACATTCTTTGATTTCTGGTGGAGACCATTTCTTGGTCAAAAATCCGTACGTGTTAGCCTTCGGTATTATTGAAAATGGTCGTTCATGGCTATTTTCGACAAAAATGGGGGTTGTGTGGCCATTGATCATCAACCAGAGGTTCGTACACCTCACCAGCATATGTTTCCTTGCCATAGATCATATTTTTGCATTTCTGGTGGAGACCATTTCTTAGTCAAAAATCCGTATGTGTTAACATTTGGTATTATTGAAAATGGTCGTTCATGGCTATTTTCGATAAAATGGGGGTTGTGTGGCCATGGATCATCGAACAGAGGCTCATACACCTCACCCCACATATGTTTCCTTTCCATAGATCACATTCTTGGATTTCTTGTGGAGACCATTTCTTGGGCAAAAATCCGAATGTGTTAGCCTTTGGTATTATTGAAAATGGTCGTTCATGGCTATTTTCGACAAAAATGGGGGTTGTGTGGCCATTGATCTTCGACCAGAGGCTCACACACCTCACTACACATATGTTTCCTTGCCATAGATCACATTCTTGGATTTATGGTGGAGACCATTTCTTGGTCAAAAATCTGTAGGTGTTAGCCTTCAGTGTCATTGAAAATGGTCATTCATGGCTATTTTCGACAAAAATGGGGGTTGTGTGGCCATTGATCATCGACCAAAGGCTCATACACCTCACTACACATATGTTTCCTTGCCATAGATCACATTCATGGATTTATGGTGGAGACCATTTCTTGGTCAAAAATCTGTGGGTGTTAGCCTTCAGTGTCACTGAAAATGGTCGTTCATGGCTATTTTTGACAAAATGGGGGTTGTGTGGCCATTGATCATCGACCAGAGGCTCGTACACCTCACCCCACATATGTTTCCTTGCCACAGATCATGTTCTTGTATTTTTGCTGGTGAAAATTTCTTGGTCAAAAATCCGTAGGTTTTAGCCTTCGAAATTATTGAAAATGGTTGTTCATGGCTATTTTCGACAAAAATGGGGGTTGTGTGGCCATTGATCATTGACCAGAGGATCGTACACCTCACCCCACATATGTTTCCTTGCCATAGATCACATTCTTAGATTTCTGGTGGAGACCATTTCTTTGTCAAAAACCCGTAGGTGTTAGCCGTCTGAATTATTGAAATGGTCGTTCATGGCTATTTTGACAAAAATGGGGGTTGTGTGGCCATTTATCATCGACTAGAGGCTCATACACCTCACCCCACATATGTTTCCTTGCCATAGATCACATTCTTGGCTTTCTGGTAAAGACCATATCTGGGTCAAAAATCCGTAGGTGTTAGCCTTCGGTATTATTGAAAATGGTGGTTCATGGCTATTTTTGACAAAAATGGGGGTTGTGTGGCCATTGATCATCGACCAGAGGCTCGTACACCTCACCCCACATATGTTTCCTTGCGGTAGATCACATTCTTGGATTTCTGGTGGAGACCATTTCTTGGTCAAAAATTCGTACGTGTTAGCCTTTTGTATTATTGAAAATGGTCATTCATGGCTATTTTCGACAAAAATGGGGGTTGTGTGGCCATTGATCATCGACCAGAGGCTCATACACCTCACCCCACATATGTTTCCTTGCCATAGATCACATTCTTGGATTTCTGGTGGAGACGATTTCTTGGTCAAAAATCCGTAGGTGTTAGCCATCGGTATTATTGAAAATGGTCGTTCATGGCTATTTTCGATAAAAATGGAGGTTGTGTGGCCATTGATCATCGGCCAGAGGCTCGTACACCTCACCCCACATATTTTTCCTTGCCTTAGATCATATTCTTGGATTTCTGGTGGAGACCATTTCTCGGTCAAAAATCCGTAGGTGTTAGCCTTCGGTATTATTGAAAATGGTCGTTCATAGCTATTTTCGACAAAAATGGGGGTTGTGTGGCCATTTGTCATCGACCAGAGGCTCGTACACCTCACCCCACATATGTTTCCTTGCCATAGATCACATTCTTGGATTTCTGGTGGAGACCATTTCTTGGTCAAAAATATGTACGTGTTAGCCTTCGGTATTATTGCAAATGGTCATTCATGGCTATTTTCGACAAAAATGGGGGTTGTGGGGCCATTGATCATTGACCAGAGGCTTATAAACCTCACCCGACATATGTTTCCTTGCCATAGATCACATTCTTGGATTTATGGTGGAGACCATTTCTTGGTCAAAAATCCGTACGTGTTAGCCTTCGGTATTATTGAAAATGGTCGTTCACGGCTATTTTCGACAAAAATGGGGGTTGTGTGGCAATTAATCATCGACCAGAGGCTCGTACACCTCACCCCACATATGTTTCCTTGCCATAGATCACATTCTTGGATTTCTGGTGGAGACGATTTCTTGGTCAAAAATCCGTAGGTGTTAGCCTTCGATATTATTGAAAATGGTCATTCATGGCTATTTTCGACAAAAATGGGGGTTGTGTGGCCATTGATCATCGACCAGAGGCTCATACACCTCACTACACATATGTTTCCTTGCCATAGATCACATTCTTGGATTTATGGTGGAGACCATTTCTTGGTCAAAAATCCGTACGTGTTAGCCTTCGGTATTATTGAAAATGGTCGTTCATGGCTATTTTTGACAAAAATGGGGGTTGTGTGGCAATTAATCATCGACCAGAGGCTCGTACACCTCACCCCACATATGTTTCCTTGCCATAGATCACATTCTTGGATTTCTGGTGGAGACGATTTCTTGGTCAAAAATCCGTAGGTGTTAGCCTTCGTATTATTGAAAATTGTCGTTCATGGCTATTTTCGACAAAAATGGGGGTTGTGTGGCCATTGATCATCGACCAGAGGCTCATACACCTCACTACACATATGTTTCCTTGCCATAGATCATATTCTTGGATTTCTGGTGGAGACGATTTCTTGGTCAAAAATCCGTACGTGTTAGCCTTCGGTATTATTGAAAATGGTCATTCATGGCTATTTTCGACAAAAATGGGGGTTGTGTGGCCATTGATCTTCGACCAGAGGCTCATACACCTCACCCCACATATGTTTCCTTGCCATAGATCATATTCTTGGATTTCTGGTGGAGACCATTTCTTGGTCAAAAATCCGTACGTGTTAACCTTCGGTATTATTGAAAATGGTCGTTCATGGCTATTTTCGACAAAATGAGGGTTGTGTGGCCATTGATCATCACCAGAGGTTCGTACACCTCACCCGGCATATGTTTCCTTGCCATAGATCACATTCTTGGATTTCTGGTGGAGACCATTTCTTGGGCAAAAATCCGAATGTGTTAGCCTTTCGGTATTATTGAAAATGGTAATTCATGGCTATTTTCGACAAAATGGGGGTTGTGTGGCCATTAATCTTCGACCAGAGTCTCATACACCTCAGTACACATATGTTTCCTAGCCATAGATCACATTCCTGGATTTATGGTGGAGACCATTTCTTGGTCAAAAATTCGTAGGTGTTAGCCTTGAGTGTCATTGAAAATGGTCGTTCATAGCTATTTTCGACAAAAATGGGGGTTGTGTGACCAGAGGCTCGTACACCTCACCCACATATGTTTCCTTGTGATAGATCAGATTCTTGGATTTCTAGTTGAGACCATTTCTTGGTCAAAAATCCGTACGTCTTAGCCTTCGGTATTATTGAAAATGGTCGTTCATGGCTATTTTCGACAAAAATGGGGGTTGTGTGGCCATTGATCATCGACCAGAGGCTCGTACACCTCACCCCACATATGTTTCCTTGCCATAGATCACATTCTTGGATTTCTGGTGGAGACCATTCCTCGGTCAAAAATCCGTAGGAGTTAGCCTTCGGTATTATTGAAAATGGTCGTTCATAGCTATTTTTGACAAAATGGGGGTTGTGTGGCCATTGATCATCGACCAGAGGCTCGTACACCTCACCCCACATATGTTTCCTTGTGATAGATCAGATTCTTAGATTTCTAGTGGAGACCATTTCTTGGTCAAAAATCCGTACGTGTTAGCCTTCGGTATTATTGAAAATGGTCGTTCGTGGCTATTTTCGACAAAAATGGGGGTTGTGTGGCCATTGGTCATCGACCAGAGGCTCGTACACTTCACCCCACATATGTTTCCTTGCCATATATCACTTTCTTGGATTTTTGGTGGTGACGATTTCTTGGTCAAAAATCCGTAGGTGTTAGCCTTCGGTATTATTGAAAATGGTCATTCATGGCTATTTTCGACAAAAATAGGGGTTGTATGGCCATTGATCATAGACCAGAAGCTCGTACACCTCAACCCACATATGTTTCCTTGCCATAGATCACATTCTTGGATTTCTGGTGGAGACCATTTCTCGGTCAAAAATCCGTAGGTGTTAGCCTTCGGTATTATTGAAAATGGTCGTTCATAGTTATTTTCGACAAAAATGGGGGTTGTGTAGCCATTGATCTTCGACCAGAGGCTCATACACCTCACTGGACATATGTTTCCTTGCCATATATGACATTCTTGGATTTATGGTGGAGACCATTTCTTGGTCAAAAAATCGTAGGTGTTAGCCTTCAGTGTCATTGAAAATGGTCGTTTATGGCTATTTTCGACAAAAATGGGGTTGTGTGGCCATTGATCATCGACCAGACACTCGTACACCTCACCCACATATGTTTTCTTGTGATAGATCAGATTCTTGGATTTCTAGTGGAGACCATTTATTGGTCAAAAATCCATACGTGTTAGCCTTCGGTATTATTGAAAATGGTCGTTCATGGCTATTTTCGACAAAAATGGGGGTTGTGTGGCCATTGATCATCGACCAGAGGCTCGTACACCTCACCCCACATATGTTTCGTTGCCATAGATCACATTGTTGGATTTCTGGTGGAGACCATTTCTCGGTAAAAAATCCGTAGGTGTTAGCCTTCGGTATTATTAAAAATGGTCGTTCATAGCTATTTTCGACAAAAATGGGGGTTGTGTGGCCATTGATCAACGACCAGAGGCTTGTAAACCTCACTCCACATATGTTTCCTTGCCATAGATCATATTCTTGGATTTCTAGTGGAGACAATTTCTTGGTAAAAAATCTGTACTTGTTAACCTTCGGTATTATTGAAAATGGTCGTTCATGGCTATTTTCGACAAAATGGGGGTTGTGTGGCCATTGATCATCGACTAGAGGCTCGTACACCTCACCCCACATAAGTTTCCTTGCCATAGATCACATTCTTGGATTTCTAGTGGATACCATTTCTTTGTCAAAAATCCGAATGTGTTAGCCTTCGGTATTATTGAAAATGGTCATTCATGGCTATTTTCGACAAAAACGGGGGTTGTGTGGCCATTAATCGTCGACCAGAGGCTCATACACCTCACTACACATATGTTTCCTTGCCATAGATCACATTCTTGGATTTATGGTGGAGACCATTTCTTGGTCAAAAATCCGTGGGTGTTAGCCTTCAGTGTCATTGAAAATGGTCGTTCATGGCTATTTTCGACAAAAATGGGGGTTGTGTGTCCATTGATCGTCGACCAGAGGCTCATACACCTCACTATACATATGTTTTCTTGCCATAGATCACATTCTTGGATTTATGGTGGAGACCATTTCTTGGTAAAAAATCCGTAGGTGTTAGCCTTCAGTGTCATTGAAAATGGTCGTTCATGGCTATTTTCGACAAAAATGGGGTTTGTGTGTCCATTGATCGTCGACCAGAGGCTCATACACATCACCCCACATATGTTTCCTTGCCATAGATCACATTCTTGAATTTCTGGTGGAGACCATTTCTTGGTCAAAAATTCGTAGGTGTTAGCCTTCGGCATTATTGAAAATGGTCGTTCATGGCGATTTTCGACAAAAATGGGGGTTGTATGGCCATTGATCATCGACCAGAGGCTTGTACACCTCACCCCACATATGTTTCCTTGCCATAGATCACATTCTTGGATATCTGGTGGAGACCATTTCTTGGTCAAAAATCTGTACGTGTTAGCCTTCGATATTATTGAAAATGGTCGTTCATGGCTATTTTCGACAAAAATTGGGGTTTTGTGGCCACTGCTCATCGACCAGAGGCTCGTACACCTCACCCCACATATGTTTCCTGGCCATAGACCACATTCTTGGATTTCTGGTGGAGACCGTTTCTTGGTCAAAAATCCGAAGGTGCTAGCCTTCGGAATTATTGAAATGGTCGTTCATGGCTATTTTCAATAAAAATGGGGGTTGTGTGGCCATTTATCATCGACCAGAAGCTCGTACACCTCACACACATATGTTTCCTTGCCATAGATCACATTCTTGGATTTCTAGTGGAGACCATTTCTTGGTCAAAAATCCGTACGTGTTAGCCTTCGGTATTATGGAAAATGGTCATTCATGGCTCTTTCCGACAAAAATGGGGGTTGTGTGGCCATTGATCATCGACCAGAGGCTCATAAACCTCACCCCCCATATGTTTCGTTGCCATAGATCACATTCTTTGATATTTGGTGGAGACCATTTCTTGGTCAAAAATTCGAATGTGCGTTCGGTATTATTGAAAATGGTCGTTCATGGCTATTTTCGACAAAAATTGGGGATGTGTGGCCATTGATATTCGACCAGAGGCTCGTAAACCTCACTACACATATGTTTCCTTGCCATTGATCACATTCTTGGATTTATGGTGGAGACCATTTCTTGGTCAAAATTCCGTAGTCGTTCATGGCTATTTTCGACAAAAATGGGGGTTGTGTGGTCATTGATCATCGACCAGAGGCTCGTACACCTCACCCCACATATGTTTCCTTGCCATAGATCAGATTCTTGGATTTCTGGTGGAGACCATTTCTTGGTCAAAAATCCGTAGGTGTTAGCCTTCGGTATTATTGAAAATGGTCGTTGATGGCTATTTTTGACAAAAATGGTGGTTGTGTGGCCATTGATCATCGACCAGAGGCTCGTACACCTCACCCCACAAATGTTTCCTTGCCATAGATCACATTCTTGGATTTCTGGTGGAGACCATTTCTTGGTCAAAAATATGTACGTGTCAGCCTTCAGAATTATTGAAAATGGTCATTCATGGTAGTTTCGACAAAAATGGGGGTTGTGTGGCCATTGATCATCGACCAGATGCTCGTACACCTCACCCCACATATGTTTCCTTGCCATAGATCACATTCTTGGATTTCCAGTGGAGACCGTTTCTTAGTCAAAAATTCGTAGGTGTTAGCCTTCGGTATTATTGAAAATGGTCGTTCATGGCTACTTTTGACAAAAATGGGGGTTGTGTGGCCATTGATCATCGACCAGAGGCTCATACCCCTCACCCCACATATGTTTCCGAACCATAGATCACATTCTTGGATTTCTGGTGGTGACCATTTCTTGGTCAAAAATCCGTAGGTGTTAGCCTTTGGTATTATTGAAAACGGTCGTTCATGGCTATTTTCGACAAAAATGGGGCTGTGTGGCCATTGATCATCGACCAGAGGCTCATACCCCTCACCCCACATATGTTTCCATGCCATAGATCACATTCTTGGATTTCTAGTGGAGACCATTTCTTGGTCAAAAATCCGTTCGTGTTAGCCTTCGGTATTATTGAAAATGGTCGTTCACGGCCATTTTCGACAAAAATGGGGGTTGTGTGGCCATTGATCATTGACCAGAGGCTCGTACACCTCACCCCACATATGTTTCCTTACCATAGATCACATTCTTGGATTTCTGGTGGAGACAATTTCTTGGTCAAAAATCCGTAGGTGTTAGCCTTCGGTATTATTGAAAATGGTCATTCATGGCTATTTTTGACAAAAATGGGGGTTGTGTGGCCATTGGTCATCGACCAGAGGCTTATACACCTCACCCCACATATGTTTCCTTGCCACAGATCACATTCTTGGGTTTCTGGTGGAGACCATTTCTCGGTCGAAAATCCGTACGTGTTAGCCTTCGGTATTATTGAAAATGGTCGTTCATGGCTATT
Source organism: Zea luxurians (assembly GCA_029449295.1). NCBI lineage: Eukaryota > Viridiplantae > Streptophyta > Magnoliopsida > Poales > Poaceae > Zea > Zea luxurians. The sequence continues at coordinate 770,607 of JAOPSE010000161.1, forward strand.
TTTGAAAAAAATGGGGGTTGTGTGGCCATTGATCATCGACTAGAGGCTCGTACACCTCACCCCACATATGTTTCCTTGCCATAGATCATATTCTTGGATTTCTAGTGGAGACCATTTCTTGGTCAAAAATCCGTACGTGTTAACCTTCGGTATTATTGAAAATGGTCGTTCATGGCAATTTTCGACAAAATGGGGGTTGTGTGGCCATTGATCATCGACCAGAGGCTCGTACACCTCACCCCACATATGTTTCCTTGCCATAGATCACATTCTTGGATTACTGGTGGAGATAATTTCTTCGGCAAAAATCCGAATGTGTTAGCCTTCGGTATTATTGAAAATGGTCATTCATGGCTATTTTTGACAAAAATGGGGGTTGTGTGGCCATTGATCTTCGACTAGAGGCACATACACCTCACTACACACATGTTTCCTTGCCATTGATCACATTCTTGGATTTATGGTGGAGACCATTTCATGGTCAAAAATCCGTAGGTGTTAGCCTTCAGTGTCATTGAAAATGGTCGTTCATGGCTGTTTTCGACAAAAATGGGGGTTGTGTGGCCATTGATCATCGACCAGAGGCTCGTACACCTCACCCCACATATGTTTCCTTGTGATAGATCACATTCTTGGATTTCTAGTGGAGACCATTTCTTGGTCAAAAATCCGTACGTGTTAGCCTTCGGTATTATTGAAAATGGTCGTTCATGGCTATTTTCGACAAAAATGGGGGTTGTGTGGCCATTGATCATGGACCAGAGGCTTGTACACCTCACCCCACATATGTTTCCTTGCCATAGATCACATTCTTGGATTTCTGGTGGAGACGATTTCTTGGTCAAAAATCCGTAGGTGTTAGCCTTCGGTATTATTGAAAATGGTCATTCATAGCTATTTTCGACAAAAATGGGGGTTGTGTGGCCATTGATCATCGACCAGAGGCTCGTACACCTCGCCCCACATATGTTTCCTTGCCATAGATCATATTCTTGGATTTCTGGTGGAGACCATTTCTTGGTCAAAAATCCGTACGCGTTAACCTTCGGTATTATTGAAAATGGTCGTTCATGGCTATTTTCGACAAAATGGGGGTTGTGTGGCCATTGATCATCGACCAGAGGCTAATACACCTCACCCCACATATGTTTCCTTGCCCTAGATCACATTCTTGGATTTCTGGTGGTGACCATTTTTTGGGCAAAAATCCGAATGTGTTAGCGTTCGGTATTATTGAAAATGGTCATTCATGGCTATTTTCGACAAAAATGGGGGTTGTGTGGCCATTGATCATCGACCAGAGGCTCGTACACCTCACCCCACATATATTTCCTTGCCATAGATCACATTCTTGGGTTTCTGGTGGAGACCATTTCTCGGTCGAAAATCCGTAAGTGTTAGCCTTCGGTATTATTGAAAATGGTATGGCTATTTTCGACAAAAATGGGGGTTGTGTGGCCATTGATCATCGACTAGAGGCTCGTACACCTAACCCCACATATGTTTCCTCGCCATAGATCATATTCTTGGATTTCTGGCGGAGACCACTTCTTGGTCAAAAATCCGTAAGTGTTAACCTTCGGTATTATTGAAAATGGTCGTTCATGGCTATTTTCGACAAAAATGGGGGTTGTGTGGCCATTGATCACTGACCAAAGGCTCGTACACCTCACCCCACATATGTTTCCTTGCCATAGATCACATTCTTGGATTTCTGGTGGAGACTATTTCTTGGTCAAAAATCCGTAGGTGTTAGCCTTCGGTATTATTGAAAATGGTCGTTCATGGCTATTTTCGACAAAAATGGGGGTTGTGTGGCCATTGATCATCGACCAGAGGCTCGTACACCTCACCCCACATATGTTTCCTTGCCATAGATCACATTCTTGGATTTCTGGTGGAGGCCATTTCTTGGTCGAAAATCCGTAGGTGTTAGCCTTCGGTATTATTGAAAATGGTCGTTAATGGCTATTTTCGACAAAAATGGGGATTTTGTGGCCATTGATCATCGACCAGAGGCTCATATACCTCACCCCACATATGTTTCCTTGCCATAGATCACATTCTTGGATTTCTGGTGGAGACCATTTCTTGGTCAAAAATCCGTACGTGTTACCCTTCGGTATTATTGAAAATGGTCGTTCATGGCTATTTTTGACAAAAATGGGGGTTGTGTGGCCATTGATCATTGACCAGAGGCTCGTACACCTCACCCCACATATGTTTCCTTGCCATAGATCATATTCTTGGATTACTGGTGGAGACCATTTCTTGGTCAAAAATCCATAGGTGTTAGCCTTCGGTATTATTGAAAATGGTCGTTCATGGCTATTTTCAACAAAAATGGGGGTTGTATGGCCACTGATCATTGACCAGAGGCTCGTACACCTCTCCCCACATATGTTTTCTTGCCATAGATTGCATTCTTGGATTTTTGGTGGAGACGATTTCTTGGTCAAAAATCCGTAGGTGTTAGCCTTCGGTATTATTGAAAATGGTCGTTCATAGCTATTTTCGACAAAAATTGGGGTTGTGTGGCCATTGATCATCGACCGGAGGCTCGTACACCTCACCTCACATATGTTTCCTTGCCATAGATCACATTGTTGGATTTCTAGTGGGGACCATTTCTTGGTCAAATATCCGTATGTGTTAGCCTTCGGTATTATTGAAAATGGTCGTTCATGGCTATTTTCTAAAAAAATGGGGTTTGTGTGGCCATTTATCATCGACTAGAGGCTCGTACACCTCACCCCACATATGTTTCCTTGCCATAGATCACATTCTTGAATTTCTGGTGGAGACCATTTCTTGGTCAAAAATCCATAGGTGTTAGCCTTCGGAATTATTGAAAATGGTCGTTCATGGCTATTTTCGACAGAAATGGGGGTTGTGTGGCCATTGATAATCGACCAGAGGCTCATACACCTCACTACACAAATGTTTACTTGCCATAGATCACATTCTTGGATTTACGGTGGAGACCATTTCTTGGTCAAAAATCCGTACGTGTTACCCTTCGGTATTATTGAAAATGGTCGTTCATGGCTATTTTCGACAAAAATGGGGGTTGTGTGGCCACTGATCATCGACCAGAGGCTCGTACACCTCACCCCACATATGTTTTCTTGCCATAGATCATATTCTTGGATTACTGGTGGAGACTATTTCTTGGTCAAAAATCCGTAGGTGTTAGCCTTCGGTATTACTGAAAATTGTCGTTCATGGCTATTTTCGACAAAAATGGTGGTTGTGTGGCCACTGATCATCGACTAGAGGCTCGTACACCTCATCCCACATATGTTTCCTTGCCATAGATCACATTCTTGGATTTCTCGTGGAGTCCATTTCTTGGTCAAAAATCCGTACGTGTTAGCCTTCGGAATTTTTGAAAATGGTCGTTCATGGCTATTTTCGACAAAAATGGGGGTTGTGTGGCCATTGATCATCGACCAGAGGCTCGTACACCTCACCCCACATATATTTCCTTGCCATAGATCACATTCTTGGGTTTCTGGTGGAGACCATTTCTCGGTCGAAAATCCGTAAGTGTTAGCCTTCGGTATTATTGAAAATGGTATGGCTATTTTCGACAAAAATGGGGGTTGTGTGGCCATTGATCATCGACTAGAGGCTCGTACACCTAACCCCACATATGTTTCCTCGCCATAGATCATATTCTTGGATTTCTGGCGGAGACCACTTCTTGGTCAAAAATCCGTAAGTGTTAACCTTCGGTATTATTGAAAATGGTCGTTCATGGCTATTTTCGACAAAAATGGGGGTTGTGTGGCCATTGATCACTGACCAAAGGCTCGTACACCTCACCCCACATATGTTTCCTTGCCATAGATCACATTCTTGGATTTCTGGTGGAGACTATTTCTTGGTCAAAAATCCGTAGGTGTTAGCCTTCGGTATTATTGAAAATGGTCGTTCATGGCTATTTTCGACAAAAATGGGGGTTGTGTGGCCATTGATCATCGACCAGAGGCTCGTACACCTCACCCCACATATGTTTCCTTGCCATAGATCACATTCTTGGATTTCTGGTGGAGGCCATTTCTTGGTCGAAAATCCGTAGGTGTTAGCCTTCGGTATTATTGAAAATGGTCGTTAATGGCTATTTTCGACAAAAATGGGGATTTTGTGGCCATTGATCATCGACCAGAGGCTCATATACCTCACCCCACATATGTTTCCTTGCCATAGATCACATTCTTGGATTTCTGGTGGAGACCATTTCTTGGTCAAAAATCCGTACGTGTTACCCTTCGGTATTATTGAAAATGGTCGTTCATGGCTATTTTTGACAAAAATGGGGGTTGTGTGGCCATTGATCATTGACCAGAGGCTCGTACACCTCACCCCACATATGTTTCCTTGCCATAGATCATATTCTTGGATTACTGGTGGAGACCATTTCTTGGTCAAAAATCCATAGGTGTTAGCCTTCGGTATTATTGAAAATGGTCGTTCATGGCTATTTTCAACAAAAATGGGGGTTGTATGGCCACTGATCATTGACCAGAGGCTCGTACACCTCTCCCCACATATGTTTTCTTGCCATAGATTGCATTCTTGGATTTTTGGTGGAGACGATTTCTTGGTCAAAAATCCGTAGGTGTTAGCCTTCGGTATTATTGAAAATGGTCGTTCATAGCTATTTTCGACAAAAATTGGGGTTGTGTGGCCATTGATCATCGACCGGAGGCTCGTACACCTCACCTCACATATGTTTCCTTGCCATAGATCACATTGTTGGATTTCTAGTGGGGACCATTTCTTGGTCAAATATCTGTATGTGTTAGCCTTCGGTATTATTGAAAATGGTCGTTCATGGCTATTTTCTAAAAAAATGGGGTTTGTGTGGCCATTTATCATCGACTAGAGGCTCGTACACCTCACCCCACATATGTTTCCTTGCCATAGATCACATTCTTGAATTTCTGGTGGAGACCATTTCTTGGTCAAAAATCCATAGGTGTTAGCCTTCGGAATTATTGAAAATGGTCGTTCATGGCTATTTTCGACAGAAATGGGGGTTGTGTGGCCATTGATAATCGACCAGAGGCTCATACACCTCACTACACAAATGTTTACTTGCCATAGATCACATTCTTGGATTTACGGTGGAGACCATTTCTTGGTCAAAAATCCGTACGTGTTACCCTTCGGTATTATTGAAAATGGTCGTTCATGGCTATTTTCGACAAAAATGGGGGTTGTGTGGCCACTGATCATCGACCAGAGGCTCGTACACCTCACCCCACATATGTTTTCTTGCCATAGATCATATTCTTGGATTACTGGTGGAGACTATTTCTTGGTCAAAAATCCGTAGGTGTTAGCCTTCGGTATTACTGAAAATTGTCGTTCATGGCTATTTTCGACAAAAATGGTGGTTGTGTGGCCACTGATCATCGACTAGAGGCTCGTACACCTCATCCCACATATGTTTCCTTGCCATAGATCACATTCTTGGATTTCTCGTGGAGTCCATTTCTTGGTCAAAAATCCGTACGTGTTAGCCTTCGGAATTTTTGAAAATGGTCGTTCATGGCTATTTTCGACAAAAATGGGGGTTGTGTGGCCATTTACCATCGACCAGAGGCTCGTACACCTCACCCCACATATGTTTCCTTTCCATAGATCACATTCTTGGATTTCTAGTGGAGACCATTTCTTGGTCAAAAATCCGTACGTGTTAGCCTTCGGTATTATTGAAAATGGTCATTCATGGCTCTTTTCGACAAAAATGGGGGTTGTGTGGCCATTGATCATCGACCAAAGGCTCCAAAACCTCACAACACATGTTTCCTTGCCATAGATCACATTCTTTGATTTCTGGTGGAGACCATTTCTTGGTCAAAAATCCGAATGTGTTAGCCTTCGGTATTATTGAAAATGGTCGTTCATGGCTATTTTCGACAAAAAATGGGGGTAGTGTGGCCATTGATATTCGAACAGAGGCTCGTAAATCTCACTAAACATATGTTTCCTTGCCATAGATCACATTCTTGGATTTATGGTGGAGACCATTTCTTGGTCAAAAATCCGTAGGTGTTAGCCTTCGGTGTCATTGAAAATGGTCGTTCATGGCCATTTTCGACTAAAATGGGGGTTGTGTGGCCATTGATCATCGACCAGAGGCTCGTACACCTCACCCCACATATGTTTCCTTGCCATAGATCACATTCTTGGATTTTTGGTGGAGACCATTTCCTGGTCAAAAATCCGTAGGTGTTAGCCTTCGGTATTATTGAAAATGGTCGTTCATGGCTATTTTTGACAAAAATGGGGGTTGTGTGGCCATTGATCATCGAGCAGAGGCTCGTACACCTCACCCCACATATGTTTCCTTTCCATAGATCACATTCTTGGATTTCTGGTGGAGACCATTTCTTGGTCAAAAATCCGTACGTGTTAGCCTTCGGTATTATTGAATATGGTCATTCTTGGCTCTTTTCGACAAAAATGGGGGTTGTGTGCCCATTGATCATCGACAAAAGGCTCAAAAACCTCACCACACATATGTTTCGTTGCAATAGATCACATCCTTTGATTTCTGGTGGAGACCATTTCTTGGTAAAAAATCCGGATGTGTTAGCCTTCGGTATTATTGAAAATGGTCGTTAATGGCTATTTTCGACAAAAAATGGGGGTAGTGTGGCCATTGATATTCGACCAGAGGCTCGTAAATCTCACTACACATATGTTTACTTGCCATAAATCACATTCTTGGATTTATGGTTTAGACCATTTCTTGGTCAAAAATCCGTAGGTGCTAGCCTTCGGTGTCATTGAAAATGGTCGTTCATGGCTATTTCGACAAAAATGGGGGTTGTGTGGCCATTAATCATCGACCAGAGGCTCGTACACCTCACCCCACATATGTTTCCTTGCCATAGATCACATTCTTGGATTTCTGGTGGAGACCATTTCCTGGTCAAAAATCCGCAGGTGTTAGCCTTCGGTATTATTGAAAATGGTCGTTCATGGCTATTTTTGACAAAAATGGGGGTTGTGTGGCCATTGACCATCGACCAGAGGCTCGTACACCTCACCCCACATATGTTTCCTTTCCATAGATCACATTCTTGGATTTCTGGTGGAGACCATTTCTTGGTTAAAAATCTGTACGTGTTAGCCTTCGGAATTATTGAAAATGGTCCGTCATGGCTATTTTCGACAAAAATGGGGGTTGTATGGCCATTGATCATCAACCAGAGGCTCGTACACCTCACCCCACATAAGTTTCCTTGCCATAGATCACATTGTTGGATTTCTGGTGGAGACCATTTCTTGGTCAAAAATCCGTACGTGTTAGCCTTCGGTATTATTGAAAATGGTCGTTCATGGCTATTTTCGAAAAAAATGGGGGTTGTGTGGCCATTGATCGTCTACCAGAGGCTCGTACACCTCACCCCACATATGATTCCTAGCCATAGATCAAATTCTTGGATTTCTGGTGGATACCATTTCTTGGGCAAAAATCCGTACGTGTTAGCCTTCGGTATTATTGAAAATGGTTGTTCATGGCTATTTTCGACAAAAATGGGGGTTGTGTGGCCATAGATCATCGACAAGAGGCTCGTACACCTCACCCCACATATGTTTCCTTGCCATAGATCACATTCTTGGATTTCTGGTGGAGGTCATTTCTTGGTCAAAAATCTGTAGGTGTTAGCCTTCGGTATTATTGAAAATGGTCGTTCATGGCTATTTTCGACAAAAATGGGGGTTTTGTGGCCATTGATCATCAACCAGAGCCTCGTACACCTCACCCCACATATGTTTCCTTGCCATAGATCACATTCTTAGATTTCTGGTGGAGACCATTTCTTGGTCAAAAATCCGAATGTGTTAGACTTCGGTATTATTGAAAATGGTCGTTCATGGCTATTTTCGACAAAAATGGGGGTTGTGTGGCCATTGATCATCAACCAGAGGCTCGTACACCTCACCCCACATATGTTTCCTTGCCATAGATGACATTCTTGGATTTCTGGTGGTGACCATTTCTTGGGCAAAAATCCGAATCTGTTAGCCTTCGGTATTATTGAAAATGGTCGTTCATGGCTATTTTCGACAAAAATAGGGGTTGTGTGGCCATTGATCTTCGACCAGAGGCTTGTACACCTCTCACCACATATGTTTCCTTGCCATAGATCACATTCTTGGATTTCTGGTGGAGACCATTTCTTGGTCAAAAATTCGTACGTGTTAGCCTTCGATATTATTGAAAATGGTCGTTCATGGCTATTTTCGAAAAAAATGGGGGTTGTGTGGCCATTGATCATCGACCTGAGGCTCGTACACCTCACCCCACATATGCTTCCTTGCCATAGATCACATTCTTTGATTTATGGTGGAGACCATTTCTTGGTCAAAAAATCTGAATGTGTTAGCCTTCGGTATTATTTAAAATGGTCGTTCATGGCTATTTTCGACAAAAATGGGGGTTGTGTGGCCATTGATCGTCGACCAGAGGCTCGTACACCTCACCCCACATATGATTCCTAGCCATAGATCAAATTCTTGGATTTCTGGTGGATACCATTTCTTGGTCAAAAATCCGTACGTGTTAGCCTTCTGTATTATTGAAAATGGTCGTTCATGGCTATTTTCGACAAAAATGGGGGTTGTGTGGCCATAGATCATCGACCAGAGGCTCGTACACCTCACCCCACATATGTTTCCTTGCCATAGATCACATTCTTGGATTTCTGGTGGAGGCCATTTCTTGGTCAAAAATCTGTAGGTGTTAGCCTTCGGTATTATTGAAAATGGTCGTTCATGGCTATTTTCGATAAAATGGGGGTTTTGTGGCCATTGATCATCAACCAGAGGCTCGTACACCTCACCCCACATATGTTTCCTTGCCATAGATCACATTCTTAGATTTCTGGTGGAGACCATTTCTTGGTCAAAAATCCGAATGTGTTAGACTTCGGTATTATTGAAAATGGTCGTTCATGGCTATTTTCGACAAAAATGGGGGTTGTGTGGCCATTGATCATCAACCAGAGGCTCGTACACCTCACCCCACATATGTTTCCTTGCCATAGATAACATTCTTGGATTTCTGGTGGTGACCATTTCTTGGGCAAAAATCCGAATCTGTTAGCCTTCGGTATTATTGAAAATGGTCGTTCATGGCTATTTTCGACAAAAATAGGGGTTGCGTGGCCATTGATCTTCGACCAGAGGCTTGTACACCTCTCACCACATATGTTTCCTTGCCATAGATCACATTCTTGGATTTCTGGTGGAGACCATTTCTTGGTCAAAAATTCGTACGTGTTAGCCTTCAATATTATTGAAAATGGTCGTTCATGGCTATTTTCGACAAAAATGGGGGTTGTGTGGCCATTGATCATCGACCTGAGGCTCGTACACCTCACCCCACATATGTTTCCTTGCCATAGATCACATTCTTTGATTTATGGTGGAGACCATTTCTTGGTCAAAAAATCTGAATGTGTTAGCCTTCGGTATTATTTAAAATGGTCGTTCATGGCTATTTTCGACAAAAATGGGGGTTGTGTGGCCATTGATATTCGACCAGAGGCTCGTACACCTCATCCCACATATGTTTCCTTGCCATAGATCACATTCTTGGATTTCTTGTGGAGACCATTTCTTGGTCAAAAATCCGAATGTGTTAGCCTTCGGTACTATTGAAAATGGTCGTTCATGGCTATTTTCGACAAAAAAGGGGGTTGTGTGGCCATTGATATTCGACCAGAGGCTCATAGACCTCACTACACATATGTTTTTTGCCATAGATTATATTCTTGTATTTATGGTGGAGACCATTTCTTGGTCAAAAATCCGTAGATGTTAGCCTCCAGTGTCATTGAAAATGGTCGTTCATGGCTATTTTCGACAAAAATGGGGGTTGTGTGGCCTATTGATCATCGACCAGAGGCTCGTACACCTCACCCCACATATGTTTCCTTGCCATAGATCACATTCTTGGATTTCTCGTGGAGTCCATTTCTTGGTCAAAAATCCGTACGTGTTAGCCTTCGGTATTATTGAAAATGGTCGTTCATGGCTATTTTCGACAAAAATGGGGGTTGTGTGACCATTGATCATCGACCAGAGGCTCGTACACCTCACCCCACATATGTTTCCTTTCCATAGATCACATTCTTGGATTTCTGGTGGAGGCCATTTCTTGGTCAAAAATCTGTAGGTGTTAGCCTTCGGAATTATTGAAAATGGTCGTTCATGGGTATTTTCGACAGAAATGGGAGTTGTGTGGCCATTGATATTCGACCAGAGGCTCATACACCTCACTACACATATGTTTCCTTGCCAAAGATCACATTCTTGGATTTATGGTGGAGCCCATTTCTTGGTCAAAAATCCGTACGTGTTACCCTTCGGTATTATTGAAAATGGTCGTTCATAGCTATTTTCGACAAAAATGGGGGTTGTGTGGCCACTGATCATCGACCAGAGGCTCGTACACCTCATCCCACATATGTTTCCTTGCCATAGATCACATTCTTGGATTTCTTGTGGAGTCCATTCTTGGTCAAAAAATCCGTACGTGTTAGCCTTCGGAATTATTGAAATTGGTCGTTCATCTCTATTTTCGACAAAAAAGGGGGTTGTGTGGCCATTTATCATTGACCAGAGGCTCGTACACCTCTCCCCACATATGTTTCATTGCCATAGATCACATTCTTGGATTTCTGGTGGAGACCATTTCTTGGTCAAAAATCCGTACGTGTTAGCCTTCGGTATTATTGAATATGGTCATTCTTGGCTCTTTTCGACAAAAATGGGGGTTGTGTGGCCATTGATCATCGACCAAAGGCTCAAAAACCTCACCACACATATGTTTCCTTGCAATAGATCACATCCTTTGATTTCTAGTGGAGACCATTTCTTGGTAAAAAATCCGAATGTGTTAGCCTTCGGTATTATTGAAAATGGTCGTTAATTGCTATTTTCGACAAAAAATGGGGGTAGTGTGGCCATTGATATTCGACCAGAGGCTCATAAATCTCACTACACATATGTTTCCTTGCCATAGATCACATTCTTGGATTTATGGTTTAGACCATTTCTTGGTCAAAAATCCGTAGGTGTTAGCCTTCGGTGTCATTGAAAATGGTCGTTCATGGCTATTTCGACAAAAATGGGGGTTGTGTGGCCATTAATCATCGACCAGAGGCTCATACACCTCACCCCACATATGTTTCCTTGCCATAGATCACATTCTTGGATTTCTGGTGGAGACCATTTCCTGGTCAAAAATCCGCAGGTGTTAGCCTTCGGTATTATTGAAAATGGTCGTTCATGGCTATTTTTGACAAAAATGGGGGCTGTGTGGCCATTGACCATCGACCAGAGGCTCGTACACCTCACCCCACATATGTTTCCTTTCCATAGATCACATTCTTGGATTTCTGGTGGAGACCATTTCTTGGTTAAAAATCTGTACGTGTTAGCCTTCGAAATTATTGAAAATGGTCCGTCATGGCTATTTTCGACAAAAATGGGGGTTGTGTGGCCATTAATCATCAACCAGAGGCTCGTACGCCTCACCCCACATAAGTTTCCTTGCCATAGATGACATTGTTGGATTTCTGGTGGAGACCATTTCTTGGTCAAAAATCCGTATGTGTTAGCCTTCGGTATTATTGAAAATGGTCGTTCATGGCTATTTTCGACAAAAATGGGGGTTGTGTGGCCATTGATCGTCGACCAGAGGCTCGTACACCTCACCCCACATATGATTCCTAGCCATAGATCAAATTCTTGGATTTCTGGTGGATACCATTTCTTGGTCAAAAATCCGTACGTGTTAGCCTTCGGTATTATTGAAAATGGTCGTTCATGGCTATTTTCGACAAAAATGGGGGTTGTGTGGCCATAGATCATCGACCAGAGGCTCGTACACCTCACCCCACATATGTTTCCTTGCCATAGATCACATTCTTGGATTTCCGGTGGAGGCCATTTCTTGGTAAAAAATCTCTAGGTGTTAGCCTTCGGTATTATTGAAAATGGTCGTTCATGGCGATTTTCGACAAAAATGGGGGTTTTGTGGCCAATGATCATCAACCAGAGGCTCGTACACCTCACCCCACATATGTTTCCTTGCCATAGATTACATTCTTAGATTTCTGGTGGAGACCATTTCTTGGTCAAAAATCCGAATGTGTTAGCCTTCGGTATTATTGAAAATGGTCGTTCATGGCTATTTTCGACAAAAATGGCGGTTGTGTGGCTATTGATCATCAACCAGAGGCTCGTACACCTCACCCCACATATGTTTCCTTGCCATAGATGACATTCTTGGATTTCTGGTGGTGACTATTTCTTGGGCAAAAATCCGAATCTGTTAGCCTTCGGTATTATTGAAAATGGTCGTTCATGGCTATTTTCGACAAAAATAGGGGTTATGTGGCCATTGATCTTCGACCTGAGGCTTGTACACCTCTCACCACATATGTTTCCTTGCCATAGATCACATTCTTGGATTTCTGGTGGAGACCGTTTCTTGGTAAAAAATTCGTACGTGTTACCCTTCGATATTATTGAAAATGGTCGTTCATGGCTATTTTCGACAAAAATGGGGGTTGTGTGGCCATTGATCATCGACCTAAGGCTCGTACACCTCACCCCACATATGTTTTCTTGCCATAGATCACATTCTTTGATTTATGGTGGAGACCATTTCTTGGTCAAAAAATATGAATGTGTTAGCCTTCGGTATTATTTAAAATGGTCGTTCATGGCTATTTTCGACAAAAATGGGGTTTGTGTGGCCATTGATATTCGACCAGAGGCTCATACACCTCACTACACATATGTTTTTTTGCCATAGATTATATTCTTGGATTTATGGTGGAGACCATTTCTTGGTCAAAAATCCGTAGATGTTAGCCTCCGGTGTCATTGAAAATGGTCGTTCATGGCTATTTTCGACAAAAATGGGGGTTCTGTGGCCATTGATCACCGACCAGAGGCTCGTACACCTCACCCCACATATGTTTCCTTGTCATAGATCACATTCTTGGATTTCTCGTGGAGTCCATTTCTTGGTCAAAAATCCGTACGTGTTAGCCTTCAGTAATATTGAAAATGGTCGTTCATGGCTATTTTCGACAAAAATGGGGGTTGTGTGACAATTGATCATCGACCAGAGGCTCGTACACCTCACCCCACATATGTTTCCTTTCCATATATCACATTCTTGGATTTCTGGTGGAGACAATTTCTTGGTCAAAAATTCGTAGGTGTTAGCCTTCGGTATTATTGAAAATGGTCGTTCATGGCTATTTTCGACAAAAATGGTGGTTGTGTGGCCATTGATCATCGACCAGAGGCTCGTACACCTCAGCCCACATATGTTTCCTTGCCATAGATCACATTCTTGGATTCTGGTGGTGACCATTTCTTGGGAAAAAATCTGAATCTGTTAGCCTTCGATATTATTGAAAATGGTCGTTCATGGCTATTTTTGACAAAAATAGGGGTTGTGTGGCCATTGATCTTCGACCAGAGCCTCGTACACCTCACCCCACATATGTTTCCTTGCCATAGATCACATTATTGGATTTCTGGTGGAGATCGTTTCTTGGTCAAAAATTCGTACGTGTTAGCCTTCGGTATTATTGAAAATGGTCGTTCATGGCTATTTTCGACAAAAATGGGGGTTGTGTGGCCATGGATCATCGACCAAAGGTTCGTACACCTCACCCCACATATATTTCCTTGCCCTAGATCACATTCTTTGATTTCTGGTGGAGACCATTTCTTGGTCAAAAATCCGAATGTGTTAGCCTTCGGTATTATTGAAAATGGTCGTTCATAGCTATTTTCGACAAAAATGGGGGTTGTGTGGCCATTGATATTCGACGAGAGGCTCATACTGAAAGTCGCCTAGAGGGGGGTGATTAGGGCGAATCTGAAATTTACAAAATTAAGCACAACTACAAGCCGGGGTTTGCGTTAGATATATAAACGAGTCCGAGAGAGAGGGCGAAAAACAAATCGTGAGCAAATAAAGAGTGAGACACAATGAATTGTTTTACCGAGGTTCGGTTCTTGCGAACCTGCTGCCCGTTGAGGTGGTCACAAAGACCGGGTCTCTTTCAACCCTTTCCCTCTCTCAAACGGTCACCTAGACCGAGTGAGCCTTTCTCTTCAATCAAATGGGACACTAAGTCCACTACAAGGACCACCACAACTTGGTGTCTCTTGTTTTGATTACAAGTGAATTGAGCACAAGAAATAGAGGAAGAAGAAAAGCAATCCAAGCGCAAGAGCTCAAATGAACACAAGTCTCTCTCTCACGAGTCACTATTTGATTGGAATGATCTTTGGACTTTGGAGAGGATTTGATCTCTTTTGGTTGTGTCTTGTATTGAATGCTATAGCTCTTGTAAGGTGTATGAAGGCTGAAAACTTGGATGCAATGAATGGTGGGTGGTTGGGGGTATTTATAGCCCCAACCACCAAACTAGCCGTTTGGTGAAGGCTGCTGTCGCATGGCGCACCGGACAGTCCGGTGCGCCAGCCACGTCACCCGACCGTTGGATTCTGACCGTTGGAGCTTCTGACATCTGGACCACCGGACAGTCCGGTGGTGCACCGGACAGGTCCTGTAGACTGTCCGGTGCGCCTTCTATGCATGCTCTGACTTCTGCGCGCACTGTAGCGCATTAAATGTCTTCTGCAGATGACCGTTGGCGCGAAGTAGCCGTTGCTCTGCTGGCACACCGGACAGTCCGGTGCGCCACCGGACACTGTCCGATGCTACACCGGACAGTCTGGTGAATTATAGCGGAGTGGCTTCCAGAATTCCCAAAGGTGAGCAGTTCGGAGTTGGGATCCCTGGTGCACCGGACACTGTCCGGTGCGCCCGACCAGGGCACACTTCGGTTGTCTTTTGCTCTCTTTGTTTGAATCCTTTCTTGGTATTTTTATTGGTTTGTTGTGAACCTTTGGCACCTGTAGAACTTATAATCTAGAGCAAACTAGTTAGTCCAATTATTTGTTTTGGGCAATTCAACAACCAAAATCAAATAGGAAAAGGTGTAAGCCTATTTTCCTTTCAATCTCCCCCTTTTTGGTGATTGATGCCAACACAAACTAAAGCAAATATAATAGTGCAAAATTGAACTAGTTTGCATAAAGTAAGTGCCAAGGTTGCTTGGAATGAAACCAATAATTATTTCTATTAGATATGCATGGATGGCTTTCTTCTAATTTAAAATTTTGGACCACGCTTGCACCACTTGTTTTGTTTTTGCAAATGTTTTGGAAATTCTTTTTCAAAATTCTTTTGCAAATAGTAAAAGGTATATGAATAATATTTTGAGAAGCATTTTCAAGATTTGAGATTTTCTCCCCCTGTTTCAAATGCTTTTCCTTTAACTAAACAAAACTCCCCCTTAATGAAATCCTCCTCTTAGTGTTCAAGAGGGTTTTAGATATTAATTTTGAAGAGGGTATACCAATTTGAAATTATATCACAAATAAGATAGCAATTTGAAATTCTCTTTTAGAAAAACTTCTTTGAATACAAATTGAAAGACTAAAATTTTTTAAATTGGTGGTAGTGCGGTCCTTTTGCTTTGGGCTAATACTAGTGGTGCGGTCCTTTTGCTTTGGGCTAATACTTTCTCCCCCTTTGGCATGAATCGCCAAAAACGGATACTTGTGAGAGAAATATAAGCCTTTTTCTTTCTCTCCCCATGGTAAATAACATATGAGTGAAGATTATACCAAAGTGGAGAGCGATGCGGAGCGACGGCGAAAGATGAATAATGAGTGGAGTGGAAGCCTTGTCTTCACCGAAGACTCCAATTTCCCCTTTCAATCTATGACTTAGCATAATATTTACTTGAAAACACATTAGTCATAGCACATGAAAGAGATATGATCAAAGGTATATAAACAAGCTATGTGTCCAAAATATTGATCAAAATTCCGAGAATCAAGAATATTTAGCTCATGCCTAAGTTTGGTAAATGTTTGCTCATCTAATGGCTTGGTAAAGATATTGGCTAATTGTTCTTTGTTGTTAACATATGCAATCTCGATATCCCCCTTTTGTTGGTGATCCCTTAAAAAGTGATACCGAATGGCTATGTGTTTAGTGCGGCTATGCTCAACGAGATTATCCGCCATGCGGATTGCACTCTCATTATCACATAGAAGAGGAACTTTGGTTAATTTGTAACCATAGTCCCTGAGGGTTTGCCTCATCCAAAGCAATTGCGTGCAACAATGGCCTGCTGCAATATACTCGGCTTCGACAGTAGAAAGAGCCACAGAATTTTGCTTCTTTGAAGCCCAAGATACCAGAGATCTTCCCAAGAACTGGCAAGTCCCTGATGTGCTCTTTCTATTAATTTTACACCCTGCCCAATCAGCATCGGAATACCCAATTAAATCAAATGTGGATCCCTTGGGGTACCAAAGGCCAAACTTAGGAGTATAAACTAAATATCTCAAGATTCGTTTTACGGCCCTAAGGTGAACTTCCTTAGGATCGGCTTGGAATCTTGCACACATGCATACGGAAAGCATTATATCCGGTCATGAAGCACATAAATAGAGTAAAGATCCTATCATCGACCGATATACCTTTTGATCTACGAATTTACCTCCCGTGTCGAGGTCGAGATGCCCATTGGTTCCCATGGGTGTCTTGATGGGCTTGGCATCCTTCATCCCAAACTTTGCAAGAATGTCTTGAATGTACTTCGTTTGGCTAATGAAGGTGCCCTCTTGGAGTTGCTTGACTTGAAATCCTAAGAAATACTTCAACTCCCCCATCATAGACATCTCGAATTTTTGAGTCATGATCCTACTAAACTCTTCACATGTAGATTCGTTAGTAGACCCAAATATAATATCATCAACATAAATTTGGCATACAAACAAATCATTTGCAAGTGTTTTTGTAAAGAGAGTAGGATCGGCCTTTCCGACTTTGAAGCCATTAGCTATAAGAAAATCTCTTAGGCATTCATACCATGCTTTTGGGGCTTGCTTGAGCCCATAAAGCGCCTTAGAGAGTCTATAGACATGGTTAGGGTACTCACTATCTTCAAAGCCGGGAGGTTGCTCAACATAGACCTCTTCCTTGATTGGTCCATTAAGGAAGGCACTTTTCACGTCCATTTGATAAAGCTTAAAGCCATGGTAAGTAGCATAGGCAAGTAATATACGAATTGATTCAAGCCTAGCTACGGGTGCATAGGTTTCATCGAAATCCAAACCTTCGACTTGGGAGTATCCCTTGGCCACAAGTCGGGCTTTGTTCCTTGTCACCACACCATGCTCATCTTGTTTGTTGTGGAAGACCCACTTGGTTCCTACAACATTTTGGTTAGGACGTGGAACTAAATGCCATACCTCGTTCCTCGTGAAGTTGTTGAGCTCCTCTTGCATCGCCATCACCCAATCCGAATCTTGGAGTGCTTCCTCTACCCTATGTGGCTCAATAGAGGAAACAAAAGAGTAATGTTCACAAAAATGAGCAACATGAGATCGAGTGGTTACCCCCTTATGAATATCGCCGAGGATAGTGTTCACGGGGTGATCTCGTTGGATTGCTTGATGGACTCTTGGGTGTGGCGGTCTTGGATCTTGTTCATCTTCCTTGTCTTGATCATGGGCATCTCCCCCTTGATCATTGCCCTTCTCTTGAGGTGGCTTATCCTCTTGATCTTCTCCTTCATCATCTTGAACCTTATCCTCATCTTGAGTTGGTGGAGATGCTTGCACGGAGGAAGATGGTTGATCTTGTGCATGTGAAGGCTCCTCGGATTCCTTAGGACACACATCCCCAATGGACATGTTCCTTATCGCGACGCACGGAGCCTCTTCATCATCTAGCTCATCAAGATCAACTTGCTCTACTTGAGAGCCGTTAATCTCGTCAAACACAATGTCACAAGAAACTTCAACTAGTCCAGTGGACTTATTAAAGACTCTATATGCCCTTGTGTTTGAATCATATCCTAGTAAAAAGCCTTCTACAGCCTTGGGAGCAAATTTAGATTTTCTACCTCTTTTAACAAGAATAAAGCATTTGCTACCAAAACTCTAAAATATGAAACATTGGGCTTTTTACCGGTTAGGAGTTCATAATATGTCTTCTTGAGGATTCGGTGAAGATATAACCGGATGATGGCGTAGCAAGCGGTGTTGACTGCCTCGGCCCAAAACCGATCCGAAGTCTTGTACTCATCAAGCATGGTCCTCGCCATATCCAATAGAGTTCTATTCTTCCTCTCCACTACACCATTTTGTTGAGGCGTGTAGGGAGAAGAGAACTCATGCTTGATGCCTCCTCCTCAAGAAAGCTTTCGATTTGTGAGTTCTTGAACTCCGTCCCGTTGTCGCTTCTAATCTTTTTGATCCACAAGCCGAACTCATTTTGAGCCCATCTGAAGAATCCCTTTAAGGTCTCTTGGGTTTGTGATTTTTCCTGCAAAAAGAACACCCAAGTGAAGCGAGAATAATCATCCACAATTACAAGACAATACTTACTCCCGCCGATGCTTATGAAAGCTATCGGGCCGAATAGATCCATGTGGAGTAACTCAAGCGGCCTGTCGGTCATCGTGATGTTCTTGTGTGGATGATGGGCACCAACTTGCTTCCCTGCCTGACATGCGCTACAAACCCTGTCTTTCTCAAAATGAACATTGGTTAGTCCCAAAATGTGCTCTCCCTTTAGAAGCTTATGAAGATTCTTCATTCCAACATGAGCTAGTCGGCGGTGCCAGAGCCAACCCATGTTAGTCTTAGCAATTAAGCAAGTGTCGAGTTAAGCTCTATCAAAATCTACTAAGTACAGCTAACCCTCTAACACTCTCTTAAATGCTACTGTATCATCACTTCTTCTAAAGACAGTAACACCTATATCCGTAAAAAGACAGTTGTAGCCCATTTTGCATAATTGAGAAACAGAAAGCAAATTGTAATCTAAAGAATCTACAAGAAAAACATTGGAAATAGAGTGGTCAGGAGATATAGCAATTTTACCCAATCCTTTGACCAAACCTTGATTTACATCACCGAATGTGATAGCTCGTTGGGGATCTTGGTTTTTCTCAGAGGAGGAGAACATCTTCTTCTCCCCTATCATGTGGTTTGTGCACCCGCTATCGATGATCCAACTTGTGCCCCCGAATGCATAAACCTACAAAACACGTTTAGGCCTTGTTCTTAGGTACCCAAACGTTCTTGGGTCCTTTCACATTAGAAACAAGCACATTGGGTACCCAAACACAAGTTTTTGACCCCTTGTGTTTGCCCCCAACATATTTGGCAACTACTTTGCCTGATTTGTTAGTTAGCACATAAGAAGCATCAAAAGTTTTGAAAGAAACATTATGATCATTTGATGCAATAGGAGTTTTCTTCTTAGAAAATTTAGCACGGGTTGATTGCCTAGAACTAGATGCCTCACTCTTATACATAAAAGCATGATTAGAGCCAGAGTGAGACTTCCTAGAATGAATTCTCCTAATTTTGTGCTCGAGATAACCGGCAGGGTACAAAATGTAACCCTCGTTATCCTGAGGCATGGGAGCCTTGCCCTTAACAAAGTTAGATAATCTTTTAGGAGGGGCATTGTGTTTGACATTGCCTCCCTGTTAGAAGCCAATGCCATCCTTAATGCCAGGGCGTCTCCCACTATAAAGCATACTTCTAGCAAATTTAAATTTTTCATTTTCTAAGTCATGCTCATCAATCTTAGCACTAAGTTGAGCTATGTGATCATTTTGTTTCTTAATTAAAGCTAGGTGATCATGAATAGCATCAACATTAATGTCTCTACATCTAGTGCAAATAGTAACATGCTCAACGGTAGATGTAGAGGGTTTGCAAGAATTTAATTCAACAATCTTAGCATGTAATATAGCATTTTCATTTCTAAGATTGGAAATTGAAACATTGCAAACATTTAAATCCTTAGCCTTAGCAATTAATTTTTCATTCTCATTTCTAAGGCTAGCAAGAGAGGCATTCAATTTTTCAATCTTAGCAATTGAATTAGCATTATTATTTCTAAGATTGTTAATTGAATCATCACAAACATTTGATTTCTCAACCTTAGCAATTAATTTGGCATTTTCATTCCTAAGGTTGGAAATAACATAATGGCAAGTGCTTAGCTCACTAGATAATTTTTCGCATTTTTCTACTTCTAGAGCATAAGCATTTTTAATCTTAACATGCTTTTTGTTCTCTTTAATTAGGAAGTCCTCTTGGCTATCCAAGAGTTCATCCTTCTCATGAATGCACTAATTAATTCATTTAATTTCTCATTTTGTTGCATGTTAAGATTGGCAAAAAGTGTGAGCAAGTTATCCTCCTCATCACTAGAATTATCCTCATCACTGGAGGTTGCATACTTTAAAGAAATTTGTGGAGGATCTTGATTTTACCTTCTTCTTTTTGCCGTCCTTTGCCATGAGGCACTTGTGGCCGACGTTGGGGAAGAGGAGGCCCTTGGTGATGGCGATGTTGGCGGCGTCCTCGTCGTCGGAGGAGTCGGTGGAGCTCTCATCGGAGTCCCACTCCCAACAAACATGGGCATCGCCGCCATTTTTCTTGTAGTACCTCTTCTTTTCTCTTCTCTTTCCCTTCTTGTCGTTATCCCTATCACTATCACTAGACAAAGGACATTTAGCGATAAAATGACCGGGCTTACCACACTTGTAGCAAACTTTCTTGGAACTGGGCTTGTAATCTCTCCCCTTCCTTTGCTTGAGGATTTGGCGAAAGCTTTTGATGATTAAAGCCATCTCCTCATTGTCGAGCTTGGAGGCGTCGATGGGGACTCTACTTGGTGTAGAGTCATCTTTCTTATCCTCTGTTGCCTTGAATGCCACGGGTTGTGATGAGGACATCACTTCTATACATTCAATAAATGGACCGATAACATGATCGCGTGCACGACAGTTAATTCTCAAGGTACGTTCTACCCTAGTCAATTGTGTTTCAGAGCTTACGCTTGGGGCCATGGATGTTTTAAGGATTAGGAACCTTGGAGAGGACCAGAAAGGACTTTGGAAAGGCCTAGTTGTTGAGGAGGAGCAGCAAGGGCGGCCACAACAGGAAGGAGATCAAGTCCGACTCGGCTGCGACTCCATCTCGGGTTACAGGACCAGTCTGCACTAAAATGGACGCCCAAGATGCATCCGGACTCTGATTGCGACGGACTTGATATGGTTGGAAAGATAAGGAGATTATCTAACCAACCCAACTAGTTCCATCCTAAAATTCGGACGGAGTCAACGGGAATCGTCGAAACAAGTCAGCGTTCAGATTCTGTTTTGGTGTTGCGACACCGTCTGTTGGGCCGTTGGGCCGTGTATCGCGTCGGAGCTCATTAGGGGCGCGTCCAGGGGTCACGCACGCCCTAATACTCTATTTATTCAGCAGCCGACGCCACATTAGGGTTGGGTTTTGCTTAAGTTTAGATCTGTCGAGAATAGCCACCGTAGATCGGTTGGTGAGACCCCAACTTGTGGGCTTAATCGTTCATCCGCAATATTCTAGATTGTGTTCTTTCTTGTTCTTGCTTGTGTCTTTGATTCGCAGGCAAGGATTAGCCTTCGTGGCGAGGTCAATCGCGCAGTGCACGGTTGATAACCAGAGGAGAAGTGGTGCTGCGATTGCGGGGTTCTAGTCGTGTTGATTGGAAGCCGAATCGTCTGTGTGACATCTCCACCAAATCGATAGTTATCTTCACCTGACGCAAGATCGGGCACCCCCGTTCCTATCAAGTGGTATTCAAAGACTCAGGTATTACCGTCAGGCTTAGCCTATTTTAGTTTAGGTTTTTCATCCTATAACTCCAGATAATTGCCATACAAAAAAATCCATTGTCCTATAACCCTGTTTAGCCTTGCAATTTCGTTTCAGATTGCTTTGTTGAATTTGTGTCCGTGTCGAGTCTTGTTGCTGGTTTAGGTCGTGTCGTAATCGTAGTTCAACCGCTCCATCGCTGTTATTTGTTTCCGCCGCTATCCCATCCACCTTACCTAGATTACAAGTCGAGACACCACATTACTCGATTTGCCCTCGCTAGCCGCCTTGTGTGAATTCTCGCCACGCTAGCCCTAGATTAGGTTGCAAGCCGCATTGCATTGCAGCCCCTCCTTGTTTCATCATCTAGCGCTTACCTATTGCTTATACCAGGAAGGTTTGTTCCCGTGTGCTCTATAGCCGCCGCTACGGTTCCTACCAATTTGTGCCCTAGAAAACCATAACTTGAGGTACCTTCCATAAAACGGGCATAACTTTTCGCTCGTTGCTCCGTTTGAGCTCAAATTTCTGGTGGAGACCATTTCTTGGGCAAAAATCCGAATGTGTTAGCCTTCGGTATTATTGAAAATGGTCATTCATGGCTATTTTCGACAAAAATGGGGGTTGCGTGGCCATTGATCTTCGACCAGCGGCTCATACACCTCACTACACATATGTTTCCTTGCCATAGATCACATTCTTGGATTTATGGTGGAGACCATTTCTTGGTCAAAAATCCGTAGGTGTTAGCAATCAGTGTCATTGAAAATGGTCATTCATGGCTATTTTCGACAAAAATGGGGGTTGTGTGACCAATGATCATCGACCAGAGGCTCGTACACTTCACCCACATATGTTTTCTTGCCATAGATCACATTCTTGGATTTCTGGTGGAGACCATTTCTTTGTCAAAAATCCATTGGAGTTAGCCTTCGGTATTATTGAAAATGGTCGTTCATGGCTATTTTCGACTAAAATGGGGGTTGTGTGGCCATTTATCATCGACCAGAGGCTCGTACACCTAACCACATATGTTTCCTTGTCATAGATCACATTCTTTAATTTCTGGTGGAGACCATTTCTTGGTCAAAAATCCAAATGTGTTAGCCTTCGGTACTATTGAAAATGGTCGTTCATGGCTATTTTCGACAAAAATGAGGGTTGTGTGGCCATTGATATTCGACCAGAGGCTCATACACCTCACTACACATATGTTTCCTTGCCATAGATCACATTCTTGGATTTATCGTGGAGACCATTTCTTGGGCAAAAATCCGAATGTGTTAGCCTTCAGTGTCATTGAAAATGGTCGTTCATGGCTATTTTCGACAAAAATGGGGGTTGTGTGGCCATTGATCATCGACCAGAGGGTCATACACCTCACCCCACATATGTTTCCTTGCCATAGATCACATTCTTGGATTTCTGGTGGAGTCCATTTCTTGGTCAAAAATCCGTACGTGTTAGCATTCGGTATTATTGAAAATGGTCGTTCATGGCTATTTTCGACAAAAATTGGGGTAGTGTGGCCATTTATCATTGACCAGAGGCTCATACACCTCACCCCACGTATGTTTCCTTGCTATAGATCACATTCTTGGATTTCTGGTGGAGACCATTTCTTGGTCAAAAATTCGTACGTGTTAGCCTTCGGTATTATTGAAAATGGTCGTTCATGGCTATTTTCGACAAAATGGGGGTTGTGGCCATTGATCATCGGCCAGAGGCTTGTACACCTCACCCCACATATGTTTCCTTGCCATAGATCACATTCTTGGATTTCTGATGGAGACAATTTCTTGGGCAAAAATCCGAATGTGTTAGCCTTCGGTATTATTGAAAATGGTCATTCACGGCTATTTTCAACAAAAATGGGGGTTGTGTGGCCATTGATCTTTGACCAGAGGCTCATACACCTCACTACACATATGTTTCCTTGCCATTGATCACATTCTTGGATTTATGGTGGAGACCATTTCTTGGTCAAAAATCCGTAGGTGTTAGCCTTCAATGTCATTGAAAATGGTCGTTCATGGCTATTTTCGAAAAAAATGGGGGTTGTGTGGCCATTGATCATCGAACAGAGGCTCGTACACCTCACCCCACATATGTTTCCTTGCCATAGATCACATTCTTGGATTTCTGGTGGAGACCATTTCTTGGTCAAAAATCCTTAGGTGTTAGCCTTTGGTATTTTTGAAAATGGTCGTTCATGGCTATTTTCATCAAAAATGGGGGTTGTGTGGCCATTTATCATCAACCAGTGGCTCGTACACCTCACCCCACACATGTTTCCTTGCCATAGTTCACATTCTTGGATTTCTGGTGGAGTCCATTTCTTGGTCAAAAATCCGTACGTGTTAGCCTTCGGTATTATTGAAAATGGTCGTTCATGGCTATTTTCGACAAAATGGGGGTTGTGTGGCCATTGATCATCGACCAGAGGATCGAACACCTCACCCCACATATGTTTCCTTGCCATAGATCACATTCTTGGATTTCTGGGGGAGACCATTTCTTGGGCAAAAATCCGAATGTGTTAGCCTTCGGTAATATTGAAAATGGTCATTCATGGCTATTTTCGACAAAAATGGGGGTTACGTGGCCATTGATCTTCGACCATAGGCTCATAGACCTTACTACACATATGTTTCCTTGCCATTGATCACATTCTTGGATTTATGGTGGAGACCATTTCTTGGCCAAAAATTCGTAGGTGTTAGCCTTTAGTGTCATTGAAAATGGTCGTTCATGGCTATTTTCGACAAAAATGGGGGTTGTGTGGCCATTGATCATCAACCAGAGGCTCGTACACCTCACCCCACATATGTTTCCTTGCCATAGATCACATTCTTGGATTTCTGGTGGAGACCATTTCTTGGTCAAAAATCCGTAGGTGTTAGCCTTCGGTATTATTGAAAATGGTCGTTCATGGCTATTTTCATCAAAAATGGGGGTTGTGTGGCCATTGATCATCGACCAGAGGCTCGTACACCTCACCCCACATATGTTTCCTTGCCATAGATCACATTCTTCGATTTCTGGTGGAGTCCAATTCTTGGCCAAAAATTCGTACGTGTTAGCCTTCGGTATTATTGAAAATGGTCGTTCATGGCTATTTTCGACAAAATGGGGTTTGTGTGGCCATTGATCATCGACCAAAGGCTCGTACACCTCACCCCACATATGTTTCCTTCCCATAGATCACATTCTTGGATTACTGGTGGAGACCATTTCTTGGGCAAAAATCCGAATGTGTTAGCCTTCGGTATTATTGAAAATGGTCATTCATGGCTATTTTCGACAAAAATGGGGGTTGCGTGGCCATTGATCTTCGACCAGAGGCTCATACACCTCACTACACATATGTTTCCTTGCCATTGATCACATTCTTGGATTTATGGTGGAGACCATTTCTTGGTCAAAAATTCGTAGGTGTTAGCCTTCAATGTCATTGAAAATGGTCGTTCATGGCTATTTTCGACAAAAATGGTGGTTGTGTGGCCATTGATCATCGACCAGAGGCTCATACACCTCACCCCACATATATGTTTCCTTGCCATAGATCACATTCTTGGATTTCTGGTGGAGACTATTTCTTGGTCAAAAATCCGCAGGTGTTAGCCTTCGGTATTATTGGAAATGGTTGTTCATGGCTATTTTCATAAAAAATGGGGGTTGTGTGGCCATTTATCATCGACCAGAGGCTCGTACACCTCACCCCACATATGTTTCCTTGCCATAGATCACATTCTTGGATTTCTGGTGGAGTCCATTTCTTGGTCAAAAATATGTACGTGTTAGCCTTCAGTATTATTGAAAATGGTCGTTCATGGCTATTTTCGACAAAAATGGGGGTAGTGTGGCCATTTATCATTGACCAGAGGCTCGTACACCTCACCCCACATATGTTTCCTTGCCATAGATCACATTCTTGGATTTCTGGTGGAGGCCATTTCTTGGCCAAAAATCTGAATGTGTTAGCCTTCGGTATTATTGAAAATGGTCATTCATGGCTATTTTCGAAAAAATGGGGGTTGCGTGGCCATTGATCTTCGACCAGAGGCTCATACACCTCACTACACATATGTTTCCTTGCCATTGATCACATTCTTGGATTTATGGTGGAGACCATTTCTTGGTAGAAAATCCGTAGGTGTTAGCCTCAGTGTCATTGAAAATGGTCGTTCATGGCTATTTTCGACAAAAATGGGGTTTGTGTGGCCATTGATCATCGACAAGAGGCTCATACACCTCACCCCACATATATGTTTCCTTGCCATAGATGACATTCTTGGATTTCTGGTGGAGACCATTTCTTGGTCAAAAATCCGTAGGTCTTAGCATTCGGTATTATTCAAAATGGTTGTTCATGGCTATTTTCATCAAAAATGGGGGTTGTGTGGCCATTTATCATCGACCAGAGGCACGTACACCTCACTCCACATATGTTTCCTTGCCATAGATCACATTCTTGGATTTCTGGGGGAGACCATTTCTTGGGCAAAAATCCAAATGTGTTAGCCTTCGGTATTATTGAAAATGGTCATTCATGGCTATTTTCGACAAAAATGCGGGTTGCGTGGCCATTGATCTTCGACCAGAGGCTCATACACCTTACTACACATATGTTTCCTTGCCATTGATCACATTCTTGGATTTATGGTGGAGACCATTTCTTGGCCAAAAATCCGTAGGTGTTAGCCTTGAGTGTCATTGAAAATGGTCGTTCATGGATATTTTCGACAAAAATGGGGGTTGTGTGGCCATTGATCATCAACCAGAGGCTCGTACACCTCACCCCACATATGTTTCCTTGCCATAGATCACATTCTTGGATTTCTGGTGGAGACCATTTCTTGGTCAAAAATCCGTAGGTGTTAGCGTTCGGTATTATTGAAAATGGTCGTTCATGGCTATTTTCATAAAAAATGGGGGTTGTGTGGCCATTGATCATCGACCAGAGGCTCGTACACCTCACCCCACATATGTTTCCTTGCCATAGATCACATTCTTCGATTTCTGGTGGAGTCCAATTCTTGGCCAAAAATTCGTAGTGTTAGCCTTCGGTATTATTGAAAATGGTCGTTCATGGCTATTTTCGACAAAATGGGGTTTGTGTGGCCATTGATCATCGACCAAAGGCTCGTACACCTCACCCCACATATGTTTCCTTGCCATAGATCACATTCTTGGATTACTGGTGGAGACCATTTCTTGGGCAAAAATCCGAATGTGTTAGCCTTCGGTATTATTGAAAATGGTCATTCATGGCTATTTTCGACAAAAATGGGGGTTGCGTGGCCATTGATCTTCGACCAGAGGCTCATACACCTCACTACACATATGTTTCCTTGCCATTGATCACATTCTTGGATTTATGGTGGAGACCATTTCTTGGTCAAAAATTCGTAGGTGTTAGCCTTCAATGTCATTGAAAATGGTCGTTCATGGCTATTTTCGACAAAAATGCTGGTTGTGTGGCCATTGATCATCGACCTAAGGCTCATACACCTCACCCCACATATATGTTTCCTTGCCATAGATCACATTCTTGGATTTCTGGTGGAGACTATTTCTTGGTCAAAAATCTGCAGGTGTTAGCCTTCGGTATTATTGAAAATGGTTGTTCGTGGCTATTTTCATAAAAAATGGGGGTTGTGTGGCCATTTATCATCGACCAGAGGCTCGTACACCTCACCCCACATATGTTTCCTTGCCATAGATCACATTCTTGGATTTCTGGTGGAGTCCATTTCTTGGTCAAAAATATGTACGTGTTAGCCTTCAGTATTATTGAAAATGGTCGTTCATGGCTATTTTCGACAAAAATGGGGGTAGTGTGGCCATTTATCATTGACCAAAGGCTCGTACACCTCACCCCACATATGTTTCCTTGCCATAGATCACATTCTTGGATTTCTGGTGGAGGCCATTTCTTGGCCAAAAATCTGAATGTGTTAGCCTTCGGTATTATTGAAAATGGTCATTCATGGCTATTTTCGAAAAAAATGGGGGTTGCGTGGCCATTGATCTTCGACCAGAGGCTCATACACCTCACTACACATATGTTTCCTTGCCATTGATCACATTCTTGGATTTATGGTGGAGACCATTTCTTGGTCAAAAATCCGTAGGTGTTAGCCTCAGTGTCATTGAAAATGGTCGTTCATGGCTATTTTCGACAAAAATGGGGTTTGTGTGGCCATTGATCATCGACAAGAGGCTCATACACCTCACCCCACATATATGTTTCCTTGCCATAGATGACATTCTTGGATTTCTGGTGGAGACCATTTCTTGGTCAAAAATCCGTAGGTGTTAGCCTTCGGTATTATTGAAAATGGTTGTTCATGGCTATTTTCATCAAAAATGGGGGTTGTGTGGCCATTTATCATCGACCAGAGGCACGTACACCTCACCCCACATATGTTTCCTTGCCATAGATCACATTTTTGGATTTCTGGTGGAGTCCATTTCTTGGTCAAAAATCCGTACGTGTTAGCCTTCGGTATTATTGAAAATGGTCGTTCATTGCTATTTTCAACAAAAATGGGGGTATTGTGGCCATTTATCATTGACCAGAGGCTCGTACACCTCACCCCACGTATATTTCCTTGCCATAGATCACATTCTTGGATTTCTGGTGGAGACCATTTCTTGGTCAAAAATTTGTTTGTGTTAGCCTTCGGTATTATTGAAATGGTCATTCATGGCTATTTTCGACAAAATGGGGGTTGTGGCCATTGATCATCGACCAGAGGCTCGTACACCTCACCCCACATATGTTTCCTTGCCATAGATCACATTCTTGGATTTCTGGTGGATACCATTTCTTGGGCAAAAATCCGAATGTGTTAGCCTTCGGTATTATTGAAAATGGTCATTCATGCCTATTTTCGAAAAATGGGGGTTGTGTGGCCATTGATCTTCGACCAGAGGCTCATACACCTCACTACACATATGTTTCCTTGCCATTGATCACATTCTTCGATTTATGGTGGAGACCATTTCTTGGTCAAAAATCCGTAGGTGTTAGCCTTCAGTGTCATTGAAAATGGTCGTTCATGGCTATTTTCGACAAAAATGGGGGTTGTGTGGCCATTGATCATCGACCAGAGGCTCATACACCTCACTCCACATATGTTTCCTTGCCATAGATCACATTCTTGGATTTCTGGTGGAGACCATTTCTTGGCCAAAAATCCGTAGGTGTTAGCCTTCAGTATTATTGAAAATGGTCGTTCATGGCTATTTTCGACAAAAATGGCGTTTGTGTGGCCATTTATCATCGACTAGAGGCTCGTTCGCCTCACCCCACATAAGTTTCCTTGCCATAGATCACATTCTTGGATTTCTGGTGGAGTCCATTTCTTGGTCAAAAATCCGTACGTCTTAGCCTTCGGTATTATTGAAAATGGTCGTTCATGGCTATTTTCAACAAAATGGGGGTTGTGTGGCCATTGATCATCGACCAGAGGCTCGTACACCTCACCCCACATATGTTTCCTTGCCACAGATCACATTCTTGGATTTCTGGTGGAGACCATTTTTTGGACAAAAATCCGAATGTGTTAGCCTCCGGTATTATTGAAAATGGTCATTCATGGCTATTTTCGACAAAAATGGGGGTTGCGTGGCCATTGATCTTCGACCAGAGGCTCATACACCTCACTACACGTATGTTTCCTTGCCGTAGATCACATTCTTGGATTTATGGTGGAGACCATTTCTTGGTCAAAAATCCGTAGGTTTTAGCCTTCAGTGTTATTGAAAATGGTCGTTCATGGCTATTTTCGACCAAAATGGGGGTTGTGTGACCATTGATCATCGACCAGAGGCTCGTACACTTCACGCCACATATGTTTTCTTGCCATAGATCACATTCTTGGATTTCTGGTGGAGACCATTTCTTGGTCAAAAATCCGTTGGAGTTAGCCTTCGGTATTATTGAAAATGGTCGTTCATGGCTATTTTCGACTAAAATGAGAGTTGTGTGGCCATTTATTATCGACCAGAGGCTCGTACACCTCACCCCACATAAGTTTCCTTGCCATAGATCACATTCTTGGATTTCTGGTGGAGTCCATTTCTTGGTCAAAAATCCGTACGTGTTAGCCTTCGGTATTATTGAAAATGGTCGTTCATGGCTATTTTCGACAAAATGGGGGTTGTGTGGCCACTGATCTTCGACCAGAGGCTCATACATCTCAACCCACATATGTTTCCTTGCCATAGATCATATTCTTGGATTTTTGGTGGAGACCATTTCTTGGGCAAAAATCCGAATGTGTTAGCCTTCGGTATTATTGAAAATGGTCATTCATGGCTATTTTCGACAAAAATGGGGGTTGCGTGGCCATTGATCTTCAACTAGAGGCTCATACACCTCACTACACATATGTTTCCTTGCCATAGATCACATTCTTGGATTTATGGTGGAGACCATTTCTTGGTCAAAAATCCGTAGGTGTTAGCCTTCAGTGTCATTCAAAATGGTCGTTCATGGCTATTTTCGACAAAAATGGGGGTTGTGTGACAAATGATCATTGACCAGAGGCTCGTACACTTCACCCCACATATGTTTTCTTGCCATAGATCACATTCTTGGATTTCTGGTGGAGACCATTTCTTTGTCAAAAATCTGTTGGAGTTAGCCTTCGGTATTATTGAAAATGGTCGTTCATGGCTATTTTCGACTAAAATGGGGGTTGCGTGGCCATTTATCATCAACCAGAGGCTCGTACACCTCACCCCACATATGTTTCCTTGCCATAGATTGCAATCTTGGATTTCTGGTGGAGTCCATTTCTTGGTCAAAAATCCGTACGTGTTAGCCTTCGGTATTATTGAAAATGGTCATTCATGGCTATTTTTGACAAAAATGGGTGTTGTGTGGCCAATGATCATCAACCAGAGGCTCGTAAACCTCACCCCACATATGTTTCCTTGCCATAGATCACATTCTTTAATTTCTGGTGGTGACCATTTCTTGGTCAAAAATCCGAATGTGTTAGCCTTCGGTACTATTGAAAATGGTCATTCAAGGCTATTTTCGACAAAAATGGGGGTTGTGCGGCCATTGATATTCGACCAGAGGCTCATACACATCACTACACATATGTTTCCTTGCCATAGATCACATTCTTGGATTTGTGGTGGAGACCATTTCTTGGGCAAAAATTCGAATGTGTTAGCCTTCAATGTCATTGAAAATGGTCGTTCATGGCTATTTTCGACAAAAATGGGGGTTGTGTGGCCATTGATCATCGACCAGAGGGTCATACACCTCACCCCACATATGTTTCCTTGCCATAGATCACATTCTTGGATTTCTGGTGGAGATCATTTCTTGGTCAAAAATCCGTAGGTGTTAGCCTTCGGTATTATTGAAAATGGTTTTTCATGGCAATTTTCATCAAAAATGGGGTTTGTGTGGCCATTTATCATCGACCAAAGGCTCATACATCTCACCCCACATATGTTTCCTTGCCATAGATCACATTCTTGGATTTCTGGTGGAGTCTATTTCTTGGTCAAAAATCCGTACATGTTAGCATTCGGTATTATTGAAAATGGTCGTTCATGGCTATTTTCGACAAAAAATGGGGTAGTGTGGCCATTTATCATTGACCAGAGGCTCATACACCTCACCCCACGTATGTTTCCTTGCCATAGATCACATTCTTGGATTTCTTGTGGAGACCATTTCTTGGTCAAAAATTCGTACGTGTTAGCCTTCGGTATTATTGAAAATGGTCGTTCATGGCTATTTTCGACAAAATGGGGGTTGTGGCCATTGATCATCGGCCAGAGGGTTGTACACCTCAACCCACATATGTTTCCTTGCCATAGATCACATTCTTGGATTTCTGGTGGAGACCATTTCTTGGGCAAAAATCCGAATGTGTTAGCCTTCGGTATTATTGAAAATGGTCATTCATGGCTATTTTTGAAAAAATGGGGGTTGTGTGGCCATTGATCTTCGACCAGAGGCTCATACACCTCACTACACATATGTTTCCTTGCCATTGATCACATTCTTGGATTTATGGTGGAGACCATTTCTTGGTCAAAAATCCGTAGGTGTTAGCCTTCAATGTCATTGAAAATGGTCGTTCATGGCTATTTTCAACAAAAATGGGGGTTGTGTGGCTATTGATCATCGACCAGAGGCTCATACACCTCACCCCACATATGTTTCCTTGCAATAGATCTCATTCTTGGATTTCTGGTGGAGACCATTTATTGGTCAAAAATCCGTAGGTGTTAGCCTCTGGTATTAATGAAAATGGTCGTTCGTGGCTATTTTCATCAAAAATTGGGGTTGTGTGGCCATTTATCATCGACCAGAGGCTCGTACACCTCACTCCACATATGTTTCCTTGCCATAGATCACATTCTTGGATTACTAGTGGAGACCATTTCTTGGGCAAAAATCCGAATGTGTTAGCCTTCGGTATTATTGAAAATGGTCATTCATGGCTATTTTCGACAAAAATGGGGGTTGCGTGGCCATTGATCCTCGACCAGAGGCTCATACACCTCACTACACATATGTTTCCTTGCCATTGATCACATTCTTGGATTTATGGTGGAGACCATTTCTTGGTCAAAAATCCGTAGGTGTTAGCCTCAGTGTCATTGAAAATGGTCGTTCATGGCTATTTTCGACAAAAATGGGGGTTGTTTGGCCATTGATCATCGACCAGAGGCTCATACACCTCACCCCACATATATGTTTCCTTGCCATAGATCACATTCTTGGATTTCTGGTGGAGACCATTTCTTGGTCAAAAATCCGTAGGTGTTAGCCTTCGGTATTATTGAAAATGGTTGTTCATGGCTATTTTCATCAAAAATGGGAGTTGTGTGGCCATTTATCATCGACCAGAGGCTCGTACACCTCACCCCACATATGTTTCCTTGCCATAGATCGCATTCTTGGATTTCTGGTGGAGTCCATTTCTTGGTCAAAAATCCGTACGTGTTAGCCTTCGGTATTATTGAAAATGGTCGTTCATGGCTATTTTCGACAAAAATGGGGGTAGTGTGGCCATATATCATTGACCAGAGGCTCGTACACCTCACCCCATGTATATTTCCTTGCCATAGATAACATTCTTGGATTTCTGATGGAGACCATTTCCTGGTCAAAAATTCGTATGTGTTAGCCTTCGGTATTATTGAAAATGGTCGTTCATGGCTATTTTCGACAAAATGGGGGTTGCGGCAATTGATCATCGACCAAAGGCTCGTACACCTCACACCACATATGTTTCCTTGCCATAGATCACATTCTTGGATTTCTGGTGGAGACCATTTCTTGGGCAAAAATCCGAATGTGTTAGCCTTCGGTATTATTGAAAATGGTCATTCATGGCTATTTTCGAAAAAATGGGGGTTGCGTGGCCATTGATCTTCGACCAGAGGCTCATACACCTCACTACACATAAGTTTCCTTGCCATTGATAACATTCTTCAATTTATGGTGGAGACCATTTCTTGGTCAAAAATCCGTAGGTGTTAGCCTTCAGTGTCATTGAAAATGGTCTTCATGGCTATTTTCGACAAAAATGGGGGTTGTGTGGCCATTGATCATCGACTAGAGGCTCATATAGCTCACCCCACATATGTTTCCTTGCCATAGACCACATTCTTGGATTTCTGGTGGAGTCCATTTCTTGGTCAAAAATCCGTACGTGTTAGCCTTCGGTATTATTGAAAATGGTCGTTCATGGCTATTTTCGACAAAAATGGGGGTACTGTGGCCATTTATCATTGACCAGAGGCTCGTACACCACACCCCACGTATATTTCCTTGCCATAGATCACATTCTTGGATTTCTGGTGGAGACCATTTCTTGGTCAAAAATTCGTATGTGTTACCCTTCGGTATTATTGAAAATAGTCATTCATGGCTATTTTCGACAAAATGGGGGTTGTGGCCATTAATCATCGACCAGAGGCTCGTACACCTCACCCCACATATGTTTCCTTGTCATAGATCACATTCTTGGATTTCTGGGGGAGGCCATTTCTTGGGCAAAAATCCGAATGTGTTATCCTTCAGTATTATTGAAAATGGTCATTCATGGCTATTTTTGAAAAAATGGGGGCTGCGTGGCCATTGATCTTTGACCAGAGGCTCATACACCTCACTACACATATGTTTCCTTGCCATTGATCACATTCTAGGTGTTAGCCTTCAGTGTCATTGAAAATGGTCGTTCATGGCTATTTTCGACAAAAATGGGGGTTGTGTGGCCATTGATCATTGACTAGAGGCTCGTACACCTCACCCCACATAGTTTTCCTTGCCATAGATCACATTCTTGGATTTCTAGTGGAGACCATTTCTTGGTCAAAAATCCGTAGGTGTTAGCCTTCGGTATTATTGAAAATGGTCGTTCATGGCTATTTTCATCAAAAATGGGGGTTGTGTGGCCATTTATCATCGACCAGAGGCTCGTACACCTCACCCCAAATATGTTTCCTTGCCATAGATCACATTCTTGGATTTCTGGTGGAGTCCATTTTTTGGTAAAAAATCCGTACGTGTTAGCCTTCGGTATTATTGAAAATGGTCGTTCATGGCTATTTTCGAAAAAATGGGGGTTGTCTGGCCATTGATCATCGACCAGAGGCTCGTACACCTCACCCCACATATGTTTCCTTGCCATAGATCACATTCTTGGATTTATGGTGGAGACCATTTCTTGGTCAAAAATCCGTAGGTGTTAGCCTTGAGTGTCATTGAAAATGGTCGTTCATGGCTATTTTCGACAAAAATGGGGGTTGTGTGGCCATTGATCATCGACTAGAGGCTCGTACACCTCACCCCACATATGTTTCCTTGCCATAGATCACATTCTTGGATTTCTAGTGGAGACCATTTCTTGGTCAAAAATCCGTAGGTGTTAGCCTTCGGTATTATTGAAAATGGTCGTTCATGGCTATTTTCATCAAAAATGGGGGTTGTGTGGCCATTTATCATCGACCAGAGGCTCGTACACCTCACCCCAAATATGTTTCCTTGCCATAGATCACATTCTTGGATTTCTGGTGGAGTCCATTTTTTGGTCAAAAATCCGTACGCGTTAGCCTTCGGTATTATTGAAAATGGTCGTTCATGGCTATTTTCGAAAAAATGGGGGTTGTGTGGCCATTGATCATCGACCAGAGGCTCGTACACCTCACCCCACATATGTTTCCTTGCCATAGATCACATTCTTGGATTTCTGGTGGAGACCATTTCTTGGGCAAAAATCCGAATGTGTTAGCCTTCGGTATTATTGAAAACGACCATTCATGGCTATTTTCGACAAAAATGGGGGTTGTGTGGCCATTGACCTTCGACCAGAGGCTCATACACCTCACTACACATATGTTTCCTTGCCATTGATCACATTCTTGGATTTATGGTGGATACCATTTCTTGGTCAAAAATCCGTAGGCGTTAGCCTTCAGTGTCATTGAAAATGGTCGTTCATGGCTATTTTCGACAAAAAATGGGGGTTGTGCGGCCATTGATGATCGACCAGAGGCTCGTACACCTCACCCCACATATATGTTTCCTTGCCATAGATCACATTCTTGGATTTCTGATGGAGACCATTTCTTGGTCAAAAATTCGTAGGTGTTAGCCTTCGGTATTATTGAAAATGGTCGTTCATGGCTATTTTCATCAAAAATGGGGGTTGTGTGGCCATTTATAATCGACCAGAGGCTCGTACACCTCACCCCACATATGTTTCCTTGCCATAGATCACTTTCTTGGATTTCTGGTGGAGACCATTTCTTGGGCAAACATCCGAATGTGTTAGCCTTCGGTATTATTGAAAATGGTCATTCATGGCTATTTTCGACAAAAATGGGGGTTGCGTGGCCATTGATCTTCGACCAGAGGCTCATACACCTCACTACACATATGTTTCCTTGCCATTGTTCACATTCTTGGATTTATGGTGGAGACCATTTCTTGGTCCAAAATCCGTAGGTGTTAGCCTTGTTGGGGACCTTCGGCGTCCGAAGG
The DNA here is from genome assembly GCA_029449295.1 of Zea luxurians. Classification (NCBI taxonomy): domain Eukaryota; kingdom Viridiplantae; phylum Streptophyta; class Magnoliopsida; order Poales; family Poaceae; genus Zea; species Zea luxurians. The sequence goes on from JAOPSE010000161.1 coordinate 806,452, forward strand.
TCCTCAAAAACATGATTTAACAGTGTTTCTGGAGTATAATTTGTGAACAGGTATCTTCGGATTCGTATCGGTACCATAAAGGGAGAAGCTCAAAAGATACGAAGGTTGATACAGCCCCGAAGCTGTGAGCAGGAAAGCTTCGGCATGATCGCAGAAAAGGGAACCGACTTAAAGATGAAAAGGCCATTTAGACCTCGATAGAATACTATAGAATTATTATCAAATGTAAAGGGCATGAATGTAATTTTGTAAGGGCTGTGACCCGTGCCTATAAATAGGTGAACAGTATCCCCGTACTGTTCACGCTGACTTGACATTTATTATTGCGTCACGCTTGTACTTTCCTCTTCCTTCAAGACCGAAGGTACATTTGTAATTTGAAATCATTTCTATTTTCTCATGATAATGAAATAGAAATGATCCTGTCACAATATTTAAATGTTTGTATTATACTTTGTGTATTATACGAAACCTTCGTCATTTATTGTCATGTTTACGAAGGTATGACTTTCGTAACCTTCGTCTGAGATTATTATTTCCCGAAGGGACATAATAATTAAAAGGACGAAGGACCTTAACACTTAACACTTTTTATGTTGCCTTGTTCTTAATTCTTAGCACTTGAGAACAAGTCCCCAACATTGGCGCCCACCTCCGGTGAACTCACTTCCACCTTTTTGAGTTTTTCAACACCTTCGGCAAGCATCACCTTCGTCATGCCGCCGAAGAAGGCTTCAGCAGCAGGGGCTGGCACGCTGCAGCCGATGGACCCCAATCAAGACGTCCTTTCTCTTAGAGAGACACGAAGCCAGAAGAGGAAGGCTGCCAGTCCAACACCTCTGGAGGATGATCTAGATCAAGAAATTCAAAACCTGGAAATCCTTCAGCAGCAGGTTCAACGCAAGAAGGAGAAGATGGCCCGTCTAGCTGATCTTCAGAGACAGATAGATGAAGCTTCCGAAGAGGTTCGTCATCTTGTTCAAGATGATCAAAACCGAAGGCCTCCACGCAGAGAGCTTCATCAAGAAGACTTCCGTAATGAGGATGACTGGTATGACGATTTCCATCATGGAAACTTTGCTTTTGATGATGCTTCTCCTCTTTCAACAGAGTTACAGGCCACACCTTGGCCACAGACTTACAAGCCACCTCAGCTCCCCGTGTTTGACGGTCACTCAGACCCCAAGCAATTTCTCATGAGTTATGAAGCAACTATATCTTCGTATGGTGGCAATACCGCGGTCATGGCAAAATCTTTTGTCATGGCTGTCAGGAGTGTCGCTCAGACTTGGTACTCTTCTCTTCGGCCAGGGACAATCACTTCTTGGCAGAAATTGAAAGATATGCTGATAACTAGCTTTCAAGGGTTTCAGACGAAGCCGGTCACTGCTCAGGCTCTCTTCCAGTGTACTCAGGACCATGAAGAGTACCTTCAGGCATATGTCCGAAGGTTTCTACGATTGAGGGCACAGGCGCCAACGGTGCCCAATGAGATAGTCATTGAGGCCATGATCAAGGGGCTTCGTCCTGGACCTACAGCCCAATACTTTGCTAGGAAGCCTCCTCAGACTCTGGAGAAGCTGCTCCAAAAGATGGACGAGTACATTTGTGCTGATAATGACTTTCGCCAAAGAAGGGAGGAGGCCTTCAGGTTCTCTGAGATGACCAGGGGCTTCGGAGGAAGGTTTTACCCGAGGCATGTCAGGTCAATTCACAATTCCACTCAGAATGATGATAAAGGGAGTCAGCAACAAAGGCCACAATACTCTTCACAAGCTTCGGGGCAACAACAAAGCTCCTTCCGACCACCAGCTCCAAGAGGCAGAGGCGCCAGGGGCTTCGGAGGAAGATTTGGTGATCAACCGAGAAGAATCTTTTGCTTATTTTGTGGTGAGAACAAAGGCCATACTACCAGGATGTGCCATGTTACTATTCAGAAGCAAAAGGAAATAGCTGAAGCAGCAGCACAACAAGCTCAGCCGAAGCAGGTCATGCATACAGCTTCGTATCATTCGCCCTACATCCCAGAATATGTGGGCAATCATCCTGCAGTTTCTGTTGCTTCGGCAAGTCAGCCTCAAGCTTCCTGGCAACAGCCTCCGCCTCCACCTCCTTTGCAACAAGGCCAGCAGCCAGAAGGGAGTCAGAGGGACTTCAGAGAGCAGTCCGAAGCTCGTACAGTCAATAGCACTGTGCCAGAATCAAAGCACATCTATTGACGAATATCCTACTTTGATAGTAGTCTTTTCCATTTAGTTCTATTTTCTGTGTAATGAAGTACATTTCAGTTTTCATCTAATAAGTTTCATGGTTGGATATGAGGAAAATTTATCTTCTCCACAGGCTTAAGTTGCTGAAGCTTAAATATTTGCAGTAACAAGGAGGACATTCGGATCATTAAAAACCTTTCAAAGCAACAGAAAGTCGTTCTAAGGAACGCAGAGTAAGTTGCCGAAGTTACAAAAAGCCGTTCCAAAGGGAGCGCAGTGTAAGTTTTTTGCTCCAAAGACGTTCCTAAGGGAATGCAGAGCATACAGCGAAAAGTCAACGCTGATACCGCCTAAGTAAAAGGCGAAGAAGCTCCAAAGACGTTCCTAAGGGAATGCAGAGCTTATACCGCCTAAGTAAAGGGCGAAGAAGCTCCAAAGACGTTCCTAAGGGAATGCAGAGCTTACAGCGAAAAGTCAACGCTGATTCCGCTGAAGTAAAAGGCGAAGAAGCTCCTAAGGGAGGCTTATAATGAAAAATTTTATATGTTTTGTCACAGGAACACGTGTATCTTCGGGATAAACAACATCTTACTCAGCATAACATCATCACATCATTTTGCATAACATAAGCATCATACATCATATTGCATATGCCACAAGAAGGGGACACAATATTGATCTTCGGACAGTATGCTTCGGAGAATGTTGATCTTCGGAGTATTAATCTTGCATATGTCACGAAGTGAAAATCGTGTCAAGTTACAAGGAGACACAATGTTGATCTTCGGAATATAGCTTCGGAGAATATTTTCACGAAGCTTGGATATTCTTCATCAGAGCATCATGGATATTCTTGTGATACATAAAAATTTTTTCTTCACGAAGCATGAAAAGAAGGGAAGGTGTTTTTTCGTCAAAGACTCAAAAAGCGGTACGTGTGTAGTTTCATGCTTCATAAAGAATTGAGCAATAAAAAGCTATTTTACATTCAGGATTACAAAATATTACAATTCAGAGGTTTAATGTACAATAACGTTCAATTTTCTCTTAGAACAACTTCTGCAGCCTCATTTAGAAGTCGATTGACGACTTCGTTCATAATTGCTTCGGCCATCTTTTCAATTTCATCGTCTCCTTTCGGCTGAGGGCCTGGAGACGCTTCGGCAGGATCTGAAGGACAGGACACGGCTATGCTGCTATTACAAACGGCAAACGAAGCTTAAAACCAAAAGTTACAACACAATGCAAACTATTAATTAATACCTAATCGACCTTCGGGCTCTGCGCTCTTTTCAGCAGCCTTAGCCACTTCTCTAGCATCGTGAATGCCCTTTTCACTTCTTTGAATAATTTCTCCTGCCATTTCTCGGCCACCATTTTCCCAGATATCAGTGAAAAACTTTCCACCAATTATACTAGCTTCGGTCGAGGGATCTCTTGCATCTTCGAGGGACAATGTAGCTTCGGATTGTGCTAGGATTTTTACATGTTCACAGCCCTTCTTCTCTAAGATGGTGGCAATCCCTCTGGCACCAGAAAAGGCACATATATCCCCTCGGTTAGTTAAAATTTCTTCGAAGGCTTCAGCTTCGTGGTCGATCCATTCGATGGGACCTTCGGGATTGCCTCTCGAAAAGCTTTCCTCACTTGAAAATGCGCCGACCTTGGCGAAGCTAGCCTTTAACTTTTTAACACAATCTATAGATTTGTTGTAGCATCTCTTTTTAGACGAACGAAGCTCTTCAACAGTTACTTCTAGGTGATTTGCCCATTGATCGCTGAGTTCACGCTTTGTTTCTTCAAGTATGCGTTCTTCCTTGGCTCTGGCCAGTTGTTTCCGAAGGTCTTCAATTTCGCGCTTCTGAGCTTCAGCTTGACTTTTAAAAGTAGCTTCGTCTTCCTTTATTTTGTTTATCAATGAGTGTAATATTTTATCTTTTTCAAGACCTTCGTTCCTCAGTTCAATAACTTCGGAACGAAGGTTGCTCAGGGCTATAGAACACCCTTCGTCTTCAGCATCTTTCTGTGCCCGGAGAGCATTGCTAAGTATCAGGCCCTGCAAAGAGAAATATGAGTGCGTCAAAAGGTTTAAACAAACGAAAAATTTTGGATCCAACAAAAAATACAAGGATTTCACTTGTCGCACCTTTAAGCTATTGTAAGCCAGGCTGTCGGCCAGGTCGTTCTTCGACAGCACCGAGAGCCCGTCTTCTAAAGTTGGAAATCCGAAGCTCTTGCTCATCTCCCGACAGACAGAAATTTCCTTGCTGTCGGGAAGACAATACAAGAAGTCTTCTTCTCCACTGCCATTGAATATTAATGCCCCCTTTGGATACTTCAGTTTTTTGGCGTAGTGCTGGGCCTCTTGCTCTTCTTTTTCTGATAATTTTTTCCCCGAAGCATGACGAATAATATAATCACGAATTTTGGGGGATGCTTCGGGGGCAATAACACCGGTTTCTTCAACAAAGGTTGGCTTTGTTACTTTTTCTGCCTCACTTTCCAAGGGTTTTATCTTTGCGGGCTCTGAGGGTTTAGCTTCGATATCAGTCTCTTGCCCTGGAGCTTTAGAATAAGAAATTCCGGTTATTGTTTCAGGAGTGGCAGCAGCCTTCTTCGGAGGTGTGCTTGAAGATTTGATCGTTTCCAGTACATCTAGCACATTAGCCATTCTCTTTCTTTTCGGAGTTACGGCTGGCACTTTTTGATTTTTTGCTATCTCAATGTTTGCTGCAGGACTCAAAACTTCTGATGTTTTGGAGCCCTCAGTCGCTTCCTTTACCTCTTCCATTTTTTCTGTGGACGGAGCTTCGGCCGTCTCTTTCGTTTCTAATAGCAAAATCTTTGATTGCCCCAATTTTGTCTTTGTCGGCGCTTCGGCCATTTCTGCGACTTCTGGCAGCAAAGTTGGCTTGGTTGGTTTTTCAGCTTCGGTGGCCGAAGAAGTCTCGCCGGTAAACTCGGGCACCGAAGCTGGTTCAATATAGCGCGGCCGATGCGTAAGAACCTTTATCTTCTTCCTTTTCGGTTCTGGCTCGCAAGGAGAAATTGCAGTTTCTTCTATTTCAGAGGTTGTGTTTTTCCTCTTCTGCCTCCGAATAGGATAGCAATAGTCAGGGTAGACAAACCCGATTGCATCGAACACCCGATTCAGCCTCTTCTTCTTTCGGCCTCCGAAGGCTTCTGACATTGCAGTGTTTTCGGCCTTCGAATAAGCCCCAAGCAGTTCATCACTTAAATTTTCAATACTTTTTAACCAGTCATCATCAGGTTCAACAAATTTATCTGCATATTTGAATGTGTATTTTAGTCTGACCAGTCCGCCTTCGTCGGACTCTTTAATGGTCTCCTTAGGCATTTCCCACTTTTCTGCAAGTGGCCATACCCTGAAGGCAATGTGCTCTTGGACCAGGTCCCTTGTCCCAATGAAAGAGCAGATCACGCCGAAGGCTCTTTGGCATTCCTCGGCTGCTTCATCCATTTCAACCTTCGGCCTTCGAAGTCCGAAGCGTTGCCAGATGGGATACAAAATAATACTCTTGACATTTTCTTGCGCTGTTAAGTCATTCTTTACATAAAACCACTCTGTCATCCAGGCTCCGGGCCACCTCTTCCGAAAGGTTGGCACAGGGCAGCTTGACCCGGAGCGAGCACCGAAGCTATAGCAACCAAAGTTGTTATGATATTGTTCTTTCCCCCAGGGCTTCGTCTCGTATATCAATTCATGAATGTTGCAAAAGCTCTTGGCATTTGGTTCTAAACCTTGGCTTCTCGCAGCCCAGACAAAGATCCCCATTCTTATGATAGCTTCGGGAGTAAGTTGATGAAGGTAGACTTGAAATGTCTTCAGCACTTCGACAACAAAGTTGCTTAGAGGGAACCGAAGCCCAGCCTTGAGGAAGCTTCGGAAGATCACGACTTCATCTTCTTCGGGGGTGGGAGAAGTCTTTTCTCCAGCGTCAGCCCTCACAATAGATATATCTCGAAAATACCGCCCCCTCATATTATCAATATGGCTTTGTTTAATAATGGTTTTTCCAAAAACTGAATGGCTTGGTCGCCAGGGACGATCTTCGGCCTCTTCCCCACTACTTTCTACATCATAGCTGTCGCTGTCGCCAGTATCTTCGGACAAACCTTCAAGAATCTCCTTCGTGATTTTCTCAGTATTGGTCTTTGACATTGCCATAAGAAATCCCAGGTTCTTCTCTTCAGATAGACTCAGCTTCATCTCGGGACCAGTCTTCTTATCTTCAGACATCTTCGGAAACACTAAAAAACTGTTTTCAGAAAGCCGAAGCTTCAAAACTAAAAGCTCAGCAAATCTTAGCGCACAAAAGCTAAAAATTGAGTAAGCGGGAGTGGTTGGCCAGCAAGCGTGCCAAATGAGTTCGCGGAATGACTGTATTTATACGCTCGGTGCGTTGAAAATTGAAAGACCCCACTTGTCAGTGGATGTTGCTATTCTAGCAAAGGGAAGGTGTTTTTTCGGACCTTCGGCGTAAAGCCTTCGTCCATATCGCAATCTAAATTTATTATTTCGAACAAATTAATATTGCGAGGGGCTACTGTTGGGGACCTTCGGCGTCCGAAGGTCCTCAAAAACATGATTTAACAGTGTTTCTGGAGTATAATTTGTGAACAGGTATCTTCGGATTCGTATCGGTACCATAAAGGGAGAAGCTCAAAAGATACGAAGGTTGATACAGCGCCGAAGCTGTGAGCAGGAAAGCTTCGGCATGATCGCAGAAAAGGGAACCGACTTAAAGATGAAAAGGCCATTTAGACCTCGATAGAATACTATAGAATTATTATCAAATGTAAAGGGCATGAATGTAATTTTGTAAGGGCTGTGACCCGTGCCTATAAATAGGTGAACAGTATCCCCGTACTGTTCACGCTGACTTGACATTTATTATTGCGTCACGCTTGTACTTTCCTCTTCCTTCAAGACCGAAGGTACATTTGTAATTTGAAATCATTTCTATTTTCTCATGATAATGAAATAGAAATGATCCTGTCACAATATTTAAATGTTTGTATTATACTTTGTGTATTATACGAAACCTTCGTCATTTATTGTCATGTTTACGAAGGTATGACTTTCGTAACCTTCGTCTGAGATTATTATTTCCCGAAGGGACATAATAATTAAAAGGACGAAGGACCTTAACACTTAACACTTTTTATGTTGCCTTGTTCTTAATTCTTAGCACTTGAGAACAAGTCCCCAACAAGCCTTGAGTGTCATTGAAAATGGTCGTTCATGGCTATTTTCGACAAAAATGGGGGTTGTTTGGCCATTGATCATCGACCAGAGGCTCATACACCTCACCCCACATATATGTTTCCTTGCCATAGATCACATTCTTGGATTTCTGGTGGAGACCATTTCTTGGTCAAAAATCCGTAGGTGTTAGCCTTCGGTATTATTGAAAATGGTCGTTCATGGCTATTTTCATCAAAAATGGGGATTGTGTGGCCATTTATCATCGACCAGAGGCTCATACACCTCACCCCACATATGTTTCCTTGCCATAGATCACATTCTTGGATTTCTGGTGGAGACCATTTCTTGGGCAAAAATCCGAATGTGTTAGCCTTCGTTATTATTGAAAATGGTCATTCATGGCTATTTTCGATAAAAAAGGGGGTTACGTGGCCATTGATCTTCGACCAGAGGCTCATACACCTCACTACACATATGTTTCCTTGCCATTGATCACAATCTTGGATTTATGGTGGAGACCATTTCTTGGTCAAAAATCTGTAGGTGTTAGCCTTGAGTGTCATTGAAAATGGCCGTTCATGGCTATTTTCGACAAAAATGGGGGTTGTGTGGCCATTGATCATCGACCAGAGGCTCAAACACCTCACCACACGTATATGTTTCCTTGCCATAGATCACATTCTTGGATTTCTGGTGGAGACCATTTCTTGGTCAAAAATCCATAGGTGTTAGCCTTCGGTATTATTGAAAATGGTCGTTCATGGCTATTTTCATCAAAAATGGGGATTGTGTGGCCATTTATCATCGACCAGAGGCTCGTACACCTCACCCCACATATGTTTCCTTGCCATAGATCACATTCTTGGATTTCTGGTGGAGACTATTTCTTGGGCAAAAATCCGAATGTGTTAGCCTTCGTTATTATTGAAAATGGTCATTCATGGCTATTTTCGACAAAAATGGGGGTTACGTGGCCATTGATCTTCGACCAGAGGCTCATACACCTCACTACACATATGTTTCCTTGCCATTGATCACAATCTTGGATTTATGGTGGAGACCATTTCTTGGTCAAAAATCTATAGGTGTTAGCCTTGAGTGTCATTGAAAATGGCCGTTCATGGCTATTTTCGAATAAAATGGGGGTTGTGTGGCCATTGATCATCGACCAGAGGCTCATACACCTCACCACACATATATGTTTCCTTGCCATAGATCACATTCTTGGATTTCTGGTGGAGACCATTTCTTGGTCAAAAATCCGTAGGTGTTAGCCTTCGGTATTATTGAAAATGGTCGTTCATGGCTATTTTCATCAAAAATGGGGGTTGTGTGGCCATTTATCATCGACCAGAGGCTCGTACACCTCACCCCACATATGTTTCCTTGCCATAGATCACATTCTTGGATTTCTGGTGGAGACCATTTCTTGGGCAAAATTCCGAATGTGTTAGCCTTCAGTATTATTGAAAATGGTCATTCATGGCTATTTTCGACAAAAATGGGGTTGCGTGGCCATTGATCTTCGACCAGAGGCTCATACACCTCACTACACATATGTTTCCTTGCCATTGATCACATTCTTGGATTTATGGTGGACACCATTTCTTGGTAAAAAATTTGTAGGTGTTAGCCTTCAGTGTCATTGAAAATGGTCGTTCATGGCTATTTTCGACAAAAATGGGGGTTGTGTGGCAATTGATCATCGACCAGAGGCTCGTACACCTCACCCCACATATATGTTTCCTTGCCTTAGATCAGATTCTTGGATTTCTGGTGGAGACCATTTCTTGGTCAAAAATCCGTAGGTGTTAGCCTTCGGTATTATTGAAAATGGTTCTTCATGGCTATTTTCATCAAAAATGGGGGTTGTGTGGCCATTTATCGTCAACCAGAGGCTCGTAAACCTCACCCCACATATGTTTCCTTGCCATAGATCACATTCTTGGATTTCTAGTGGAGACCATTTCTTGGGCAAAAATCCGAATGTGTTAGCCTTCGGTATTATTGAAAATGGTCATTCATGGCTATTTTCGACAAAAATGGGGGTTGCGTGGCTATTGATCTTCGACCAGAGGCTCATACACCTCACTACACATATGTTTCCTTGCCATTGTTCACATTCTTGGATTTATGGTGGAGACCATTTCTTGGTCCAAAATACGTAGGTGTTAGCCTTGAGTGTCATTGAAAATGGTCGTTCATGGCTATTTTCGACAAAAATGGGGGTTCTGTGACCATTGATCATCGACCAGAGGCTCATACACGTCACCACACATATATGTTTCCTTGCCATAGATCAAATTCTTGGATTTCTGGTGGAGACCATTTCTTGGTCAAAAATCCGTAGGTGTTAGCCTTCGGTATTATTGAAAATGGTCGTTCATGGCTATTTTCATCAAAAATGGGGGTTGTGTGGCCATTTATCATCGACCAGAGGCTCGTACACCTCACCCCACATATTTTTCCTTGCCATAGATCACATTCTTGGATTTCTGGTGGAGACAATTTCTTGGGCAAAAATCCGAATGTGTTAGCCTTCGGTATTATTGAAAATGGTCATTCATGGCTATTTTCGACAAAAATGGGGGTTGCGTGGCCATTGATCTTCGACCAGAGGCTCATACACCTCACTACACATATGTTTCCTTGCCATTGATCACATTCTTGGATTTATGGTGGAGACCATTTCTTGGTCAAAAATCTGTAGGTGTTAGCCTTCAGTGTCATTGAAAATGGTCGTTCATGGCTATTTTCGACAAAAATGGGGGTTGTGTGGCAATTGATCATCGACCAGAGGCTCGTACACCTCACCCCACATATATGTTTCCTTACCTTAGATCACATTCTTGGATTTCTGGTGGAGACCATTTCTTGGTCAAAAATCCGTAGGTGTTAGCCTTCGGTATTATTGAAAATGGTTCTTCATGGCTATTTTCATAAAAAATGGGAGTTGTGTGGCCATTTATCATCGACCATAGGCTCGTACACCTCACCCCACATATGTTTCCTTGCCATAGATCACATTCTTGGATTTCTGGTGGAGTCCATTTCATGGTAAAAAATCCGTACGTGTTAGCCTTCGGTATTATTGAAAATGGTCGTTCATGGCTATTTTCGACAAAAATGGCGGTAGTGTGGCCATTTATCATTGACCAGAGGCTCGTACACGTCACCCCACGTATGTTTCCTTGCCATAGGTCACATTCTTGGATTTCTGGTGGAGACCATTTCTTGGTCAAAAATTCGTATGTGTTAGCCTTCGGTATTATTGAAAATGGTTGTTCATGGCTATTTTCGACAAAATGGGGGTTGTGGCCATTGATCATCGACCAGAGGCTCGCACACCTCACCCAACATATGTATCCTTGCCATAGATCACATTCTTGGATTACTAGTGGAGACCATTTCTTGGTCAAAAATCCAAATGTGTTAGCCTTCGGTATTATGGAAAATGGTCATTCATGGCTATTTTCGACAAAAATGGGGGTTGCGTGGCCATTGATCTTCGACCAGAGGCTCATACACCTCACTACACATATGTTTCCTTGCCATTGATCACATTCTTGGATTTATGGTGGAGACCATTTCTTGGTCAAAAATCTGTAGGTGTTAGCCTTCAGTGTCATTGAAAATGGTCGTTCATGGCTATTTTCGACAAAAATGGGGGTTGTGTGGCAATTGATCATCGACCAGAGGCTCGTACACCTCACCCCACATATATGTTTCCTTACCTTAGATCACATTCTTGGATTTCTGGTGGAGACCATTTCTTGGTCAAAAATCCGTAGGTGTTAGCCTTCGGTATTATTGAAAATGGTTCTTCATGGCTATTTTCATAAAAAATGGGTGTTGTGTGGCCATTTATCATCGACCATAGGCTCGTACACCTCATCCCACATATGTTTCCTTGCCATAGATCACATTCTTGGATTTCTGGTGGAGTCCATTTCATGGTCAAAAATCCGTACGTGTTAGCCTTCGGTATTATTGAAAATGGTCGTTCATGGCTATTTTCGACAAAAATCAGGGTAGTGTGGCCATTTATCATTGACCAGAGGCTCATACACCTCACCCCATGTATGTTTCCTTGCCATAGGTCACATTCTTGGATTTCTGGTGGAGACCATTTCTTGGTCAAAAATTCGTATGTGTTAGCCTTCGGTATTATTGAAAATGGTCGTTCATGGCTATTTTCGACAAAATGGGGGTTGTGGCCATTGATCATCGACCAGAGGCTCGCACACCTCACCCGACATATGTATCCTTGCCATAGATCACATTCTTGGATTTCTGGTGGAGACCATTTCTTGGGCAAAAATCCAAATGTGTTAGCCTTCGGTATTATTGAAAATAGTCATTCATGGCTATTTTCGAAAAAATGGGGGTTGCGTGGCCATTGATCTTCGACCAGAGGCTCATACACCTCACTACACATATGTTTCCTTGCCATAGATCACATTCTTGGATTTATGGTGGAGACCATTTCTTGGTCAAAAATCCGTAGTTGTTAGCCTTCAGTGTTATTGAAAATGGTCGTTCATGGTTGTTTTCGACAAAAATGGGGGATGTGTGGCCATTTATCATCGACTAGAGGCTCGTACACCTCACCCCACATATGTTTCCTTGCCATAGATCACATTCTTGGATTTCTGGTGGAGACCATTTCTTGGTCAAAAATTCGTAGGTGTTAGCCTTCGGTATTATTGAAAATGGTCGTTCATGGCTATTTTCATCAAAAATGGGGGTTGTGTGGCCATTTATCATTGACCAGAGGCTCGTACACCTCACCCCACATATGTTTCCTTGCCATAGATCACATTCTTGGATTTCTGGTGGAGTCCATTTCTTGGCAAAAAATCCATACGTGTTAGCCTTCGGTATTATTGAAAATGGTCGTTCATGGCTATTTATGACAAAATGGGGGCTGTGTGGCCATTGATCATCGACCAGAGGCTCGTACACCTCACCCCACATATGTTTCCTTGCCATAGATCATATTCTTGTATTTCTGGTGGAGACCATTTCTTGGGCAAAATTCCGAATGTGTTAGCCTTTGGTATTATTGAAAATGGTCATTCATGGCTATTTTCGACAAAAATGGGGGTTGTGTGGCCATTGATCATTGACCAGAGGCTCATACACCTCACTACACATATGTTTCCTTGCCATTGATCACATTCTTCGATTTATGGTGGAGACCATGTTGGGGGCCTTCGGCTTCCGAAGGTCCTCAAAAACGTGATTTGACAATATTTTCTAAGTATGCAAGCAGGTATCTTCGGAATCAAGTTGCGGGTATACAGAAGCATGGTCAAGACGAAGCTTGACTGAAATGGAAGATGATCATGACGAAGGATGAAACAATCACGAAGTTATGGGCAGAGGAGCTTCGGCATGACAGCAGAAAGGGGAAACCGACTTAAAGATGAAAAGCCAAATCAGCCCTCGAAGAATTACTATAGAGTTATTGATAAAATTGAAGGGCATTAATGTAATTTTATACGGGCTACGTCCCGTGCCTATAAATAGATGAACAGTATTCCTGTACTGTTCACACTAACTTGGCATTGGCATCACGCTTGTACCCTTACTTTCCTTCAAGCCGAAGGTACATTTGTAATATTGTCATCATTTATATAAGAAAAACGAATAGAAATAAATCAATAAGTAATGTTTAAAGTAGTTATGTTATTTTCCATATTATGTACATAAATCTTTTCTTAATCTTTTATTGTGATTATGAAGGTATGACCTTCATAACCTTCGTCCGAAATTCATTATACCCAAGGGGAAATAATGTTTCGAAGGACGAAGGACTTTAATATTTAACATTGTGTGTTGCCTTGTTCTTGATTCATAGCATTTGAGAACAAGTCCCCAACATTGGCGCCCACCTCCGGTGAACTCACTTCCATTTCTTGAGCTCTGAACACCTTTGGCAAGCATCACCTTCGTCATGCCACCGAAAAAAGCTTCATCGACAGGGGCTGCTACTCTACAGCCATTGGACCCCAATCAGGACGTCCTTTCTCTTAGGGAGGCCCGAAGCCAGAAGAGGAATGCTGCTAGTCCAATGCCTCCGGAAGATGACTTGGATCAGGAGATCCAAAACCTGGAGATCCTTCAGCAACAGGTGCAACGAAAGAAAGAGAAGATGGCTCGTTTAGCTGACCTCCATAGACAGATAGATGAAGCTTCCAAAGAGGTTCGTCATCTTGTTCAAGACGACCAGAACCGAAGGCCTCCGCGCAGAGAGCTTCATCAGGAAGGTTTCTACAATGAGGACGACTGGTATGAAGATTTCCATCATGGAAATTTTGCTTTCGATGATGCTTCTCCTCTATCAACAGAATTGCAGGCTACACCATGGCCCCAGTCTTACAAGCCACCCCAGCTCCCCATGTATGACGGTCATACAGACCCGAAGCAATTCTTGATGAGCTATGAAGCAACCATATCTTCGTATGGTGGCAACACTACAGTCATGGCAAAGTCTTTTGTCATGGCCGTCAAGAGTGTCGCTCAGACCTGGTACTCCTCTCTCCGGCCAGGGACAATCACCTCTTGGCAGAAGCTGAAGGATATATTGATAACCAGTTTCCAAGGGTTTCAGACGAAGCCAGTTACTGCTCAAGCTTTATTCCAGTGTACCCAGGACCACGAAGAATACCTCCAGGCGTATGTCCGAAGGTTTCTGCGTCTGAGGGCACAAGCGCCAACAGTGCCCAATGAAATTGTCATTGAGGCCATGATTAAGGGGCTTCAGCCGGGACCTTCAGCGCAATACTTTGCCAGGAAGCCACCACAAACTTTGGAGAAGCTGCTCCAGAAGATTGACGAGTACATCCGGGCTGACAATGACTTCCGCCAAAGAAGGGAGGAGGCATTTAGGTTCTCTGAAATGACTAGGGGCTTCGGAGGAAGGTTTCATACGAGGCATGTCAGGTCAATTCATAACTCCACTCAAAGTGATGATAGAGGGAGACAACAGCAAAGGCCACAATACTCTTCGCAAGCTTCGGGACAACAGCAAAGCTCTGTTCGGCCGCCAGCGCCAAGGGGCAGAGGCGCCAGGGGCTTCGGGGGAAGATTTGGGGATCAGCCAAGAAGAATTTACTGCCTATTCTGTGGTGAAGACAAGGGCCATACCACCAGGATGTGCCACGTCACCATCCAGAAGCAAAAGGAGATAGCAGAAGCTGCAGCACAACAGAGTCAGCCGAAGCAGGTCATGCACACTGCTTCGTACCATTCGCCTTACATCCCAGAATATATAGGCAACCACTCTGCAGCTTCTGTTGCTTCGGCAAGTCAACCCCAAGCATCTTGGCAACAGCCTCCACCGCCACCACCAACGCAGCGAGGATAGCAGCCAGAAGGGAGTCAGCACACTCACCTTCAGAGGGACTTCAGAGAGGAGTCCGAAGCTCGCACAGTCAATAGCACTGTGCCAGAGTCGAAGCACATTTACTGACAAATATCCTACCTCGACAGCAGTTTTTTCACATTTTTACATTCAGTATTACTTTTTTGTTAATAAGGAACAATTATGGGAAGTCTGAGTGTTATCGTTTTTCAATTTCTTGTAACAGTTTCGTCTTTTACCATAATAAAAATATGTCTTCTCCATAGGCTTGAGTTGCCGAAGCATACGAATTTATGGTGGCATGAAGGGCCTTTGTATTATCAAAAATTTGTTCTAAGGGACACAGTGCAATTTATTCGAAGCAGTAAAAAGTCGTTCCTAAGGGAACGCAGTGTAAGTTTTCTGAGCCTACAGCGAAAAGTCAGCGCTGATTCCGCCGAAAGTAAAAGGCGAAGAAGCTCCTAAGGGAGGCTTACAGCGAAAAGTCAGCGCTGATTCCGCCGAAAGTAAAAGGCGAAGAAGCTCCTAAGGGAGGCTTACAGCGAAAAATAAACGCTGATTCCGCTGAAAGTAAAAGGCGAAGAAGCTCCTAAGGGAGGCTTACAGCGAAAAGTCAGCGCTTATAAAAAACATTGTGTGCTTTATCGCAGGGATGTGTGTATTTTCGGCACAAATATCATTTTGCATAACATAACATCATCACATCATTTTGCATAACATAAGCATCATACAACATATTGCATGTGGAACAAGAAGGGGATACAGTATTGATCTTTGGAGAATGTTTTGAAAAAGAGAAAATCGTGCTAAGGCACAAGATAAATTGAGAAGAAGTGTAGCTTCATTAGAGAGGCAACATAAAACTTTTTTATAGCTTCGAAGAATATTTCACGAAGCTTGGATATTCTTCATCAGAGAAGTATGGAAATTTTTCTAATATATAAAAGATTTTCTTCACGAAGCATGAAAGGAAGGGAAGGTGTTTTTTCGCCGAAGGCTCAAAAAATGGTATGTATGCAAAGTTTCATGCATCGTAAAGAATTGAACTATAAATAGATTATATATTACATTCAAAGTTACAATGTACTACACATGTTACATTCCAAATACTTTTACAATAGCATCTAATCCTCCTTAAGAACTATTTCTGCAGCTTCGTTCAGTAGCTGATCGACAACCTTGTCCATGATGGCTTCGCCATTTTTCTAATTTCATCGTCCCCCTTCGGGTGGGGGCCCGGAGATGCCTCAGCAGGTTCTGAGAGAGGAGAAGATATGGCTATATTACTATTACAAACCGTGAACAAAGTCTGGAATCAAAAATTACAACAGAATAAAAACCACTAGTTAATACCTATTTGCCCTTCGGGCTCTGTGCCTTTCTCAGCAGCCTCTGCTATCTTCCTAGCATCATGGATGCCTTTTTCGCTTCTTTGAATGATCTCTTGAGCCATTTCTCGGCCGCCATTGTCCCAAATGTCGGTGAAAATTTTTCCACCAACCAGGCTTGATTCGACCGAGGGGTCCTTTATGTCTTCGGAGGACAAGGCGGTTTCGGTTTGTGCTAAAGATTTCACATGATTACAGCCTTTTCTTTCCAGCACAGTAGCAATCCCCCTAGCGCCTGAAAAAGCACATATATCTCCACGGCTATTCAAGATTTCTTCGAAGGCCTCAGCTTCGTGACTGATCCATTCAATCAGGCCTTCTGGATTCCCCCTTGTGAAATTCTCTTCGCTAGAGAATGCGCCAACGCTGGCGAAGCTAGATTTTATCTTCTTAACGCACTCTATGGATTTATCATAGTATCTTTTCTTGGAAGCACGAAGCTCTTCAACATTTAATTCCAAATGATTTGCCCATTGATCACTAAGTTCTCGTTTTGTTTCTTCTAGTATGCGTTCTTCTTTAGCCCTGGCCAGTTGTTTCTGAAGATCCTGAATTTCGCGTTTTTAGGCTTCAGCTTGAGCCTTAGAGGTAGCTTCATCTTCCTTTATTTTATCCACTAGTGTAAGCAGAATTTTATCTTTTTCCGAAGCTTCGTTCCTCAGCTTGATAACCTCTGCTTGTAAGTTGTTGAAAGCAATATTATAACTTTCGTCTTCAGCATTCTTTTGCGCTCTCAAAGCGTTGCTTAGTATTAAACCTTATATGAAAAAAGAATTACTATAAGAATAAAAGAATGATTCAAAAATTGTAAATTTCTAAATATACAATTCTCGCACCTTCATACTATTATATGCAAGGCTATCCTCAAGATCCTCCTTCGTCATAGCGCATAGTCCAGCTTCGAGCTTCGGAAACCCCATACTCCTAGCCATCTCCCGGCAGACAGATAATTCTTTGTTGTCAGGGAGGCAGTATAGGAAGTCATCTTCATCTGTCCCATTGAACACTAGTGCCCCCTTCGGATATTTTAATTCTCTGGCATAGTGATTAGCTTCGTAAATCTCTTCTTCAGATAATTTCTTCCCCGAAGCATGTCGCACAATGTAATCGCGTATGTTGGAAGGTGCTTCGGGGGCAACATTGTCAATTTCTTCAACCAAAATTGGCTCTGACATTTTTATTTTTTCGGCTTCCAAAGCTGCCTTTGTAACTTTTATTTCTTCGGTTTCCAAAGGTTGTTCCTTGGTGGGCTCTGAAGGCCCAGCTTCAGCTTCAAGTTGTTGCTTCGAAGCTTCAGCAACAAAGGCTTCAGTAGACACTTCAGAAAGTTCAACAGTTTTCTTTGGAGTTATGCTTGAAGATTTAATTGTCTCCAAAACATCTAACACATTAACCATCCTTTTTCTTTTCGGGGTCACTGTTGGACCCTTCTGGCTTTTTCCTGTCTCAATCTTTGCTGAAGGACTTAAAACTTCTGATGTTTTTGCTTCTTCAGTCCTTGGTTCTTCCATCTTTTCTGTTGTTGGCACTTCGGCCAATTCTTTGATTTCTAGGAGCAGGGTTGATTCTTTAGCTTCGGTGGCCGAAGAGGTCTCGCCGGCGAACTCAGGCACTGTGGCCAGTTCAATATAACGTGGCCGGTGTGTGAGAACCTTTACCCTTTTCCTCTTCGGCGCCGACTCATTAGGAGCGGCTGAAGTAGTCTCCTTCGCAGAGGAAGTATTCTTTCTTTTTTGACCCCACACTGGATAATGGTAGTCGGGGTAGACGAACCCAATTGCGTCAAATACTCGGTTCAGCATCTTCTTCTTTCGGCCTCCGAAGGCTGCTGACAATGCAGTATCTTCGGCCTTTGAATATACCCCAAGCAGTTCATCACTTACTGTCTCAATGCTTTTTAGCCAGTCGTCATCTGGCTCAATGAATTTATCTCCGAACTTAAATGTGTATTTCAGCCTGACTAGACCACCTTCGTCAGTCTCTTTAATGGTCTCCTGTGGCATTTCCCATTTTTCCACAAGTGGCCATACTCTGAAGGCAACGTGTTCTTGCACCAAATCCCTCGTCCCAATAAAAGAGCAAACAACACCGAAGGCTCTCTGGCATTCTTCGGCTGCTTCATTCATTTCCACCTTCGGCCTCCGCAGGCCGAAGCGTTGCCAGATGGGGCGCATAATGATTTTCTTTATATCTTCTCGTGATTTCAAGTCATTCTTCACGTAAAACCATTCCGTCATCCAGTCGCCAGGCCACCTCTTTCGAAAGGTCGGCACGGGGCAGCTTGACCCAGACTGGGAGCCGAAGCTGTAGTAGCCAAAATTGTTGTGATACTGTTCTTTACCCCAGGGTTTTGTTTCGTACAACAATTCATGTATGTTGCAGAAGCTTTTCGCATCAGGTTCCAAGCCTTGGCTTCTCACGGCCCACACGAAGATATTCATCCTTATGATTGCTTCGGAAATCTTCAGCACCTCTACAACAAAGCTGCTTAAGGGAAATCGTAGTCTAGCTTTCAGGAAGCTTCGGAATACCACGACTTCATTTTCCTCAGGAGTTGGACAAGTCTTCTCTCCTTCATCAGCCCTCACAACGGACAAGTCCCGGAAATATCTGCCCCTCATGTTGACAAGATGATTTTCTTTAATACTAGATTTGCCAAAAACCGCGTGGCTTGGTCGCCAAGGTCGATCTTCGGAGTCTTCACCACCACTATCCACATCATAGCTGTCACTGTCACCAGTATCTTCAGATAAACCCTCCAAAATTTCTTTAGTAATCTTCTCTGTATTAGTCTTCGACATCGATTGAAGAAAACCCAGATGCATCTCCTCAGAAAGACTTACCTTCGAATCACCAACACCTTTTTTATCTTCAGACATCCTCGCAAATGTTGAGAAAGTGCTCTCTAAACCGAAGCTTTAAAATCTAAAAGGCCAAGCAAGTGTTGTTGCGCGCAGGCTAAAAGTTGGGTGAGAAAAAGCAGTTGGCAAGAGAGCGTACCAAATAAACTCGGGATGAGCTCTTATTTATACGCCCAGAGCGTTGAAACTGGAGGGTCCCGCTTGTCAAAGACTGTTGCTATTCTAGCAAAGAGAAGGTGTTTTTTCGGACCTTCGGCTCAAGGCCTTCGTCCATATCGCAATATGAATTTATCATTATAGCAAATTAATATTGCGAGGGGCTACTGTTGGGGGCCTTCGGCTTCCGAAGGTCCTCAAAAACGTGATTTGACAATATTTTCTAAGTATGCAAGCAGGTATCTTCGGAATCAAGTTGCGGGTATACAGAAGCATGGTCAAGACGAAGCTTGACTGAAATGGAAGACGATCATGACGATGGATGAAACAATCATGAAGTTATGTGCAGAGGAGCTTCGGCATGACAGCAGAAAGGGGAAACCGACATAAAGATGAAAAGCCAAATCAGCCCTCGAAGAATTACTATAGAGTTATTGATAAAAGTGAAGGGCATTAATGTAATTTTATACAGGCTGCGTCCCGTGCCTATAAATAGATGAACAGTATTCCTGTACTGTTCACGCTGACTTGGCATTGGCATCACGCTTGTACCCTTACTTTCCTTCAAGCCGAAGGTACATTTGTAATATTGTCATCATTTATATAAGAAAAACGAATAGAAATAAATCAATAAGTAATGTTTAAAGTAGTTATGTTATTTTCCATATTATGTACATAAATCTTTTCTTAATCTTTTATTGTGATTATGAAGGTATTACCTTCATAACCTTCGTCCGAAATTCATTATACCCAAGGGGAAATAATGTTTCGAAGGACGAAGGACTTTAATATTTAACATTGTGTGTTGCCTTGTTCTTGATTCATAGCATTTGAGAACAAGTCCCCAACAGACCGTTTCTTGTTCAAAAATCCGTAGGTGTTAGCCTTCAGTGTCATTGAAAATGGTCGTCCATGGGTATTTTCGACAAAAATGGGGGTTGTGTGGCCATTGATCATTGACCAGAGGCTCGTACACTTCACCCCACATATGTTTCCTTGCAATAGATCACATTCTTGGATTGCTGGTGGAGACCATTTCTTGGTCAAAAATCCGTTGGAGTTAGCCTTCGGTATTATTGAAAATGGTCGTTCATGGCTATTTTCGACTAAAATGGGGGTTGTGTGGCCATTTATCTTCGACCAAAGGCTCGTACACCTCACCCCACATATGTTTCCTTGCCATAGATTGAATTCTTGGATTTCTGGTGGAGACCATTTCTTGGTCAAAAATCCGTACGTGTTAGCTTTCGGTATTATTGAAAATGGTCATTCATGGCTATTTTCGACAAAATTGGGGATTGTGTGGCCATTGATCACCGACCAGAGGCTCGTAAATCTCACCCCACATATGTTTCCTTGCCATAGATCACATTCTTTGATTTCTGGTGGAGACCATTTGTAGGTCAAAAATCTAAATGTGTTAGCCTTCGGTACTATTGAAAATGGTCGTTCATGGCTATTTTCGACAAAAATGGGGGTTGTGTGGCCATTGATATTCGACCAGAGGCTCATACACCTCACTATACATATGTTTCCTTGCCATAGATCACATTCTTGGATTTATGGTGGAGACCATTTCTTGGTCAAAAATCTGTAGGTGTTAGCCTTCAGTGTCATTGTAAATGGTCATTCATTTCTATTTTCGACAAAAATGGGGGTTGTGTGGCCATTGATAATCGACCAAGGCTCATACACCTCACCCCACATATGTTTCCTTTCCATAGATCACATTCTTGGATTTCTGGTGGAGACCATTTCTTGGTCAAAAATCTGTAGGTCTTAGCCTTCGGTATTATTGAAAATGGTCGTTCATGGCTATTTTCATGAAAAATGGGGGTTGTGTGGCCATTGATCATCGACCAGAGGCTCGTACACTTCACCCCACATATGTTTTCTTGCCATAGATCACATTGTTGGATTTCTGGTGGAAACCATTTCTTGGTCAAAAATCCGTTGGTGTTAGCCTTTGGTATTATTGAAAATGGTCGTTCATGGCTATTTTCGACTAAAATGGGGGTTGCGTGGCCATTTTTCATCGACCAGAGGCTCGTACTGTGGGGGATAGATATCCCCCGGGTCCACTAAAAGAGTAAAGGACCTCACGAAAAGGCCCAAGGGCCCAATAAATCGTAAGGTCATTCTTTCGTGGGCCTGGGGAGAAGCAACCAGCAAAGCAGAATGACGTGAGGCTGGATTGGTGCATGCCCGGACGGCCCACAGCGTCGAACGAGTGATCACAACGGAGATCCGACTTTCCTGCGCTGGAGCCTCCATGCAATGAAGCCAGGCGAGGATAAGTCGGCGAGGATTACGTAAAGATAGTCTCAGGAGGTTCACTATCTTTTAGCTACTTATTGCTATCTTATCCGCATGTACTGCCCCACGGTCGAGTATATAAGGCCTAGGGGGCACCCCTTCAGATCGATCGACCATTACTTAGCCATCCACACCAACTCTCTGCACCCTCAATCCAGAGAGATCTCTTGTAACCATATCCACCACACATATTCATCAGGACGTAGGGTATTACGCACCTCTAAGCGGCCCGAACCTGTAAAACTCGTCCATTGTCCCTCGTGCGATCAGCACGAACCATTTTGCTACAGTTGTTGACACCGTCCTACTCCTAAAACACCTTGAGGGGCCACCCCGGGTGTGCGGTCGGACCCAAAACACCGACAGCTGGCGCGCCGGGTAGGGGGTGTGTCGACAATCCAAGCTAGCTCAATGGCCATCTCCTTCTACGGCAAGATCACCCTGCGTCCCGGATCTGTGTTCTGCTTCGGAACAATCTCGTTCGTAGCGGACGAAGAAGGAATTCTGCACCGTATCGCGGATCCGCCGAAAAAGGAATCTTCCCCAACGAACTCCGAAAATACCGGAGGAGCACAACCTCTGGTTCTCCGAAAGAAGATCACCACGGCGGCAGCACCGTTCTACCCCGACATCCTCTTCATCGGAAGGGCGGAATCGCCCAGCATCTCCGACGATGAGCCGACTGTACCCGGGGAAGAACCGCCTCAACGAGAATCCCGGCGACGGAGGAACCGGCGCAGGAACGTTCGACGACATCACGCAGCCGGAGAGCGGAATCCGGAACAGCCTGTCTCGCGAGACGAGGTCTCGGAGGTAGGGGAAACTCCGGAAGAACGCGTCTTCAGAGAACGAAGGAACTCCCGACGACGTGATCGCCGACGAGCTCAGGAACAGGCTGAGCAGGATGCAAGACAACGTCGGGAGAATCCACTCTTCGGGCGCAATCTGAACCCCGACTTCGCCCGAGCCATGAACACGCCGAGCGAAGTCGGAGGGGTGCTAGCTCGGATAGCGGAAGGACTTCCTCGGACTCCTGACGCCGACGGCTACCGACGACTGTTCACCCAGGCGGCCAACCACCTCCTACCGCTTGCTCACCCGCCAAACGATCTACGACACGCCATCAACAGTCGCCGAGACGCACGAAGCTCCATCAATGCTTCGCGCGAGCGGCGGCATGAGAACGAGATTCGCCGTCGAGAGGAGTATGACAGAGATCATGGCATCCCGACTCAGAACCAAGCTACCAGGACTGAGTCGGCCACGGCTTCAACTGGCGGAACCACCCGGGGACGGTCGAGGAATCACGATCACAACTCCCCTCCCCGGGACAGACATCGTCCCCGACGACAGGAGGACACGTGCGGAGTATCCGCCCTTACTCCGCGCCTTAGGGCCATCCAGTGGCCTCCCAACTTCAAGGTATCCAATGTTGATAAATATGAACCTAAGCAGGATCCATGGGGTTGGCTAGCTGTCTACACGACCGCCGCTCGAGCTGCCGGGGCGTCCGAGGACGTGATGACCGCGTACTTACCCATTGTCCTTGGGCAAGACGCGTTGCAATGGCTGCGACATCTACCCCGACACTGCATCGACGACTGGGGCGACTTCAGTCGACGCTTCACCGCCAATTTTCAGTCCCTCTCCGACAAGCCGGCGCAACCGTGGGACCTCAAATCCATCAAGCGCCGGGGGGACGAAACTCTCCGGTCATACCTCAAGAGGTTTCAAACCATGAGAAACCGTATCCCCGAGGTCACGGAGGCGGCCGTGATCGAGGACTTCTACAGAGGATCCAATGACTCGGTTTTCGTCCGAGCCATACTGCAGAAGGCACCAACTACCTCCGAGGAGCTGTTCCGGGAAGCCGACCTCTACATCACCGCCGACGAGCGAGCCCAGGACCTCATCGGAGGAGCAAAGCCCGCACCGGCAGCACCACGACGCGACACGAACCAACAACCTGACAAGCGATGGGAGAAGAGGCCTCGCGAAGAAGTGCACGCCGCCGGACCACCTGCCTCTCGCGCTCGAGGAGGACCTCGTGGAGGCGAACGTACGTTGGACGACATCCTCGAAGCCCAATGCCCGTACCACAAGGACATGCGCCATACTCTTCGTAACTGCCGGGACTTCAAACACTCCGTCGGGCACGGCCGACCTTTCCAACGTCTACCTCCTCCTCCGCCGAGGGGAGGGCCAGATGAGCCACGACAACCCCATCGGCAGGAGGAGGGAGGAGGAGGAGGAGCTTTTCCACGCGTTGACAGGGAGGTCAACGTCATCTTCGGCGGGCATGGATCGCAGGAGAACAAAAGACAGCAAAAGCTCAACGATCGCCAGATACTGGTGGCGACCACTGGCCCTCCCGCCCCATACCGGTGGTCAGAGCACCCGATCACCTTCACTCGGGCAGATCAATGGCTCAACTTCGACCACCCGGGCAAGTACCCGCTTCTTGTCGATCCGGTGATCCGAGAGAGCCGGGTGAAAAAGGTGTTAGTGGACGGGGGGAGCAGCATCAACGTCACCTTCCCTCGGACACTCCAAGGCTTGGGAGTTCACCTCAAAGAGCTCCACGAGTCGGACACTCCTTTCTTCGGCATCGTGCCGACGGAAGGGGAATACCCGCTGGGCCACATCTACATGTCGGTCACCTTCGGAACTCCGGAGAACTACAGAACCGAGTTCCTAAGGTTTGAAGTGGCAAACTTCGACTGCGGGTACAACGCCATCATCGGAAGGCCGGGATTGGCCAAATTCATGGCCATTCCGCACTACACGTACATGATACTGAAGATGCCGGGACCACAAGGGATCATAACTGTGCGCGCCGACTTCCAAGGCGCCGCAGAGTGTTTCCGAGTGGCTATTCAAGCAGCCCTCACCACCAGGCCGTCGGCAGCCCCCTCCACGTTGGCGGACTCTAAGCCTGAGGAGGACCTCGCAGTACCGGCGAACGAAGCTCAGACCGCGACCTCTATGCGGCCGACTGAAGAAACCAAGAGAATCAACCTGGGGTTCGCTGATGAGCGCAAGACGGCTATCATCAGCCCCAGCTTGGACGACAAATAGGAAAGCGCGCTCGTCCAGTTCTTGCAAGATAACCGAGACGTATTCGCATGGCAACCTGCGGATATGCCGGGAGTCCCGAGAGAACTGGCCGAGCACAAACTGAAGGTCTACCCCCAAGCAAGGCCGATCCGGCAAAAGCTGCGTCGCTTCACGCCCGACAAGAGAGAGGCCATTCGCGCCGAATTAGCTCGCCTGGTCGCGGCCGGATTTATTAGAGAAGTGTTGCATCCCGAGTGGTTAGCCAATCCTGTTCTTGTACTCAAAAAGAATAAAGTGGATTGGCGCATGTGCGTCGACTATACTGATCTCAACAAACACTGTCCGAAGGATCCCTTCGGGCTCCCGAGGATAGATCAGGTGGTGGACTCCACCGCTGGGTGTTCCATGCTGTCTTTCTTGGATTGTTATTCCGGATACCACCAGATTAGTTTGGCGAAGGAAGACGAGGAAAAAACGGCGTTCATCACTCTGTTCGGTGCTTTCTGTTATACCTCCATGCCATTCGGCCTCAAAAACGCTGGAGCGACTTACCAGAGAGCCATTCAAACATGCTTAGCCGATCACTGGGGCAAGCGGGTGGAGGCTTATGTAGATGATGTTGTAATCAAAACACAGGATTCAAAAGACTTCATCGAAGACTTGCAACTGGTTTTCAACAGTCTGAGGCGGTATAGATGGAAGCTTAATCCTGAGAAATGTGTTTTCGGGGTACCAGCAGGAAAGTTGCTCGGGTTTATCGTCAGCCACCGAGGTATTGAGGCTAATCCCGACAAGATTGAAGCTATCATGAAGATGGAAGCCCCTCGGTCACAAAAGAAGGTTCAGCGACTAACTGGATGTATGGCAGCTCTGAGCAGATTTATATCCAGGCTGGGAGAAAAAGGTTTGCCATTTTACAAGTTACTCAAAAAGGTGGATAAGTTTCAGTGGACTTCAGAAGCACAAGAAGCTCTAGACGCACTGAAGAAATTCTTAACAACACCACCAGTACTGAAACCACCCCGGCGAGCCACGCCGACTCAACCAGCTGAAGATTTGTTGCTGTATATCTCTTGCACGACTCACGTGGTAAGCACCGCGTTGGTAGTCGAGCGAGTGGAAGAGGGACATGCCTATCCAGTGCAACATCCTGTTTACTTCATCAGTGAAGTCCTCGGCCCCTCAAAGAAAAAGTATCCTCAAGTTCAGAAACTATTATATGCAGTACTTCTAACTGCCCGCAAGCTGCGTCACTACTTTGACGACCACAAAGTCATAGTGGTTACTGGTTTTCCAATAGGGGACATTCTTCACAACAAGGAAGCCATTGGCCGAATAGCCAAGTGGGCTTGCGAGCTGGGATCCCATGATATCGAGTTCCGACCTCGCACCGCCATCAAAACTCAAGCACTGGTTGATTTCGTATCAGAGTGGACTGAACAACAAGTACCAGACAACCCAGAAACTACAGAAGTATGGCGAATGTATTTTGATGGCTCACTAAAGCTCCAAGGAGCAGGAGCAGGGATTCTCTTCACTGCACCTGGAGGCGAACACCTCAAGTACGCCCTCCAGTTGCTATTCCCGGCCTCCAACAACGCAGCCGAATATGAAGCTTTGATCCACGGATTGAACATTGCCATATCATTGGGCGTCAAAAGATTAATGGTATATGGGGATTCTCTGGTAGTCATCAGCCAGATAAATAAGGAGTGGGATTGCTCGAACGATTCGATGGGAAGATACTGCACTGTCGTCCGAAAGCTGGAGGACAAATTCGAGGGCCTGGAGTTTCATCATGTGGAAAGAGATCGGAACACGGCAGCCGACGTACTATCCAAGCTGGGGTCCAGTCGAACTCAGGTCCCACCCGGGGTTTTCATGCAAGAAATTCTGCAGCCGAGTATCTCAATGGATCAAATGGAAGAGTGCAACATCATAGATCAACCCGAGTCAGATCCTGATGACTGGAGAAGGCCAATCATTAAGTACATAAAGAATGAAGAAGAACCAGATGACAGGAACTCGGCAGAGCGCATTGCAAGACAGTCGGCTCACTACACACTTATTGGAGAGACATTATACAGAAGAGGTGCATCAGGTGTCTTCATGAAATGCATCCTCCCCTCTACTGGAAGGCAACTTCTGGAGGAAGTCCATGCTGGGCAATGTGGAATACACGCGGCCTCCAGAACACTGGTCGGGAAGGTCTTCAGGTCAGGATTCTATTGGCCAACAGCAAAGAACGATGCGGCCGAGTTAGTTCAAAGGTGCGAGGCTTGCCAGTACTTGTCAAAGCAACAACACATGCCAGCACAGCAATTGCAGACCATACCAGTAACTTGGCCTTTTGCATGCTGGGGAATGGATATGATTGGACCTTTCAAAAAAGCTCAAGGGGGATACACTCATGTATTGGTAGCAATTGACAAGTTCACTAAATGGATAGAATTCAAACCCATCGCTTCCTTAACCTCTGCTAAGGCCGTGGAATTCATACAAGACATAATATTCAGGTTCGGAATACCAAACAGTATCATAACTGATCTAGGATCCAATTTCACAAGTTCGGAATTCTTTGACTTCTGCGAGCAAAAGAGCATTCAGATCAAGTATGCATCTGTAGCCCATCCAAGAGCCAACGGGCAAGTCGAGCGAGCCAACGGGATGATATTAGATGCACTCAGGAAAAGGATCTTCGATAAGAATGAGAAATTCGCAGGAAAGTGGATAAGGGAATTACCCTATGTTGTTTGGAGCCTAAGAACCCAACCTAGCCGAGCTTTGCATGGTAACACTCCTTTCTTCATGGTCTATGGGTCAGAGGCAGTGCTACCTGCAGACCTCAGGTTTGGGGCGCCAAGGCTGATCTTCGAAAGCATAGCAGAAGCTGAAGTCACCAGGCTGGAGGACATAGACGTACTCGAAGAAGAACGGTTGAACACAGTAATTCAATCAGCAAGGTACCAACAAACTCTAAGGCGTTATCACGACAAGGCTGTGCGGCAACGATTCTTCTCAGTAGGGGAGCTCGTCCTTCGCCGAATTCTAACGGGAGAAGGACGACACAAGTTATCACCCTTATGGGAAGGACCCTTCATAGTAGCAGAAGTCACTCGACCCGGATCATATCGCCTCACTCAGATGGATGGCACGGAAGTTGGGAACTCCTGGAACATAGAGCACCTGAGAAAGTTTTATCCTTAGCCGTACCTCAAAACCGCTGGGATAACGATGATGTACTCTGTAAAGTGGAAACATGTCATCAATAAAGAAAAGGTTTCAAGGATACTCAATTTATTTATGACGGACTTGTGTTCTTACTTGACTCGGGGTGACCACTATGCCCTGCTAACGGAGCAATCGACTTAAGTCGGCAACGACTTAAGGCGGTGCGACATGCTCACGCTTACTTGACTCGGGGTGACCACTACGCCCTGCTAACGGAGCAATCGACTTAAGTCGGCAACGACTTAAGGCGGTGCGACATGCTCACGCTTACTTGACTCGGGGTGACCACTATGCCCTGCTAACGGAGCAATCGACTTAAGTCGGCAACGACTTAAGGCGGTGCGACATGCTCACGCTTACTTGACTCGGGGTGACCACTATGCCCTGCTAACGGAGCAATCGACTTAAGTCGGCAACGACTTAAGGCGGTGCGACATGCTCACGCTTACTTGACTCGGGGTGACCACTATGCCCTGCTAACGGAGCAATCGACTTAAGTCAGCAACGACTTAAGGCGGTGCGACATGCTCACGCTTACTTAACTCGGGGTGACCACTATGCCCTGCTAACGGAGCAATCGACTTAAGTCGGCAACGACTTAAGGCGGTGTAACATGCTCGTGCTTACTTTACTCAGGGTGACCACTATGCCCTGCTAACAGAGCTATCGGCTAAAGTCAGAAGGCGGCTTAAGCCGGAGCTGCATACTCGCGCCTACGTAATTCAGGGGATGACTTCCATATCCCGCAAACGAATTTTATAATCATCACGCATCATTGCCACAACTTCACGAACCAATAAATTCTGATACAAAAAGAGAATTATTACGTCATTCGAATGATAAACTGATGTCCTCTAACAAGTACTCGATCATGCTAACCGCGCGCCTGGAGCACGCAATATGTTTTTCTACTTCGCAGCATCCTTTTCAGGAGCGATCGACGAAGAAGGGCGACTCAAGGAATCAGGGGCGGCGTTCACGTCAGCTCTTATGTCCTCAGGAATAACTACGCCGGGTCTCCTCATCAGGATTCGCCCCGCCCGAATAACCTTGTCCATGGCCTTATCGCGCTGGGCCTTGAGAGTAGCGGCAGTCAGCTGAGTAGCCTCTAGCTCCTGGGCAATGGATTTCTTGGAAGTTCGGAGTTCTTTGATGGTGGCATCTTTTGCTGATATCAATTGCTTAAGGCGGGTCACTTCGTCCGCAGATTCCTGCAGCTTACAACGTTGATTGTCCAGTTCCTGCATTGTAAAGCGGTGACTCCTCTCCAAGATTGACAGCGAATTGCTAGAATCTCGATACAACCTGTCAAGATTGTCACGAGAAGCAGCAAGGATACGTTTTTCTTCCTACAAGCGCAAGTCAGTTCCTTCAGAAAACCAGGCTAATACTAGAAGCACAGCAAGGCAAAGCACAGTTCTGTACATCACCTTTTCAGAGTCGAGCCGAGCATGTAAAGAAGAACTCAAGGCATTGGCATCATCCAAGGCGGCAGAGACCTGACCCAGCTCAATCTGACCTTGAGAATACTTTTCCTCAAAATCAGTGCATCGCTGGGCCAGTTCAGCCTGATCTCGAGAATGTTTTTCCTCAAGAATTGCAATCTGCTGAGTCATTCCTAGCAAGAGGTAACCAAA
This sequence comes from Zea luxurians, assembly GCA_029449295.1. Classification (NCBI taxonomy): domain Eukaryota; kingdom Viridiplantae; phylum Streptophyta; class Magnoliopsida; order Poales; family Poaceae; genus Zea; species Zea luxurians. Next base: position 835,907 of record JAOPSE010000161.1, read on the forward strand.
CAAAACGAAGTCAGAAGGTAAAACAGTCCACAACAAAGGCAGAGAAAGGAAAAAAGGGCACTGACCAGCGTTGGCTGCCTCCAACTCGGATACACGACGATGAAGTAACACCGGATTCCAACACGAAAGAGATGAAGCCACTTCTGGGATAGAAACCCCCTGCGATCTCAGCCGGCCGGCCATCCAATCCACCAAAGCCTGACGAGAAAAAGCGGATGAACACAGTAACAACAGTTCATGCAGTGTAAAGAACGAGCTAAAATACAGCACAATACCTGGAGGTTGGAAAAGAGCGAAGGGATCCCCAAATCAGGAGAAATCAGCTGACAATCAGACGCGAAGCCACCACCCGAAGCAGTTTGCAACAGACCAGTAGGAATCAGCTCAGCGCCTTCAACGGAGTCAAATGCCCGATCAATGGGGACGTTGCTCTCTAAAGCGACCCCATGGTCTGAGGTTTGAGCTACCACCATGCAGCCAGAGCATGGAGGTGATCCCGCATGAACGTCCATGGAAGTGCAAGAAGGAGATCCTGCTTGGAGACCCTCGGGGGCTGGGTCATAGTTGGCACTGCCCACTTGAGCCGGATCATCCCCGGCAGCACCCTCGGGGGCTGGGCAGTGGCTTATGCTCCTCGCCTGAGCTAAGTCGTCCCCGGCGACATCCACGGGGGCTGGACATGTGTCAACACCATCCTTCACGTCCAGACTCTTCGCAGCGACCACCTCTAAGGTTGACGAGCCTGTAGCCACTTCCGTGAGACCAGGACAATCCATGTCAGCATCCCGACCCTCGAGATCGCGCTCTAAGGTCGATGAGGCACGGGATGACCTCAAGCCGGCATCAGGCATGGCAGTGCAACCCTCCATCGCGTCATCATTCACTGGCTCTGACAACAATTCCTCCGGGATCATATCCTCAAGAGACTGATCAAAATCGGCCAGAGGCAGCTCTTGCAGACCAATGAGGGCAGACAAAGCAGGAGAAGGAACCCCACTACTTCCACCGCTGGCGATGAACTGGCGACTGTTTTTCCGAGTTAAAGGAGCCTCATTCTCTTCTTCTTCATCTTCCATGGTGACAACGCAAGCAGCACACCCATTGGGATCAGTAGCAGTTTGGGTGCACCCATTGGGATCAGCATCAATAAGTCCAGTTGCAGGCACTTCTTTAGTAGCAGGAACTGAGGTACCAGCGTCCTCATCAAAACTGGATACTCGCCGGAGACGTCTTCTTTTCTTCTTTTGCTCATCAGCAGAAGGCTCAGGCTAATTGGTTCGGCTAGGGCGTCTCGGGCGAGTACTGACAGGTTTCTGTACATCCAAAGTTGTATCAACCTCTGGAAGGGGCACCACCGCCAACATACCAGCAGGAGCAGCGTCGGAGGAATCCTCAGCTAGCAGATCAAGCATGTCATTTATGTCTGCATCACTAGGGTTCAGGGGCACCTCAAAATGGACCTGCCGTTCATCATCAGGAATCCCCCCAAGCGAAGCAACCAAAGTACTGACTTCTTCAGCAGAGGGTCGCACTCTAAGGCCCAAATTGCCATCAGTCATAGGCGGATTTGACACAAAAAGGGTGAAGGCTTTGGGAGGAGGCAGGTTCCAGGCTGAGTATGCCACTGGGGCACCAACATTTGACACCTTACCCCTGAGGATCATTTCAAGTCGATTTACCAAGTCTACTGAAGGAATTCTCCTGTTGGTAACCCGAGTTGAGTCGGCTAGCCCTTGATACAAGTAAGCTGGGTGGGATCTATCTTTCAGTGGCTGAATGTTCTTGAAAACGAAGTCAGCAACCACAGCCTCAGCAGTCAGACCTCTTTCCTTCAACAGTCCAACTTCAGCTAGCAACACACCGGCTTCAGCTACCTCCTCGTCTGTGGGAGACTCGGTCCAGCTTGGGGTGCGAACATCTGGTTGTCTTCCCGACCGGGGGGGAAGAGAATTTCCATAATTGTCAACTATAAACCACTCCAGGCGCCATCCTTTAATGCTGTCTTTGAGAGGTATCTCGAGATACTCGGTCTTCCGCCCACGGCGCATCTCCAAACTGGCACCTCCGACCAACTGATGTTGCCCCCCGGCCATCCCAGGGCGGCAGTGATACAGATACTTCCATAAACCAAAATGCGGCAGCACGCCGAGATAAGCTTCGCAAAGATGAACGAAAATGGAGATTTGGAGAATGGAATTAGGGTTCAAGTGAGTCAGGTTGATGTGATAAAAATCAAGGAGGCCACGGAAAAAAGGAGATATGGGAAGGCCGAGGCCGCGAAGAAGGAAAGGAGTGTAAACTACTGACTCGTGGGTATCTTCGGTTGGGACAGTAGTCCCATGGCAAGCCCGCCAAGAACAGAGTTCCCGCGGAGAAAGAACCCCGATGGAGACAAGGCGGAAAAGCTCAGCTTCAGAAATTACAGACATGTGGTTACCTGCGAAAGGTAACTGGCTGTTGGGGTCGATTGCGGGGATCACTGCGGCAGACAAGTTCACGGTTTTTCTCTTGGGCGCCATCTTGTTTCTCACTGGCGAAACAGAGTAGGAGGCGAGTGGCGGAGAAGATTCAGATGCGGAAATGCAAGAACTAGGGCACGGAAAGCAAAGGCGGCTAAAAGCGCAACTCTTATGGGATATTCTCGAGCCAGATACCCTTTCAAAAGTGCCCAGTCATCACCCGGCGGTCATTTCCGAAATCCCAGCATGCCATGTGGATATCCGACAATTATTTCCAAGAAACGCAGAAGCCGACTTTCAACCACTCGGCGTCGCCTCTAAAACGCCGACCACGTGTTCAATCGCTCGGCGTTACCTCTAAAACACCGACGCCGACTGTCAATCACTCGGCGTCGCCTCTAAAACGCCGACCACGTGTTCAATCGCTCGGCGTTACCTCTAAAACGCCGAAGCCGACTTTCCATCGCTCGGCGTTACCTCTAAAACGCCGAAGCCGACTTTCAATCACTCGACGTCCTCTCTAAAAGCGCCGACCCCGTATTCTGTCGCTCGGCATTACTTCTAAAATGCCGAAACCGACCTTCTATCATTCGGCATTGCCTCTAAAACGGTGGTCTTGTGTTCGATTGCTTGTTCAACATTCAGGAAAAACAACGACAAGTCATCGAAAAGGGGGGATCAACGATAGTTCTTCATTAAAGGGAAGTTTACGAGTTTACGAACCAACTCTTCACGAGTTGGTACTTCCATACTACTACATTACATTACTACTACTACTACACTACGCTATACTACTCTACATTACTACTACATTAATCTAACTATACTAAACTATACTAGTATCTAAATAGGACCAGTGGCGCCTAGCCACTGGCCCTGCCCCTGCCGCCGCCGCCGAGCTTGGTGCTGCCCCTGCTGCTGTCGCCGCTGCCCTTGGTGCTGCCCCTGCTGCTGTCGCCGCCGCCCCTGGTGCTGCCCCTGCTGCTGCCGTTGCCGCCGCACCCGCCGCTGCCGCTGCCATCGTCGTCGTCGTCGTCGTCGTCATCGTCGTCGTCGTCGCCATCGTCCTCGCCCTCGCCCTCGCCGCCGCCGTCCGAGTCCTCCCCATCAGAGGAGTACTCGGACTCATCCGAGCCCTCGAGCCCGGAGCGCTCGACGGCCCGGATGTACGTCCAGACCTCCGCGGCTATCCCCTGGGAGTCGTCCGAGTCATCGGACGACGCCGGGGGAGAGACGGGGGCCGGAGACCTCTCGGACTCGGAGGAGAACTCCTCCTCCGAGTACTCCGAGTCGCCAAAGTCCTCCGACGGAGGAGTCGGTTCGCGCTTGCGCTTGTTGCTCTTGCCCATGGCAAAGGTAGACAGGAGAGAAGAGAAGAAAGCAGTAAGGAACAGCGAAGAGGTATGAAAAAACCAGAGGGGCAACAGCGTTATTTATAGAAGAAGAAGGCAACCGCTCACCTCCAACCACGGTCACTGAACAGTCGCAAAGCATTCAATAAGCACTTCAACCCGTCTGAAGACGCGTCAGGCGGCTGACGCCGTTTCACGCAACGCTACACCCATTGGGACTCCAGTCAACAGCGCGGAAGATACGATTACACCCGCCGTCCCATCACATTACTACTCAGAAGCAGCCGGCTAAAACACTCAGCGTACCAAGCCGTCCCTTGCCCACACCCATTGGGGGGGGACGCCCAGGAATTATCAATACATTTTTCAAACTAGTCACATCCGTGCAGAGCAGGCAGTGAATGCCTCAAGACAAAAAGGGGATATCAGCAAGAGTTAGAGGGAAGCCAAATATAGCCAGCAGAGTGCAAAATGTGGTCGACAGACATGACTTGAACACTAGACAGAGAACGTCCATCAAATGTCCAATCAGTCACAAGGCAAATAAATTATACTGCCTAGCAAGATACGGAAGGATTGCAAACTCGGCTGCAAAAGACAAAATACCTGCTGACCTCGGCAGCCAAATATTGATGACATAATGCTGACCTCCAAAGCATAATGCAAACAACTTCACGCCAATTTCTACAAGCAAAAGGAAGACCTTCGAATGGATTATCCTTAAAAAATCCATTTGAAGGTCGGGGGCTACACCCATTGGGTGCACCTTCGGTGCACCCCATGGATTATCATTCCAAATCGAGATAATGCTGACTTCTAAGGCGTGAGGCAAGATTAAAAAGACTAACCCGTGACCAAGATGCAGGAGCGCGAATAGAGATAATTTCTGGGGAAGACCTTCGGGTAGATTGTTTTCTAAAATCTACCCAAAGGTCGGGGGCTACACCCATTGGGTGCACCTCTGGTGCACCCAATGAAGTTCAGAATCCAAGAAATTGAGATGCCGACCTCTAAGGCACTGGAACGAAAGCAAGCCTTGATCAGCGAGCGATCAAAACAGGAGAGGACAGCAGGAAGCCATCTTTCTTCAAATCACCTGCAAGTTGGACCTGGGATCTTCGGGTTGATTACCTCTAAATTAACCCAAAGATCGGGGGCTTGTGGGGGATAGATATCCCCCGGGTCCACTAAAAGAGTAAAGGACCTCACGAAAAGGCCCAAGGGCCCAATAAATCGTAAGGTCATTCTTTCGTGGGCCTGGGGAGAAGCAACCAGCAAAGCAGAATGACGTGAGGCTGGATTGGTGCATGCCCGGACGGCCCACAGCGTCGAACGAGTGATCACAACGGAGATCCGACTTTCCCGCGCTGGAGCCTCCATGCAATGAAGCCAGGCGAGGATAAGTCTGCGAGGATTACGTAAAGATAGTCTTAGGAGGTTCACTATCTTTTAGCTACTTATTGCTATCTTATCCGCATGTACTGCCCCACGGTCGAGTATATAAGGCCTAGGGGGCACCCCATCAGATCGATCGACCATTACTTAGCCATCCACACCAACTCTCTGCACCCTCAATCCAGAGAGATCTCTTGTAACCATATCCACCACACATATTCATCAGGACATAGGGTATTACGCACCTCTAAGCGGCCCGAACCTGTAAAACTCGTCCATTGTCCCTCGTGCGATCAGCACGAACCATTTTGCTACAGTTGTTGACACCGTCCTACTCCTAAAACACCTTGAGGGGCCACCCCGGGTGTGCGGTCGGACCCAAAACACCGACACGTACACCTCACCCCACATATGTTTCCTTGCCATAGATCACATTCTTGGATTTCTGGTGGACACCATTTCTTGGTCAAAAATCTGAATGTGTTAGCCTTCGGTATTATTGAATATGGTCATTCATGGCTATTTTCGACAAAAATGGGGGTTGTGTGGCCATTGATCTTCGACCAGAGGCTCATACACCCCACTACACATATGTTTCCTTGCCATAGATCACATTCTTGGATTTATGGTGGAGACCATTTCTTGGTCAAAAATCCGTAGGTGTTAGCCTTCAGTGTCATTGAAAATGGTCGTCCATGGCTCTTTTCGACAAAAATGGGGGTTGTGTGGCCATTGATCATCGACCAGAGGCTCATACACTTCACCCCACATATGTTTTCTTGACATAGATCACATTCTTGGATTTCTGATGGTGACCATTTCTTGGTCAAAAATCCGTAGGTGTTAGCCTTCGGTATTATTGAAAATGGTCGTTCATGGCTATTTTCGACAAAAATAGGGGTTGTGTGGCCATTGATCATCGACCAGAGGCTCATACACCTCACCCCACATATGTTTTCTTCCCATAGATCACATTCTTGGATTTCTGGTGGAGACCATTTCTTGGTCAAAAATATGTAGGTCTTAGCCTTAGGTATTATTGAAAATGGTCGTTCATGGCTATTTTCATCAAAAATGGGGGTTGTGTGGCCATTTATCATCGACCAGAGGCTCGTACACCTCACCCCACATATGTTTCCTTGCCATAGATCAAATTCTTGGATTTTTGGTGGAGACCATTTCTTGGTCAAAAATTTGTACGTGTTACCCTTCAGTATTATTGAAAATGGTCGTTCATGGCTATTTTCGACAAAATGGGGGTTGTGTGGCCATTGATCCTCGACCAGAGGCTCGTACACCTCACCCCACATATGTTTCCTTGCCATAGATCACATTCTTGGATTTCTGGTGGAGACCATTTCTTGGGCAAAAATCTGAATGTGTTAGCCTTCGGTATTATTGAAAATGGTCATTCATGGCTATTTTCGACAAAAATGGGGGTTGTGTGGCCATTGATCTTCGACCAGAGGCTCATACACCCCACTATACATATGTTTCCTTGCCATAGATCACATTCTTGGATTTATGGTGGAGACCATTTCTTGGTCAAAATCCGTAGGTGTTAGCCTTCAGTGTCATTGAAAATGGTCGTTCATGGCTATTTTTGACAAAAATGGGGGTTGTGTGGCCATTTATCATCGACCAGAGGCTCGTACACCTCACCCCACATATGTTTCCTTGGCATAGATCACATTCTTGGATTTCTGGTGGAGACCATTTATTGGTCAAAAATATGTAGGTCTTAGCCTTCGGTATTATTGAAAATGGTCGTTCATGGCTATTTATGACAAAATGGGGGTTGTGTGGCCATTGATCATCGACCAGAGGCTCGTACACCTCACCCCACATATGTTTCCTTGCCATAGATCACAATCTTGTATTTCTAGTGGAGACCATTTCTTGGGCAAAAATCCGAATGTGTTAGCCTTTGGTATTATTTAAAATGGTCATTCATGGCTATTTTCAACAAAAATGGGGGTTGCGTGGCCATTGATCATCGACCAGAGGCTCATACACCTCACTACACATATGTTTCCTTGCCATTGATCACATTCTTCGATTTATGGTGGAGACCATCTCTTGGTCAAAAATCCGTAGGTGTTAGCCTTCAGTGTCATTGAAAATGGTCGTCCATGGCTATTTCGACAAAAATGGGGGTTGTGTGGCCATTGATCATCGACCAGAGGCTCGTACACTTCACCCCACATATGTTTCCTTGCCATAGATCACATTCTTGGATTTCTGGTGGAGACCATTTATTGGTCAAAAATATGTAGGTCTTAGCCTTCGGTATTATTGAAAATGGTCGTTCATGGCTATTTTCATCAAAAATGGGGGTTGTGTGGCCATTTATCATCGACTAGAGGCTCGTACACCTCACCCCACATATGTTTCCTTACCATAGATCACATTCTTGGATTTTTGGTGGAGACCATTTCTTGGTCAAAAATTCGTACGTGTTACCCTTCAGTATTATTGAAAATGGTCGTTCATGGCTATTTTCGACAAAATGGGGGTTGTGTGGCCATTGATCATCGACCAGAGGCTCGTACACCTCACCCCACATATGTTTCCTTGCCATAGATCACATTCTTGGATTTCTGGTGGAGACCATTTCTTGGGCAAAAATCTGAATGTGTTAGCCTTCGGTATTATTGAAAATGGTCATTCATGGCTATTTTCGACAAAAATGGGGGTTGTGTGGCCATTTATCATCGACCAGAGGCTCATACACCTCACTACACATATATTTCCTTGCTATTGATCACATTCTTTGATTTATGGTGGAGACCATTTCTTGGTCAAAAATCCGTAGGTGTTAGCCTTCATTGTCATTGAAAATGGTCGTCCATGGCTATTTTCGACAAAAATGGGAGTTGTGTGGCCATTGATCATCGACCAGAGGCTCGTACACTTCACCCCACATATGTTTTCTTGCCATAGATCACATTCTTGAATTTCTGGTGGAGACCATTTCTTGGTCAAAAATTCGTTGCTGTTAGCCTTTGGTATTATTGAAAATGGTCGTTCATGGCTATTTTCGACTAAAATGGGGATTGTGTGGTCATTTATCATCGACCAGAGGCTCGTACACCACACCCCACATATGTTTCCTTGCCATAGATTGCATTCTTGGATTTCTAGTGGAGACCATTTCTTGGTCAAAAATCCGTACGTGTTAGCCTTCGGAATTATTGAAAATGGTCATTCATGGCTATTTTCGACAAAAATGGGGATTGTGTGGCCATTGATCACCAACCAGAGGCTCGTAAACCTCACCCCACATATGTTTCCTTGCCATAGATCACATTCTTTGATTTCTGGTGGAGACCATTTCTTGGTGAAAAATTTGAATGTGTTAGCCTTCGGTACTATTGAAAATGGTCGTTCATGGCTATTTTCGACAAAAATGGGGGTTGCGTGGCCATTGATATTCGACCAGAGGCTCATACACCTCACTACACATATGTTTCCTTGCCATTGATCACATTCTTGGATTTATGGTGGAGACCATTTCTTGGTCAAAAATCCGTAGGTGTTAGCCTTCAGTGTCATTGAAAATGGTCGTTCATGGCTATTTCGATAAAAATGGCGGTTGTGTGGCCATTGATCATCGACTAGAGGCTCGTACACCTCACCCCACATATGTTTCCTTGCCATAGATCACATTCTTGTATTTCTGGTGGAGACCATTTCTTGGTCAAAAATCCGTAGGTTAACGGTATTATTGAAAATGGTTGTTCATGGCTATTTTTGACAAAAATGGGGGTTTTGTGGCCATTGATCATCGACCAGAGGCTCATACACCTCACCCCACATATGTTTCTTGCTATAGATCACATTCTTGGATTTCTGGTGGAAACCATTTCTTGGTCAAAAATCTGTAGGTCTTAGCCTTCTGTATTATTGAAAATGGTCGTTCATGGCTATTTTCATCAAAAATGGGGGTTGTGTGGCCATTTATCATCGACCAGAGGCTCGTACACCTCACCCCACATATGTTTCCTTGCCATAGATCACATTCTTGGATTTTTGGTGGAGACCATTTATTGGTCAAAAAATCGTACGTGTTAGCCTTTAGTATTATTGAAAATGGTCGTTCATGTCTGTTTTTGACAAAATGGGGGTTGTGTGGCCATTGATCATCGACCAGAGGCTCGTACACCTCACCCCACATATGTTTCTTTGCCATAGATCACATTCTTGGATTTCTGGTGGAGACCATTGCTTGGGCAAAAATCCGAATGTGTTAGTCTTCGGTATTATTGAAAATGGTCATTCATGGCTATTTTCGACAAAAAATGGGGGTTGTGTGGCCATTGATCTTCGACCAGAGGCTCATACACCCGACTACACATATGTTTCCTTGTCATAGATCACATTGTTGGATTTATGGTGGTGTTAGCCTTCGGTATTATTGAAAATGGTCGTTCATGGCTATTTTCGAAAGAATGGGGGTTGTGTGGCCATTGATCGTCGACCAGAGGCTCGTACACTTCACCCCACATATGTTTTCTTGCCATAGATCACATTCTTGGATTTCTGGTAGAGACCATTTCTTGGTCAAAAATCTGTTGGTGTTAGCCTTCGGTATTATTGAAAATGGTCGTTCATGGCTATTTTCGACTGAAATGGGGGTTGTGTGGCCATTTATCATCGACCAGAGGCTTGTACACCTCACCCCACATATGTTTCCTTGCCATAGATAACATTCTTGGATTTCTGGTGGAGACCTTTTCTTGGTCAAAAATCCATACATGTTAGCCTTCGGTATTATTGAAAATGGTCATTCATGGTATTTTCGACAAAAATGGGGGTTGTGTGGCCATTGATCATCGACCAGAGGATCGTAAACCTCACCCCACATATGTTTCCTTGCCATAGATCACATTCTTTGATTTCTGGTGGAGACCATTTCTTGGTAAAAAATCTGAATGTGTTAGCCTTCGGTACTATTGAAAATGGTCGTTCATGGCTATTTTCGACAAAAATGGGGGTTGTGTGGCCATTGATCATCGACCAGAGGCTCGTAAACCTCACCCCACATATGTTTCCTTGCCATATATCACATTCTTAGATTTCTGGTGGAGACCATTTATTGGTCAAAAATCCGAATGTGTTAGCCTTCGGTACTATTGAAAATGGTCATTTATGGCTATTTTCGACAAAAATGGGGGTTGTGTGGCCATTGATATTCGACCAGAGGCTCATACACCTCACCGCACATATGTTTCCTAGCCATAGATCACATTCTTGGATTTATGGTGGAGACCAATTCTTGGTCAAAAATCTATAGGTGTTAGCCTTCTGTGTCATTGAAAATGGTCGTTCATGGCTATTTTCGACAAAAATGGGGTTGTGTGGGCATTGATCATCGACTAGAGGCTCGTAAACCTCACCCCACATATGTTTCCTTGCCATAGATCATATTCTTGGATTTCTGGTGGAGACCATTTCTTGGTCAAAAATCCGTAGGTGTTAGCCTTCGGTATTATTGAAAATGGTCGTTCATGGCTATTTTCGACAAAAACGGGGGTTGTGTGGCCATTGATAATCGACCAGAGGCTCATACACCTCACCCCACATATGTTTCCTTGCCATATATCACATTCTTGGATTACTGGTGGAGACGATTTCTTGGTGAAAAATCCATAGGTGTTAGCCTTCGGTATTATCGAAAATGGTCGTTCATGGCTATTTTCATCAAAAATGGGGGTTGTGTGGCCATTTATCATCGACCAGAGGCTCGTACACCTCACCCCACATATGTTTCCTTGCCATAGAACACATTCTTGGATTTCTGGTGGAGACCATTTCTTGGTCAAAAATTCGTATGTGTTAGCCTTCGTATTATTGAAAATTGTCATTTATGGCTATTTTCGACAAAAATGGGGGTTGTGTGGCCATTGATCATCGACCAGAGGATCGTAAACCTCACCCCACATATGTTTCCTTGCCATAGATCACATTCTTTGATTTCTGGTGGAGACCATTTCTTGGTCAAAAATCCGAATGTGTTAGCCTTCGGTACTATTGAAAATGGTCGTTCATGGCTATTTTCGACAAAAATGGGGGTTGTGTGGCCCTTGATATTCGACCAGAGGCTCATACACCTCACCCCACATATGTTTCCTTTCCATAGATCACATTCTTGGATTTCAGGTGGAGACCATTTCTTGGTCAAAAATCCGTAGGTGTTAGCCTTCAATGTCATTGAAAATGGTCGTTCATGGCTATTTTTGACAAAAATGGGGGTTGTGTGGCCATTGATCATCGACAGAGGCTCGTACACCTCACCCCACATATGTTTCCTTGTCATAGATCACATTTTATGATTTCTGGTGGAGACCTTTTCTTGGTCAAAAATCCTTAGGTGTTAGCCTTCGGTATTATTGAAAATGGTCGTTCATGGCTATTTTTGACAAAAATGGGGGTTGTGTGGCCATTGATCATCGACCAGAGGCTCATACACCTCACCCCACATATATTTCCTTGCCATAGATCACATTCTTGGATTTCTGGTGGAGGCCATTTCTTGGTCAAAAATCTGTAGGTGTTAGCCTTCGGTATTATTGAAAATAGTCGTTCATGGCTATTTTCATCAAAAATGGGTGTTCTGTGGCCATTTATCATCGACCAGAGGCTCGTACACATCACCCCACATATGTTTCCTTGCCATAGATCACATTCTTGGATTTCTAGTGGAGACCATTTCTTGGTCAAAAATTCGTACGTGTTAGCCTTCAGTATTATTGAAAATGGTTTGTTCATGGCTATTTTCGACAAAATGGGGGTTGTGTGGCCATTAATCATTGACCAGAGGCTCGTACACCTCACCCCACATATGTTTCCTTGCCATAGATCACATTATTGGATTTCTGGTGGAGACCATTTCTTGGGCAAAAATCCGAATGTGTTAGCCTTTGGTATTATTGAAAATGGTCATTCATGGCTATTTTCGACAAAAATGGGGGTTGTGTGGACATTGATCTTCAACCAGAGGCTCATACACCTCACTACACATATGTTTCCTTGCCATGGATCACATTATTGGATTAATGGTGGAGACCATTTCTTGGTCAAAAATCCGTAGGTGTTAGCCTTCAGTGTCATTGAAAATGGTCGTTCAAGGCTATTTTCGACAAAAATGGGGGTTGTGTGGCCATTGATCATCAACCAGATGCTCGTACACTTCACCCCACATATGTTTTCTTGGCATAGATCACATTCTTGGATTTCTGGTGGAGACCATTTCTTGGTCAAAAATCCGTTGGTTTCAGCCTTCGGTATTATTGAAAATGGTCGTTCATTGCTAGTTTTGACTAAAATGGGGGTTGTGTGGCCATTTGTCATCGACCAGAGGCTCGTACACCTCACCCCACATATGTTTCCTTGCCATAGATCACATTCTTGGATTTCTAAGTGGAGACCATTTCTTGGTCAAAAATCCGTACGTGTTAGCCTTCTGTATTATTGAAAATGGTCATTCATGGCAATTTTCGACAAAAATGAGGGTTGTGTGGCCATTGATCATCGACCAGAGGCTCGTAAACCTCACCCACATATGTTTCCTTGCCATATATCACATTCTTTGATTTCTGGTGGAGAACATTTCTTGGTCAAAAATCCGAATGTGTTAGCCTTCGGTACTATTGAAAATGGTCGTGTTCATGGCTATTTTCGACAAAAATGGGGGTTGTGTGGCCGTTGATATTCGACCGGAGGCTCATACACCTCACTACACATATGTTTCCTTCCCATAGATCACATTCTTGGATTTATGGTGGAGACCATTTCTTGGTCAAAATTCCGTAGGTGTTAGCTTTAGTGTCATTGAAAATAGTCGTTCATGGCTATTTTCGACAAAAAATGGGGGTTGTGTGGCCATTGATCATCGACCAGAGGCTCGTACACCTCACCCCACATATGTTTCCTTGCCATAGATCACAATCTTGTATTTCTACTGGAGACCATTTCTTGGGCAAAAATCCGAATGTGTTAGCCTTTGGTATTTTTGAAAATGGTCATTCATGGCTATTTTCGACAAAAATCGGGGTTCCGTGGCCATTGATCATCGACCAGAGGCTCATACACCTCACTACACATATGTTTCCTTGCCATTGATCACATTCTTCGATTTATGGTGGAGACCATTTCTTGGTCAAAAATCCGTAGGTGTTAGCCTTCAGTGTCATTGAAAATGGTCGTCCATGGCTATTTCGACAAAAATGGGGGTTGTGTGGCCATTGATCATCGACCAGAGGCTCGTACACTTCACCCCACATATGTTTCCTTGCCATAGATCACATTCTTGGATTTCTGGTGGAGACCATTTCTTGGTCAAAAATTCGTAGGTATTAGCCTTCGGTATTATTGAAAATGGTCGTTCATGGCTATTTTCGACAAAAGTAAGGGTTGTGTGGCCATTGATCATCGACCAAAGGCTCATACACCTCACCCCACATATGTTTCCTTGCCATAGATCACATTCTTGGATTTCTGGTGGAGACCATTTATTGGTCAAAAATATGTAGGTCTTAGCCTTCGGTATTATTGAAAATGGTCGTTCATGGCTATTTTCATCAAAAATGGGGGTTGTGTGGCCATTTATCATCGACCAGAGGCTCGTACACCTCACCCCACATATGTTTCCTTGCCATAGATCACATTCTTGGATTTTTGGTGGAGACCATTTTTTGGTCAAAAATTCGTACGTGTTACCCTTCAGTATTATTGAAAATGGTCGTTCATGGCTATTTTCGACAAAATGGGGGTTGTGTGGCCATTGATCATCGACCAGAGGCTCGTACACCTCACCCCACATATGTTTCCTTGCCATAGATCACATTCTTGGATTTCTGGTGGAGACCATTTCTTGGGCAAAAATCTGAATGTGTTAGCCTTCGGTATTATTGATGGCTATTTTCGACAAAAATGGGGGTTGTGTGGCCATTTATCATCAACCTGAGGCGCATACACCTCACTACAGATATGTTTCCTTGCTATTGATCACATTCTTTGAGTTATGGTGGAGACCATTTCTTGGTCAAAAATCCGTAGGTGTTAGCCTTCAGTGTCATTGAAAATGGTCGTTCATGGCTATTTTCGACAAAAATGGCGGTTGTGTGGCCATTGATCATCGACTAGAGGATCGTACACCTCACCCCACATATGTTTCCTTGCCATAGATTACATTCTTGTATTTCTGGTGCAGACCATTTCTTGGTCAATAATCCGTAGGTGTTAGCCTTCGGTATTATTGAAAATGGTCGTTCATGGCTATTTTCGACAAAAATGGGGGTTGTGTGGCCATTGATCATCGACCAGAGGCTCATACACCTCACCCCACATATGTTCTTGCCATAGATCACATTCTTGGATTTCTGGTGGAGACCATTTCTTGGTAAAAAATCTGTAGGTCTTAGCCTTCGGTATTATTGAAAATGGTCGTTCATGGCTATTTTCATCAAAAATGGGGGTTGTGTGGCCATTTATCAACGACTAGAGGCTCGTACACCTCACCCCACATATGTTTCCTTGCCATAGATCACATTCTTGGATTTTTGGTGGAGACCATTTATTGGTCAAAAATTCGTACGTGTTAGCCTTTAGTATTATTGAAAATGGTCGTTCATGGCTATTTTCGACAAAATGGGGGTTGTGTGGCCATTGATCATCGACTAGAGGCTCATACACCTCACCCCACATATGTTTATTTGCCATAGAGCACATTCTTGGATTTCTGGTGGAGACCATTTCTTGGGCAAAAATCCGAATGTGTTAGCCTTCGGTATTATTGAAAATGGTCATTCATGGCTATTTTCGACAAAAATGGGGGTTGTGTGGCCATTGATCTTCGACCAGAGGCTCATACACCCGACTACACATATGTTTCCTTGTCATAGATCACATTCTTGGATTTATGGTGGTGTCCATTTCTTGGTCAAAAATCCATAGGTGTTAGCCTTCAGTGTCATTGAAAATGGTCGTTCATGGCTATTTTCGACAAAAATGGGGGTTGTGTGGCCATTGATCATCGACCAGAGGCTCATACACTTCACCCCACATATGTTTTCTTGCCATAGATCACATTCTTGGATTTCTGGTAGAGACCTTTTCTTGGTCAAAAATCCATAGGTGTTAGCCTTCGATATTATTGAAAATGGTCATTCATGGTATTTTCGACAAAAATGGGGGTTGTGTGGCCATTGATCATCGACCAGAGGATCGTAAACCTCACCCCACATATGTTTCCTTGCCATAGATCACATTCTTTGATTTCTGGTGGAGACCATTTCTTGGTAAAAAATCTGAAGCCTTCGGTACTATTGAAAATGGTCGTTCATGGCTATTTTCGACAAAAATGGGGGTTGTGTGGCCATTGATCATCGACCAGAGGCTAGTAAACCTCACCCCACATATGTTTCCTTGCCATATATCACATTCTTAGATTTCTGGTGGAGACCATTTATTGGTCAAAAATCCGAATGTGTTAGCCTTCGGTACTATTGAAAATGGTCATTTATGGCTATTTTCGACAAAAATGGGGGTTGTGTGGCCATTGATATTCGACCAGAGGCTCATACACCTCACCCCACATATGTTTCCTAGCCATAGATCACATTCTTGGATTTATGGTGGAGACTATTTCTTGGGCAAAAATCCATAGGTGTTAGCCTTCTGTGTCATTGAAAATGGTCGTTCATGGCTATTTTCGACAAAAGTGGGGGTTGTGTGGCCATTGATATTCGACCAGAGGCTCATACACCTCACCCCACATATGTTTCCTTGCCACAGATCATATTCTTGGATTTCTGGTGGAGACCATTTCTTGGTCAAAAATCCGTAGGTGTTAGCCTTCGGTATTATTGAAAACGGTCGTTCATGGCTATTTTCGACAAAAACGGGGGTTGTGTGGCCATTGATAATCGACCAGAGGCTCATACACCTCACCCCACATATGTTTCCTTGCCATAGATCACATTCTAGGATTACTGGTGGAGACCATTTCTTGGTGAAAAATCCGTAGGTGTTAGCCTTCGGTATTATTGAAAATGGTCGTTCATGGCTATTTTCATCAAAAATGGGTGTTGTGTGACCATTTATCATCGACCAGAGGCTCGTACACCTCACCCCACATATGTTTCCTTGCCATAGAACACATTCTTGGATTTCTGGTGGAGACCATTTCTTGGTCAAAAATTCGTATGTGTTAGCCTTCGGTATTATTGAAAATTGTCATTCATGGCTATTTTCGACAAAAATGGGGGTTGTGTGGCCATTGATCATCGACCAGAGGATCGTAAACCTCACCCCACATATGTTTCCTTGCCATAGATCATATTCTTTGATTTCAGGTGGAGACCATTTCTTGGTCAAAAATCCGAATGTGTTAGCCTTCGGTACTATTGAAAATGGTCGTTCATGACTATTTTCGACAAAAATGGGGGTTGTGTGGCCATTGATATTCGACCAGAGGCTCATACACCTCACCCCACATATGTTTCCTTTCCATAGATCACATTCTTGGATTTCAAGTGGAGACCATTTGTTGGTCAAAAATCCGTAGGTGTTAGCCTTCAGTGTCATTGAAAATGGTCGTTCATGGCTATTTTTGACAAAAATGGGGGTTGTGTGGCTATTGATCATCGACCAGAGGCTCGTACACCTCACCCCACATATGTTTCCTTGTCATAGATCACATTTTATGATTTCTGGTGGAGACCTTTTCTTGGTCAAAAATCCGTAGGTGTTAGCCTTCGGTATTATTGAAAATGGTCGTTCATGGCTATTTTTGAAAAAAATGGGGGTTGTATGGCCATTGATCATCGGCCAGAGGCTCATACACCTCACCCCACATATGTTTCCTTGCCATAGATCACATTTTTGGATTTATGGTTGTTGGAGACTTGTTCTCAAATGCTATGTATCAAGAACAAGGCAACATAAAATGTTAAATATCAAAGCCCTTCGTCCTTCGGATCATTATTTCCCTTCGGATATAATGAATTTAGGACGAAGGTCATGAAGGACATACCTTCACGATCATGATAGAAGATGGAGAACATTCATACAAAGTACAGAAAGTAACATAATTTTTGCAAACATTATTATTAATCTATTTCCATTTATATTACTTGTGTAAACAATAGTAAATTACAAATGTACCTTCGGCTTGAAGGAATGAGAATACAAGCGTGACGCAAAAGTGAATGCCAAGTCAGCGTGAACAGTACGAGAATACTGTTCACCTATTTATAGGCACGGGTCGCAGCCTATGCAAAATTACATTAATGCCCTTTACATTTGTCAATAACTCTATAGTAATTCTTCGAGGTCTAATTTGGCTTTTCATCTTTAAGTCGGTTTCCCTTTCCCGCCGTTATGCCGAAGCTCTTCTGCACATAGCTTCGTGATCGTCTTATCCTTCGTCGTGATCGCCGTCCCAGTCAAGCTTCGTCTTAACCATGCTCTTGTATACTCGCAATCTGACTTCGAAGGTACCTGTTCACATATTTCTCTTGGAAAACATAGTCAAATTACGTTTTTGAGGACCTTCGGAAGCCGAAGGCCCCCAACAGTAGCCCCTCGCAATATTAATTTGCTGTAAAGATAAGTTTATATTGCGATATGGACGAAGGCTATGGGCCGAAGGTCCGAAAAAACACCTTCCTTTTGCTAGAATAGCAACAGTCATTGACAAGCGGGACCCTCCAGTTTTCGACATACTGGGTGTATAAATAAGGGCTCACCACAAGTTATTTGGCACGCTCTCTTGCCATCTGTTTCACCTGCTCAAATAGCTTTCTGCCCACAAATATTTGACAGCCTCCCTAGTTTTAAGCTTCGGAGCCGAGAGGCAGGATTTCCGAAGGGATGTCTCAGGAAAAGAAAGTTGCTGCCGGAGTGAAGCTGAGCCTTTCTGAGGAGAAAAATCTGGGCTTCATTGAATCAATAGCAAAAACAAACACAGAGAAAATTACTAGGGAGATTTTGGAAGGCTTATCTGAAGATACTGGTGAAAGTGATAGTTATGATGCAGACAGCGGGGGTGAGGATTCCGAAGATCGACCATGGCGACCAAGCCATTCAGTCTTCGGAAAATCAACAATTGGGCAAAGTCACCTTGCAAACATGAGGGGAAGATATTTTCGAGATATGTCCATCGTGAGGGCAGATGACGGAGAGAGGACTGTGCCGACTCCCGAAGATAATGAAGTCATGATCTTCCGAAGCTTTTTTAAAGCTGGGCTACGATTCCCTATAAGCAAGTTTGTGGTAGAAGTTCTGAAAATATATCAGGTTTACCTTCATCAACTTACCCCTGAAGCAATAATAAGAATGGGAGTCTTCGTCTGGGCCGTGAAGAGCCAGGGCATAGAGCCAAGTGCAAAAAGCTTTTGCAATATACATGAGTTATTATATGAGACGAAGCCCTGGGGTAAAGAGCAATATCATAACAAATTTGGTTGTTACAGCTTCGGTGCTCGCTATGGATCAAGCTGTCCCGTGCCAACCTTTCGGAAGAGATGGCCCGGGGAATGGATGAAGGAATGGTTCTATGTAAAAAATGATTTGAAGGTTCGAGAAGATATTAAGGATATCATCATTTGCCCTATCTGGCAGCGCTTCGGACTCCGGAAACCGAAGGTAGAAATGGATGAAGTAGCCGAAGAATGCCAACGGGCCTTCGGCGTAGTCTGCTCTTTTATTGGGACAAGGGATTTAATACAAGAACACATTGCCTTCAGAGTGTGGCCACTTGCAGATAACTGGGAAATGCCGAAAGAAACTGTTAAAGAAACTGACGAAGGTGGGCTAGTCAGGCTGAAGTATGCATTCAAGTACAGAGACATGTTCGTTGAACCAGAGATGATTGGTTAAAGAGCATTGAGACTGTAAGTGATGAATTGCTTGGGGTATATTCGAAGGCCGAAGACACTGCATTGTCAGCGGCCTTCGGAGGCCGAAAAAAGAAAAGACTCAACCGAGTATTTGATGCAATTGGTTTTGTCTACCCCGACTACCACTATCTAGCGCGGGGGCAAAAAAGAAAAGGCACAACTTCTGCGAAAGAAACTGCTTCAGCCGCTCCTAGCGAGCTAGCGCCGAAGAGAAAAAGGGTAAAGGTTGTCACACACCGGCCACGCTATATTGAACCAGCCACGGTGCCTGAGTTCGCCGGTGAGACCTCTTCGGCCACCGAAGCTAAAGAACCAACCCTACTGTCAGAAATCAAAGAGTTGGCCAAAGTGCCAGTAACAGAAAAGATGGAAGAACCAAAGACTGAAGAAGCAAAAACATCAGCTGAGGGAGTAAAAATATCAGAAATTTTAAGTCCTTCAGGAGAAATTGAAGTAGCAAAAATTAAAAAGGGGCCAACAGTGACCCCGAAAAGAAAAAGAATGGTTAATGTGTTAGATGTTTTGGAGACAATTAAATCTTCAAGCATAACTCCAAAGAAGACTGCTGAAACTTCTGAAGCGTCTGCTGAAGCATCTGTTGCTGAAGCTTCGAAGCAACAGACTGGAACTGAAGCCGGGCCTTCAGAGCCAACCAAGGTAAAACCTTTGGAAATAGAAGAAACAAAAATTGCAAAGGCAACCGAAAAAATGAAAATGTCAGAGCCAATTTTGGTTGAAGAAATTGATACTGCTGCCCCCGAAGCACCTTCCAAAATATACGATTATATTGTGCGACACGCTTCGGGGAAAAAATTATCCGAAGAAGAAGTTTTTGAAGCTAATCACTATGCCAAAGAATTGAAATATCCGAAAGGGGCACTAGTGTTCAATGGGACAAACGAAGATGACTTCCTATACTGCCTCCCAGACTACAAAGAATTATCCGTCTGTCGGGAGATGGCTAGAAGTATGGGGTTTCCGAAGCTTGAAGCTGGACTCTGTGCTATGACGAAGGACGATCTTGCAGATAGTCTTGCATATAATAGCCTGAAGGTATGAGAACTGCGTGTTTGGAAATTTTATAATTTGCAAACCATTCTTTTATTCTTATACCAACTCTTTTACATATAGGGTTTAATACTAAGCAACGCGTTGAGAGCGCAAAAGAATGCCGAAGACGAGAGCTATGATATTGCTTTCAACAACCTACGATCAGAGGTTATTAGCTGAGAAACGAAGCTCTGGAAAAGGATAAAATTCTGCTTACATTGGTGGACAAGATAAAAGAGGACGAAGCTGCCTCAAAGGCCCAGGCTGAAGCCCAAAAACGCGAAATTAAAGATCTTCAGAAACAGCTAGCTAGAGCTAAAGAAGAACGTATACTTGAAGAGACAAAACGAGAGCTTAGTGATCAATGGGCCAATCATTTAGAAATAAATGTTAAAGAGCTTTGTGCATCCCAGAGAAGATGCTATGTTAAATCCATAGAGTGTGTTAAGAAGATAAAATCCAGCTTCGCCAGTGGGCGCCAATGTTGGAGACTTGTTCTCAAATGCTATGAATCAAGAACAAGGCAACATAAAATGTTAAATATCAAAGCCCTTCGTCCTTCGGATCATTATTTCCCTTCGGATATAATGAATTTAGGACGAAGGTCATGAAGGACATACCTTCACGATCATGATAGAAGATGGAGAACATTCATACAAAGTACAGAAAGTAACATAATTTTTGCAAACATTATTATTAATCTATTTCCATTTATATTACTTGTGTAAACAATAGTAAATTACAAATGTACCTTCGGCTTGAAGGAATGAGAATACAAGCGTGACGCAAAAGTGAATGCCAAGTCAGCGTGAACAGTACGGGAATACTATTCACCTATTTATAGGCACGGGTCGCAGCCTATGCAAAATTACATTAATGCCCTTTACATTTGTCAATAACTCTATAGTAGTTCTTCGAGGTCTAATTTGGCTTTTCATCTTTAAGTCGGTTTCCCTTTCCCACCGTTATGCCGAAGCTCTTCTGCACATAGCTTCGTGATCGTCTTATCCTTCGTCGTGATCGCCGTCCCAGTCAAGCTTCGTCTTAACCATGCTCTTGTATACTCGCAATCTGACTTCGAAGGTACCTGTTCACATATTTCTCTTGGAAAACATAGTCAAATTACGTTTTTGAGGACCTTCGGAAGCCGCAGGCCCCCAACACTGGTGGAGGCCATTTCTTGGTCAAAAATCCGTTGGTGTTAGCCTTCGGTATTATTGAAAATAGCCGTTCGTGGCTATTTTCATCAAAAATGGGTGTTGTGTGGCCATTTATCATCGACTAGAGGCTCGTACACCTCACCCCACATATGTTTCCTTGCCATAGATCACACTCTTGGATTTCTAGTGGAGACCATTTCTTGGTCAAAATTTCGTACGTGTTAGCCTTCAGTATTATTGAAAATGGTTTGTTCATGGCAATTTTCGACAAAATGGGGGTTGTGTGGCCATTAATCATTGACCAGAGGCTCGTACACCTCACCCCACATATGTTTCCTTGCCATAGATCACATTATTGGATTTCTGGTGGAGACCATTTCTTGGGCAAAAATCCGAATGTGTTAGCCTTCGGTATTATTGAAAATGGTCATTCATGGCTATTTTCGACAAAAATGGGGGTTGTGTGGACATTGATCTTCAACCAAAGGCTCATACACCTCACTACACATATGTTTCCTTGCCATAGATCACATTATTGGATTTATGGTGGAGACCATTTCTTGGTCAAAAATCCGTAGGTGTTAGCCTTCAGTGTCATTGAAAAGGGTCGTTCATGGCTATTTTCGACAAAAATGGGGGTTGTGTGGCCATAGATCATCAACCAGAGGCTCGTACACTTCACCCCACATATGTTTTCTTGGCATAGATCACATTCTTGGATTTCTGGTGGAGACCATTTCTTGGTCAAAAATCCGTTGGTGTTAGCCTTCGGTATTATTGAAAATGGTCGTTCATTGCTAGTTTTGACTAAAATGGGGGTTGTGTGGCCATTTGTCATCGACCAGAGGCTCGTACACCTCACCCCACATATGTTTCCTTGCCATAGATCACATTCTTGGATTTCTAAGTGGAGACCATTTCTTGGTCAAAAATATGTACGTGTTAGCCTTCGGTATTATTGAAAATGGTCATTCATGGCAATTTTCGACAAAAATGAGGGTTGTGTGGCCATTGATCATCGACCAGAGGCTCGTAAACCTCACCCCACAAATGTTTCCTTGCCATATATCACATTCTTTGATTTCTGGTGGAGAACATTTCTTGGTCAAAAATCCGAATGTGTTAGCCTTCGGTACTATTGAAAATGGTCGTTCATGGCTATTTTCGACAAAAATGGGGGTTGTGTGGCCGTTGATATTCGATCGGAGGCTCATACACCTCACTACACATATGTTTCCTTCCCATAGGTCACATTCTTGGATTTATGGTGGAGACCATTTCTTGGTCAAAATTCCGTAGGTGTTAGCCTTTAGTGTCATTGAAAATAGTCGTTCATGGCTATTTTCGACAAAAATGGGGGTTGTGTGGCCATTGATCATCGACCAGAGGCTCGTACACCTCACCCCACATATGTTTCTTTGCCATAGATCACATTCTTGGATTTCTGGTGGAGACCATTTATTGGTCAAAAATATGTAGGTCTTAGCCTTCGGTATTATTGAAAATGGCCGTTCATGGCTATTTTCATCAAAAATGGGGGTTGTGTGGCCATTTATCATCGACCAGAGGCTCGTACACCTCACCCCACATATGTTTCCTTGCCATAGATCACATTCTTGGATTTTTGGTGCAGACCATTTCTTGGTCAAAAATTCGTACGTGTTACCCTTCAGTACTATTGAAAATGGTCGTTCATGGCTATTTTCGACAAAATGGGGGTTGTGTGGGCATTGATCATCGACCAGAGGCTCGTACACCTCACCCCACATATGTTTCCTTGCCATAGATCACATTCTTGGATTTCTGTTGGAGACCATTTCTTGGTCAATAATCCGTACGTGTTAGCCTTCGGTATTATTGAAAATGGTCATTCGTGGCTATTTTCGACAAAAAATGGGGGTTGTATGGCCATTGATCATCGACCAAAGGCTCATACACCTCACCCCACATATGTTTTCTTGCCATAGATCACATTCTTGGATTTCTGGTGGAGACCATTTCTTGGTCAAAAATCCGTAGGTGTTAGCCTTCGGTATTATTGAAAATGGTCGTTCATGGCTATTTTCGACAAAAATAGGGGTTGTGTGGCCATTGATCATCGACCTGAGGCTCATACACCTCACCCCACATATGTTTTCTTGCCATAGATCACATTCTTGGATTTCTGGTGGAGACCATTTCTTGGTCAAAAATCCGTAGGTGTTAGCCTTCGGTATTATTGAAAATGGTCGTTCATGGCTATTTTCGACAAAAATAGGGGTTGTGTGGCCATTGATCATCGACCAAAGGCTCATACACCTCACCCCACATATGTTTCCTTCCCATAGATCACATTCTTGGATTTCTGGTGGAGACCATTTCTTGGTCAAAAATATGTAGGTCTTAGCCTTCGGTATTATTGAAAATGGTCGTTAATGGCTATTTTCATCAAAAATGGGGGTTGCGTGGCCATTTATCATCGACCAGAGGCTCGTACACCTCACCCCACATATGTTTCCTTGCCATAGATAAAATTCTTGGATTTTTGGTTGTGACCATTTCTTGGTTAAAAATTTGTACGTGTTACCCTTCAGTATTATTGAAAATGGTCGTTCATGGCTATTTTCGACAAACGACCAGAGGCTCGTACACCTCACCCCACATATGTTTCCTTGCCATAGATCACATTCTTGGATTTCTGGTGGAGACCATTTCTTGGTCAAAAATCTGAATGTGTTAGCCTTCGGTATTATTGAAAATGGTCATTCATGGCTATTTTCGACAAAAAATGGGGGTTGTGTGGCCATTGATCTTCGACCAGAGGCTCATACACCGCACTACACATATGTTTTCTTGCCATAGTTCACATTCTTGGATTTATGGTGCAGACCATTTCTTGGTCAAAAATCCGTAGGTGTTAGCCTTCAGTGTCATTGAAAATGGTCGTTCATGGCTATTTTCGACAAAAATGGGGGTTGTGTGGCCATTTATCATCGACCAGAGGCTCGTACACCTCACCCCACATATGTTTCCTTGCCATAGATCACATTCTTGGATTTCTGGTGGAGACCATTTCTTGGTCAAAAATTCGTAGGTGTTAGCCTTCGGTTTTATTGAAAATGGTCGTTCATGGCTATTTTCATCAAAAATGGGGGTTGTGTGGCCATTTATCATCGACCAGAGGCTTGTACACCTCACCCCACATATGTTTCCTTGCCATAGATCACATTCTTGGATTTCTGGTGGAGTCCATTTCTTGGCAAAAAATCCGTACGTGTTAGCCTTCGGTATTATTGAAAATGGTCGTTCATGGCTATTTATGACAAAATGGGGGTTGTGTGGCCATTGATCATCGACCAGAGGCTCGTACACGTCACCATACATATGTTTCCTTGCCATAGATCACAATCTTGTATTTCTAGTGGAGACCATTTCTTGGGCAAAAATCCGAATGTGTTAGCCTTTGGTATTATTGAAAATGGTCATTCATGGCTATTTTCGACAAAAATGGGGGTTGCGTGGCCATTGATCATCGACTAGAGGCTCATACACCTCACTACACATATGTTTCCTTGCCATTGATCACATTCTTCGATTTATGGTGGAGACCATTTCTTGGTCAAAAATCCATAGGTGTTAGCCTTCAGTGTTATTGAAAATGGTCGTCCATGGCTATTTCGACTAAAATGGGGGTTGTGTGGCCATTGATCATCGACTAGAGGCTCGTACACTTCACCCCACATATGTTTCCTTGCCATAGATCACATTCTTGGATTTCTGGTGGAGACCATTTCTTGGTCAAAAATCCGTAGGTGTTAGCCTTCGGTATTATTGAAAATGGTCGTTCATGGCTATTTTCGACAAAAATAGGGGTTGTGTGGCCATTGATCATCGACCAAAGGCTCATACACCTCACCCCACATATGTTTCCTTGCCATAGATCACATTCTTGGATTTCTGGTGGAGACCATTTATTGGTCAACAATATGTAGGTCTTAGCCTTCGGTATTATTGAAAATGGTCGTCCATGGCTATTTTCGACAAAAATGGGGGTTGTGTGGCCATTGATCATCGACCAGAGGCTCGTACACTTCACCCCACATATGTTTTCTGTCCATAGATCACATTCTTGAATTTCTGGTGGAGACCATTTCTTGGTCAAAAATCCGTTGGTATTAGCCTTCGGTATTATTGAAAATGGTCGTTCATGGCTATTTTCGACTAAAATGGGGGTTGTGTGGCCATTTATCATCGACCAGAGGCTCATACACCTCACTACACATATGTTTCCTTGCTATTGATCACATTCTTTGATTTATGGTGTAGACCATTTCTTGGTAAAAAATCCGTAGGTGTTAGCCTTCAGTGTCATTGAAAATGGTCGTCCATGGCTATTTTCGACAAAAATGGGGGTTGTGTGGCCATTGATCATCGACCAGAGGATCATACACTTCACCCCACATATGTTTTCTTGCCATAGATCACATTCTTGAATTTCTGGTGGAGACCATTTCTTGGTCAAAAATCCGTTGGTGTTAGCCTTTGGTATTATTGAAAATGGTCGTTCATGGCTATTTTCGACTAAAATGGGGATTGTGTGGCCATTTATCATCAACCAGAGGCTCGTACACCTTACCCCACATATGTTTCCTTGCCATAGATTGCATTCTTGGATTTCTGGTGGAGACCATTTCTTGGTCAAAAATCCGTACGTGTTAGCCTTCGGTATTATTGAAAATGGTCATTCATGGCTATTTTCGACAAAAATGGGGTTTGTGTGGCCATTGATCACCAACCAGAGGCTCGTAAACCTCACCCCACATATGTTTCCTTGCCATAGATCACATTCTTTGATTTCTGGTGGAGACCATTTCTTGGTCAAAAATCTGAATGTGTTAGCCTTCGGTACTATTGAAAATGGTCGTTCATGGCTATTTTCGACAAAAATGGGGGTTGTGTGGCCATTGATATTCGACCAGAGGCTCATACACCTCACTACACATATGTTTCCTTGCCATTGATCACATTCTTTGATTTATGGTGGAGACCATTTCTTGGTCAAAAATCCGTAGGTGTTAGCCTTCAGTGTCATTGAAAATGGTCGTTCATGGCTATTTTCGACAAAAATGGCGGTTGTGTGGCCATTGATCATCGACTAGAGGCTCGTACACCTCACCCCACATATGTTTCCTTGCCATAGATCACATTCTTGTATTTCTGGTGGGGACCATTTCTTGGTCAAAAATCCGTAGGTGTTAGCCTTCAGTGTCATTGAAAATGGTCGTTCATGGCTATTTTCGACAAAAATAGGGGTTGTGTGGCCATCGATCATCGACCAAAGGCTCATACACCTCACCCCACATATGTTTCCTTGCCATAGATCACATTCTTGGATTTCTGGTGGAGACCATTTATTGGTCAAAAATATGTAGGTCTTAGCCTTCGGTATTATTGAAAATGGTCGTTCATGGCTATTTTCATCAAAAAATGGGGGTTGTGTGGCCATTTATCATCGACCAGAGGCTCGTACACCTCACCCCACATATGTTTCCTTGCCATAGATCACATTCTTGGATTTTTGGTGGAGACCATTTCTTGGTCAAAAATTCGTACGTGTTACCCTTCAGTATTATTGAAAATGGTCGTTCATGGCTATTTTCGACAAAATGGGGGTTGTGTGGCCATTGATCATCGAGCAGAGGCTCGTACACCTCACCCAACATATGTTTCCTTGCCATAGATCACATTCTTGGATTTCTGGTGGAGACCATTTCTTGGGCAAAAATCTGAATGTGTTAGCCTTCGGTATTATTGAAAATGGTCATTCATGGCTATTTTCGACAAAAATGGGGGTTGTGTGGCCATTTATCATCGACAAGAGGCTCATACACCTCACTACACATATGTTTCCTTGCTATTGATCACATTCTTTGATTTATGGTGGAGACCATTTCTTGGTCAAAAATCGTAGGTGTTAGCTTTCAGTGTCATTGAAAATGGTCGTCCATGGCTATTTTCGACAAAAATGGGGGTTGTGTAGCCATTGATCATCGACCAGAGGCTCGTACACTTCACCCCACATTTGTTTTCTTGCCATAGATCACATTCTTGAATATCTGGTGGAGACCATTTCTTGGTCAAAAATCCGTTGGTGTTAGCCGTTGGTATTATTGAAAATAGTCGTTCATGGCTATTTTCGACTAAAATGGGGATTGTGTGGCCATTTATCATCGACCAGAGGCTCGTACACCTCACCCCACATATGTTTCCTTGCCATAGATTGCATTCTTGGATTTCTGGTGGAGACCATTTCTTGGTCAAAAATCCGTACGTGTTAGCCTTCGGTATTATTGAAAATGGTCATTCATGACTATTTTCGACAAAAATGGGGTTTGTGTGGCCATTGATCACCAACTAGAGGCTCGTAAACCTCACCCCACATATGTTTCCTTGCCATAGATCACATTCTTTGATTTCTAGTGGAGACCATTTCTTGGTCAAAAATCTGAATGTGTTAGCCTTCGGTACTATTGAAAATGGTCGTTCATGGTTATTTTCGACAAAAATGGGGGTTGTGTGGCCATTGATATTCGACCAGAGGCTCATACACCTCACTACACATATGTTTCCTTGCCATTGATCACATTCTTGGATTTATGGTGGAGACCATTTCATGGTCAAAAATCCGTAGGTGTTAGCCTTCAGTGTCATTGAAAATGGTCGTTCATGGCTATTTTCGACAAAAAATGGCGGTTGTGTGGCCATTGATCATCGTCTAGAGGCTTGTACACCTCACCCCACATATGTTTCCTTGCCATAGATCACATTCTTGTATTTCTGGTGGAGACCATTTCTTGGTCAAAAATCCGTAGGTGTTAGCCTTCGGTATTATTGAAAATGGTCGTTCATGGCTATTTTCGACAAAAATAGGGGTTGTGTGGCCATTGATCATCGACCAAAGGCTCATACACCTCACCCCACATATGTTTCCTTGCCATAGATCACATTCTTGGATTTCTGGTGGAGACCATTTATTGGTCAAAAATATGTAGGTCTTAGCCTTCGGTATTATTGAAAATGGTCGTTCATGGCTATTTTCATCAAAAATGGGGGTGTGTGGCCATTTATCATCGACCAGAGGCTCGTACACCTCACCCCACATATGTTTCCTTGCCATAGATCACATTCTTGGATTTTTGGTGGAGACCATTTCTTGGTCAAAAATTCGTACGTGTTACCCTTCAGTATTATTGAAAATGGTCGTTCATGGCTATTTTCGACAAAATGGGGGTTGTGTGGCCATTGATCATCGACCAGAGGCTCGTACACCTCACCCCACATATGTTTCCTTGACATAGATCACATTCTTGGATTTCTAGTGGAGACCATTTCTTGGGCAAAAATCTGAATGTGTTAGCCTTCGGTATTATTGAAAATGGTCATTCATGGCTATTTTCGACAAAAATGGGGGTTGTGTGGCCATTTATCATCGACCAGAGGCTCATACACCTCACTACACATATGTTTCCTTGCTATTGATCACATTCTTTGATTTATGGTGGAGACCATTTCTTGGTCAAAAATCGTAGGTGTTAGCCTTCAGTGTCATTGAAAATGGTCGTCCATGGCTATTTTCGACAAAAATGGGGGTTGTGTGGCCATTGATCATCGACCAGAGGCTCGTACACTTCACCCCACATATGTTTTCTTGCCATAGATCACATTCTTGAATTTCTGGTGGAGACCATTTCTTGGTCAAAAATCCGTTGGTGTTAGCCTTTGGTATTATTGAAAAAGGTCGTTCATGGCTATTTTCGACTAACATGGGGATTTTGTGGCCATTTATCATCGACCAGAGGCTCATACACCTCACCCCACATATGTTTCCTTGTCATAGATTGCATCCTTGGATTTCTGGTGGAGACCATTTCTTGGTCAAAAATCCGTACGTGTTAGCCTTCGGTATTATTGAAAATGGTCATTCATGGTTATTTTCGACAAAAATGGGGATCGTGTGGCCATAGATCACCAACCAGAGGCTCGTAAACCTCATCCCACATATGTTTCCTTGCCATAGATCACATTCTTTGATTTCTGGTGGAGACCATTTCTTGGTCAAAAATCTGAATGTGTTAGCCTTCGGTACTATTGAAAATGGTCGTTCATGGCTATTTTCGACAAAAATGGGGGTTGTGTGGCCATTGATATTCGACCAGAGGCTCATACACCTCACTACACATATGTTTCCTTGCCATTGATCACATTCTTGAATTTATGGTGGAGACCATTTCTTGGTCAAAAATTCGTAGGTGTTAGCCTTCAGTGTCATTGAAAATTGTCGTTCATGGCTATTTTCGACAAAAATGGCGGTTGTGTGGCCATTGATCATCGACCAGAGGCTCGTACACCTCACCCCACATATGTTTCCTTGCCATAGATTGCATTCTTGGATTTCTGGTGGAGACCATTTCTTTGTCAAAAATCCGTACGTGTTAGCCTTCGGTATTATTGAAAATGCTCATTCATGGCTATTTTCGACAAAAATGGGGATTGTGTGGCCATTGATCACCAACCAGAGGCTCGTAAACCTCACCCCACATATGTTTCCTTGCCATAGATCACATTCTTTGATTTCTGGTGGAGACCATTTCTTGGTCAAAAATCTGAATGTGTTAGCCTTCGGTACTATTGAAAATGGTCGTTCATGGCTATTTTCGAAAAAAATGGGGGTTGTGTGGCCATTGATATTCGACCAGAGGCTCATACACCTCACTACACATATGTTTCCTTACCATTGATCACGTTCTTGGATTTATGGTGGAGACCATTTCTTGGTCAGAAATCCGTAGGTGTTAGCCTTCAGTGTCATTGAAAATGGTCGTTCATGGCTATTTTCGACAAAAATGGCGGTTGTGTGGCCATTGATCATCGACTAGAGGCTCGTACACCTCACCCCACATATGTTTCCTTGCCATAGATCACATTCTTGTATTTCTGGTGGAGACCATGTCTTGGTCAAAAACCCGTAGGTGTTAGCCTTCGGTATTATTGAAAATGGTCGTTCATGGCTATTTTCGACAAAAAATGGGGTTGTGTGGCCATTGATCATCGACCAAAGGCTCATACACCTCACCCCACATATGTTTCCTTGCCATAGATCACATTCTTGGATTTCTGGTGGAGACCATTTATTGGTCAAAAATATGTAGGTCTTAGCCTTCGGTATTATTGAAAATGGTCGTTCATGGCTATTTTCATCAAAAATGGGGGTTGTGTGGCCATTTATCATCGACCAGAGGCTTGTACACCTCACCCCACATATGTTTCCTTGCCATAGATCACATTCTTGGATTTTTGGTGGAGACCATTTCTTGGTCAAAAATTCGTACGTGTTACCCTTCAGTATTATTGAAAATGGTCCTTCATGGCTATTTTCGACAAAATGGGGGTTGTGTGGCCATTGATCATCGACCAGAGGCTCGTACACCTCACCCCACATATGTTTCTTTGCCATAGATCACATTCTTGGATTTCTGGTGGAGACCATTTCTTGGGCAAAAATCCGAATGTGTTAGCCTTCGGTATTATTGAAAATGGTCATTCATGGCTATTTTCGACAAAAATGGGGGTTGTGTGGCCATTGATCTTCGACCAGAGGCTCATACACCCGACTACACATATGTTTCCTTGTCATAGATCACATTTTTGGATTTATGGTGGTGTCCATTTCTTGGTCAAAAATCCGTAGGTGTTAGCCTTCAGTGTCATTGAAAATGGTCGTTCATGGCTATTTTCGACAAAAATGGGGGTTGTGTGGCCATTGATCATCGACCAGAGGCTCGTACACTTCACCCCACATATGTTTTCTTGCCATAGATCACATTCTTGGATTTCTGGTGGAGACCATTTCTTGGTTAAAAATCTGTTGGTGTTAGCCTTCGGTATTATTGAAAATGGTCGTTCATGGCTATTTTCGACTGAAATGGGGGTTGTGTGGCCATTTATCATCGACCAGAGGCTTGTACACCTCACCCCACATATGTTTCCTTGCCATAGATAACATTCTTGGATTTCGGGTGGAGACCTTTTCTTGGTCAAAAATATATACGTGTTAGCCTTCGGTATCATTCATGGTATTTTCGACAAAAATGGGGGTTGTGTGGCCATTGATCATCGACCAGAGGATCATAAACCTCACCCACTTATGTTTCCTTGCCATAGATCACATTCTTTGATTTCTGGTGGAGACCATTTCTTGGTAAAAAATCTGAATGTGTTAGCCTTCGGTACTATTGAAAATGGTCGTTCATGGCTATTTTCGACAAAAATGGGGGTTGTGTGGCCATTGATCATCGACCCGAGGCTCGTAAACCTCACCCCACATATGTTTCCTTGCCATATATCACATTCTTAGATTTCTGGTGGAGACCATTTATTGGTCAAAAATCCGAATGTGTTAGCCTTCGGTACTATTGAAAATGGTCATTTATGGCTATTTTCGACAAAAATGGGGGTTGTGTGGCCATTGATATTCGACCAGAGGCTCATACACCTCCCCCCACATATGTTTCCATGCCATAGAACACATTCTTGGATTTCTGGTGGAGACCATTTCTTGGTCAAAAATTCGTATGTGTTAGCCTTCGGTATTATTGAAAATTGTCATTCATGGCTATTTTCGACAAAAATGGGGGTTGTGTGGCCATTGATCATAGACCAGAGGATCGTAAACCTCACCCCACATATGTTTCCTTGCCATAGATCACATTCTTTGATTTCTGGTGGAGACCATTTCTTGGTCAAAAATCCGAATGTGTTAGCCTTCCGTACTATTGAAAATGGTCGTTCATGGCTATTTTCGAAAAAAATGGGGGTTGTGTGGCCATTGATATTCGACCAGAGGCTCATACATCTCACCCCACATATGTTTCCTTTCCATAGATCACATTCTTGGATTTCAGGTGGAGACCATTTCTTGGTCAAAAATTCGTAGGTGTTAGCCTTCAGTGTCATTGAAAATGGTCGTTCATGGCTATTTTTGACAAAAATGGGGGTTGTGTGGCCATTGATCATCGACCAGAGGCTCGTACACCTAACCCCACATATGTTTCCTTGTCATAGATCACATTTTATGATTTCTGGTGGAGACCTTTTCTTGGTCAAAAATCCGTAGGTGTTAGCATTCGGTATTATTGAAAATGGTCGTTCATGGCTATTTTTGACAAAAATGGGGGTTGTGTGGCCATTGATCATCGACCAGAGGCTCATACACCTCACCCCACATATGTTTACTTGCCATAGATCACATTCTTGGATTACTGGTGGAGACCATTTCTTGGTGAAAAATCCGTAGGTGTTAGCCTTCGGTATTATTGAAAATGGTCGTTCATGGCTATTTTCATCAAAAATGGAGGTTGTGTGGCCATTTATCATCGACCAGAGGCTCGTACACCTCACCCCACATATGTTTCCTTGCCATAGAACACATTCTTGGATTTCTGGTGGAGACCATTTCTTGGTCAAAAATTCGTATGTGTTAGCCTTCGGTATTATTGAAAATTGTCATTCATGGCTATTTTCGACAAAAATGGGGGTTGTGTGGCCATTGATCATAGACCAGAGGATCGTAAACCTCACCCCACATATGTTTCCTTGCCATAGATCACATTCTTTGATTTCTGGTGGAGACCATTTCTTGGTCAAAAATCCGAATGTGTTAGCCTTCCGTACTATTGAAAATGGTCGTTCATGGCTATTTTCGACAAAAATGGGGGTTGTGTGGCCATTGATATTCGACCAGAGGCTCATACACCTCACCCCACATATGTTTCCTTTCCATAGATCACATTCTTGGATTTCAGGTGGAGACCATTTCTTGGTCTAAAATCCGTAGGTGTTAGCCTTCAGTGTCATTGAAAATAGTCGTTCATGGCTATTTTTGACCAAAATGGGGGTTGTGTGGCCATTGATCATCGACCAGAGGCTCGTACACCTCACCCACATATGTTTCCTTGTCATAGATCACATTTTATGATTTCTGGTGGAGACCTTTTCTTGGTCAAAAATCCGTAGGTGTTAGCCTTCGGTATTATTGAAAATGGTCGTTCATGGCTATTTTTGACAAAAATGGGGGTTGTGTGGCCATTGATCATCGACAAGAGGCTCATACACCTCACCCCACATATGTTTCCTTGCCATAGATCGCATTCTTGGATTTCTGGTGGAGGCCATTTCTTGGTCAAAAATCCGTAGGTGTTAGCCTTCGGTATTATTGAAAATAGTCGTTCATGGCTATTTTCATCAAAAATGGGTGTTGTGTGGCCATTTATCATCGACCAGAGGCTCGTACACCTCACCCCACATATGTTTCCTTGCCATAGATCACATTTTTGGATTTCTAGTGGACACCATTTCTTGGTCAAAAATTCATACGTGTTAGCCTTCAGTATTATTGAAAATGGTTTGTTCATGGCTATTTTCGACAAAATGGGGGTTGTGTGGCCATTAATCATTGACCAGAGGCTCGTACACCTCACCCCACATATGTTTCCTTGCCATAGATCACATTATTGGATTTCTGGTGGAGACCATTTCTTGGGCAAAAATCCGAATGTGTTAGCCTTCGGTATTATTGAAAATGGTCATTCATGGCTATTTTCGACAAAAATGGGGGTTGTGTGGACATTGATCTTCAACCAGAGGCTCATACACCTCACTACACATATGTTTCCTTGCCATAGATCACATTATTGGATTTATGGTGGAGACCATTTCTTGGTCAAAAATCCGTAGGTGTTAGGCTTCAGTGTCATTGAAAATGGTCATTCATGGCTATTTTCGACAAAAATGGGGGTTGTGTGGCCATTGATCATCAACCAGAGGCTCGTACACTTCACCCCACATATGTTTTCTTGGCATAGATCACATTCTTGGATTTCTGGTGGAGACCATTTCTTGGTCAAAAATCCGTTGGTGTTAGCCTTCGGTATTATTGAAAATGGTCGTTCATTGCTAGTTTTGACTAAAATGGGGGTTGTGTGGCTATTTGTCATCGACCAGAGGCTCGTACACCTCACCCCACATATGTTTCCTTGCCATAGTTCACATTCTTGGATTTCTAAGTGGAGACCATTTCTTGGTCAAAAATCCGTACGTGTTAGCCTTCGGTATTATTGAAAATGGTCATTCATGGCAATTTTCGACAAAAATGAGGGTTGTGTGGCCATTGATCATCGACCAGAGGCTCGTAAACCTCACCCCACATATGTTTCCTTGCCATATATCACATTCTTTGATTTCTGATGGAGAACATTTCTTGGTCAAAAATCCGAATGTGTTAGCCTTCGGTACTATTGAAAATGGTCGTTCATGGCTATTTTCGACAAAAATGGGGGTTGTGTGGCCGTTGATATTCGACCGGAGGCTCATACACCTCACTACACATATGTTTCCTTCCCATAGATCACATTCTTGGATTTATGGTGGAGACCATTTCTTGGTCAAAATTCCGTAGGTGTTAGCCTTTAGTGTCATTGAAAATAGTCGTTCATGGCTATTTTCGACAAAAATGGGGGTTGTGTGGCCATTGATCATCGACTAGAGGCTCGTACACTTCACCCCACATATGTTTCCTTGCCATAGATCACATTCTTGAATTTCTGGTGGAGACCATTTCTTGGTCAAAAATCCATAGGTGTTAGCCTTCAGTATTATTGAAAATGGTCGTTCATGGCTATTTTTGACAAAAATGGGGGTTGTGTGGCCATTGATCATCGACCAGAGGCTCATACGCCTCACCCCACATATGTTTCCTTGCCATAGATCACATTCTTTGATTTTTGGTGGAGACCATTTCTTGGTCAAAAATCCGTAGGTGTTAGCCTTCGGTATTATTTAAAATGCTCGTTCATGGCTATTTTCATCAAAAATGGGGGTTGTGTGGCCATTTATCATCGACCAGAGGCTCATACACCTCACCCCACATATGTTTCTTTGCCATAGATCACATTTTTGGATTTCTGGCGGAGACCATTTCTTGGTCAAAAATTCGTACGTGTTAGCATTCGGTATTATTGAAAATGGTCGTTCATGGCTATTTTCGACAAAATGGGGGTTGTGTGGCGATTGATCATCGACCAGAGGCTCGTACACCTCACATTCTTGGGTTTCTGGTGGAGACCATTTCTTGGGCAAAAATCCGAATGTGTTAGCCTTCGGTATTATTGAAAATGGTCAATCATGGCTATTTTCGACAAAAATGGGGGTTGTGTGGCCATTGATCTTCGACCATAGGCTCATACACCTCACTACACATATGTTTCCTTGCCATAGATCACATTCTTGGATTTATGGTGGAGACCATTTCGTGGTAAAAAATCCATAGGTGTTAGCGTTCAGTGTCATTGAAAATGGTCGTTCATGGCTATTTTCGACAAAAATAGGGGTTGTGTGGCCATTGATCATCGACCAGTGGCTCATACACTTTACCCCACATGTTTTCTTGCCATTGATCACATTCTTGGATTTCTGGTGGAGACCATTTCTTGGTCAAGAATCCATTGGTGTAAGCCTTCGGTATTATTAAAAATGATCGTTCATGGCTATTTTCGTCTAAAATGGGGGTTGTGTGGCCATTTATCATCGACCAGAGGCTCATACACCTGACCCCACATATGTTTTCTTGTCATAGATCACATTCTTGGATTTCTGGTGGAGACCATTTCTTGGTCAAAACTCCGTACGTGTTTGCCTTCGGTATTATTGCAAATGGTCATTCATGGCTATTTTCGACAAAAATGGGGGTTGTGTGGCCATTGATCATCGACCAGAGGCTCGTAAACCTCACCCCACATATGTTTCGTTGCCATAGATCACATTCTTTGAATTTTGGTGGAGAACATTTCTTGGTCAAAAATCCGAATGTGTTAGCCTTCGGTACTATTGAAAATGGTCGTTCATGGCTATTTTCGACAAAAATGGGGGTCGTGTGGCCATTGATATTCGACCAGAGGCTCATACACCTCACTACACATATGTTTCCTTGCCATATATCACATTCTTGGATTTATGGTGGAGACCATTTCTTGGTCAAAAATCCGTACGTGTTAGCCTTCAGTGTCATTGAAAATGGTCGTTCATGGCTATTTTCGACAAAAATGGGGGTTGTGTGGCCATTGATCATCGACCAGAGGCTCATACACCTCACCCCACATATGTTTCCTTGCCATAGATCACATTCTTGGATTTCTGGTGGAGACCATTTCTTGGGCAAAAATCCGAATGTGTTAGCCTTCGGTATTATTGAAATTGGTCATTCATGGCTATTTTCGACAAAAATGGGGGTAGTGTGGCCATTGATCTTCCATCAGAGGCTCATATACCTCACCACACATATGTTTCCTTGCCATAGATCACATTCTTGGATTTATGGTGGAGACCATTTCTTGGTCAAAAATCCGTAGGTGTTAGCCTTCAGTGTCATTGAAAATGGTCGTTCATGGCTATTTTCGACAAAAATGGGGGTTGTGTGGCCATAGATCATCGACCAGAGGCTCGTACACTTCACCCCACATATGTTTTCTTAACATAGACCACATTCTTGGATTTCTGGTGGAGACCATTTCTTGGTCAGAAATCCGTTGGTGTTAGCCTTTGGTATTATTGAAAAATGGTCGTTCATGGCTATTTTTGACTAAAATGGGGGTTGTGTGGCCATTTATCATCGACCAGAGGCTCGTACACCTCACCCCACATATGTTTCCTTGCCATAGATCACATTCTTGGATTTCTGGTGGAGACCATTTCTTGGTCAAAAATCCGTACGTGTTAGCCTTCGATATTATTGAAAATTGTCATTAATGACTATTTTCGACAAAAAATGGGGGTTGTATGGCCATTGATCATCGACCAGAGGCTCATACACCTCACCCCACATATGTTTTCTTGCCATAGATCACATTCTTGGATTTCTGGTGGAGACCATTTTTGGTCAAAAATCCGTAGGTGTTAGCCTTCGGTATTTTTGAAAATGGTCGTTCATGGATATTTTTGACAAAAATGGGGGTTGTGTGGCCATTGATCATCGACCAGAGGCTCATACACCTCACCCCACATATGTTTCCTTGCCATAGATAACATTCTCGGATTTCAGGTGGAGACCATTTCTTGGTCAAAAATCCATACGTGTTAGCTTTCGGTATTATTGAAAATGGTCGTTGATCGTTATTTTCGACAAAAATGGCTGTTGTGTGGCCATTGATCATCGACTAGAGGCCCATACACCTCACCCCACATATGTTTCCTTGCCATAGATCACATTCTTGGATTTATGGTGGAGACCATTTCTTGGTCAAAAATCTGTAGGTGTTAGCCTTCAGTGTCATTGAAAATGGTCGTTCATGGCTATTTTTGACAAAAATGGCAGTTGTGTGGCCATTGATCATCGACCAGAGGCTCGTACACCTCACCCCACATATGTTTCCTTGCCATAGATCACATTTTGGATTTCTGGTGGAGACCATTTATTGGTAAAAAATCCGTAGGTCTTAGCCTTTAGTGTCATTGAAAATGGTCGTTCATGGCTATTTTCGACAAAAATGGGGGTTGTGTGGCCATTGATCATCGACCAGAGGCTCATACACCTCACCCCACATATGTTTCCTTGCCATAGATCACATTCTTGGATTTCTGGTGGAGACCATTTCTTGGGCAAAAATCCGAATGTGTTAGCCTTCGGTATTATTGAAATTGGTCATTCATGGCTATTTTCGACAAAAATGGGGGTAGTGTGGCCATTGATCTTCCATCAGAGGCTCATATACCTCACTACACATATGTTTCCTTGCCATAGATCACATTCTTGGATTTATGGTGGAGACCATTTCTTGGTCAAAAATCCGTAGGTGTTAGCCTTTAGTGTCATTGAAAATGGTCGTTCATGGCTATTTTCAACAAAAATGGGGGTTGTGTGGCCATAGATCATCGACCAGAGGCTCGTACACTTCACCCCACATATGTTTTATTAACATAGACCACATTCTTGGATTTCTGGTGGAGACCATTTCTTGGTCAGAAATCCGTTGGTGTTAGCCTTTGGTATTATTGAAAAATGGTCGTTCATGGCTATTTTTGACTAAAATGGGGGTTGTGTGGCCATTTATCATCGACCAGAGGCTCGTACACCTCACCCCAAATATGTTTCCTTGCCATAGATCACATTCTTGGATTTCTGGTGGAGACCATTTCTTGGTCAAATATCCGTATGTGTTAGCCTTCTGAATTATTGAAAATGGTCAATCATGGCTATTTTGGACAAAAATGGGGGTTGTGTGGCCATTGATCATCGACCAGAGGCTCATAAACTTCACCCCACATATGTTTCCTTGCCATAGATCACATTCTTTAATTTCTGGTGGAGACCATTTCTTGGTCAAAAATCCGAATGTGTTAGCATTTGGTACTATTGAAAATGGCCGTTTATGGCTACTTTCAACATAATGGGGGTTGTGTGGCCATTGATATTTGACTAGAGGCTTGTACACCTCACCCCACATATGTTTCCTTGCCATAGATCACATTCTTGGATTTCTGGTGGAGACCATTTCTTGGTCAAAAATCCGTAGCTGTTAGCCTTCGGTATTATTGAAAATGGTCGTTCATGGCTATTTTTGACAAAAATGGGGGTTGTGTGGCCATTGATCATCGACCAGAGGCTCGTACACCTCACCCCACATATGTTTCCTTGCCATAGATCACATTCTTGGATTTCTGGTGGAGACCATTTCTTGGTCAAAAATCCGTAGGTGTTAGCCTTCGGTATTATTGAAAATGGTCGTTCATGGCTATTTTCGACAAAAATGTGGGTTGTGTGGCCATTGATCATCGACCAGAGGCTCATACAACTCACCCCACGTATGTTTCCTTGCCATAGATCACATTCTTGGATTTCTGGTGGAGACCATTTCTTCGTCAAAAATCCGTAGGTGTTAGCCTTCTGTATTATTGAAAATGGTCGTTCATGGCTATTTTCATCAAAAATGGGGGTTGTGTGGCCATTTATCATCGACCAGAGGCTGGTACACCTCACCTCACATATGTTTCCTTGCCATAGATCACATTCTTGGATTTATGGTGGAGACCATTTCTTGGTCAAAAATCCGTACGTGTTAGCCTTCGGTATTATTGAAAATGGTCATTCATGGCTATTTTCGACAAAAATGGGGGTTGTGTGGCCATTGATCATCGACCAGATGCTCATAAACCTCACCCCACATATCTTTCCTTGCCATAGATCACATTCTCTGATTTCTGGTGGAGACCATTTCTTGGTCAAAAATCCGAATGTGTTAGCCTTCGGTACTATTGAAAATGGTCGTTCGTGGCTATTTTCGACAAAAATGGGGGTTGTGTGGCCATTTATATTCGACCAGAGGCTCATACACTTCACTACACATATGTTTCCTTGCCATAGTTCACATTCTTGGATTTATGGTGGAGACCATTTCTTGGTCAAAAATCTGTGGGTGTTAGCCTTCAGTGTCATTGAAAATGGACGTTCATGGCTATTTTCGACAAAAATGGGGTTGTGTGGCCATTGATCATCGACCAGAGCCTCGTACACCTCACCCCACATATGTTTCCTTGCCGTAGATCACATTCTTGGATTTCTGGTGGAGACCATTTCTTGGGCAAAAATCTGAATGTGATAGCCTTCGGTATTATTGAAAATGGTCGTTCATGGCTATTTTCGACAAAAATGGGGGTTGTGTGGCCATTGATCATCGACCAGAGACTCGTACACTTCACCCCACATATGTTTTCTTGCCATAAATCAAATTCTTGGATTTCTGGTGGAGACCATTTCTTGGTCAGAAATCCGTTGGTGTTAGCCTTTGGTATTATTGAAAAATGGTCGTTCATGGCTATTTTCGACAAAAATGGGGGTTGTGTGTCCATTGATCATCGACTAGAGGCTCGTACACCTCACCCCACATATGTTTCCTTGCCATAGATCACATTCTTGGATTTCTGGTGGAGACCATTTCTTGGTCAAAAATCCGTAGCTGTTAGCCTTCGGTATTATTGAAAATGGTCGTTAATGGCTATTTTTGACAAAAATGGGGGTTGTGTGGCCATTGATCATCGACCAGAGGCTTGTACACCTCACCCCACATATGTTTCCTTGCCATAGATCACATTATTGGATTTCTGGTGGAGACCATTTCTTGGTCAAAAATCCGTAGGTGTTAGCCTTCGGTATTATTGAAAATGGTCGTTCATGGCTATTTTTGACAAAAATGGGGGTTGTGTGGCCATTGATCATCGACCAGAGGCTCGTACACCTCACCCCACATATGTTTCCTTGCCATAGATCACATTCTTGGATTTCTGGTGGAGACCATTTCTTGGTCAAAAATCCGTAGGTGTTAGCCTTCGGTATTATTGAAAATGGTCGTTCATGGTATTTTCGACAAAAATGTGGGTTGTGTGGCCATTGATCATCGACCAGAGGCTCATACTACTCACCCCACGTATGTTTCCTTGCCATAGATCACATTCTTGGATTTCTGGTGGAGACCATTTCTTGGTCAAAAATCCGTAGGTGTTAGCCTTCTGTATTATTGAAAATGGTCGTTCATGGCTATTTTCATCAAAAATGGGGGTTGTGTGGCCATTTATCATCGAGCAGAGGCTGGTACACCTCACCTCACATATGTTTCCTTGCCATAGATCACATTCTTGGATTTATGGTGGAGACCATTTCTTGGTCAAAAATCCGTACGTGTTAGCCTTCGGTATTATTGAAAATGGTCATTCATGGCTATTTCCGACAAAAATGGGGGTTGTGTGGCCATTGATCATCGACCAGAGGCTCATAAACCTCACCCCACATATCTTTCCTTGCCATAGATCACATTCTCTGATTTCTGGTGGAGACCATTTCTTGGTCAAAAATCCGAATGTGTTAGCCTTCGGTACTATTGAAAATGGTCGTTCGTGGCTATTTTCGACAAAAATGGGGGTTGTGTGGCCATTGATATTCGACCAGAGGCTCATACACTTCACTACACATATGTTTCCTTGCCATAGTTCACATTCTTGGATTTATGGTATAGACCATTTCTTGGTCAAAAATCCGTGGGTGTTAGCCTTAAGTGTCATTGAAAATGGTCGTTCATGGCTATTTTTGACAAAAATGGGGGTTGTGTGGCCATTGATCATCGACCAGAGCCTCGTACACCTCACCCCACATATGTTTCCTTGCCGTAGATCACATTCTTGGATTTCTGGTGGAGACCATTTCTTGGGCAAAAATCTGAATGTGTTAGCCTTCGGTATTATTGAAAATGGTCGTTCATGGCTATTTTCGACAAAAATGGGGGTTGTGTGGCCATTGATCATCGACCAGAGACTCGTACACTTCACCCCACATATGTTTTCCTGCCATAAATCACATTCTTGGATTTCTGGTGGAGACCATTTCTTGGTCAGAAATCCGT
The DNA here is from genome assembly GCA_029449295.1 of Zea luxurians. Taxonomy (NCBI): domain Eukaryota; kingdom Viridiplantae; phylum Streptophyta; class Magnoliopsida; order Poales; family Poaceae; genus Zea; species Zea luxurians. Next base: position 877,704 of record JAOPSE010000161.1, read on the forward strand.
TGGTGTTAGCCTTTGGTATTATTGAAAAATGGTCGTCCATGGCTATTTTCGACAAAAATGGGGGTTGTGTGGCCATTGATCATCGACTAGAGGCTCGTACACCTCACCCCACATATGTTTCCTTGCCATAGATCACATTCTTGGATTTCTGGTGGAGACCATTTCTTGGTCAAAAATCCGTAGGTGTTAGCCTTCGGTATTATTGAAAATGGTCGTTCATGGCTATTTTCGACAAAAATGTGGGTTGTGTGGCCATTGATCATCGACCAGAGGCTCATACAACTCACCCCACGTATGTTTCCTTGCCATAGATCACATTCTTGGATTTCTGGTGGAGACCATTTCTTGGTCAAAAATCCGTAGGTGTTAGCCTTCTGTATTATTGAAAATGGTCGTTCATGGCTATTTTCATCAAAAATGGGGGTTGTGTGGCCATTTATCATCGACCAGAGGCTGGTACACCTCACCTCACATATGTTTCCTTGCCATAGATCACATTCTTGGATTTATGGTGGAGACCATTTCTTGGTCAAAAATCCGTACGTGTTAGCCTTCGGAATTATTGAAAATGGTCATTCATGGCTATTTTCGACAAAAATGGGGGTTGTGTGGCCATTGATCATCGACCAGATGCTCATAAACCTCACCCCACATATCTTTCCTTGCCATAGATCACATTCTCTGATTTCTGGTGGAGACCATTTCTTGGTCAAAAATCCGAATGTGTTAGCCTTCGGTACTATTGAAAATGGTCGTTCGTGGCTATTTTCGACAAAAATGGGGGTTGTGTGGCCATTGATATTCGACCAGAGGCTCATACACTTCACTACACATATGTTTCCTTGCCATAGTTCACATTCTTGGATTTATGGTGGAGACCATTTCTTGGTCAAAAATCTGTGGGTGTTAGCCTTCAGTGTCATTGAAAATGGACGTTCATGGCTATTTTCGACAAAAATGGGGGTTGTGTGGCCATTGATCATCGACCAGAGCCTCGTACACCTCACCCCACATATGTTTCCTTGCCGTAGATCACATTCTTGGATTTCTGGTGGAGACCATTTCTTGGGCAAAAATCTGAATGTGATAGCCTTCGGTATTATTGAAAATGGTCGTTCATGGCTATTTTCGACAAAAATGGGGGTTGTGTGGCCATTGATCATCGACCAGAGACTCGTACACTTCACCCCACATATGTTTTCTTGCCATAAATCAAATTCTTGGATTTCTGGTGGAGACCATTTCTTGGTCAGAAATCCGTTGGTGTTAGCCTTTGGTATTATTGAAAAATGGTCGTTCATGGCTATTTTCGACAAAAATGGGGGTTGTGTGTCCATTGATCATCGACTAGAGGCTCGTACACCTCACCCCACATATGTTTCCTTGCCATAGATCACATTCTTGGATTTCTGGTGGAGACCATTTCTTGGTCAAAAATCCGTAGCTGTTAGCCTTCGGTATTATTGAAAATGGTCGTTAATGGCTATTTTTGACAAAAATGGGGGTTGTGTGGCCATTGATCATCGACCAGAGGCTTGTACACCTCACCCCACATATGTTTCCTTGCCATAGATCACATTCTTGGATTTCTGGTGGAGACCATTTCTTGGTCAAAAATCCGTAGGTGTTAGCCTTCGGTATTATTGAAAATGGTCGTTCATGGCTATTTTTGACAAAAATGGGGGTTGTGTGGCCATTGATCATCGACCAGAGGCTCGTACACCTCACCCCACATATGTTTCCTTGCCATAGATCACATTCTTGGATTTCTGGTGGAGACCATTTCTTGGTCAAAAATCCGTAGGTGTTAGCCTTCGGTATTATTGAAAATGGTCGTTCATGGTATTTTCGACAAAATGTGGGTTGTGTGGCCATTGATCATCGACCAGAGGCTCATACTACTCACCCCACGTATGTTTCCTTGCCATAGATTACATTCTTGGATTTCTGGTGGAGACCATTTCTTGGTCAAAAATCCGTAGGTGTTAGCCTTCTGTATTGTTGAAAATGGTCGTTCATGGCTATTTTCATCAAAAATGGGGGTTGTGTGGCCATTTATCATCGAGCAGAGGCTGGTACACCTCACCTCACATATGTTTCCTTGCCATAGATCACATTCTTGGATTTATGGTGGAGACCATTTCTTGGTCAAAAATCCGTACGTGTTAGCCTTCGGTATTATTGAAAATGGTCATTCATGGCTATTTCCGACAAAAATGGGGGTTGTGTGGCCATTGATCATCGACCAGAGGCTCATAAACCTCACCCCACATATCTTTCCTTGCCATAGATCACATTCTCTGATTTCTGGTGGAGACCATTTCTTGGTCAAAAATCCGAATGTGTTAGCCTTCGGTACTATTGAAAATGGTCGTTCGTGGCTATTTTCGACAAAAATGGGGGTTGTGTGGCCATTGATATTCGACCAGAGGCTCATACACTTCACTACACATATGTTTCCTTGCCATAGTTCACATTCTTGGATTTATGGTATAGACCATTTCTTGGTCAAAAATCCGTGGGTGTTAGCCTTAAGTGTCATTGAAAATGGTCGTTCATGGCTATTTTCGACAAAAATGGGGGTTGTGTGGCCATTGATCATCGACCAGAGCCTCGTACACCTCACCCCACATATGTTTCCTTGCCGTAGATCACATTCTTGGATTTCTGGTGGAGACCATTTCTTGGGCAAAAATCTGAATGTGTTAGCCTTCGGTATTATTGAAAATGGTCGTTCATGGCTATTTTCGACAAAAATGGGGGTTGTGTGGCCATTGATCATCGACCAGAGACTCGTACACTTCACCCCACATATGTTTTCCTGCCATAAATCACATTCTTGGATTTCTGGTGGAGACCATTTCTTGGTCAGAAATCCGTTGGTGTTAGCCTTTGGTATTATTGAAAAATGGTCGTCCATGGCTATTTTCGACAAAAATGGGGGTTGTGTGGCCATTGATCATCGACTAGAGGCTCGTACACCTCACCCCACATATGTTTCCTTGCCATAGATCACATTCTTGGATTTCTGGTGGAGACCATTTCTTGGTCAAAAATCCGTAGGTGTTAGCCTTCGGTATTATTGAAAATGGTCGTTCATGGCTATTTTCGACAAAAATGTGGGTTGTGTGGCCATTGATCATCGACCAGAGGCTCATACAACTCACCCCACGTATGTTTCCTTGCCATAGATCACATTCTTGGATTTCTGGTGGAGACCATTTCTTGGTCAAAAATCCGTAGGTGTTAGCCTTCTGTATTATTGAAAATGGTCGTTCATGGATATTTTCATCAAAAATGGGGGTTGTGTGGCCATTTATCATCGACTAGAGGCTGGTACACCTCACCTCACATATGTTTCCTTGCCATAGATCACATTCTTGGATTTATGGTGGAGACCATTTCTTGGTCAAAAATCCGTATGTGTTAGCCTTCGGTATTATTGAATATGGTCATTCATGGCTATTTCCGACAAAAATGGGGGTTGTGTGGCCATTGATCATCGACCAGAGGCTCATAAACCTCACCCCACAAATCTTTCCTTGCCATAGATCACATTCTCTGATTTCTGGTGGAGACCATTTCTTGGTCAAAAATCCGAATGTGTTAGCCTTCGGTACTATTGAAAATGGTCGTTCGTGGCTATTTTCGACAAAAATGGGGGTTGTGTGGCCATTGATATTCGACCAGAGGCTCATACACTTCACTACACATATGTTTCCTTGCCATAGTTCACATTCTTGGATTTATGGTGGAGACCATTTCTTGGTCAAAAATCCGTGGGTGTTAGCCTTCAGTGTCATTGAAAATTGTCGTTCATGGCTATTTTCGACAAAAATGGGGGTTGTGTGGCCATTGATCATTGACCAGAGCCTCGTACACCTCACCCCACATATGTTTCCTTGCCGTAGATCACATTCTTGGATTTCTGGTGGAGACCATTTCTTTGGCAAAAATCTGAATGTGTTAGCCTTCGGTATTATTGAAAATGGTCGTTCGTGGCTATTTTCGACAAAAATGGGGGTTGTGTGGCCATTGATCATCGACCAGAGACTCGTACACTTCACCCCACATATGTTTTCTTGCCATAAATCACATTCTTGGATTTCTGGTGGAGACCATTTCTTGGTCAGAAATCCGTTGGTGTTAGCCTTTGGTATTATTGAAAAATGGTCGTTCATGGCTATTTTTGACAAAAATGGGGGTTGTGTGGCCATTGATCATCGACCAGAGGCTCGTACACCTCACCCCACATATGTTTCCTTGTCATAGATCACATTCTTGGATTTCTGGTGGAGACCATTTCTTGGTCAAAAATCCGTAGCTGTTAGCCTTCGGTATTATTGAAAATGGTCGTTAATGGCTATTTTTGACAAAAATGGGGGTTGTGTGGCCATTGATCATCGACCAGAGGCTCGTACACCTCACCCCACATATATTTCCTTGCCATAGATCACATTCTTGGATTTCTAGTGGAGACCATTTCTTGGTCAAAAATCCGTAGGTGTTAGCCTTCGGTATTATTGAAAATGGTCATTCATGGCTATTTTTGACAAAAATGGGGGTTGTGTGGCCATTTATCATCGACGAGAGGCTCGTATTCCTCACCCACATATGTTTCCTTGCCATAGATCACATTCTCGGATTTCTGGTGGAGACCAATTCTTGGTCAAAAATCCATACGTGTTAGCCTTCGGTATTATTGAAAATGGTCGTTGATCGCTATTTTCGACAAAAATGGGCGTTGTGTGGCCATTGATCATCGGCCAGAGGCCCATACACCTCACCCCACATATGTTTCCTTGCCATAGATCACATTCTTGGATTTATGGTGGAGACCATTTCTAGGTCAAAAATCCGTAGGTGTTAGCCTTCAGTGTCATTGAAAATGGTCGTTCATGGCAATTTTCGACAAAAATGGGGGTTGTGTGGCCATTGATCATCGACTAGAGGCTCGTACACCTCACCCCACATATGTTTCCTTGCGATAGATCACATTTTGGATTTCTGGTGGAGACCATTTCTTGGTCAAAAATCCGTAGGTGTTAGCCTTCGGTATTATTGAAAATGGTCGTTCATGGCTATTTTCGACAAAAATGCGGGTTGTGTGGCCATTGATCATCGACCAGAGGCTCATACAACTCACCCCACATATGTTTCCTTGCCATAGATCACATTCTTGGATTTCTGGTGGAGACCATTCCTTGGTCAAAAATCCGTAGGTGTTAGCCTTCTGTATTATTGAAAATGGTCGTTCATGGCTATTTTCATCAAAAATGGGGGTTGTGTGGCCATTTATCATCGACCAGAGGCTGGTACACCTCACCTCGCATATGTTTCCTTGCCATAGATCACATTCTTGGGTTTATGGTGGAGACCATTTCTTGGTCAAAAATCCGTACGTGTTAGCCTTCGGTATTATTGAAAATGGTCATTCATGGCTATTTTCGACAAAAATGGGGGTTGTGTGGCCATTGATCATCGACCAGAGGCTCATAAACCTCACCCCACATATGTTTCCTTGCCATAGATCACATTCTCTGATTTCTGGTGGAGACCATTTCTTGGTCAAAAATCCGAATGTGTTAGCCTTCGGTACTATTGAAAATGGTCGTTCATGGCTATTTTCGACAAAAATGGGGGTTGTGTGGCCATTGATAGTCGACCAGAGGCTCATACACCTCACTACACATATGTTTCCTTGCCATAGTTCACATTCTTGGATTTATGGTGGAGACCATTTCTTGGTCAAAAATCCGTTGGTGTTAGCCATCAGTGTCTTTGAAAATGGTCGTTCATGGCTATTTTCGACAAAAATGGGGGTTGTGTGGCCATTGATCATCGACCAGAGGCTCGTACACCTCACCCCACATATGTTTCCTTGCCGTAGATCACATTCTTGGATTTCTGGTGGAGACCATTTCCTGGGCAAAAATATGAATGTGTTAGCCTTCGGTATTATTGAAAATGGTCGTTCATGGCTATTTTAGACAAAAATGGGGGTTGTGTGGCCATTGATCATCGACCAGAGGCTCGTACACTTCACCCCACATATGTTTTCTTGTCATAAATCACATTCTTGGATTTCTGGTGGGGACCATTTCTTGGTCAGAAATCCGTTGGTGTTAGCCTTTGGTATTATTGAAAAATGGTCGTTCATGGCTATTTTCGACAAAAATGGGGGTTGTGTGGCCATTGATCATCGACTAGAGGCTCGTACACCTCACCCCACATATATTTCCTAGCCATAGATCACATTCTTGGATTTCTGGTGGAGACCATTTCTTGGTCAGAAATCCGTTGGTGTTAGCCTTCGGTATTATTGAAAATGGTCGTTAATGGCTATTTTTGACAAAAATGGGGGTTGTGTGGCCATTGATCATCGACCAGAGGCTCGTACACCTCACCCCACATATGTTTCCTTGCCATAGATCACATTCTTGGATTTCTGGTGGAGACCATTTCTTGGTCAAAAATCCGTAGGTGTTAGCCTTCGGTATTATTGAAAATGGTCGTTCATGGCTATTTTTGACAAAAATGGGGGTTGTGTGGCCATTGATCATCGACCAGAGGCTCATACAACTCACCCCACGTATGTTTCCTTGCCATAGATCACATTCTTGGATTTCTGGTGGAGACCATTTCTTGGTAGGTGTTAGCCTTCTGTATTATTAAAAATGGTCGTTCATGGCTATTTTCATCAAAAATGGGGGTTGTGTGGCCATTTATCATCGACTAGAGGCTGGTACACCTCACCTCACATATGTTTCCTTGCCATAGATCACATTCTTGGATTTATGGTGGAGACCATTTCTTGGTCAAAAATCCATACGTGTTAGCCTTCGTTATTATTGAAAATGGTCATTCATGGCTATTTTCGACAAAAATGGGGGTTGTGTGGCCATTGATCATCGACCAGAGGCTCATAAACCTCACCCCACATATGTTTCCTTGCCATAGATCACATTCTCTGATTTCTGGTGGAGACCATTTCTTGGTCAAAAATCTGAATGTGTTAGCCTACGGTACTATTGAAAATGGTCGTTCATGGCTATTTTCGACAAAAATGGGGGTTGTGTGGCCATTGATATTCGACCAGAGGCTCATACACTTTACTACACATATGTTTCCTTGCCATAGTTCACATTCTTGGATTTATGGTGGAGACCATTTCTTGGTCAATAATCCGTGGGTGTTAGCCTCCAGTGTCATTGAAAATGGTCGTTCATGGCTATTTTCGACAAAAATGGGGGTTGTGTGGCCATTGATCATCGACCAGAGCCTCGTACACCTCACCCCACATATGTTTCCTTGCCGTAGATCACATTCTTGGATTTCTGGTGGAGACCATTTCTTGGGCAAAAATCTGAATGTGTTAGCCTTCCGAATTATTGAAAATGGTCGTTCATGGCTATTTTCGACAAAAATGGGGGTTGTGTGGCCATTGATCATCGATCAGAGGCTCGTACACTTCACCCCACATATGTTTTCTTGCCATAAATCACATTCTTGGATTTCTGGTAGAGACCATTTCTTGGTCAGAAATCCGTTGGTGTTAGCCTTTGGTATTATTGAAAAATGGTCGTTCATGGCTATTTTCGACAAAAATGGGCGTTGTGTGGCCATTGATCATTGACTAGAGGCTCGTACACCTCACCCCACATATGTTTCCTTGCCATAGATCACATTCTTGGATTTCTGGTGGAGACCATTTCTTGGTCAAAAATCCGTAGTTGTTAGCCTTCGGTATTATTGAAAATGGTCGTTAATGGCTATTTTTGACAAAAATGGGGGTTGTGTGGCCATTGATCATCGACCAGAGGCTCGTACACCTCACCCCACATATGTTTCCTTGCATAGATCACATTCTTGGATTTCTGGTGGAGACCATTTCTTGGTCAAAAATCTGTAGGTGTTAGCCTTCGGTATTATTGAAAATGGTCGTTCATGGCTATTTTTGACAAAAATGGGGGTTGTGTGGCCATTTATCATCGACGAGAGGCTCGTATTCCTCACCCCACATATGTTTCCTTGCCATAGATCACATTCTCGGTTTCTGGTGGAGACCATTTCTTGGTCAAAAATCCATACGTGTTAGCCTTCGGTATTATTGAAAATGGTCGTTGATCGCTATTTTCGACAAAAATGGGCGTTGTGTGGCCATTGATCATCGGCCAGAGGCCCATACACCTCACCCCACATATGTTTCCTTGCCATAGATCACATTCTTGGATTTATGGTGGAGACCATTTCTTGGTCAAAAATCCGTAGGTGTTAGCCTTGAGTGTCATTGAAAATGGTCGTTCATGGCAATTTTCGAAAAAAATGGGGGTTGTGTGGCCATTGATCATCGACTAGAGGCTCGTACACCTCACCCCACATATGTTTCCTTGCCATAGATCACATTCTTGGATTTCTGGTGGAGACCATTTCTTGGTCAAAAATCCGTAGGTGTTAGCCTTCGATATTATTGAAAATGGTCGTTCATGGCTATTTTCGACAAAAATGTGGGTTGTGTGGCCATTGATCATCGACCAGAGGCTCATACAACTCACCCCACGTATGTTTCCTTGCCATAGATCACATTCTTGGATTTCTGGTGGAGACCATTTTTTGGTCAAAAATCCGTAGGTGTTAGCCTTCTGTATTATTGAAAATGGTCGTTCATGGCTATTTTCATCAAAAATGGGGGTTGTGTGGCCATTTATCATCGACCAGAGGCTGGTACACCTCACCTCACATATGTTTCCTTGCCATAGAACACATTCTTGGGTTTATGGTGGAGACCATTTCTTGGTCAAAAATCCTTACGTGTTAGCCTTCAGTATTATTGAAAATGGTCATTCATGGCTATTTTTGACAAAAATGGGGGTTGTGTGGCCATTGATCATCGACCAGAGGCTCGTACACCTCACCCCACATATGTTTCCTTGCCATAGATCACATTCTCTGATTTCTGGTGGAGACCATTTCTTGGTCAAAAATACGAATGTGTTAGCCTTCGGTACTATTGAAAATGGTCGTTCATGGCTATTTTCGACAAAAATGGGGGTTGTGTGGCCATTGATATTCGACCAGAGGCTCATACACCTCACTACACATATGTTTCCTTGCCATAGTTCACATTCTTGGATTTATGGTGGAGACCATTTCTTGGTCAAAAATCCGTGGGTGTTAGCCTTCAGTGTCTTTGAAAATGGTCGTTCATAGCTATTTTCGACAAAAATGGGGGTTGTGTGGCCATTGATCATCGACCAGAGGCTCGTACACCTCACCCCACATATGTTTCCTTGTCGTAGATCACATTCTTGGATTTCTGGTGGAGACCATTTCCTGGGCAAAAATCTGAATGTGTTAGCCTTCGGTATTATTGAAAATGGTCGTTCATGGCTATTTTCGACAAAAATGGGGGTTGTGTGGCCATTGATCATCGACCAGAGGCTCGTACACTTCACCCCACAAATGTTTTCTTGCCATAAATCACAATCTTGGATTTCTGGTGGAGACCATTTCTTGGTTAGAAATCCGTTGGTGTTAGCCTTTGGTATTATTGTAAAATGGTCGTTCATGGCTATTTTCGACAAAAATGGGGTTTTGTGGCCATTGATCATCGACTAGAGGCTCATACACCTCACCCCACATATGTTTTGTTGCCATAGATCACATTCTTGGATTTCTGGTGGAGACCATTTCTTGGTCAAAAATCCGTAGGTGTTAGCCTTCGGTATTATTGAAAATGGTCGTTCCTGGCTATTTTTGACAAAAATGGGGGTTGTGTGGCCATTCATCATCGACCATAGGCTCTTACACCTCACCCCACATATGTTTCCTTGCCATAGATCACATTCCTGGATTTCTGGTGGAGACCATTTCTTGGGAAAAAATCCGAATGTGTTAGCCTTCGGTATTATTGAAAATGGTCATTCATGGCTATTTTTGACAAAAATGGGGGTTGTGTGGCCATTGATCTTCGACCAGAGGCTCATACACCTCACTACACATATGTTTCCTTGCCATATATCACATTCTTGGAATTATGGTGGAGACCATTTCTTGGTCAAAAATCCGTAGGTGTTAGCCTTTAGTGTCATTGAAAATGGTCGTTCATGGCTATTTTCGACAAAAATGGGGGTTGTGTGGCCATTGATCATCGACCAGAGGCTCGTACACTTCACCCCACATATGTTTTCTTGCCATAGATCACAATCTTGTATTTCTGGTGGAGACCATTTCTTGGTCAGAAATTCGTTGGTGTTAGCCTTTGGTATTATTGAAAAATGGTCGTTCATGGCTATTTTCGACAAAAATGGGGGTTGTGTGGCCATTGATCATCGACCAGAGGCTCGTACACCTCACCCCACATATGTTTCCTTGCAATAGATCACATTCTTGGATTTCTGGTGGAGACCATTTCTTGGTCAAAAATCCGTAGGTTTTAGCCTTCGGTATTATTGAAAATGGTCCTTCATTGCTATTTTCGACAAAAATGTGGGTTGTGTGGCCATTGATCATCGACCAGAGGCTCATACAACTCACCCCACGTATGTTTCCTTGCCATAGATCACATTCTTGGATTTCTGGTGGAGGCCATTTCTTGGTCAAAAATCCGTAGGTCTTAGCCTTCGGTATTATTGAAAATGGTCGTTCATGGCTATTTTCATAAAAAATGGGGGTTGTGTGGCCATTTGTCATCGACCAAAGGCTGGTACACCTCACCTCACATATGTTTCCTTGCCATGTATCACATTCTTGGATTTCTGGTGGAGGCCATTTCTTGGTCAAAAATCCGTACGTGTTAGCCTTCGGTATTATTGAAAATTGTCATTCATGGCTATTTTCGACAAAAATGGGGGTTGTGTGGCCATTGATCATCGACCAGAGGCTCATAAACCTCACCCCACATATGTTTCCTTGCCATAGATCACATTCTTTGATTTCTGGTGGAGACCATTTCTTGGTCAAAAATCCGAATGTGTTAGCCTTCGGTACTATTGAAAATGGTCGTTCATGGTTATTTTCGACAAAAATGAGGGTTGTGTGGCCATTGATAATCGACCAGAGGCTCATACACCTCACTACACATATGTTTCCTTGCCATAGTTCAAATTCTTGGATTTATGGTGGAGACCATTTCTTGGTCAAAAATCAGTGGGTGTTAGCCTTCAGTGTCATTGAAAATGGTCGTTCATGGCTATTTTCGACAAAAATGGGTGTTGTGTGGCCAATGATCATCGACCAGAGGCTCGTACACCTCACCCCACATATGTTTCCTTGCCGTAGATCACATTCTTGGATTTCTGGTGTAGACCATTTGTTGGGCAAAAATCTGAATGTGTTAGCCTTCAGTATTATTGAAAATGGTCGTTCATGGCTATTTTCGACAAAAATGGGGGTTGTGTGGCCATTGATCATCAACCAAAGGCTTGTACACTTCACCCCACAAATGTTTTCTTGCCATAAATCACATTCTTGGATTTCTGGTGGAGACCATTTTTGGTGAGAAATCCGTTGGTGTTAGCCTTTGGTATTATTGTAAAATGGTCGGGCATGGCTATTTTCGACAAAAATGGGGGTTGTGTGGCCATTGATCATCGACCAGAGGCTCGTACACCTCACCCCACATATGTTTCGTTGCCATAGATCACATTCTTGGATTTCTGGTGGAGACCATTTCTTGGTTAAAAATCCGTAGGTGTTAGCCTTCGGTACTATTGAAAATGGTCGTTCATTGCTATTTTTGACAAAAATGGGGGTTGTGTGGCCATTGATCATCGACCATAGGCTCGTACACCTCACTACACATATGTTTCCTTGCCATAGTTCAAATTCTTGGATTTATGGTGGAGACCATTTCTTGGTCAAAAATCAGTGTGTGTTAGCCTTCAGTGTCATTGAAAATGGTCGTTCATGGCTATTTTCGACAAAAATGGGGGTTATGTGGCCATTGATCATCGACCAGAGGCTCATAAACCTCACCCCACATATGTTTCCTTGCCATAGATCACATTCTTTGATTTCTGGTGGAGACCATTTCTTGGTCAAAAATCCGAATGTGTTAGCCTTCGGTACTATTGAAAATGGTCGTTCATGGCTATTTTCGACAACAATGGGGGTTGTGTGGCCATTGATAATCGACCAGAGGCTCATATACCTCACTACACATATGTTTCCTTGCCATAGTTCAAATTCTTGGATTTATGGTGGAGACCATTTCTTGGTCAAAAATCAGTGTGTGTTAGCCTTCAGTGTCATTGAAAATGGTCGTTCATGGCTATTTTCGACAAAAATGAGGGTTGTGTGGCCATTGATCATCGACTAGAGGCTCGTACACCTCACCCCACATATGTTTCCTTGCCGTAGATCACATTCTTGGATTTCTGGTGGAGACCATTTCTTGGGCAAAAATCTGAATGTGTTAGCCTTCGGTATTATTGAAAATGGTCGTTCATGGCTATTTTCGACAAAAATGGGGGTTGTGTGGCCATTGATCATCAACCAGAGGCTCGTACACTTCACCCCACAAATGTTTTCTTGCCATAGATCACATTATTGGATTTCTGGTGGAGACCATTTCTTGGTCAATAATCCGTACGTGTTAGCCTTCGGTATTATTGAAAATGGTCGGGCATGGCTATTTTCGACAAAAATGGGGGTTGTGTGGCCATTTATCATCTACCAGAGGCAAGTACACCTCACCCCACATATGTTTCCTTGCCATAGATCACATTCTTGGATTTCTGGTGGAGACCATTTCTTGGTCAAAAATCCGTACGTGTTAGCCTTCGGTATTATTGAAAATAGTCGTTCATGGCTATTTTCGACAAAAATGGGGGTTGTGTGGCCATTGATCATCGATCAGAGGATTGTACACCTCACCCCACATATGTTTCGTTGCCACAGATCACATTCTTGGATTTCTGGTGGAGACCATTTCTTGGTCAAAAATCCAAATGTGTTAGCCTTCGGTATTATTGAAAATGGTCGTTCATGGCTATTTTCGAGAAAAAATGGGGGTTGTGTGGCCATTTATCATCGACCAGAGGCTCATACACCTCACTACACATATGTTTCCTTGCCATAGATCACATTATTGGATTTATGGTGGAGACTATTTTCGGTCAAAAATCCATAGGTGTTAGCCTTCAGTGTCATTGAAAATGGTCGTTCATGGCTATTTTCGACAAAAATGGGGGTCCTGTGGCCATTTATCATCGACCAGAGGCTCATACACCTCACCCCACATATGTTTCCTTGCCATAGATCTCATTCTTGGATTTCTGGTGGAGACCATTTCTTAGTCCAAAATATGTAGGTGTTAGCCTTCGGAATTATTGAAAATGGTCGTTCATGGCTATTTTCGACAAAAATGGGGGTTGTGTGGCCATTTATCATCGACCAGAGGCTCGTACACCTCACCTCACATATGTTTCCTTGCCATAGATCACATTCTTGGATTTCTGGTGGAGACCATTTCTTGGTCAAAAATCCGTACGTGTTATCCGAAATTAGCCGAAACAACATCCTGAGATACTCACCTTTATTTGGAGTGTTTCACGATTATCGCTGATATGTATATGGGTTACATGCTTCTCTACTCTTAGAAGTCTTTCGTTCTGAATCTCGGTACGAGATTCTTTTAAGGGGGGAGGGCTTTAACACCCCAGGTGTTTATATTCCGCTCGACAACGAGTACGAATTTAAGCATGTAATCAGTGGATAAAACGGATGCTAAATTTTAATCATCTTTGCCTATCGCGATTTTAATAACGCGTCGGTTTTATCTGTCGCGAGTTCGACACTGTTTTTATTTATCCGAGCTCTTCCGAAATTTTTGTGATGTTCGGAACATAGTTGTTTCGAAAATCGGTGCGTCCAGTGATTATTTAAAATTCATCGCTCGCGCGAATACAGAATTTGGAAGCTCAACTTATTCGGATGATTTTATCCCGGACAAATTCATTTGAACTCGACGGTTAAAATGCTCGAGGCAAAATAATCTGTGTCTCGCGTTGTCTGAGTAAAATCATGTGCGAGGTTATAATCCAATTTATTCCTCAGCACGCTGTTTCGAAGACAAAATCGCGTATACATTCGCAGATATTGTTTCGGCTAATTTCGGTCGAATCACACCGAACAAATTATCAGTACCGAAATCAGTTTATTTCGGTCTGTTGTTTCTTGCCCGATCCAAAACTTTGGATATAAATGACGGGTGTAAATTCATCTGATTCCAAGTAATCGCTAAATCAAAACCGTGACTGCGCGTCCGAGAATTATAATTGAGCTTCAAGTCTCTAGTAAATTACCGTGACCATGGAATCATGTGTTCTGACCGCAGATCAAATATATCGTGTTTCGAATCAAAAATCAAACTATGTCGCAAGTACTGTCGACTCTTTTGTGATCACTAAAAATCGGGATTCAAAATATCTCTGATTCTCAGTAATTAAAAAAAAGAGAAAACAAATAAAAAAATGAGCCGATCTCCATCCCTATCTACCGCGCCCCTGTTGATTTTTCCTTTTCCTGACCGCCCTCCCCATCAGATCTTTGTTGCAGCGCTGTTCTTATCCCTGCGCTCGGATCTTCATCTCCAGCCAGCGCTCCTTCCTCCTCCAAGCTTCTGCAATTCCCAGCGCGCGCTCAGCTTAAAAAAAAAGTCTCCCAGCCTCTCATTCCTATCCTTCAGCCGCCGTCTTCAGATTTTTACCACCGCTCAAGCACCGTTTAAATCCAGCCGCGTCTCTTTTCTCCCTTGTCTTCTTCCTCTTGCAAGGCAGCTTCCCTGCTCCAAGCTCGCCGTCGAAGCTCCTCTGCCGCGCCCTGGATCTCCGGCCACCGCGCCTAGATCCTCTCCTCCCTAGCTCGCCGAGTTCGCTGGCGCTCCTGCGCGCTCTCGAATCTTTTCTTCTCCACCGCGCAGCTCTGCTCGCTGTCGAGCCCCTGTTTCCATGGCGCGCCCGAGCATCTCCCTGCGCGCGCCTGCTACTCGCAGCGCCCTGCTCCCTGCTCCATCTCCCAGCTCGCCGAGTTCCCTGACTGGCGCGTCCTCGTCTTCTTCCTCGCGCTCGGCTTCTGCTCGTCGGAAACTCCACCCCGAGCTCGCCCCATGGCGCCTGGCCGAGCTCCTCCCTGCCGTGTTCCTGCTCGGCGTCCAGTTTTCCTGCGCGCCCATCTATCTCTCACGGAGTTCCCTGCGTCGCGCCCCGACCCCTTGGCTTGCTCGGCGCCCGTCTCCTATGGCGTCTGCAGCCGCTTCTCCCTGCTCCCTCTGCCCCTGCGCTTGACCTCCAGTTCGGCGCTCTCCTTGCTTCGCGCCATGGCGTTTCCCAGTCCCAGGTCACCCCCTTCGGCCCAGCTCCAGTCATGTTACCAACTCGCCAATGGAGGAGATGTCCCAGCCGCTACAACAGCAAGATGACGCAATATTGAATGGTCCAAGCAAGCAGGATGCGGCAATTCGTCGTGTGCGTCGGCCCAACAGGCGCGTATATGGGCCCGAGTGGGTGTAGACCTGCTGGTACGCAGCGGCTGGCGTGTGTGTGATGTACTTAACCTGGTCCGACTACTGGCTGGGAGGTTTTATGGATGAACAGAAACTCTAAGAAATAACATCCCTCTGTCCTTCGTCTCCCTTCTCTGTTCTTCCCAAAACCCCATCTACCTTCTCCTCCTACTACTGCTAACAAGTCCATGGCGCTCGACACCCATACTTCATGGTCCTTGGCGCGTCCCTTCCTCGTCGGCCACCGTCCGTGGTTGTACGACAGCTGCGACTCACCGGCCATCCTGCTTCTCTTCTATCTCGTTGCCATGGAACTCGCCGCGTCCTTGTGTTTATGTTCATCGACCTTCACTCTTCTCTCCATGGTCGGACAACCTTGTCGTCAACCTCCCTGTTTGCGTCCACCCCATCACACCCAACTCCTCACCTATGTCCTGCTCCTGTTCGCGGCGTCGTGCGCCGTGCAGCAGCACGCCCCTTGTCGAGCTCATGGTCCCGGTCAATCCTATCATTCTTGCTAGTCCTCGCTTTCTTTATGCCCGATCAAACATCGAATTTGATCGAACTGGGATCCGCGACATCGCTCATCACTCGCTTTGGTTCAACTCCCTAGTTCGTCGTTGTTCATCTCTGTATCAAGTCTACAACAGTATTATAGATTCCTCCATGGTGCTTGTCGACAAACTTCATTTCATCAATTCCTCGCCTTCGGTTTGGCTCACGTATGTGCGCCAAACGCGTTCACCGTTTGAGCCTGTGTCGCTTGAGCTCGCGCTAACCTGCTCAACCCCCACCTCACCAGCTCGCTCCAGACTTCAATTGAAGGTCATCGTCGATCCGTGCGTCATCAAGAAATTCCAAGAGTCAAGTGAAGACGAAGCCAGCAACGTGATATTCACCACGTGCGCGACAAAAGCTCGGACATCCTGCACGACTCAAGTTTGATTCGTCAAAATTATTCAGTCAAGAAAAAGATCTTCAGTAATTGATTACCGAAGAAAAGAAGACCCCTGGATGACATCAACCGGAACCCGTAGTCGTGCTTGCGACTATCGCATCGAATTAGTCAGGGTAAGTTAATTCATATTCCCGTTAACTAGGTCTATAAGTAGAGTAAATAGAATTATTAGTCGCGATAATTGTTATTAATTTAGTATACGCATATTGTGATGTTTGTGTTAGGTTCGTTTAATTTAGAGAAGCGTAATTATTACGCGTAGTCGCAACGCCTCGCCGCTAGGTGTTCCGCTATCGCGTAACACTATTTAGATTTATAATATTTCCGTCGATATGCATTCATGTACATAATGCATTTCATTCAGGTACGTTAATTAATCGCGCGATGCGGAAGACGATCTAAGTCGACCCCAAGCGTGGGCTAATCCGCAAGATGATGTTGATGGACGAACCGGAAGATGGATAATCTAAACGAGTGTGTGGCAGGACAAAGGATGGTCGTCAAGTGGACGTCACCTAACAACACTAACCTAGTGTTACCCAGGCAAGCCCCGGTGCATGCAACCCCTTTCCTTGTGTTTTTAAATACTTTTCGCACACTTAAGTCTAGTGAAATGTGCATTAGGTTCATAGGAATTGCTTGAAACCCTTTGATGCATTGCTTTCCTTGATATCCATACCTTTATAGATACTTCTGTGAAGTATCAAAATATGATTTACAAAAATGCTTAGCCTTGCTTAGATCTTGTGGATAGAGGTTGTCCTTAATTTAACTCGAGAAAGGATGGCTTCTACCTGCAAGAATATTTTCATTTGGAGCAATGGTGGGATCTTACTGCAAAGTTCCCTGTGATGCTCTTTTCATCCTAAGGAACAGACACAATCCTAAGGATGGAAATACTTAAATCGAGACTTGGGCTAGGAACAGGTGATGCTCCGCCCGGGTCAATTAAGGATTGGATGCGTATGTAGGCCTGTTGATCAAGGACTATCTTATCTAGCCACATGCCCTGAGAATGGGACAGGGTAAGCTTGAACCCGGCTATTCCATACATGAAAAGACAATCGCGCACTGGGCGTGGAGAGATGGCGAGAGTGGCACGTACCCTCCTGGCAACGGATCGCCTAAAAGGGGTGGTGTACTCTCGGGTGGCGCGGACCTGTTCATGCAGTGGAGGATCCGTGGGAATAGTAGACATCAAGGTTTATGAGAAACATATGTCGTGTGGTTAGAAATCCTCAGCTGAGTAAATCGATTCGGATCGCCGTTATATCCCCGGAGAGTGGAGACTTGAGCTCCGACCTACAACCTAAGTCAAGATGTGAACACTATGGATAAAAATGATGTTGTATTGATGAGATGATGAAATTAGACTAGATGCAAACAAAGTCTATTAAATATTTAATCTGGCGTTAAAATATTGAAAGTAAGGACTCACTTTAGTAAGCTACTTCTGCAAAAGTATAAGTTGATTTTTGTTAAAGCCTCTCCTTGACTCCTATTTATCCAGCATACCTTTGAGAGTCTTTTCCTTAGTCGGGTAAGACTTGCTGAGTAATTCCATACTTAGGGTTTTATTCCCTGTTGTTTTTCAGGTTATAGTTTTGTGCTGCTGACAATGGTGTTAAGTGCCGGTGGGCTCGGCCTTCTTATATAAGTATACCCCGTCTTTATCTTCTTATTGAGGATGATCACTTGAGCTAGCATATATTTCAAACTTATACTTTTGTAATCACTCCGATAAAATAATGTAAATTTTTGTAACCTGTAAAATTTGGTAATAAGATTTCCGCTGCAAAAATGTTGTGTGTGTGATTTGTGTTACTTAATCCCGCGGTTCTGGTTGTAAGTGGTTTATCCGATGTCCTTGGGCAATCGGACGGATCCTGTTAAGTTATCTGGTGCACATGCATAGCTATCTGATGTCTTTGAGACAAGGACATGTGCATGTGGGCCCAATAACTTGGGAGGTTCTGCCACAGCTGGTATCGGAGCAAGATTAAGTATATACAGTCACATACATATTTTCAAAACAAAAGTTTTGGTTTCAGAAAACCTATTTTCAACTAAACACATTGTTTGGCTTTGAAAAACAGTTTTAAAAAAAACTATAATGCTAGCGACATCCTCTATTAAGCCCTAAACTAAGGACTATTAGGTGGCTTAGTTGAAAACCATAACCGGGGGTATTGCATACATGTGTATTGTTATTTTTGAGGCCATTCAGTTTTGAATGGATCGACGCTCAAGGTAAGGTGAGATGTGAGAGCATGACCGAACAAACGTCGGTCTAGGGGAGTGCTTAATTGTGGCGCTTGATTATATACATGTTCCACATATGTATATATGAAGGCTGCGATGTGGAGAATTTACTTTTCCGGGAATTCAGTACCCCATGGATGTATACGGGTATACAAACATGGGAATACTGAGAAGTGTAATGTACTTGTAACGACGCACCTACGCTCAGGTAAGAAGGTGAGTTACCATAATGAGTTGCCCTATGGTTAAAGTGTGGCAACGGCGCCTATGCGTGGCTCGGCGCTTAATGATGAACTGGCCTCCATAAAGCAATATATGGAGTATAAACTGTGATAAACTGTCATGTGTGAACTGCATCATGGGAAATTGGGCTGTGATGAAACTTTTCTGCAGGTACACTAACCTCGAAAACGTATGTGTAGCTGACGACTAGCAAAATACCGAGAGAGAACGTATGCCACCTGTCGGGGACCATAATTAGGGGTACCCTCAAGACGCCTAATTCTCAGCTGGTAACCCCCATCAGCATAAAGCTGCAAAGGCCTGATGGGTACGATTAAGTCAGGGATCAGTCCACACGAGTGACTCGATCACGCTTCGCCCGAGCCTAGCCTCGGCCAAGGGCAGCCGACCTCGAGAGACTTCCGTCTCGCCCGAGGCTCCCCTTTTTACGGCGGACACACCTCCGGCTCGCCCGAGGCCTTGGCTTCGCTTAGAAGCAACCCTGACTAAATCGCCGCGCCGACTGACCAGGTTGCAGGGGCATTTAATGCAAAGGTGGCCTGACACCTTTATCCTGACACGCGTCCCCCGGCAGAGCCGAAGTGACCGCCGTCACTCCACCGCTCCATTAACCAGTCTGACGGAAGGACAGCGCCGCCTGCGCCACTCCGACTGCAGTGCCACTCGACAGAGTGAGTCTGACAGGCAGTCAGGCCCTGCCAAAGGCGCCATAGGAAACTCCGCTCCGCCCGACCCCAGGGCTCGGACTCGGGCTAAGACCCGGAAGACGGCGAACTCCGCTCCGCCCGACCCCAGGGCTCGGACTCGGGCTAAGACCCGGAAGACGGCGAACTCCGCTCCGTCCGACCCCAGGGCTCGGACTCGGGCTAAGACCCGGAAGACGGCGAACTCCGCTCCGCCCGACCCCAGGGCTCGGACTCGGGCTAAGACCTGGAAGACGACGAACTTCGCTTCACCCGACCCCAGGGCTCGGACTCCGCCCTGGCCTCGGCCGAACGATCTCCGCCTCGCCCGACCCGAGGGCCCGGGCTCAGCCTCGGCGCAAAAGACAGACTCGACCCTGGCTTCGGAGGAGCCCCCACGTCGCCCGACCTGGGGCACAGGCCCGCCACGTCAACAGGGAGCGCCATCATCATCCTACCCCGAGTCGACTCGGGTCACGAAGAACAAGACCGGCGTCCCATCTGGCTAGCTCCACCAGATGGACAATGATGGCGCCCCACAAGCTCTGTGACGACAGCGGCTCTCAGCTCTCTTACGGAAGCAGGGCGACGTCAGCAAGGACTCGACCACTCCAACAGCTGTCCCTCCGCCAGGCTCCGTCGCTCCTCCGACAGCCACGACATCACGCCAGCAAGGTGCCAAGACCTCTCCGGCTGCCACATTGGCATGTACCTAGGGCGCTAGCTCTCTCTCCGCTAGACACGTAGCACTCTGCTACACCCCCATTGTACACCTGGATCCTCTCCTTACGACTATAAAAGGAAGGACCAGGGCCTTCTTAGAGAAGGTTGGCCGCGCGGGGACGAGGACGAGACAGGCGCTCTCTTGGGGCCGCTCGCTTCCCTCACCCGCGTGGACGCTTGTAACCCCCCTACTGCAAGCGCACCCGACCTGGGCGCGGGATGAACACGAAGGCCGCGGGATCTCCACCTCTCTCACGCCCGTCTCCGGCCACCTCGCCTCTCCCCCCTTCGCGCTTGCCCACGCGCTCGACCCATCTGGGCTGGGGCACGCAGCGCATTCACTCGTCGGCTCGGGGACCCCCCGGTCTCGAAACGCCGACAGTTGGCGCGCCAGGTAGGGGCCTGCTGCGTGTTGACGAACAGCTTCCCGTCAGGCTCCAGATGGGCAGTCCTCAGCAACCTCTCCGGCCTGGGATGGTGCTCCGTTTCGGGAGCCTTGAGTTCATGTCCTTCGACGGCAGCTACGACATGATACTCCTCCCACCGCCGCGCGACAACGACGATGACGGCCGACAACCCGCCCGCCGGCGGCGGAATCGGCGACATCTTCCCCACGCGGTGGAAGAACAGCGTTCGAGCTCGTCCCGTCCTCTCCCCCACCAACGGAGGAGGAGGCGGGGCAACCAAGGCCAAGCGGGAGGCCACGCTTCGCCGGCTGTCGGGCGAATCGACGTCCCCAGCGCCCCGACGGAAGGCGCGCTGGGCGCCGACCTCGCGTTCGAGACGAAGGCAAGCGCCGTCACCCCGTGACACGCTGATCCCGAGCAAGTGGACGACGCCGGCACACTCGCGAGGAGCCTGCAGGACGTCGCCCTCGTACCTGAGATGACGGTGCAACCAGTCCCCGGTGTGACTACGTCGCCCTGCGTCGACCAAAAGGTACCGACTAACTCCCATCTTACGTCATTCCGACTTGGCCTCAACCCGCCAAGCGACTCCGCTTTGGCGGGCGCCCTCATTAAGGCGAGTACAACCCCACTAGGGTTTCGTATGCGGTCGCCTTGGGACCGGTTGACGGACGTCTCGACCTACGGGCCCTCCGGGTCCGAGGAAGATGACGATCCCAGCATCTGTTGGGATTTCTCTGGACTTGGCAACCCCAGTGCCATGCGGGACTTCATGACCGCATGTGACTACTGCCTCTCTGACTGTTCCGACGGAAGCCGCAGCCTCGACGACGAGGGCTGCGGCCCAAGCCGCGAATGTTTCCACGTTGAGCTGGGGGATCCCTCCGAAGGAAACCATCTTGGCATGCCGGAGGACGGTGACTTTCCTAGGCCCGCGCCTCGCGCCGACATCCCGCGGGAGCTAGCTGTGGTCCCCGTTCCGGCGGGGGGTCACGACCCACAGCTCGAGCAAGTCCGCGGGGCGCAAGCCAGGCTCAACGAGGGAACAGGAGCGCTTGAGACAATCCGCCGGACGTTGGGCAGGTATGGGCGGGCCAACCCCCGGCCGGAGAAATACGTCACCTGCCCCAGGGTCTCTAGCACCGCGCCGTCAACGATGTCAGGATCAGGCCGCCGCCCGCATACAGCGGGGTTGGTCAGAACCTGGCAGCCGCAGCAATGCTCCTCCGCGCGATGCCGGAGCCATCAACCACCGAGGGTCGGCGAATCCAGGGAGAGCTCAAGACTCTCCTGGAAGGCGCTGCGGCCCGACGGGCCGAGAGCACTGCCTCCCGAAGGCAGGGTTACCCCTCGGAACCTCATGCCGCGACTTCCCGGTTCATGCGGGAAGCCTCGGTCTACACCGGGCGCACGCGGAACACCGCGCCTGCGGCCCCGGGCCACCTCGGCAACGAACACCATCGACGCGACCGTCGGGCCCACCTTGACGAAAGGGTGCGCCGAGGCTACCACCCCAGGCGTGGGGGACGCTACGACAGCGGGGAGGATCGGAGTCCCTCGCCCGAACCACCCGGTCCGCAGGCCTTCAGTCGGGCCATCCGACGGGCGCCGTTCCCGACACGGTTCCGACCCCCGACTACTATCACGAAGTACTCGGGGGAAACGAGACCGGAACTTTGGCTCGCGGACTACCGCCTGGCCTGCCAACTGGGTGGAACGGACGACGACAACCTCATCATCCGTAACCTCCCCCTGTTCCTCTCCGACACTGCTCGCGCCTGGTTGGAACACCTGCCTCCGGGGCGGATCTCCAACTGGGACGACTTGGTCCAAGCCTTCGCCGGCAATTTCCAGGGCACATACGTGCGCCCCGGGAATTCTTGGGACCTTCGAAGCTGCCGGCAACAGCCGGGAGAGTCGCTCCGGGACTACATCCGGCGATTCTCGAAGCAGCGCACCGAGCTGCCTAACATCACCGACTCGGATGTCATCGGCGCGTTCCTCGCTGGCACCACTTGCCGCGACCTGGTGAGCAAGCTGGGTCGCAAGACCCCCACCAGGGCGAGCGAGCTGATGGACATCGCCACCAAGTTCGCCTCTGGCCAGGAGGCGGTTGAGGCTATCTTCCGAAAGGACAAGCAGCCCCAGGGCCGCCCATCGGAAGAGGCTCCCGAGGCGTCTACTCCGCGCGGCGCCAAGAAGAAAGGCAAGAAGAAGTCGCAATCGAAACGCGACGCCGCTGACGCGGACCTTGTCGCCGCCGCCGAGTACAAAAACCCTCGGAAGCCCCCCGGAGGTGCTAACCTCTTCGACAAGATGCTCAAGGAGCCGTGCCCCTGCCATCAGGGGCCCGTCAAGCACACCCTCGAGGAGTGCATCATGCTTCGGCGTCACTTCCACAGGGCCGGGCTACCCGCCGAGGGTGGCAGGGCCCGCGACGATGACAAGAACGAAGATCACCAAGCAGGAGAGTTCCCTGAGGTCCGTGACTGCTTCATGATCTACGGGGGGCATGCGGCGAATGCCTCGGCTCGGCATCGCAAACAGGAGCGCCGGGAGGTCTGCTCGGTGAAGGTGGCGGCGCCAGTCTACCTAGACTGGACCGACAAGCCCATCACCTTCGACCAGGCCGACCACCCCGACCACGTGCCGAGCCCGGGGAAGTACCCGCTCGTCGTCGACCCTGTCATTGGCAACGTCAGGCTCACCAAGGTCCTGATGGATGGGGGCAGCTGCCTCAACATCATCTACGCCGAGACCCTCAAGCTCCTGCGCGTCGATCTGTCCTCCGTCCGGGCAGGCGCTGCGCCCTTCCACGGGATCGTACCTGGGAAGCGCGTCCAGCCCCTCGGGCGACTCGACCTCCCCGTCTGCTTCGGAACGCCCTCCAACTTCCGAAGGGAGACCCTGACGTTCGAGGTGGTCGGGTTCCGAGGAACCTACCACGCTGTACTGGGGAGGCCGTGCTACGCGAAGTTCATGGCCGTCCCCAACCACACCTACTTGAAGCTCAAGATGCCGGGCCCCAACGGGGTCATCACCGTCGGCCCCATGTACAAACACGCGTTCGAATGCGACGTGGAGTGCGTGGAGTACGCCGAGGCCCTCGCCGAGTCCGAGGCCTTCATCGCCGACCTGGAGAACCTCTCCAGGGAGGTGCCAGACGTGAAGCGTCACGTCGGCAACTTCGAGCCAGCGGAGACGGTTAAGGCCGTCCCTCTCGACCCCAACGGTGACACCTCCAAGCAGATCCGGATTGGGTCCGGGCTCGACCCCAAATAGGAAGCAGTGCTCGTCGACTTTCTCCGCGCAAACGCCGACGTCTTTGCGTGGAGTCCCTCGGACATGCCTGGCATACCGAGGGATGTCGCCGAGCACTCGCTGGATATTCGGGCCGGGGCCCGACCCGTCAGGCAGCCTCTGCGCCGATTCGACGAGGAGAAGCGCAGAGTGATAGGCGAGGAGATCCACAAGCTAATGGCGGCAGGGTTCATCAAAGAGGTATTCCATCCCGAATGGCTTGCCAACCCTGTGCTTGTGAGGAAGAAAGGGGGGAAATGGCGGATGTGTGTAGACTACACTGGTCTCAACAAAGCATGTCCGAAGGTTCCCTACCCTCTGCCTCGCATCGATCAAATCGTGGATTCCACCGCTGGGTGCGAAACCCTGTCCTTCCTCGATGCCTACTCAGGGTATCACCAGATCCGGATGAAAGAGTCCGACCGGCTCGCGACCTCTTTCATCACACCGTTCGGCATGTACTGCTATGTCACCATGCCGTTCGGTTTGAGGAATGCGGGCGCGACATACCAACGGTGCATGAACCATGTGTTCGGCGAACACATCGGTCGCACAGTCGAGGCCTACGTCGATGACATCGTAGTCAAGACAAGGAAGGCTTCCGACCTCCTCTCCGACCTTGAGGTGACATTCCGGTGTCTCAAGGCGAAAGGAGTCAAGCTCAATCCTGAGAAGTGTGTCTTCGGGGTGCCCCGGGGCATGCTCTTGGGGTTCATCGTCTCCGAGCGAGGCATCGAAGCCAACCCGGAGAAGATCGCAGCCATCACCAGCATGGGACCCATCAAGGACTTAAAAGGCGTACAGAGGGTCATGGGATGCCTCGCGGCCCTGAGCCGCTTCATCTCACGCCTCGGCGAAAGAGGTCTGCCTCTGTACCGCCTCTTAAGGAAGACCAAGTGTTTCGCTTGGACCCCCGAGGCCGAGGAAGCCCTCGAGAACCTGAAGGCGCTCCTTACAAAGGCACCTGTCCTGGTGCCCCCAGCTGATGGAGAAGCCCTCTTGGTCTACGTCGCCGCCACCACCCAGGTGGTTAGCGCCGCGATTGTGGTCGAGAGGCAAGAGAAAGGGCATGCTCTGCCCGTTCAGAGGCCAGTCTACTTCGTCAGCGAAGTACTGTCCGAGACCAAGATCCGCTACCCGCAAGTTCAGAAGCTGTTGTATGCAGTGATCCTGACGAGGCGGAAGTTACGACACTACTTCGAGTCTCATCCGGTGACTGTGGTGTCATCCTTCCCCCTGGGGGAGATCATCCAGTGCCGAGAGGCCTCGGGTAGGATCGCAAAGTGGGCAGTGGAAATCATGGGCGAAACGATCTCGTTCGCCCCTCGGAAGGCCATCAAGTCCCAGGTGTTGGCGGACTTCGTGGCCGAGTGGGTCGACACCCAGCTGCCAACGGCTCCGATCCAACCGGAGCTCTGGACCATGTTTTTCGACGGGTCGCTAATGAAGACGGGAGCCGGCGCGGGCCTGCTCTTCATCTCGCCCCTCGGAAAGCACCTGCGCTACGTGCTACGACTCCATTTTCCGGCGTCCAACAATGTGGCCGAGTACGAAGCTCTGGTCAACGGGTTGCGGATCGCCATCGAGCTAGGGGTCAGACGCCTCGACGCCCGCGGTGATTCGCAGCTCGTCATCGACCAAGTCATGAAGAACTCCCACTGCCGCGACCCGAAGATGGAGGCCTACTGCGATGAGGTTCGACGCCTGGAAGACAAGTTCTTCGGGCTCGAGCTCAACCACATCGCTCGGCGCTACAACGAGACCGCAGACGAGCTGGCTAAAATAGCCTCGGGGCGAACGACGGTCCCCCCGGACGTCTTCTCCCGGGATCTGCATCAACCCTCCGTCAAGATCGACGACGCGCCCGAGCCCGAGGCACCCTCGGCTAAGCCCGAGGCGCCCTTGGCTCAGCCCGAGGCACCCTCGGCTCAGCCCGAGGAACCCTCAGCCCCCAGGGCCGAGGAACCCTCGGCCCCCGGGGCCGAGGTGCTAAACGTCGAGGAGGAGTAGAGCGGGGCCACGCCTGATCAAAATTGGCAGGCCCCGTACCTGCGATATCTCCGCCAGGGAAAGCTACCCCTCGACCAAGCCGAGGCTCGGCGGGTAGCGCGACGCGCCAAGTCATTCGTCTTGCTGGGCGACGAGAAGGAGCTCTACCACCGGAGCCCCTCGGGCATCCTCCAGCGATGCATCTCCATCGCCGAAGGTCAGGAACTCCTGCAAGAGATACACTCGTGGGCTTGCGGCCATCATGCAGCGCCTCCAGCCCTTGTCGGGAATGCCTTCCGGCAAGGCTTCTACTGGCCAACGGCGGTGACTGACGCCACTAGAATTGTCCGCACCTGCGAAGGGTGCCAATTCTATGCGAAGCAGACCCACCTGCCCGCTCAGGCTCTGCAGACGATACCCATCACCTGGCCCTTCGCTGTATGGGGTCTGGACCTCGTCGGTCCCTTGCAGAAGGCGCCCGGGGGCTACACGCACCTGCTGGTCGCCATCGACAAATTCTCCAAGTGGGTCGAGGTCCGACCCCTGAACAACATCAGGTCCGAGCAGGCGGTGGCGTTCTTCACCAACATCATCCATCGCTTCGGGGTCCCAAACTCCATCATCACCGACAACGGTACCCAGTTCACCGGCAAAAAATTCTTGGATTTTTGCGAGGATCACCACATCCGGGTGGACTGGGCCGCCGTGGCTCATCCCATGTCGAATGGGCAAGTAGAGCGTGCCAACGGCATGATTCTACAAGGGCTCAAGCCTCGGATCTACAACGGCCTCAACAAGTTCGGCAAGCGATGGATGAAGGAACTCCCCTCGGTGGTCTGGAGCCTAAGGACGACGCCGAGTCGTGCCACGGGTTTCACGCCGTTTTTTCTGGTCTACGGGGCCGAAGCTATCTTGCCCACTGACCTGGAATACGGCTCCCCAAGGACGAGGGCCTACACCGATCAAAGCAACCAAGCTAGCCGAGAAGAATCGCTGGACCAGCTGGAGGAGGCTCGGGACAGGGCCTTATTACACTCGGCGCGGTACCAGCAGTCCCTGCGACGCTACCACGCCCGAGGGGTCCGGCCCCGAGACTTCCAGGCTGGCGACCTGGTGCTTCGACTGCGGCAAGACGCCCGGGGAAGGCACAAACTCACGCCCCCCTGGGAGGGGCCATTCGTCATCGCCAAAGTTCTGAAGCCCGGAACATACAAGCTGGCCAACAATCAAGGCGAGATCTACGGCAACGCTTGGAACATCAAACAGCTACGTCTCTTCTACCCTTAAGATGTTTTCAAGTTGTTCATATACCTCGCACCCATGCAAAGTTTAGTCATCAAGGAAGGGTCGGCCTTGCCTCGGCAAAGCCCGACCCTCCCTCGGGGGCTAAAAGGGGGGAGACCCCCTCTGCGTCGAAATTTTCCTCGAAAAAGGATCTCTTTTTAGCAGAATTTCTTTCGTGCTTTTTGACTACTTCGAAAAGCGGATCCTGGAAACGACGGAGTACACGTAAGCAGCCAAGGCCGAACGAGCCGAGGGACTCCTACGCCTCCGGGATACGGATACCTCACTCATCACCTTCTGCGATAAGTAACTCGCGTTCGGATAAAGTGATTCCGCAGACGGAACAAGTCTTCACGTTCGGAAGCTCTTCTGCCGAGACGGTCCTTCAAGCCTTCTCGACTGAATCAGTGACAGGGCCTCATGGGCGGGCGAAAGTACGCGTAAGCGGCAAGGCCGACCGAGCCGAGGGACTCCCACGCCTCTGGGATACGGATACCTCACTCATCACCTTCCGCGAGAAGCAACTCTCGCCCACACAAACATCCCTGTTACCGACGGAAAGTCCAGATGCTCGAAATAAGAGGAAAAGGAGACGCGGCTTTACAACGAAGCGAGGGTGTGTTTTCTGGCCTCGGCGGCCGCAGAAGGCACACGCTACAAGACAATCTGATCCTGCAGGCTCGGGTCTCCACGCTGAAGGGGGCTGTAGCACCCTCGGCATCGACGACGCCTTCAGCAAGGTCCGACCCAGCCTCGGACGGCGACGCGGCCCAGGGACTCCTCCGGGAATCCGGACCGAGCAGACGGCTCGGCCAGTTACCCCTGGGGCCTCGGCCAACCATCTTCCAAGGGCGCCAGCCCGACCCGAGGCCTCGGGTCATCGACTCCGACGACGAGCCCCGCTGATGGGCAATCCGGCTCGGCTCCGGCCAACCAGGTTCCCATTTTCGAGCCAACTCCGCCTCTGTTCGCACTGATATCGCTACCCCTGGCCTCGGCTCATCGAAGAGCGACCAAGGGGTCCCTTTAACTAAGCTAGAGGAGCCTCAGGCAATAAGGCCGATCGAGCCAAGGGATTCCTACGCCTCCGGGATACGGATACCTCACTCGTCACCTTGACACGGGGCGACTCACGCTTGCTGAAGCGGTTCAGATAATCAACAGGCGAGACTTAGTGCTCGAAAATGAGGAAAAAACACGGCTCCGTGCCGAAATCACATACATGTTCAGGCCTCGACAGCCACAATGAACAAAAACACTGGCATTCGAAGTGCCACTACAAACGGAACTCCGGTTCCCCCTCCGCAGGTACGAACAACCCCACTCCGAGGGGGAAGGCCTGCGGAGCAACGGAAGGCCGACGAACGGCACGCCGTCACCTGCTCCAGCAGCGGCGACGACGACGACTTCTGCTCCGGGGGGTCGAGCAGCGGCAGCACTGACCTCAGGGAGGGTGCTGCTGCCAGGAGGCCCCCGCCCACGCCAAAACTCGTGAGGCAAGGACGGGCAGAAGGCCGTAGAGTTGGAGGTCAGTCCGTGGCCGGCCCGGCCTGCTGTGCCGGCGGAAGAACCTCTTCCAGCTGCCGTGGCGGACGCCGGCGCCGCGAGCGGCTTCGAAGCCACTCGCGTCTGAAGACCGGGCACGCTGCAGCTGCCAGCGCAACGGACGACAACCGCTCCTCCCCCCCATCACTGAGTGAAGGAGCGGACCACCGCCCGCGCAGGGGCTGACCCCAACTCGGCACTCTCCCCTCCCCAGCCTTGGTGATGAAAATCCTTGAGGCTGAGGGAGAGGAAGGGGCCGCAGCCCGGCTCGCTTTCCCCCACCATCAAGCCGGAGGTCACCATCCTGGGTGACCACCGGTGGAGGGGTGCGGCCGGGCTGCATGATGAAAATCCTTGAAGCCGATCGATGGCTGAAAGGTACCAACTCCCACGGAGTTGCGTTCCTCCGACGAGGAGGCAGAAAGACGGCGGGTACCCCCATCCGGGGGCTTGGAAGATGGAAAGACGCGACGCATAAGGGAGGGAGAAGACATGGTTGCCTTCCGAAAGGGGTCGCCCTCCTTTTAAAGGCGACTCTCCCTACGTGCGCCCCCAAAGGCCACGAGCCGAGTCTTCTCCAACACGCTCCAAGGCCCTCCCCTGCGGCACGGGGGCTGGGTCCCGCATGTCATGCAAACCGACTCAGAAGCAGAAGAAGCCAAACCGCCGCGCGCGGCGCACGCAACCGCCCAGCGGTTACAAGCGATTCCCCCACTTTCGCCCAGACCAACGGGCGGAAGGGGCGGGCAGCCATGCAGGCGGCATGCAACCGCGCCAGGTGGACGCACTTCTCCGACTTCTGACGCGCCGGCTTGGAGGCCCAGGCCCACGCGTCGCGCAACCAGCGCGCCAGTTGCTGCATGCAAGCAACCACACCGCCACTTGTGCCCCCGTCGCACCTCTTCGGTTGTGGAGCCTATGCTGCGACTCAAGGCGACCCAGCGCACGACCCAGCAGCGCCAGCCTGGCGCGATGGTCAAAGCGGCCGAAAGTGGGCCGGCAGTAATGGCGGTGGCAGGCGGGCGGGCGCAGCAGTCACGTCGTCAGCCAGGCTCACGTCCCATCCTGGGATAGCAAGAGGGCCTCCTCCCACGGCGTGAAGACGGAGCACCCGTGATCCGTTCCTCGAACGGCTCGCGCACGCGTAACGGCCGCCCCGCCAACCACTCGCCCCGTCGCATTAACTCCGCGGCGGGATAGGCGGCGACTCTGGCAGGAGAAGCGGACGACGCTTCGCCTTCGCCGTAATGACCGCGTCAAAAGGAAAAAAAAAGGTACGCCACGTCGTTCGATTTCGTATCCTTTTCCTTTTTTCCTCTTTCTCTATCTCTTGCAACAGGGACCGGGGAAGGGGGATACCCCGGAAGGGATCCTTCTCCGTGAAGGAACCGGGCTCCGAGCCCCCCTACTGATCAGAGGTTCGAAGGCTGGCCCTCCGAGGGGTTCAACAGTCGCCTCAGATCGCGTGGGCCCGACACCCACTACTGGTCAGGGGTTCGAAGGCCAGCCCCCCGAAGGGCCCCATGGCCGCCTCAGGCTACTCGGGCTCCGCGCCCATTACTGATCAGGGGTTCGAAGGCTGGCCCCCGAAGGGTTCACAGTCGCCTCAGACGCCGAGCGAGGGATGACCAGGGGTACGTTCGATACATAACCGAGGATCGGGCTGCGCTCCCGAGGTACCCTAGGACATTTCCGAGACCAGCGGGAACGATCTTGTAACGGAATCCCATCGGAGGGAGGCATCGAGCCCTCGGACCCCGTCGCCAGGGGACCGGGTCCGGCAAATCACCCGCAGGTACTTTTGGGCGTGCCTCTGGGCCCCTAGCCGACCCCCAACGAACGGGGCACGGACGTCCACTCGGATTACCCGCTTGCAGCTCACCGGAGACACCATGTTCGGTGCCCATCGAGGGTAACATGGCGCTCTCCCCCCCCCCCTCCTCCTTGCGGAAAGGCGACGTAGGGGCGTATGTAAAAAAGCCGAGTCTGTCCCTGATCGTCCTCTCGCCCTGTGCAGAGGCTCGGGGGCTGCTCTCGCAAACCCGGCTCCGGCCAAACCGTTGACAGCGTCAACATACCAGCCCGAGAGCTTGGGCCCCAACCGTGCACCCGGGCTACGGCCAGTTCGCATGAGGGAACGACCAGACCAGCCGAAGCATTACGCAAGGCATTAAGACCTCGAAGGAGTGTAACCACTCCTCCGAGGCCTCGGGGCTACACCCGGCGGGTGCGCTCGCGCGCACCCACCGGAACAAAAGTGCAACCGAGAAAGGCTGGTCCCCTTGCAAAAAAGTGCGACGAAAGCCTCCAAGCGAGTGCTAACACTCCCTTCGAGGCTCGGGGGCTACTGTCGGGGACCATAATTAGGGGTACCCTCAAGACGCCTAATTCTCAGCTGGTAACCCCCATCAGCATAAAGCTGCAAAGGCCTGATGGGTACGATTAAGTCAGGGATCAGTCCACACGAGTGACTCGATCACGCTTCGCCCGAGCCTAGCCTCGGCCAAGGGCAGCCGACCTCGAGAGACTTCCGTCTCGCCCGAGGCTCCCCTTTTTACGGCGGACACACCTCCGGCTCGCCCGAGGCCTTGGCTTCGCTTAGAAGCAACCCTGACTAAATCGCCGCGCCGACTGACCAGGTTGCAGGGGCATTTAACGCAAAGGTGGCCTGACACCTTTATCCTGACACGCGTCCCCCGGCAGAGCCGAAGTGACCGCTGTCACTCCACCGCTCCATTAACCAGTCTGACGGAAGGACAGCGCCGCCTGCGCCACTCCGACTGCAGTGCCACTCGACAGAGTGAGTCTGACAGGCAGTCAGGCCCTGCCAAAGGCGCCATAGGAAACTCCACTCCGCCCGACCCCAGGGCTCGGACTCGGGCTAAGACCCGGAAGACGGCGAACTCCGCTCCGCCCGACCCCAGGGCTCGGACTCGGGCTAAGATCCGGAAGACGGCGAACTCCGCTCCGCCCGACCCCAGGGCTCGGACTCGGGCTAAGACCCGGAAGACGGCGAACTCCGCTCCGCCCGACCCCAGGGCTCGGACTCGGGCTAAGACCCGGAAGACGGCAAACTCCGCTCCGCCCGACCCCAGGGCTCGGACTCGGGCTAAGACCCGGAAGACGGCGAACTCCGCTCCGCCCGACCCTAGGGCTCGGACTCGGGCTAAGACCCGGAAGACGACGAACTTCGCTTCACCCGACCCCAGGGCTCGGACTCCGCCCTGGCCTCGGCCGAACGATCTCCGCCTTGCCCGACCCGAGGGCCCGGGCTCAGCCTCGGCGCAAAAGACAGACTCGACCCCGGCTTCGGAGGAGCCCCCACGTCGCCCGACCTGGGGCACAGGCCCGCCACGTCAACAGGGAGCGCCATCATCATCCTACCCCGAGCCGACTCGGGTCACGAAGAACAAGACCGGCGTCCCATCTGGCTAGCTCCACCAGATGGACAATGATGGCGCCCCACAAGCTCTGTGACGACAGCGGCTCTCAGCTCTCTTACGGAAGCAGGGCGACGTCAGCTAGGACTCGACCACTCCAACAGCTGTCCCTCCGCCAGGCTCCGTCGCTCCTCCGACAGCCACGACATCACGCCAGCAAGGTGCCAAGACCTCTCCGGCTGCCACATTGGCATGTACCTAGGGCGCTAGCTCTCTCTCCGCTAGACACGTAGCACTCTGCTACACCCCCATTGTACACCTGGATCCTCTCCTTACGACTATAAAAGGAAGGACCAGGGCCTTCTTAGAGAAGGTTGGCCGCGCGGGGACGAGGATGAGACAGGCGCTCTCTTGGGGCCGCTCGCTTCCCTCACCCGCGTGGACGCTTGTAACCCCCTTACTGCAAGCGCACCCGACCTGGGCGCGGGACGAACACGAAGGCCGCGGGATCTCCACCTCTCTCACGCCCGTCTCCGGCCACCTCGCCTCTCCCCCCTTCGCGCTCGCCCACGCGCTCGACCCATCTGGGCTGGGGCACGCAACGCATTCACTCGTCGGCTCGGGGACCCCCCGGTCTCGAAACGCCGACACCACCGGTATAGAACGTTATTGCCACAGTGTGTTGGCAAAATTAGTAAGGACGAATAGGACGAGCATGCATCCTGATTGTTGCATCATGTTTGTCACCTATACACCCAAAATGCTTCTCTCGTCTTTATTCAGCAACCATTGATTGTAGATTATGTGGTGTAATGCTGTATTATGGACTTCGATGAAATAGCTGTCCTCCGTTCTTTAGATAATCTATTTAGGTGTCATATGTGTTTGCCCTTGTACTGGATGTGCCAATAGAAGGTTGTGACCTGTTTGTTTAAACCGAAAATTAGGCCATGTTCTTATTTAGTGAACCATGCCCCAAATTTGAATTTACCATTATCCCTCTACGACTAAACTCATGTAAATGAATGTTTAGATAATTTCTTTGTTGGACATAAAATGTACCCAAGCTCAAACCAAGGATCTCAAACCATGTCTCCTTCTAGAACCATTCCCTTGTTTAGTTGATGCAGGTTGAGGTCTCTATTGTATTTGGCCTCTCCTTGCGGATTGCATTGTTGCTTTATCAACCCAACCTGGGAAAGTCATGCCTGATCATTTTCCTTAATTTGGTGTCGTTGATTTCTTCATATCTATTGAAGGCATACCAACTTCATCTTGTGATTGTTTTCCTCTGTATCTAATCGGATACTAATCCTTGACCTTGTAATCTCTGCGATGGGCATAGAAATATGCTTGGGGCTGAATTAACAGTCTCCCATCGTACTCCTTTCATCAAGTTTAGGTTATGGCCATGCCTTGTTCAGTTCATCGGGCCATGATCTATTTGGATCTCTACTTGTAATCATTCTTACATGTGGAGTATCTCTTTGTATATTGTCACCCTTGCCTAATCCATTGGTGTCGCGCGATATTTCTTATCGGTTATGTCTGGTAATGGTGCTATGAATAAAACTGATGGTGCCGTGACGAAACCGAGGGCCTTCTGTGGGTGCGCACACATGGTTGTGCTACTCGGCACGCGTTGGTATCACAGTTAATAGTCGTAATCCATTATGAGATTATATCAATATGTTATCTTCCGTAGACTTCTTCCTTGAAACAATTTCTATGTTGTTTGTAAAGAGATCAAGCAACATCTGTCATCTCTGTTGGATCAAAAGGGCATACCACTTTCATGTGTGGTCTTATTTCTTTTGATCTTGGTAGTGACTACTCATACAATTTCCCTTTACATCCTTTGTGTAAAGGTGAAGCCTTGGAGCTTTTTAGTGTCGAGAGACAACTGATTAGCTCTCAAAATGAAGATTGATCATTCGCTCTCTTATTTAATCCAAGTATTCCCTAACCAAGCGGATAATTCATCTCACATGAAGAAACGGATGAACAACCTGACCAAATGGATTTCTGCCCAAGTGCATGATCAACTGTTAGTATGAGTGAACTCTCAACCCTTGGCTTACCAATGGTACTGAGAGGATTTTCTTAATGTCAAAAATAGTTCAACAAGTTGGTTTTGACTAACTTGTAACTGCTCAATGAACGAAGGCTGAGTTTAGAGATCATTTTATCGAGTTGTCTAAACTCACTTTGGTTCAACCCACCCTAAAGAAAGTACTTAACAAAATCAAATTAAGTCGACCAGTAACCATCTAATTATCTCTCTAGTTATGCCTCGATCGCCTCATGTGTGTTTTCCCAGCATATGCGATCAAGTCGAGCCATGCCTAGTGCTTGATAAAATGGACTGGTCGTAAAGTCCGAATCTACAGATCCCTCCGCTGGTGATGTTCTCGAATCTATATCACCTTTCAGGGACTTGGATTTTCCGGCTAGCCACGGGTCGACTGTGATGTTAGTTGACATCTACACCCATCCCCTGTGCTATGAATTTCCTATAACCACTTGTTGGTAAACCTCTTTCTGTATGTTTTACCCAAGATGGTGCATCTGATTCTGTTTGGGGAAAATCGCGTATTTGCCGCTCGCTCAACAGACTCAGATAGTACAGTGTCATCAGAAAAAGCAAACTGCACACATGGAACCTTATGTGTTCCTCTGGCAGACAACGTCTCTATTGGTGGGCATTTCTAAATTAGCCTAAGGCGATACATGATATGTCCACTAGAGAAACAACATCCTGAGATACTCACCTTTATTTGGAGTGTTTCACGATTATCGTTGATATGTATATGGGTTACATGCTTCTCTACTCTTAGAAGTCTTTCGTTCTGAATCTCGGTACGAGATTCTTTTAAGGGGGGAGGGCTGTAACACCCCAGGTGTTTATATTCCGCTCGACAACGAGTACGAATTTAAGCATGTAATCAGTGGATAAAACGGATGCTAAATTTTAATCATCTTTGCCTATCGCGATTTTAATAACGCGTCGGTTTTATCTGTCGCGAGTTCGACACTGTTTTTATTTATCCGAGCTCTTCCGAAATTTTTTTGATGTTCGGAACATAGTTGTTTCGAAAATCGGTGCGTCCAGTGATTATTTAAAATTCATCGCTCGCGCGAATACAGAATTCGGAAGCTCAACTTATTCGGATGATTTTATCCCGGACAAATTCATTTGAACTCGACGGTTAAAATGCTCGAGGCAAAATAATCTGTGTCGCGCGTTGTCTGAGTAAAATCATGCGCGAGGTTATAATCCAATTTATTCCTCAGCACGCTGTTTCGAAGACAAAATCGCGTATACATTCGCAGATATTGTTTCGGCTAATTTCGGTCGAATCACGCCGAACAAATTATCAGTACCGAAATCAGTTTATTTCGGTCTGTTGTTTCTTGCCCGATCCAAAACTTTGGATATAAATGACGGGTGTAAATTCATCTGATTCCAAGTAATCGCTAAATCAAAACCGTGACTGCGCGTCCGAGAATTATAATTGAGCTTCAAGTCTCTGGTAAATTACCGTGACCATGGAATCATGTGTTCTGACCGCAGATCAAATATATCGTGTTTCGAATCAAAAATCAAACTATGTCGCAAGTACTGTCGACTCTTTTGTGATCACTAAAAATCGGGATTCAAAATATCTCTGATTTTCAGTAATTAAAAAAAAGAGAAAACAAATAAAAAAATGAGCCGATCTCCATCCCTATCTACCGCGCCCCTGTTGATTTTTCCTTTTCCTGACCGCCCTCCCCATCAGATCTTTGTTGCAGCGCTGTTCTTATCCCTGCGCTCGGATCTTCATCTCCAGCCAGCGCTCCTTCCTCCTCCAAGCTTCTGCAATTCCCAGCGCGCGCTCAGCTTAAAAAAAAGTCTCCCAGCCTCTCATTCCTATCCTTCAGCCGCCGTCTTCAGATTTTTACCACCGCTCAAGCACCGTTTAAATCCAGCCGTGTCTCTTTTCTCCCTTGTCTTCTTCCTCTTGCAAGGCAGCTTCCCTGCTCCTAGCTCGCCGTCGAAGCTCCTCTGCCGCGCCCTGGATCTCCGGCCACCGCGCCTGGATCCTCTCCTCCCTAGCTCGCCGAGTTCGTTGGCGCTCCTGCGCGCTCTCGAATCTTTTCTTCTCCACCGCGCAGCTCTGCTCGCCGTCGAGCCCCTGTTTCCATGGCGCGCCCGAGCATCTCCCTGCGCGCGCCTGCTACTCGCAGCGGCCTGCTCCCTGCTCCATCTCCCAGCTCGCCGAGTTCCCTGACTGGCGCGTCCTCGACTTCTTCCTCGCGCTCGGCTTCTGCTCGTCGGAAACTCCGCCCCGAGCTCGCCCCATGGCGCCTGGCCGAGCTCCTCCCTGCCGTGTTCCTGCTCGGCGTCCAGTTTTCCTGCGCGCCCATCTATCTCTCACGGAGTTCCCTGCGTCGCGCCCCGACCCCTTGGCTTGCTCGGCGCCCGTCTCCTATGGCGTCTGGCAGCCGCTTCTCCCTGCTCCCTCTGCCCCTGCGCTTGACCTCCAGTTCGGCGCTCTCCTTGCTTCGCGCCATGGCGTT
This sequence comes from Zea luxurians, assembly GCA_029449295.1. Classification (NCBI taxonomy): domain Eukaryota; kingdom Viridiplantae; phylum Streptophyta; class Magnoliopsida; order Poales; family Poaceae; genus Zea; species Zea luxurians. The sequence goes on from JAOPSE010000161.1 coordinate 914,546, forward strand.
TCCCAGTCCCAGGTCACCCCCTTCGGCCCAGCTCCAGTCCATGGCGCTCGACACCCATACTTCATGGTCCTTGGCGCGTCCCTTCCTCGTCGGCCACCGTCCGTGGTTGTACGACAGCTGCGACTCGCCGGCCATCCTGCTTCTCTTCTATCTCGTCGCCATGGAACTCGCCGCGTCCTTGTGTTTATGTTCATCGACCTTCACTCTTCTCTCCATGGTCGGACAACCTTGTCGTCAACCTCCCTGTTTGCGTCCACCCCATCACACCCAACTCCTCACCTATGTCCTGCTCCTGTTCGCGGCGTCGTGCGCCGTGCAGCAGCACGCCCCTTGTCGAGCTCATGGTCCCGGTCAATCCTATCATTCTTGCTAGTCCTCGCTTTCTTTATGCCCGATCAAACATCGAATTTGATCGAACTGGGATCCGCGACATCGCTCATCACTCGCTTTGGTTCAACTCCCTAGTTGGTCGTTGTTCATCTCTGTATCAAGTCTACAACAGTATTATAGATTCCTCCATGGTGCTTGTCGACAAACTTCATTTCATCAATTCCTCGCCTTCGGTTTGGCTCACGTATGTGCGCCAAACGCGTTCACCGTTTGAGCCTGTGTCGCTTGAGCTCGCGCTAACCTGCTCAACCCTCACCTCACCAGCTCGCTCCAGACTTCAATTGAAGGTCATCGTCGATCCGTGCGTCATCAAGAAATTCCAAGAGTCAAGTGAAGACGAAGCCAGCAACGTGATATTCACCACGTGCGCGACAAAAGCTCGGACATCCTGCGCGACTCAAGTTTGATTCGTCAAAATTATTCAGTCAAGAAAAAGATCTTCAGTAATTGATTACCGAAGAAAAGAAGACCCCTGGATGACATCAACCGGAACCCGTAGTCGTGCTTGCGACTATCGCATCGAATTAGTCAGGGTAAGTTAATTCATATTCCCGTTAACTAGGTCTATAAGTAGAGTAAATAGAATTATTAGTCGCGATAATTGTTATTAATTTAGTATACGCATATTGTGATGTTTGTGTTAGGTTCGTTTAATTTAGAGAAGCGTAATTATTACGCGTAGTCGCAACGCCTCGCCGCTAGGTGTTCCGCTATCGCGTAACACTATTTAGATTTATAATATTTCCGTCGATATGCATTCATGTACATAATGCATTTCATTCAGGTACGTTAATTAATCGTGCGATGCGGAAGACGATCTAAGTCGACCCCAAGCGTGGGCTAATCCGCAAGATGATGTTGATGGACGAACCGGAAGATGGATAATCTAAACGAGTGTGTGGCAGGACAAAGGATGGTCGTCAAGTGGACGTCACCTAACAACACTAACCTAGTGTTACCCAGGCAAGCCCCGGTGCATGCAACCCCTTTCCTTGTGTTTTTAAATACTTTTCGCACACTTAAGTCTAGTGAAATGTGCATTAGGTTCATAGGAATTGCTTGAAACCCTTTGATGCATTGCTTTCCTTGATATCCATACCTTTATAGATACTTTTGTGAAGTATCAAAATATGATTTACAAAAATGCTTAGCCTTGCTTAGATCTTGTGGATAGAGGTTGTCCTTAATTTAACTGGAGAAAGGATGGCTTCTACCTGCAAGAATATTTTCATTTGGAGCAATGGTGGGTTCTTACTGCAAAGTTCCCTGTGATGCTCTTTTCATCCTAAGGAACAGACACAATCCTAAGGATGGAAATACTTAAATCGAGACTTGGGCTAGGAACAGGTGATGCTCCGCCCGGGTCAATTAAGGATTGGATGCGTATGTAGGCCTGTTGATCAAGGACTATCTTATCTAGCCACATGCCCTGAGAATGGGACAGGGTAAGCTTGAACCCGGCTATTCCATACATGAAAAGACAATCGCGCACTAGGCGTGGAGAGATGGCGAGAGTGGCACGTACCCTCCTAGCAACGGATCGCCTAAAAGGGGTGGTGTACTCTCGGGTGGCGCGGACCTGTTCATGCAGTGGAGGATCCGTGGGAATAGTAGACATCAAGGTTTACGAGAAACATATGTCGTGTGGTTAGAAATCCTCAGCTGAGTAAATCGATTCGGATCGCCGTTATATCCCCGGAGAGTGGAGACTTGAGCTCCGACCTACAACCTAAGTCAAGATGTGAACACTATGGATAAAAATGATGTTGTATTGATGAGATGATGAAATTAGACTAGATGCAAACAAAGTTGTTGGGGACCTTCGGCATCCGAAGGTCCTCAAAAACATGATTTAACAGCGTTTCTGGAGTATAATCTGTGAACAGGTATCTTCGGATTCGTATCGGTACCATAAAGGGAGAAGCTCAAAAGATACGAAGGTTGATACAGCGCCGAAGCTGTGAGCAGGAAAGCTTCGGCATGATCACAGAAAAGGGAACCGACTTAAAGATGAAAAGGCCATTTAGACCTCGATAGAATGCTATAGAATTATTATCAAATGTAAAGGGCATGAATGTAATTTTGTAAGGGCTGTGTCCCGTGCCTATAAATAGGTGAACAGTATCCCCGTACTGTTCACGCTGACTTGGCATTTATTACTGCGTCACGCTTGTACTTTTCTCTTCCTTCAAGACCGAAGGTACATTTGTAATTTGAAATCATTTCTATTTTCCCATAATAATGAAATAGAAATGATTCTGTCATAATATTTAAATGTTTGCGTCATACTTTGTATCTTGTACGAAACCTTCGTCATTTATTATCATATTTACGAAGGTATGTCTTTCGTAACCTTCGTCCGAGATTCATTATTTTCCGAAGGGACATAGTGTTTCAAAAGACGAAGGACTTTAACATTTAACATTTTTCATGTTGCCTTGTTCTTAACTCTTAGCATTTGAGAACAAGTCCCCAACATTGGCGCCCACCTCCGGTGAACTCACTTCCACTTTTTTGAGCTTTTCAACACCTTCGGCAAGCATCACCTTCGTCATGCCGCCGAAGAAGGCTTCAGCAGCAGGGGCTGGCACGCTGCAGCCGATGGACCCCAATCAAGACATCCTTTCTCTTAGAGAGGCACGAAGCCAGAAGAGGAAGGCTGCCAGTCCAACACCTCCGGAGGATGATCTAGATCAGGAAATTCAAAACCTGGAAATCCTTCAGCAGCAGGTTCAACGCAAGAAGGAGAAGATGGCCCGTCTAGCTGATCTTCAGAGACAAATAGATGAAGCTTCTGAAGAGGTTCGTCATCTTGTTCAAGATGATCAAAACCGAAGGCCTCCACGCAGAGAGCTTCACCAGGAAGACTTCCGTAATGAGGATGACTGGTATGACGATTTCCATCATGGAAACTTTGCTTTTGATGATGCTTCTCCTCTTTCAACAGAGTTACAGGCCACACCTTGGCCACAGACTTACAAGCCACCTCAGCTCCCCGTATATGACGGTCACTCAGACCCTAAGCAATTTCTCATGAGTTATGAAGCAACTATATCTTCGTATGGTGGCAATACCGCGGTCATGGCAAAATCTTTTGTCATGGCTGTCAGGAGCGTCGCTCAGACTTGGTACTCTTCTCTTCGGCCAGGGACAATCACTTCTTGGCAGAAATTGAAAGATATGCTGATAACTAGCTTTCAAGGGTTTCAGACGAAGCCGGTCACTGCTCAGGCTCTCTTCCAGTGTACTCAGGACCATGAAGAGTACCTTCAGGCATATGTCCGAAGGTTTCTACGATTGAGGGCACAGGCGCCAACGGTGCCCAATGAGATAGTCATTGAGGCCATGATCAAGGGGCTTCGTCCTGGACCTACAGCCCAATACTTTGCTAGGAAGCCTCCTCAGACTCTGGAGAAGCTGCTCCAAAAGATGGACGAGTACATTCGTGCTGATAATGACTTTCGCCAAAGAAGGGAGGAGGCCTTCAGATTCTCTGAGATGACCAGGGGCTTCGGAGGAAGGTTTTACCCGAGGCATGTCAGGTCAATTCACAATTCCACTCAGAATGATGATAAAGGGAGTCAGCAACAAAGGCCACAATACTCCTCACAAGCTTCGGGGCAACAACAAAGCTCCTTCCGACCACCAGCTCCAAGAGGCAGAGGCGCCAGGGGCTTCGGAGGAAGATTTGGTGATCAACCGAGAAGAATCTTTTGCTTATTCTGCGGTGAGAACAAAGGTCATACTACCAGGATGTGCCATGTTACTATTCAGAAGCAAAAGGAAATAGCTGAAGCAGCAGCACAACAAGCTCAGCCGAAGCAGGTCATGCATACAGCTTCGTATCATTCGCCCTACATCCCAGAATATGTGGGCAATCATCCTGCAGTTTCTGTTGCTTCGGCAAGTCAGCCTCAAGCTTCCTGGCAACAGCCTCCGCCTCCACCTCCATTGCAACAAGGCCAGCAGCCAGAAGGGAGCCAGTACACTCCACACCAGAGGGACTTCAGAGAGCAGTCCGAAGCTCGTACAGTCAATAGCACTGTGCCAGAATCAAAGCACATCTATTGACGAATATCCTACTTTGATAGCAGTCTTTTCCATTTAGTTCTATTTTCTGTGTAATGAAGTACATTTCAGTTTTCATCTAATAAGTTTCATGGTTGGATATGAGGAAAATTTATCTTCTCCACAGGCTTAAGTTGCTGAAGCTTAAATATTTGCGGTAACAAGGAGGACCTTCGAATCATTAAAAATCTTTCGAAGCAACAAAAAGTCGTTCTAAGGAACGCAGAGTAAGTTGCCGAAGTTACAAAAAGCCGTTCCAAAGGGAGCGCAGAGTAAGTTTTTTGCTCCAAAGACGTTCCTAAGGGAATGCAGAGCATACAGCGAAAAGTCAACGCTGATACCGCCTAAGTAAAAGGCGAAGAAGCTCCAAAGACGTTCCTAAGGGAATGCAGAGCTTATACCGCCTAAGTAAAAGGCGAAGAAGTTCCAAAGACGTTCCTAAGGGAATGCAGAACTTATACCGCCTAAGTAAAAGGCGAAGAAGCTCCAAAGACGTTCCTAAGGGGATGCAGAGCTTACAGCAAAAAATAAGCGCTGATACAAAAAATAGTGTGGGGATATGTGTGAATCTTCGGAACAAATGCCATCTACATAACATAACATCATCACATCATTTTGCATACCATAAGCATCATGCATCATGCTGCATACGGCATAAGAAGGGGACACAATATTGATCTTCGGAAGTATGCTTTGAAAAAGTGAAAATCGTGTTAAGTGGCAAGGAGACACAATGTTGATCTTCGGAATTTAGCTTCGGAGAATGTTTTCACAAAGCTTGGATATTCTTCATCAGAGCACTATGGACATTCTTGTGATACACAAAAATTTTCTTCACGAAGCATGAAAAGAAGGGAAGGTGTTTTTTCGCCGAAGGCTCAAAAACGGTACGTATGAAAAGTTTCATGCATCGTAAAGAATTGAGCAATAAAAACGGTATATTACATGCAGGATCACAAAATGTTACAATTCAGAAGTTTAATCTACAATAGCGTTCAATTTTCTCTTAGAACAACTTCTGCAGCCTCATTTAGGAGTCGATTAACGACTTCGTCCATAATTGCTTCGGCCATCTTTTTGATTTCATCGTCTCCTTTCGGCTGAGGGCCTGGAGACGCTTCGGCAGGATCTGAAGGACAGGACACGGCTATGCTGCTATTACAAACGGCAAACAAAGCTTAAAACCAAAAGTTGCAACACAATACAAACTATTAATTAATACCTAATTGACCTTCGGGCTCTACACTCTTTTCAGCAGCCTTAGCCACTTCTCTAGCATCATGAATGCCCTTTTCACTTCTTTGAATGATTTCTCCTGCCATTTCTCGGCCACCATTTTCCCAGATATCAGTAAAAAAATTTCCACTAATCATGCTTGCTTCAGCCGAAGGGTCTCTTGCTTCTTCAAAGGATAAAGCAGCTTCGGATTGTGCTAAGACTTTTACGTGTTCGCAGCCTTTCTTCTCCAAAATAGTGGCAATTCCTCTAGCCCCAGAGAAAGCACATATATCCCCACGGCTATTTAAAATTTCTTCGAAGGCTTCAGCTTCGTGGCTGATCCATTCAATGGGACCTTCGGGATTGCCTTTCACATAGTTTTCTTCACTTGAAAAGGCGCCGACCCTGGCGAAACTTGATTTCAACTTCTTAACACATTCTATAGATTTGTTATAACACCTTTTCCTGGATGAACGAAGGTCTTCAACAGTTACTTCCAAGTGATTTGCCCATTGGTCGCTGAGCTCTCGCCTTGTTTCTTCAAGAATACGTTCTTCCCTGGCTCTGGCCAGTTGTTTCCGAAGATCTTCTATTTCGCGTTTCTGAGCTTCAGCCTGACCCTTGAATATAGCTTCGTTTTCCTTTATTTTATCTACCAATGAGTGTAATATTTTATCTTTTTCGAGGCCTTCGTTCCTCAGTTCGATCACTTCGGAACGAAGGTTGCTCAGGGCTATAGTGCACCCTTCGTCTTCAGCATCTTTCTGTGCCCTGAGGGCATTACTAAGTATCAGGCCCTGCAAAGAAAAGTATCTGTGCGTCAAATAAAGCAAACAAAAGGTTTTTTGGTATCAACAAAGAATACAAAGATCCCATTTATCGCACCTTTAAGCTATTATAGGCCAGGCTGTCGGCTAAATCATTCTTCGATAGCACCGAGAGCCCATCTTCTAAGGTTGGGAATCCGAAGCTCCTGCTCATCTCCCGGCAAACAGAAATTTCCTTGTTGTCAGGGAGACAATACAAAAAGTCTTCTTCTCCACTGCCATTGAATATTAACGCCCCCTTTGGATATTTCAGTTTCTGGGCATAGTGCTGGGCTTCTTGCTCTTCTTTTTCTGACAATTTTTCCCCGAAGCATGACGAACAATATAATCACGAATTTCAAGGGATGCTTCGGGGCCAGTAACACCGGTTTCTTCAACAAAAGTTGGCTTTGTTATTTTTTCTGCCTTACTTTCCAAGGGTTTTATCTTTGCGGGCTCTGAGGGCCCAGCTTCGGCTTTAGTCTCTTCCTCTGGAGCTTTAGAACCAGAAATTTCAGCTGTTGTTTCAGGAATGACAGCAGCCTTCTTCGGAGGTGTGCTTGAAGATTTTATCGTTTCCAGTACATCTAGCACATTAGCCATTCTCTTTCTTTTCGGAGTCATTGCTGGCATTTTTTGATTTTTTACTGTCTCAATGTTTGCTGTAGGACTCAAAACTTCCGATGTTTTGGAGCTCTCAGTTGCTTCTTTTACTTCTCCCATTTTTTCTGTGGACGGTGCTTCGGCCCTCTCTTTCGTTTCTGATAACAAAATCTCTGATTGTTTCAATTCTGTCTTTGTTGGTACTTCGGCCGATTCTGCGACTTTTGGCAGCAAAGCTGACTCGGTTGGTTTTTCAGCTTCGGTGGCCGAAGAGGATTTTTCGGTAAACTCCGGCACCGAAGCTGGTTCGATATAACGCGGACGGTGAGTAAGGACTTTTATCTTCTTTCTTTCCGGTTCTGGTTCGCTAGGAACAGTTGTAGCTTCTTCTTTTGCAGAAGTTGTGTTCTTTCTTTTCTGCCTTCGAACGGGGTAGCAATAATCAGGGTAAACAAACCCAATTGCATCAAATACCCGATTCAGCCTCTTCTTTTTGCGGCCTCCGAAGGCTTCTGACATCGCAGTATTTTCAGCCTTCGAATAAGAACCAAGCAGCTCATCACTCAAATTGTCAATGCTCTTTAACCAGTCATCATCTGGCTCAGCAAATTTATCTCCGAATTTGAAGGTGTACTTCAGTCTCACAAGTCCACCTTCGTCGGCCTCTTTTATGGTTTCTTGTGGCATTTCCCATTTCTCCGCAAGAGGCCACACCCGGAAGGCAATATGCTCTTGTACTAAATCTCTTGTTCCGATAAAGGAGCAGACAACGCCGAAGGCTCTCTGGCATTCGTCGGCAGCTTCATTCATTTCAACCTTCGGCCTTCGAAGGCCGAAGCTTTGCCAAATAGGGCGCATGATTACATCTTTGATGTCTTCTCGGGCTTTCAAATCATTTTTCACATAAAACCATTCTGTCATCCAGTCGCCGGGCCATCTCTTCCGAAAAGTTGGTACGGGACAGCTTGCCCCGGACCGAGAAACGAAGCTGTAGCAGCCAAAGTTGTTGTGGTACTGTTCTTTGCCCCAAGGTTTTGTTTCATATAATAGTTCATGTATATTACAGAAGCTTTTTGCATCAGGCTTCAGACCTTGGCTTCTCGCGGCCCACACAAAGATATTTAGCCTTATAATTGCCTCAGGAGTAAGTTGATGAAGATAGACTTCGAAGATTTTCAACACCTCCACAACGAAGCTACTCAAAGGAAATCGTAGCCCAGCTTTCAGAAAGCTTCGGTACACCACGACTTCATTTTCTTCGGGGTGTGGACAAGTCTTCTCCCCTTCGTCAGCCCTCACAATGGACAAATCCCGGAAATACCTTCCTCTCATATTGACAAGATGATTCTCTTTAATAGTTGATTTACCATAAACTGAATGGCTTGGTCGCCATGGTCGATCTTCGGATTCTTCCCCGCCGCTTTCTACATCGTAGTTGTCGCTGTCGTCAGTATCCTCAGACAAGCCTTCCAAAATTTCCTTGGTAATTTTTTCCGTGTTCGTCTTCGACATTGCTATAAGAAACCCCAAGTTTTTCTCTTCATCAAGAGTCAGCTTCGTCTCAGCAACAGCCTTCTTAGCAGCTTCAGACATCTTCGGAAACACTAAAAAACTGTTTTCAAAGCCGAAGCTTCAAAACTAAAAGCTCAGCAAATCTTAGCGCACAAAATCTAAAAATTGAGAAAGCGGGAGTGGTTGGCCAGAAAGCGTGCCAAATGAGTTTGCGGTATGACTGTATTTATACGCTCGGTGCGTTGAAAATTGAAAGACCCCACTTGTCAGTGGATGTTGCTATTCTAGCAAAGGGAAGGTGTTTTTTCGGACCTTCGGCGTAAAGCCTTCGTCCATATCGCAATCTAAATTTATTATTTCGAACAAATTAATATTGCGAGGGGCTACTGTTGGGGACCTTCGGCATCCGAAGGTCCTCAAAAACATGATTTAACAGCGTTTCTGGAGTATAATCTGTGAACAGGTATCTTCGGATTCGTATCGGTACCATAAAGGGAGAAGCTCAAAAGATACGAAGGTTGATACAGCGCCGAAGCTGTGAGCAGGAAAGCTTCGGCATGATCACAGAAAAGGGAACCGACTTAAAGATGAAAAGGCCATTTAGACCTCGATAGAATGCTATAGAATTATTATCAAATGTAAAGGGCATGAATGTAATTTTGTAAGGGCTGTGTCCCGTGCCTATAAATAGGTGAACAGTATCCCCGTACTGTTCACGCTGACTTGGCATTTATTACTGCGTCACGCTTGTACTTTTCTCTTCCTTCAAGACCGAAGGTACATTTGTAATTTGAAATCATTTCTATTTTCCCATAATAATGAAATAGAAATGATTCTGTCATAATATTTAAATGTTTGCGTCATACTTTGTATCTTGTACGAAACCTTCGTCATTTATTATCATATTTACGAAGGTATGTCTTTCGTAACCTTCGTCCGAGATTCATTATTTTCCGAAGGGACATAGTGTTTCAAAGGACGAAGGACTTTAACATTTAACATTTTTCATGTTGCCTTGTTCTTAACTCTTAGCATTTGAGAACAAGTCCCCAACAAAAGTCTATTAAATATTTAATCTGGCGTTAAAATATTGAAAGTAAGGACTCACTTTAGTAAGCTACTTCTGCAAAAGTATAAGTTGATTTTTGCTAAAGCCTCTCCTTGACTCCTATTTATCCAGCATACCTTTGAGAGTCTTTTCCTTAGTCGGGTAAGACTTGCTGAGTAATTCCATACTCAGGGTTTTATTCCCTGTTGTTTTTCAGGTTATAGTTTTGTGCTGCTGACAATGATGTTAAGTGCCGGTGGGCTCGGCCTTCTTATATAAGTATACCCCGTCTTTATCTTCTTATTGAGGATGATCACTTGAGCTAGCATATATTTCAAACTTATACTTTTGTAATCACTCCGATAAAATAATGTAAATTTTTGTAACCTGTAAAATTTGGTAATAAGATTTCCGCTGCAAAAATGTTATGTGTGTGATTTGTGTTACTTAATCCCGCGGTTCTGGTTGTAAGTGGTTTATCCGATGTCCTTGGGCAATCGGACGGATCCTGTTAAGTTATCTGGTGCACATGCATAGCTATCTGATGTCTTTGAGACAAGGACAGGTGCATGTGGGCCCAATAACTTGGGAGGTTCTGCCACACGGTATTATTGAAAATGGTCGTTCATGGCTATTTTCGACAAAAAATGGGGGTTGTGTGGCAATTTATCATCTACCAGAGGCACGTACACCTCACCCCACATATGTTTCCTTGCCATAGATCACATTCTTAGATTTCTGGTGGAGACCATTTCTTGGTCAAAAATTCGTACGTGTTAGCCTTCGGTATTATTGAAAATAGTCGTTCATGGCTATTTTCAACAAAAATGGGGGTTGCGTGGCCATTGATCATCGATCAGAGGATTGTACACCTCACCCCACATATGTTTCGTTGCCATAGATCACATTCTTGGATTTCTGGTGGAGACCATTTCTTGGTCAAAAATCCAAATGTGTTAGCCTTCGGTATTATTGAAAATGGTCGTTCATGGCTATTTTCGACAAAAATGGGGGTTGTGTGGCCATTTATCATCGACCAGAGGCTGGTACACCTCACCTCACATATGTTTCCTTGCCATAGATCACATTCTTAGATTTATGGTGGAGACCATTTCTTGGTCAAAAATCCGTACGTGTTAGCCTTCGGTATTATTGAAAATGGTCATTCATGGCTATTTTCGACAAAAATGGGGGTTGTGTGGCCATTGATCATCGACCAGATGCTCATAAACCTCACCCCACATATCTTTCCTTGCCATAGATCACATTCTCTGATTTCTGGTGGAGACCATTTCTTGGTCAAAAATCCGAATGTGTTAGCCTTCGGTACTATTGAAAATGGTCGTTCGTGGCTATTTTCGACAAAATGGGGGTTGTGTGGCCATTGATATTCGACCAGAGGCTCATACACTTCACTACACATATGTTTCCTTGCCATAGTTCACATTCTTGGATTTATGGTGGAGACCATTTCTTGGTCAAAAATCGGTGGGTGTTAGCCTTCAGTGTCATTGAAAATGGACGTTCATGGCTATTTTCGACAAAAATGGGGGTTGTGTGGCCATTGATCATCGACCAGAGCCTCGTACACCTCACCCCACATATGTTTCCTTGCCGTAGATCACATTCTTGGATTTCTGGTGGAGACCATTTCTTGGGCAAAAATCTGAATGTGATAGCCTTCGGTATTATTGAAAATGGTCGTTCATGGCTATTTTCGACAAAAATGGGGGTTGTGTGGCCATTGATCATCGACCAGAGACTCGTACACTTCACCCCACATATGTTTTCTTGCCATAAATCAAATTCTTGGATTTCTGGTGGAGACCATTTCTTGGTCAGAAATCCGTTGGTGTTAGCCTTTGGTATTATTGAAAAATGGTCGTTCATGGCTATTTTCGACAAAAATGGGGGTTGTGTGGCCATTGATCATCGACTAGAGGCTCGTACACCTCACCCCACATATGTTTCCTTGCCATAGATCACATTCTTGGATTTCTGGTGGAGACATTTCTTGGTCAAAAATCTGTAGCTGTTAGCCTTCGGTATTATTGAAAATGGTCGTTAATGGCTATTTTTGACAAAAATGGGGGTTGTGTGGCCATTGATCATCGACCAGAGGCTTGTACACCTCACCCCACATATGTTTCCTTGCCATAGATCACATTCTTGGATTTCTGGTGGAGACCATTTCTTGGTCAAAAATCCGTAGCTGTTAGCCTTCGGTATTATTGAAAATGGTCGTTCATGGCTATTTTCGACAAAAATGGGGGTTGTGTGGCCATTTATCATCGACCAGAGGCTGGTACACCTCACCTCACATATGTTTCCTTGCCATAGATCACATTCTTAGATTTATGGTGGAGACCATTTCTTGGTCAAAAATCCGTACGTGTTAGCCTTCGGTATTATTGAAAATGGTCATTCATGGCTATTTTCGACAAAAATGGGGGTTGTGTGGCCATTGATCATCGACCAGATGCTCATAAACCTCACCCCACATATCTTTCCTTGCCATAGATCACATTCTCTGATTTCTGGTGGAGACCATTTCTTGGTCAAAAATCCGAATGTGTTAGCCTTCGGTACTATTGAAAATGGTCGTTCGTGGCTATTTTCGACAAAATGGGGGTTGTGTGGCCATTGATATTCGACCAGAGGCTCATACACTTCACTACACATATGTTTCCTTGCCATAGTTCACATTCTTGGATTTATGGTGGAGACCATTTCTTGGTCAAAAATCGGTGGGTGTTAGCCTTCAGTGTCATTGAAAATGGACGTTCATGGCTATTTTCGACAAAAATGGGGGTTGTGTGGCCATTGATCATCGACCAGAGCCTCGTACACCTCACCCCACATATGTTTCCTTGCCGTAGATCACATTCTTGGATTTCTGGTGGAGACCATTTCTTGGGCAAAAATCTGAATGTGATAGCCTTCGGTATTATTGAAAATGGTCGTTCATGGCTATTTTCGACAAAAATGGGAGTTGTGTGGCCATTGATCATCGACCAGAGACTCGTACACTTCACCCCACATATGTTTTCTTGCCATAAATCAAATTCTTGGATTTCTGGTGGAGACCATTTCTTGGTCAGAAATCCGTTGGTGTTAGCCTTTGGTATTATTGAAAAATGGTCGTTCATGGCTATTTTCGACAAAAATGGGGGTTGTGTGGCCATTGATCATCGACTAGAGGCTCGTACACCTCACCCCACATATGTTTCCTTGCCATAGATCACATTCTTGGATTTCTGGTGGAGACATTTCTTGGTCAAAAATCTGTAGCTGTTAGCCTTCGGTATTATTGAAAATGGTCGTTAATGGCTATTTTTGACAAAAATGGGGGTTGTGTGGCCATTGATCATCGACCAGAGGCTTGTACACCTCACCCCACATATGTTTCCTTGCCATAGATCACATTCTTGGATTTCTGGTGGAGACCATTTCTTGGTCAAAAATCCGTAGGTGTTAGCCTTCGGCATTATTGAAAATGGTCGTTCATGGCTATTTTTGACAAAAATGGGGGTTGTGTGGCCATTGATCATCGACCAGAGGCTCGTACACCTCACCCCACATATGTTTCCTTGCCATAGATCACATTCTTGGATTTCTGGTGGAGACCATTTCTTGGTCAAAAATTCGTAGGTGTTAGCCTTCGGTATTATTGAAAATGGTCGTTCATGGCTATTTTCGACAAAAATGTGGGTTGTGTGGCCATTGATCATCGACCAGAGGCTCATACTACTCACCCCACGTATGTTTCCTTGCCATAGATCACATTCTTGGATTTCTGGTGGAGATCATTTCTTGGTCAAAAATCCGTAGGTGTTAGCCTTCTGTATTATTGAAAATGGTCGTTCATGGCTATTTTCATCAAAAATGGGGGTTGTGTGGCCATTTATCATCGAGCAGAGGCTGGTACACCTCACCTCACATATGTTTCCTTGCCATAGATCACATTCTTGGATTTATGGTGGAGACCATTTCTTGGTCAAAAATCCGTACGTGTTAGCCTTCGGTATTATTGAAAATGGTCATTCATGGCTATTTCCGACAAAAATGGGGGTTGTGTGGCCATTGATCATCGACCAGAGGCTCATAAACCTCACCCCACATATCTTTCCTTGCCATAGATCACATTCTCTGATTTCTGGTGGAGACCATTTCTTGGTCAAAAATCCGAATGTGTTAGCCTTCGGTACTATTGAAAATGGTCGTTCGTGGCTATTTTCGACAAAAATGGGGGTTGTGTGGCCATTGATATTCGACCAGAGGCTCATACACTTCACTACACATATGTTTCCTTGCCATAGTTCACATTCTTGGATTTATGGTATAGACCATTTCTTGGTCAAAAATCCGTGGGTGTTAGCCTTAAGTGTCATTGAAAATGGTCGTTCATGGCTATTTTCGACAAAAATGGGGGTTGTGTGGCCATTGATCATCGACCAGAGCCTCGTACACCTCACCCCACATATGTTTCCTTGCCGTAGATCACATTCTTGGATTTCTGGTGGAGACCATTTCTTGGGCAAAAATCTGAATGTGTTAGCCTTCGGTATTATTGAAAATGGTCGTTCATGGCTATTTTCGACAAAAATGGGGGTTGTGTGGCCATTGATCATCGACCAGAGACTCGTACACTTCACCCCACATATGTTTTCCTGCCATAAATCACATTCTTGGATTTCTGGTGGAGACCATTTCTTGGTCAGAAATCCGTTGGTGTTAGCCTTTGGTATTATTGAAAAATGGTCGTCCATGGCTATTTTCGACAAAATGGGGGTTGCGTGACCATTGATCATCGACTAGAGGCTCGTACACCTCACCCCACATATGTTTCCTTGCCATAGATCACATTCTTGGATTTCTGGTGGAGACCATTTCTTGGTCAAAAATCCGTAGGTGTTAGCCTTCGGTATTACTGAAAATGGTCGTTCATGGCTATTTTTGACAAAAATGTGGGTTGTGTGGCCATTGATCATCGACCAGAGGCTCATACAACTCACCCCACGTATGTTTCCTTGCCATAGATCACATTCTTGGATTTCTGGTGGAGACCATTTCTTGGTCAAAAATCCGTAGGTGTTAGCCTTCTGTATTATTGAAAATGGTCGTTCACGGCTATTTTCATCAAAAATGGGGGTTGTGTGGCCATTTATCATCGACCAGAGGCTGGTACACCTCACCTCACATATGTTTCCTTGCCATAGATCACATTCTTGGATTTATGGTGGAGACCATTTCTTGGTCAAAAATCCGTACGTGTTAGCCTTCGGTATTATTGAATATGGTCATTCATGGCTATTTCCGACAAAAATGGGGGTTGTGTGGCCATTGATCATCGACCAGAGGCTCATAAACCTCACCCCACATATCTTTCCTTGCCATAGATCACATTCTCTGATTTCTGGTGGAGACCATTTCTTGGTCAAAAATCCGAATGTGTTAGCCTTCGGTACTATTGAAAATGGTCGTTCGTGGCTATTTTCGACAAAAATGGGGGTTGTGTGGCCATTGATATTCGACCAGAGGCTCATACACTTCACTACACATATGTTTCCTTGCCATAGTTCACATTCTTGGATTTATGTTGGAGACCATTTCTTGGTCAAAAATCCGTGGGTGTTAGCCTTCAGTGTCATTGAAAATTGTCGTTCATGGCTATTTTCGACAAAAATGGGGGTTGTGTGGCCATTGATCATCGACCAGAGCCTCGTACACCTCACCCCACATATGTTTCCTTGCCGTAGATCACATTCTTGGATTTCTGGTGGAGACCATTTCTTTGGCAAAAATCTGAATGTGTTAGCCTTCGGTATTATTGAAAATGGTCGTTCGTGGCTATTTTCGACAAAAATGGGGGTTGTGTGGCCATTGATCATCGACCAGAGACTCGTACACTTCACCCCACATATGTTTTCTTGCCATAAATCACATTCTTGGATTTCTGGTGAAGACCATTTCTTGGTCAGAAATCCGTTGGTGTTAGCCTTTGGTATTATTGAAAAATGGTCGTTCATGGCTATTTTTGACAAAAATGGGGGTTGTGTGGCCATTGATCATCGACCAGAGGCTCGTACACCTCACCCCACATATGTTTCCTTGTCATAGATCACATTCTTGGATTTCTGGTGGAGACCATTTCTTGGTCAAAAATCCGTAGCTGTTAGCCTTCGGTATTATTGAAAATAGTCGTTAATGGCTATTTTTGACAAAAATGGGGGTTGTGTGGCCATTGATCATCGACCAGAGGCTCGTACACCTCATCCCACATATATTTCCTTGCCATAGATCACATTCTTGGATTTCTGGTGGAGACCATTTTTTGGTCAAAAATCCGTAGGTGTTAGCCTTCGGTATTATTGAAAATGGTCATTCATGGCTATTTTTGACAAAAATGGGGGTTGTGTGGCCATTTATCATCGACGAGAGGCTCGTATTCCTCACCACACATATGTTTCCTTGCCATAGATCACATTCTCGGATTTCTGGTGGAGACCATTTCTTGGTCAAAAATCCATACGTGTTAGCCTTCGGTATTATTGAAAATGGTCGTTGATCGCTATTTTCGACAAAAATGGGAGTTGTGTGGCCATTGATCATCGGCCAGAGGCCCATACACCTCACCCCACATATGTTTCCTTGCCATAGATCACATTCTTGGATTTATGGTGGAGACCATTTCTTGGTCAAAAATCCGTAGGTGTTAGCCTTCAGTGTCATTGAAAATGGTCGTTCATGGCAATTTTCGACAAAAATGGGGGTTGTGTGGCCATTGATCATCGACTAGAGGCTCGTACACCTCACCCCACATATGTTTCCTTGCGATAGATCACATTTTGGATTTCTGGTGGAGACCATTTCTTGGTCAAAAATCCGTAGGTGTTAGCCTTCGGTATTATTGAAAATGGTCGTTCATGGCTATTTTTGAAAAAAATGCGGGTTGTGTGGCCATTGATCATCGACCAAAGGCTCATACAACTCACCCCACGTATGTTTCCTTGCCATAGATCACATTCTTGGATTTCTGGTGGAGACCATTTCTTGGTCAAAAATCCGTAGGTGTTAGCCTTCTGTATTATTGAAAATGGTCGTTCATGGCTATTTTCATCAAAAATGGGGGTTGTGTGGCCATTTATCATCGACCAGAGGCTGGTACACCTCACCTCGCATATGTTTCCTTGCCATAGATCACATTCTTGGGTTTATGGTGGAGACCATTTCTTGGTCAAAAATCCGTACGTGTTAGCCTTCGGTATTATTGAAAATGGTCATTCATGGCTATTTTCGACAAAAATGGGGGTTGTGTGGCCATTGATCATCGACCAGAGGCTCATAAACCTCACCCTACATATGTTTCCTTGCCATAGATCACATTCTCTGATTTCTGGTGGAGACCATTTCTTGGTCAAAAATCTGAATGTGTTAGCCTTTGGTACTATTGAAAATGGTCGTTCATGGCTATTTTCGACAAAAATGGGGGTTGTGTGGCCATTGATATTCGACCAGAGGCTCATACACCTCACTACACATATGTTTCCTTGCCATAGTTCACATTCTTGGATTTATGGTGGAGACCATTTCTTGGTCAAAAATCCGTTGGTGTTAGCCATCAGTGTCTTTGAAAATGGTCATTCATGGCTATTTTCGACAAAAATGGGGGTTGTGTGGCCATTGATCATCGACCAGAGGCTCGTACACCTCACCCCACATATGTTTCCTTGCCGTAGATCACATTCTTGGATTTCTGGTGGAGACCATTTCCTGGGAAAAAATATGAATGTGTTAGCCTTCGGTATTATTGAAAATGGTCGTTCATGGCTATTTTCGACAAAAATGGGGGTTGTGTGGCCATTGATCATCGACCAGAGGCTCGTACACTTCACCCCATATATGTTTTCTTGCCATAAATCACATTCTTCGATTTCTGGTGGAGACAATTTCTTGGTCAAAATCCGTTGGTGTTAGCCTTTGGTATTATTGAAAAATGGTCGTTCATGGCTATTTTCGACAAAAATGGGGGTTGTGTGGCCATTGATCATCGACTAGAGGCTCGTACACCTCACCCCACATATATTTCCTAGCCATAGATCACATTCTTGGATTTCTGGTGGAGACCATTTCTTGGTCAGAAATCCGTTGGTGTTAGCCTTCGGTATTATTGAAAATGGTCGTTAATGGCTATTTTTGACAAAAATGGGGGTTGTGTGGCCATTGATCATCGACCAGAGGCTCGTACACCTCACCCCACATATGTTTCCTTGCCATAGATCACATTCTTGGATTTCTGGTGGAGACCATTTCTTGGTCAAAAATCCGTAGGTGTTAGCCTTCGGTATTATTGAAAATGGTCGTTCATGGCTATTTTTGACAAAAATGGGGGTTGTGTGGCCATTGATAATCGACCAGAGGCTCGTACACCTCACCCCACATATGTTTCCTTGCCATAGATCACAGTCTTGGATTTCTGGTGGAGACCATTTCTTGGTCAAAAATCCGTAGGTGTTAGCCTTCGGTATTATTGAAAATGGTCGTTCATGGCTATTTTCGACAAAAATGTGGGTTGTGTGGCCATTGATCATCGACCAGAGGCTCATACAACTCACCCCACGTATGTTTCCTTGCCATAGATCACATTCTTGGATTTCTGGTGGAGACCATTTCTTGGTAGGTGTTAGCCTTCTGTATTATTGAAAATGGCCGTTCATGGCTATTTTCATCAAAAATGGGGGTTGTGTGGCCATTTATCATCGACTAGAGGCTGGTACACCTCACCTCACATATGTTTCCTTGCCATAGATCACATTCTTGGATTTATGGTGGAGACCATTTCTTGGTCAAAAATCCATACGTGTTAGCCTTCGTTATTATTGAAAATGGTCATTCATGGCTATTTTCGACAAAAATGGGGGTTGTGTGGCCATTGATCATCGACCAGAGGCTCATAAACCTCACCCCACATATGTTTCCTTGCCATAGATCACATTCTCTGATTTCTGGTGGAGACCATTTCTTGGTCAAAAATCTGAATGTGTTAGCCTACGGTACTATTGAAAATGGTCGTTCATGGCTATTTTCGACAAAAATGGGGGTTGTGTGGCCATTGATATTCGACCAGAGGCTCATACACTTCACTACACATATGTTTCCTTGCCATAGTTCACATTCTTGGATTTATGGTGGAGACCATTTCTTGGTCAATAATCCGTGGGTGTTAGCCTTCAGTGTCATTGAAAATGGTCGTTCATGGCTATTTTCGACAAAAATGGGGGTTGTGTGGCCATTGATCATCGACCAGAGCCTCGTACACCTCACCCCACATATGTTTCCTTGCCGTAGATCACATTCTTGGATTTCTGGTGGAGACCATTTCTTGGGCAAAAATCTGAATGTGTTAGCCTTCCGAATTATTGAAAATGGTCGTTCATGGCTATTTTCGACAAAAATGGGGGTTGTGTGGCCATTGATCATCGATCAGAGGCTCGTACACTTCACCCCACATATGTTTTCTTGCCATAAATCACATTCTTGGATTTCTGGTAGAGACCATTTCTTGGTCAAAAATCCGTTGGTGTTAGCCTTTGGTATTATTGAAAAATGGTTGTTCATGGCTATTTTCGACAAAAATGGGCGTTGTGTGGCCATTGATCATTGACTAGAGGCTCGTACACCTCACCCCACATATGTTTCCTTGCCATAGATCACATTCTTGGATTTCTGGTGGAGACCATTTCTTGGTCAAAAATCCGTAGTTGTTAGCCTTCGGTATTATTGAAAATGGTCGTTAATGGCTATTTTTGACAAAAATGGGGGTTGTCTGGCCATTGATCATCGACCAGAGGCTCGTACACCTCACCCCACATATGTTTCCTTGCATAGATCATATTCTTGGATTTCTGGTGGAGACCATTTCTTGGTCAAAAATCCGTAGGTGTTAGCCTTCGGTATTATTGAAAATGGTCGTTCATGGCTATTTTTGACAAAAATGGGGGTTGTGTGGCCATTTATCATCGACGAGAGGCTCGTACATATGTTTCCTTGCCATAGATCACATTCTCGGTTTCTGGTGGAGACCATTTCTTGGTCAAAAATCCATACGTGTTAGCCTTCGGTATTATTGAAAATGGTCGTTGATCGCTATTTTCGACAAAAATGGGCGTTGTGTGGCCATTGATCATCGGCCAGAGGCCCATACACCTCACCCCACATATGTTTCCTTGCCATAGATCACATTCTTGGATTTATGGTGGAGACCATTTCTTGGTCAAAAATCCGTAGGTGTTAGCCTTGAGTGTCATTGAAAATGGTCGTTCATGGCAATTTTCGACAAAAATGGGGGTTGTGTGGCCATTGATCATCGACTAGAGGCTCGTACACCTCACCCCACATATGTTTCCTTGCCATAGATCACATTTTGGATTTCTGGTGGAGACCATTTCTTGGTCAAAAATCCGTAGGTGTTAGCCTTCGATATTATTGAAAATGGTCGTTCATGGCTATTTTCGACAAAAATGTGGGTTGTGTGGCCATTGATCATCGACCAGAGGCTCATACAACTCACCGCACGTATGTTTCCTTGCCATAGATCACATTCTTGGATTTCTGGTGGAGACCATTTCTTGGTCAAAAATCCGTAGGTGTTAGCCTTCTATATTATTGAAAATGGTCGTTCATGGCTATTTTCATCAAAAATGGGGGTTGTGTGGCCATTTATCATCGACCAGAGGCTGGTACACCTCACCTCACATATGTTTCCTTGCCATAGAACACATTCTTGGGTTTATGGTGGAGACCATTTCTTGGTCAAAAATCCTTACGTGTTAGCCTTCAGTATTATTGAAAATGGTCATTCATGGCTATTTTTGACAAAAATGGGGGTTGTGTGGCCATTGATCATCGACCAGAGGCTCGTACACCTCACCCCACATATGTTTCCTTGCCATAGATCACATTCTCTGATTTCTGGTGGAGACCATTTCTTGGTCAAAAATACGAATGTGTTAGCCTTCGGTACTATTGAAAATGGTCGTTCATGGCTATTTTCGACAAAAATGGGGGTTGTGTGGCCATTGATATTCGACCAGAGGCTCATACACCTCACTACACATATGTTTCCTTGCCATAGTTCACATTCTTGGATTTATGGTGGAGACCATTTCTTGGTCAAAAATCCGTGGGTGTTAGCCTTCAGTGTCTTTGAAAATGGTCGTTCATAGCTATTTTCGACAAAAATGGGGGTTGTGTGGCCATTGATCATCGACCAGAGGCTCGTACACCTCACCCCACATATGTTTCCTTGTCGTAGATCACATTCTTGGATTTCTGGTGGAGACCATTTCCTGGGCAAAAATCTGAATGTGTTAGCCTTCGGTATTATTGAAAATGGTCGTTCATGGCTATTTTCGACAAAAATGGGGGTTGTGTGGCCATTGATCATCGACCAGAGGCTCGTACACTTCACCCCACAAATGTTTTCTTGCCATAAATCACAATCTGGGATTTCTGGTGGAGACCATTTCTTGGTTAGAAATCCGTTGGTGTTAGCCTTTGGTATTATTGTAAAATGGTCGTTCATGGCTATTTTCGACAAAAATAGGGTTTTGTGGCCATTGATCATCGACTAGAGGCTCATACACCTCACCCCACATATGTTTTGTTGCCATAGATCACATTCTTGGATTTCTGGTGGAGACCATTTCTTGGTCAAAAATCCGTAGGTGTTAGCCTTCGGTATTATTGAAAATGGTCGTTCATGGCTATTTTTGACAAAAATGGGGGTTGTGTGGCCATTCATCATCGACCATAGGCTCTTACACCTCACCCCACATATGTTTCCTTGCCATAGATCACATTCCTGGATTTCTGGTGGAGACCATTTCTTGGGAAAAAATCCGAATGTGTTAGCCTTCGGTATTATTGAAAATGGTCATTCATGGCTATTTTCGACAAAAATGGGGGTTGTGTGGCCATTGATCTTCGACCAGAGGCTCATACACCTCACTACACATATGTTTCCTTGCCATAGATCACATTCTTGGATTTATGGTGGAGACCATTTCTTGGTCAAAAATCCGTAGGTGTTAGCCTTCAGTGTCATTGAAAATGGTCGTTCATGGCTATTTTCGACAAAAATGGGGGTTGTGTGGCCATTGATCATCGACCAGAGGCTCGTACACTTCACCCCACATATGTTTTCTTGCCATAGATCACATTCTTGTATTTCTGGTGGAGACCATTTCTTGGTCAGAAATTCGTTGGTGCTAGCCTTTGGTATTATTGAAAAATGGTCGTTCATCGCTATTTTCGACAAAAATGGGGGTTGTGTGGCCATTGATCATCGACCAGAGGCTCGTACACCTCACCCCACATATGTTTCCTTGCAATAGATCACATTCTTGGATTTCTGGTGGAGACCATTTCTTGGTCAAAAATCCGTAGGTGTTAGCCTTCGGTATTATTGAAAATGGTCCTTCATTGCTATTTTCGACAAAAATGTGGGTTGTGTGGCCATTGATCATCGACCAGAGGCTCATACAACTCACCCCACGTATGTTTCCTTGCCATAGATCACATTCTTGGATTTCTAGTGGAGGCCATTTCTTGGTCAAAAATCCGTAGGTCTTAGCCTTCGGTATTATTGAAAATGGTCGTTCATGGCTATTTTCATAAAAAATGGGGGTTGTGTGGCCATTTGTCATCGACCAAAGGCTGGTACACCACACCTCACATATGTTTCCTTGCCATGTATCACATTCTTGGATTTCTGGTGGAGGCCATTTCTTGGTCAAAAATCCGTACGTGTTAGCCTTCGGTATTATTGAAAATGGTCATTCATGGCTATTTTCGACAAAAATGGGGGTTGTGTGGCCATTGATCATCGACCAGAGGCTCATAAACCTCACCACACATATGTTTCCTTGCCATAGATCACATTCTTTGATTTCTGGTGGAGACCATTTCTTGTTCAAAAATCCGAATGTGTTAGCCTTCGGTACTATTGAAAATGGTCGTTCATGGTTATTTTCGACAAAAATGAGGGTTGTGTGGCCATTGATAATCGACCAGAGGCTCATACACCTCACTACACATATGTTTCCTTGCCATAGTTCAAATTCTTGGATTTATGGTGGAGACCATTTCTTGGTCAAAAATCAGTGGGTGTTAGCCTTCAGTGTCATTGAAAATGGTCGTTCATGGCTATTTTCGACAAAAATGGGTGTTGTGTGGCCAATGATCATCGACCAGAGGCTCGTACACCTCACCCCACATATGTTTCCTTGCCATAGATCACATTCTTGGATTTCTGGTGTAGACCATTTGTTGGGCAAAAATCTGAATGTGTTAGCCTTCAGTATTATTGAAAATGGTCGTTCATGGCTATTTTCGACAAAAATGGGGGTTGTGTGGCCATTGATCATCAACCAAAGGCTCGTACACTTCACCCCACAAATGTTTTCTTGCCATAAATCACATTCTTGGATTTCTGGTGGAGACCATTTTTGGTGAGAAATCCGTTGGTGTTAGCCTTTGGTATTATTGTAAAATGGTCGGGCATGGCTATTTTCGACAAAAATGGGGGTTGTGTGGCCATTGATCATCGACCAGAGGCTCGTACACCTCACCCCACATATGTTTCGTTGCCATAGATCACATTCTTGGATTTCTGGTGGAGACCATTTCTTGGTTAAAAATTCGTAGGTGTTAGCCTTCGGTACTATTGAAAATGGTCGTTCATTGCTATTTTTGACAAAAATGGGGGTTGTGTGGCCATTGATCATCGACCATAGGCTCGTACACCTCAGCCCACATATGTTTCCTTGCCATAGATCACATTCTTGGATTTCTAGTGGAGACCATTTCTTGGGCAAAAATCCGAATGTGTTAGCCTTCGGTATTATTGAAAATGGTCATTCATGGCTATTTTCGACAAAAATGGGGGTTGTGTGGCCATTGATCTTCGAACAGAGGCTCATACACCTCACTATACATATGTTTCCTTGCCATAGATCACATTCTTGGATTTATGGTGGAGACCATTTCTTGGTCAAAAATCCGTAGGTGTTAGGCTTCAGTGTCATTGAAAATGGTCGTTCATGGCTATTTTCGACAAAAATGGGGGTTATGTGGCCATTGATCATCGACCAGAGGCTCATAAACCTCACCCCACATATGTTTCCTTGCCATAGATCACATTCTTTGATTTCTGGTGGAGACCATTTCTTGGTCAAAAATCCGAATGTGTTAGCCTTCGGTACTATTGAAAATGGTCGTTCATGGCTATTTTCGACAACAATGGGGGTTGTGTGGCCATTGATAATCGACCAGAGGCTCATATACCTCACTACACATATGTTTCCTTGCCATAGTTCAAATTCTTGGATTTATGGTGGAGACCATTTCTTGGTCAAAAATCAGTGGGTGTTAGCCTTCAGTGTCATTGAAAATGGTCGTTCATGGCTATTTTCGACAAAAATGGGGGTTGTGTGGCCATTGATCATCGACTAGAGGCTCGTACACCTCACCCCACATATGTTTCCTTGCCGTAGATCACATTCTTGGATTTCTGGTGGAGACCATTTCTTGGGCAAAAATCTGAATGTGTTAGCCTTCGGTATTATTGAAAATGGTCGTTCATGGCTATTTTCGACAAAAATGGGGGTTGTGTGGCCATTGATCATCAACCAGAGGCTCGTACACTTCACCCCACAAATGTTTTCTTGCCATAGATCACATTATTGGATTTCTGGTGGAGACCATTTCTTGGTCAATAATCCGTACGTGTTAGCCTTCGGTATTATTGAAAATGGTCGGGCATGGCTATTTTCGACAAAAATGGGGGTTGTGTGGCCATTTATCATCTACCAGAGGCAAGTACACCTCACCCCACATATGTTTCCTTGCCATAGATCACATTCTTGGATTTCTGGTGGAGACCATTTCTTGGTCAAAAATCCGTACGTGTTAGCCTTTGGTATTATTGAAAATAGTCGTTCATGGCTATTTTCGACAAAAATGGGGGTTGTGTGGCCATTGATCATCGATCAGAGGATTGTACACCTCACCCCACATATGTTTCGTTGCCACAGATCACATTCTTGGATTTCTGGTGGAGACCATTTCTTGGTCAAAAATCCAAATGTGTTAGCCTTCGGTATTATTGAAAATGGTCGTTCATGGCTATTTTCGACAAAAATGGGGGTTGTGTGGCCATTTATCATCGACCAGAGGCTCATACACCTCACTACACATATGTTTCCTTGCCATAGATCACATTATTGGATTTATGGTGGAGACTATTTTCGGTCAAAAATCCATAGGTGTTAGCCTTCAGTGTCATTGAAAATGGTCGTTCATGGCTATTTTCGACAAAAATGGGGGTCCTGTGGCCATTTATCATCGACCAGAGGCTCATACACCTCACCCCACATATGTTTCCTTGCCATAGATCTCATTCTTGGATTTCTGGTGGAGACCATTTCTTAGTCAAAAATCTGTAGGTGTTAGCCTTCGGAATTATTGAAAATGGTCGTTCATGGCTATTTTCGACAAAAATGGGGGTTGTGTGGCCATTTATCATCGACCAGAGGCTCGTACACCTCACCTCACATATGTTTCCTTGCCATAGATCACATTCTTGGATTTCTGGTGGAGACCATTTCTTGGTCAAAAATCCGTACGTGTTAGCCTTCGGTATTATTGAAAATGGTCGTTCATGGCTATTTTCGACAAAAATGGGGGTTGTGTGGCAATTTATCATCTACCAGAGGCACGTACACCTCACCCCACATATGTTTCCTTGCCATAGATCACATTCTTAGATTTCTGGTGGAGACCATTTCTTGGTCAAAAATCCGTACGTGTTAGCCTTCGGTATTATTGAAAATAGTCGTTCATGGCTATTTTCAACAAAAATGGGGGTTGCGTGGCCATTGATCATCGATCAGAGGATTGTACACCTCACCCCACATATGTTTCGTTGCCATAGATCACATTCTTGGATTTCTGGTGGAGACCATTTCTTGGTCAAAAATCCAAATGTGTTAGCCTTCGGTATTATTGAAAATGGTCGTTCATGGCTATTTTCGACAAAAATGGGGGTTGTGTGGCCATTTATCATCGACCAGAGGCTCATACACCTCACTACACATATGTTTCCTTGCCATAGATCACATTATTGGATTTATGGTGGAGACTATTTTCGGTCAAAAATCCATAGGTGTTAGCCTTCAGTGTCATTGAAAATGGTCGTTCATGGCTATTTTCGACAAAAATGGGGGTCCTGTGGCCATTTATCATCGACCAGAGGCTCATACACCTCACCCCACATATGTTTCCTTGCCATAGATCTCATTCTTGGATTTCTGGTGGAGACCATTTCTTAGTCAAAAATATGTAGGTGTTAGCCTTCGGAATTATTGAAAATGGTCGTTCATGGCTATTTTCGACAAAAATGGGGGTTGTGTGGCCATTTATCATCGACCAGAGGCTCATACACCTCACCTCACATATGTTTCCTTGCCATAGATCACATTCTTGGATTTCTGGTGGAGACCATTTCTTGGTCAAAAATCCATACGTGTTAGCCTTCGGTATTATTGAAAATAGTCGTTCATGGCTATTTTCGACAAAAATGGGAGTTGTGTGGCCATTGATCATCGACCAGAGGATTGTACACCTCACCCCACGCATGTTTCCTTGTCATATATCACATTCTTGGATTTTTGGTGGAGACCATTTCTTGGTCAAAAATCCGAATGTGTTAGCCTTCGGTATTATTGAAAATGGTCGTTCATGGCTATTTTCGACAAAAATGGGGGTTGTGTGGCCATTGATCATCGACCAGAGGCTCATACACCTCATTACACATATGTTTCCTTGCCATAGATCACATTATTGGATTTATGGTGGAGACCATTTTTGGTCAAAAATCCATAGGTGTTAGCCTTCAGTGTTATTGAAAATGGTCGTTCATGGCTATTTTCGACAAAAATGGGGGTTGTGTGGCCATTTATCATCGACCAGAGGCTCGTACACCTCACCCCACATATGTTTCCTTGCCATAGATCACATTCTTGGATTTCTGGTGGAGACCATTTCTTAGTCAAAAATCCGTAGGTGTTAGCCTTCGGAATTATTTAAAATGGTCGTTCATGGCTATTTTTGACAAAAATGGGGGTTGTGTGGCCATTGATCATCGACTAGAGGCTCGTACACCTCACCCCACATATGTTTCCTTGCCATAGATCACATTCTTGGATTTCTAGTTGAGTCGATTTCTTGGTAAAAAATTTGTAGGTGTTAGCCTTCAGTATTATTGAAAATAGTCGTTCATGGCTATTTTTGACAAAAATGGGGGTTGTGTGGCCATTGATCATCCACTAGAGGCTCGTACACCTCACCCCACATATGTTTCCTTGCCATAGATCACATTCTTGGATTTCTGGTGGAGACCATTTCTTTGTCAGAAATCCGTAGGTGTTAGCCTCCGGTATTATTGAAAATGGTCGTTCATGGCTATTTTCTTCAAAAATGGGGGTTGTGTGGCCATTTATCATCGACAAGAGGCTCGTACACCGCACCCCAGATATGTTTCCTTTCCATAGATCACATTCTTGGATTTCTGGTGGAGACCATTTCTTGGTCAAAAATCCGTAGGTGTTAGCCTTCGGAATTATTGAAATGGTCGTTCATGGCTATTTTCGACAAAAATGGGGGTTGTGTGGCCATTTATCATCGACCAGAGGCTCATACACCTCACCCCACATATGTTGCCTTGCCATAGATCACATTATTGGATTTCTGGTGGAGATCATTTCTTGGTCAAAAATCCGTACGTGTAAGCCTTCGGTATTATTGAAAATGGTCGTTCATGGCTATTTTCGACAAAAAATGGGGGTTGTGTGGCCATTTATCATCTACCAGAGGCAAGTACACCTCACCCCACATATGTTTCCTTACCATAGATCACATTCTTGGATTTCTGGTGGAGACCATTTCTTGGTCAAAAATCCGTACGTGTTAGCCTTCGGTATTATTGAAAATAGTCGTTCATGGCTATTTTCGACAAAAATGGGGGTTGTGTGGCCATTGATCATCGATCAGAGGATTGTACACCTCACCCCACATATCTTTCCTTGCCATAGATCACATTCTTGGATTTCTGGTGGAGACCATTTCTTGGTCAAAAATCCGAATGTGTTAGCCTTCGCTATTATTGAAAATGGTCGTTCATGGCCATTTTCGACAAAAATGGGGATTGTGTGGCCATTTATCATCGACCAGAGGCTCATACACCTCACTACACATATGTTTCCTTGCCATAGATCACATTATTGGATTTATGGTGGAGACTATTTTCGGTCAAAAATCCATAGGTGTTAGCCTTCAGTGTCATTGAAAATGGTCGTTCATGGCTATTTTCGACAAAAATGGGGGTTCTGTGGCCATTTAACATCGACCAGAGGCTCATACACCTTACCCCACATATGTTTCCTTGCCATATATCTCATTCTTGGATTTCTGGTGGAGACCATTTCTTAGTCAAAAATCTGTAGGTTTTAGCCTTCGGAATTATTGGAAATGGTCGTTCATGGCTATTTTCGACAAAAATGGGGGTTGTGTGGCCATTGATCATCGACCAGAGGCTCATACACCTCATTACACATATGTTTCCTTGCCATAGATCACATTATTGGATTTATGGTGGAGACCATTTTTGGTCAAAAATCCATAGGTGTTAGCCTTCAGTGTCATTGAAAATGGTCGTTCATGGCTATTTTCGACAAAAATGGGGGTTGTGTAGCCATTTATCATCGACCAGAGGCTCGTACACCTCACCCCACATATGTTTCCTTGCCATAGATCACATTCTTGGATTTCTGGTGGAGACCATTTCTTAGTCAAAAATCCGTAGGTAGCCTTCGGAATTATTTAAAATGGTCGTTCATGGCTATTTTTGACAAAAATGAGGGTTGTGTGGCCATTGATCATCGACTAGAGGCTCGTACACCTCACCCCACATATGTTTCCTTGCCATAGATCACATTCTTGGATTTCTAGTTGAGTCGATTTCTTGGTCAAAAATCTGTAGGTGTTAGCCTTCAGTATTATTGAAAATAGTCGTTCATGGCTATTTTTGACAAAAATGGGGGTTGTGTGGCCATTGATCATCCACTAGAGGCTCATACACCTCACCCCACATATGTTTCCTTGCCATAGATCACATTCTTGGATTTCTGGTGGAGACCATTTCTTTGTCAGAAATCCGTAGGTGTTAGCCTCCGATATTATTGAAAATAGTCGTTCATGGCTATTTTCTTCAAAAATGGGGGTTGTGTGGCCATTTATCATCGACAAGAGGCTCGTACACCGCACCCCAGATATGTTTCCTTTCCATAGATCACATTCTTGGATTTCTGGTGGAGACCATTTCTTGGTCAAAAATCCGTAGGTGTTAGCCTTCGGAATTATTGAAATGGTCGTTCATGGCTATTTTCGACAAAAATGGGGGTTGTGTGGCCATTTATCATCGACCAGAGGCTCATACACCTTACCCCACATATGTTGCCTTGCCATAGATCATATTATTGGATTTCTGGTGGAGATCATTTCTTGGTCAAAAATCCGTACGTGTAAGCCTTCGGTATTATTGAAAATGGTCGTTCATGGCTATTTTCGACAAAAATGGGGGTTGTGTGGCCATTTATCATCTACCAGAGGCAAGTACACCTCACCCCACATATGTTTCCTTACCATAGATCACATTCTTGGATTTCTGGTGGAGACCATTTCTTGGTCAAAAATCCGTACGTGTTAGCCTTCGGTATTATTGAAAATAGTCGTTCATGGCTATTTTCGACAAAAATGGGGGTTGTGTGGCCATTGATCATCGATCAGAGGATTGTACACCTCACCCCACATATCTTTCCCTGCCATAGATCACATTCTTGGATTTCTGGTGGAGACCATTTCTTGGTCAAAAATCCGAATGTGTTAGCCTTCGCTATTATTGAAAATGGTCGTTCATGGCCATTTTCGACAAAAATGGGGGTTGTGTGGCCATTTATCATCGACCAGAGGCTCATACACCTCACTACACATATGTTTCCTTGCCATAGATCACATTATTGGATTTATGGTGGAGACTATTTTCGGTCAAAAATCCATAGGTGTTAGCCTTCAGTGTCATTGAAAATGGTCGTTCATGGCTATTTTCGACAAAAATGGGGGTTCTTTTGCCATTTATCATCGACCAGAGGCTCATACACCTTACCCCACATATGTTTCCTTGCCATATATCTCATTCTTGGATTTCTGGTGGAGACCATTTCTTAGTCAAAAATCTGTAGGTTTTAGCCTTCGGAATTATTGAAAATGGTCGTTCATGGCTATTTTCGACAAAAATAGGGTTGTGTGGCCATTTATCATCGACTAGAGGCTCATACACCTCACCTCACATATGTTTCCTTGCCATACACAACAGGAATTCCGTTGACTCTCGTCGGCCAGCTTAATTCCCGTCGGCCAGTGTAAAAGCCGACAGGAATTAAGTAACTCCCGTCGGTCGTCAACTAGCTGACGGGAATTATTTTAATTCCCGTCGGCCACGTCCCTGGCCGACGGGGTTCAGTAATTCCTGTCGGCTTTGTCCCTAAGCCGACGGGGGTTATTTAATTCCCGTCGGCCACGTCATAGGCCGATGGGGATTAATGGTTTTAGAGCAACGGCGGAGCCCGCGCGGACTCATTCTTCCTCCTCTCTCTCGCTGAAATTGACGAGCCGCCGTCGCCCGTTCGAGCCGCCGCTCGCCCGAGCTCCAACGCCGGCGCCCGCCCGCGTCACCTACGCCGTCGCCCGCCCGTGCCCCCGCCGCCCGTCCGAGCCGCCGCCCGCCCGCGCCCCAACGCCGGCGCCCGCCCGCGCCCCAACGCCGGCGCCCGCCCGAGCCCCCAAAGCCGCTGCCCGCCCGCGCCCCAGCCGCCGCCCGCCCGTGCCCCCGAGCCGCCGCCGCCCGCAGCGAGCAGACGCCCGCCCGAGCCGCCGCCCGCCCGAGCACCCGCGTGGCCGAGCTCCTGCGCCGCCGGGCCGCCGAGCCGCCACGCCACCGCGTCGCCGTCATCCGAGGCCCGCCACCCGAGGCCGGAACGCCGCCCCCGAGGCCGCCAACGCCCTCAGTTCGTCCCGAAGCGCCACCGTCCGCCCGAACGCCGCTTCTAGCCCTCGTCGAGGTATAATCCTACCTATATGTAAATAAATGTGATTATTTTCGTCGGTTTTTTATGGCCGACGGGAGTTAGCTTTAATGTGATTAGAGTGTGATTAGAGTTAGTTTATGTGGCTTGATTAGAGTGTGATTATTGTTTATTTTCGTCAGTTTTTATGGCCGACGGGAGTTAACTGTAATACGATTACAATTTGTTAGTTTAATATCACATGTTAATTTTCGTCGGTTTTAATATCACATGTTATTTGTTAGTATTATTTGACTTAAAATTGGATGTTGCAATATTGTTAATTAATTATTATCATGTTAATGTGATGAAGGTGATGTTATGTATATATATATATAGTTTTACTACTTACCTATAGATATATGTGTGACGTGTAGAAACATAAATGTCTCACACGCACTCTTTACTCGTACACACAGCCGCAATAATGGGTGATATACGTGATTGGATGTATGAAGGTTTCAAGAAGGGTGGGTGTCATACAAGTGAATGGTTTGTCAAGACGCAGATGTTTCTGGACCATGCAGCTGCTTTGTCACAAATAGATAATATTAGGTGTCCATGCAATAAATGTAGAAATATGACGAGCCACACAAAGAGGCAGGTCACACTACACCTGTGTTCGCATGGTTTCGTGCCAGGCTATAAGGTCTGGTATCTCCATGGTGAAGATGTTGAACGAGCAGCAGAAGTAGAAGTTGATGATGGTGAAGATGATGTTGATAGGATGGACCAGATGCTTGAGGATCTGCAGCCTGAACTGGCACCAGATCATCATGATTCACCTACACCGGAGGTTCAGAAGTTTTTCGACCTACTCAAAGCGTCAGAAGAGCCTCTTCACGGGCACACTGACGTGACCGTACTGGAATTCGTGACCCGACTGATGTCAATCAAGTCCAAGTTTGCATTCTCAATTAATTGTTACAAGGAGCTTGTGGATTTGATTAGCGAGGTTCTTCCTACGGGTCACAAGATGCCCAAAGACATGTACCAGTCCAAGAAATTGCTTGAAGGTCTTGGTATGGAGTATGAGAAGATTGATGTTTGCCAAGACAACTGTATGCTTTTTTGGAAGGAACATGGCAGAGAACAGAAATGCTTAAAATGTGGGAAGTCGAGGTACGTGGAGCTTGTAAATGAAGATGGGGAGAAGGTGGTGACAAAGGTTGCACATAAACAGCTTCGGTACATGCCTCTCACTCCTAGAGTGAAACGTTTGTTTCTCTCGAGAAAGACCGCTATGCACATGAGGTGGCATAAAGATTGTACGGACAGACAAGATGGGTTAATGGTGCACCCGTCAGATGGTGATGCATGGAAGGCTCTTGACAAATTTGATCCAGATTTTGCCAGCGATGCAAGAAACGTTCGTATCGGCTTGGCAACTGATGGTTTCACGCCGTTCAATATGACCGCTGCGTCGTATTCATGTTGGCCTGTCATTGCCATACCATACAACCTTCCACCTGCTCTATGCATGAAATATGAGTTTATGTTCCTATGTCTTGTTATACCTGGGCCTGAGCATCCTGGTGTACGCCTCAATGTGATGCTTCAACCACTGATTGAAGAGTTAAAGAAGCTATGGCAAGGTGTGGAAGCCTATGACTGCTTCAAGAAGCAGAAATTCAATCTTCGTGTTGCATATCTGTTCTCGGTTCATGATTTTATGGCGTATGGTATTTTCTCTGGATGGAGCGTGCATGGTAGATTGACGTGTCCTTATTGTGCTAAAGATACAGATTGTTTTCGTCTTAGTGCTGGTGGCAAGATATGTTACTTTGATTGCCATAGATGTTTTCTACCCTTCAATCACCCCTTCAGAAGGCAGAGAAAGGAATTTAGGAAGGGCACCATTGTCACGAAGGGACCGCCCAAGCGACGTAGTGGGATAGAAATTACAGAAGAGCATATGAAACTTGTCCTAGAAGAGAGTGGGAAAAGGTATCAAGGTTTTGGTGAGGAGCATAACTGGACTCACATATGTGGCTTGTGGGAGCTTCCTTATGCTAAGTCATTGATTTTGATGCACAACATCGACGTCATGCATCAAGAGAGTAACTTTTGCCAAGCCCTCATAAATACATGCATGGATTTCCCTGATAAAACGAAAGACAATGACAAGGCACGCATGGACTTAGCAGTGATATGTGATCGTCCAACCCAAGTGCTTAGAGAAAACGGAGGCAAACCAAAAGCTGACTATTGTCTGAAATCTAAGCAACGGAGAGAAGTGATGAAGTGGATGAAGGATATTAAATTCCCCGATGGTTATGCCGCTGGTTTTAGAAGATCTGTGAACTTGAAGACAATGAAGATGAATGGACTGAAGAGCCATGACTTCCACATAATTATGGAGAGGCTCATGCCTGTAATGTTTCATGGGTACATTTCCGAAGCTGTGTGGAAAACGTTAGCTGAAGTTAGCTATTTCTACAGACAGTTGTGTGCTAAAGAAATCAGAAGAGATGTGATGGAACAGCTGGAGAAAGAGGCACCGGTGCTTTTGTGCAAATTGGAAAAAATATTTCCACCGGGTTTCTTCAATCCTATGCAGCATCTCTTTATACATCTTCCATATGAGGCTAAGGTCGGTGGTCCTGTTCAGTATAGGTGGATGTTTCATATAGAAAGAGCATTAAAGAAGCTTAGAGCAATGGTGGGCAATAAGGCAAGAGTTGAAGGATGTATTGCGGAACAATTTAAACTAAAGGAGGTAGCACACTTCACAAGTTGTTACTTTGCAGAAGAACATAATGTATTTGCTCGAAAGAAAAGGTACCATGATGATGAACGAGAGATGCCTCCGTGTAGTGATCTTTCGATTTTTCAGACAAACGGCAAAGCCGTTGGTCCACCCAAGGCATATCACCTCAGTATGGAAGAACGGAAGTCTGCTTTACTGTACATGTTCACGAATATGCCTGAGGTGGAGAAATACTTTGTGTAAGACTTTTCTTAAATTGTTCATATGAGAAATACTTTGTGTAAGACTTTTCTCAAATATCTCATGTCATACAATAATATTTGACAGCGAGTTTGATGAACAAAACATGAGGTGTCTCGGTAGGCCAACAGCGAGAGACATAGATAAATTGCGACGCGATGGTATGCATGGGCGACCTAATTTCATTATGTGGCTTCGGGACCGTGTAAGTCTTAATTATGTGGCTCCGACAGCTAATTTCAGTTAACTAATATTACAGAATTTGCTAATACTTTGTGGCATAATTGACAGTTTGGGGAGGAAATGAATTTGAATGATGACTTACGTCAGTTATCTATTGGAAGCGTAACTGCCAAAAGCTATGGACGTTACGACGTCAATGGATATCGCTTTCGTTCAAGCATTTTCGAATCAAGTCATCCTATGGCCGCCACTCAAAATAGTGGAGTCGTTACTAGGGCAACCGACATGGAAGGACACGAAGCCTGCTATTACGGGAAAATCAAAAATATAATCGAGATTACATTTGCTGGAAATAAGCCTTTAGCGCTAGTTTTCTTTGAGTGTAAATGGTATGACCCGAAGTATTATAGGACCGAATTTGGGATGACACAGATCCAACCTGAAAAATTGCTTCAAGGACACGACACGTATATCCTTGCCCATCAAGCAGACCAAGTTTATTTCTCGACATATCCATGCAAAAAGTTGTCTAAATGGAGGGTTGTGTACAATGTAAATCCCCGCGAACGCCTATACACTCCTGGTGAGGACGAATATCAAATTGGTCACCTTGAGCAGGTTGATGAGGTGTTTCAAGAAGAAGATTTGCCAACTAGTTTTCATATTGATCCTGCACCGGCATTAGATTCACTAGTTGCAGACGTTAACGACTTAACTTTTCCCGAGAAAAGGAGAAGACAACCTGTTAGGAGAAAAGTAACATGGCGACCTCTGCATAGAAGAGAACAAATAGATCCTGATTTTGATGATATTTAACAAGTAAAGTTGTTTTGTTATTTAATTTGTTTATATTTTAAGTATTATGTCATTTTTTATCCTAATTTGTTTATATTTAACAAGTAAAGTTGTTTTCTTATTTTTTATGCAGGATGCCGCCAAAATCAAAGAAGTCAGTAAAGGGGCTGTTCAAGGGCCTGGGCCTTTTTCAGGGCAGTTCTTCGAGCAGCAGCAGACGTCGAGAGCTGTTGAGCGCGGTACATGGAGATGAGGTAACATATCTTGTACAAATAAATTTGTTTACATATTTACAAATAAATCTTGAGTTGTATGTACCAGGATGAGCAGCACACTGAGGAGCAGCACATTGAGGAGGAGCAGCACAATGAGGCTGAGCAGCACAATGAGGAGGTGGAGCACAATGAGGAGGTGGAGCACGTGACATGGGACCAGGCCGCACAGCATCACCAGCCATGGGACCAGTGGGACCACCAGAGAGAGCAGCAACAGGCGTGGGACCAGTGGGGCCAACAGGGCGAACCGGCTGACAACCCGATGGATGATGGCTCGGGAGGCTCTTCAGCGACACGCACACGTCGCTCAAGAAAAAGCCACTCAGTAAAGCCTCGTCACGCGATAGAGCGAGAGGCTGATAGGACTTTAATCATGCCACATGGAGATCGGTGAGTGTAATATATTTCCTTGCCATAGATCACATTCTTGGATTTCTGGTGGAGACCATTTCTTGGTCAAAAATCCGTACGTGTTAGCCTTTGGTATTATTGAAAATGGTCGTTCATGGCTATTTTCGACAAAAATGGGGGTTGTGTGGCAATTTATCATCTACCAGAGGCACGTACACCTCACCCCACATATGTTTCCTTGCCATAGATCACATTCTTAGATTTCTGGTGGAGACCATTTCTTGGTCAAAAATCCGTACGTGTTAGCCTTCGGTATTATTGAAAATAGTCGTTCATGGCTATTTTCGACAAAAATGGGAGTTGTGTGGCCATTGATCATTGACCAGAGGATTGTACACCTCACCCCACGCATGTTTCCTTGTCATAGATCACATTCTTGGATTTCTGGTGGAGACCATTTCTTGGTCAAAAACTCCGAATGTGTTAGCCTTCGGTATTATTGAAAATGGTCGTTCATGGCTATTTTCGACAAAAATGGGGGTTGTGTGGCCATTTATCATCGACCAGAGGCTCATACACCTCACTACACATATGTTTCGTTGCCATAGATGACATAATTGGATTTATGGTGGAGACTATTTTCGGTCAAAAATCCATAGGTGTTAGCCTTCAGTGTCATTGAAAATGGTCGTTCATGGCTATTTTCGACAAAAAAGGGGGTTCTGTGGCCATTTATCATCGACTAGAGGCTCATACACCTCACCCCACATATGTTTCCTTGCCATAGATCTCATTCTTGGATTTCTGGTGGAGACCATTTCTTAGTCAAAAACCTGTAGGTGTAAGCCTTCGGAATTATTGAAAATGGTCGTTCATGGCTATTTTCGACAAAAATGGGGGTTGTGTGGCCATTTATCATCGACTAGAGGCTCGTACACCTCACCTCACATATGTTTCCTTGCCATAGATCACATTCTTGGATTTCTGGTGGAGACCATTTCTTGGTCAAAAATCCGTACGTGTTAGCCTTCGGTATTATTGAAAATGGCCGTTCATGGCTATTTTCGACAAAAATGGGGGTTTTGTGGCAATTTATCATCTACCAGAGGCACGTACACCTCACCCCACATATGTTTCCTTGCCATAGATCACATTCTTAGATTTCTGGTGGAGACCATTTCTTGGTCAAAAATCCGTACGTGTTAGCCTTCGGTATTATTGAAAATAGTCGTTCATGGCTATTTTCGACAAAAATGGGAGTTGTGTGGCCATTGATCATTGACCAGAGGATTGTACACCTCACCCCACGCATGTTTCCTTGTCATAGATCACATTCTTGGATTTCTGGTGGAGACCATTTCTTGGTCAAAAACTCCGAATGTGTTAGCCTTCGGTATTATTGAAAATGGTCGTTCATGGCTATTTTCGACAAAAATGGGGGTTGTGTGGCCATTTATCATCGACCAGAGGCTCATACACCTCACTACACATATGTTTCGTTGCCATAGATCACATAATTGGATTTATGGTGGAGACTATTTTCGGTCAAAAATCCATAGGTGTTAGCCTTCAGTGTCATTGAAAATGGTCGTTCATGGCTATTTTCGACAAAAAAGGGGGTTCTGTGGCCATTTATCATCGACCAGAGGCTCATACACCTCACCCCACATATGTTTCCTTGCCATAGATCTCATTCTTGGATTTCTGGTGGAGACCATTTCTTAGTCAAAAACCTGTAGGTGTAAGCCTTCGGAATTATTGAAAATGGTCGTTCATGGCTATTTTCGACAAAAATGGGGGTTGTGTGGCCATTTATGATCGACTAGAGGCTCGTACACCTCACCTCACATATGTTTCCTTGCCATAGATCACATTCTTGGATTTCTGGTGGAGACCATTTCTTGGTCAAAAATCCGTACGTGTTAGCCTTCGGTATTATTGAAAATGGCCGTTCATGGCTATTTTCGACAAAAATGGGGGTTTTGTGGCAATTTATCATCTACCAGAGGCACGTACACCTCACCCCACATATGTTTCCTTGCCATAGATCACATTCTTAGATTTCTGGTGGAGACCATTTCTTGGTCAAAAATCCGTACGTGTTAGCCTTCGGTATTATTGAAAATAGTCGTTCATGGCTATTTTCGACAAAAATGGGAGTTGTGTGGCCATTGATTATTGACCAGAGGATTGTACACCTCACCCCACGCATGTTTCCTTGTCATAGATCACATTCTTGGATTTCTGGTGGAGACCATTTCTTGGTCAAAAACTCCGAATGTGTTAGCCTTCGGTATTATTGAAAATGGTCGTTCATGGCTATTTTCGACAAAAATGGGGGTTGTGTGGCCATTTATCATCGACCAGAGGCTCATACACCTCACTACACATATGTTTCGTTGCCATAGATCACATAATTGGATTTATGGTGGAGACTATTTTCGGTCAAAAATCCATAGATGTTAGCCTTCAGTGTCATTGAAAATGGTTGTTCATGGCTATTTTCGACAAAAATGGGGGTTCTGTGGCAATTTATCATCGACCAGAGGCTCATACACCTCACCCCACATATGTTTCCTTGCCATAGATCTCATTCTTGGATTTTTGGTGGAGACCATTTCTTAGTCAAAAACCTGTAGGTGTAAGCCTTCGGAATTATTGAAAATGGTCGTTCATGGCTATTTTCGACAAAAATGGGGGTTGTGTGGCCATTTATCATCGACTAGAGGCTCGTACACCTCACCTCACATATGTTTCCTTGCCATAGATCACATTCTTGGATTTCTGGTGGAGACCATTTCTTGGTCAAAAATCCGTACGTGTTAGCCTTCGGTATTATTGAAAATGGTCGTTCATGGCTATTTTCGACAAAAATGGGTTTTGTGTGGCAATTTATCATCTACCAGAGGCACGTACACCTCACCCCACATATGTTTCCTTGCCATAGATCACATTCTTAGATTTCTGGTGGAGACCATTTCTTGGTCAAAAATCCGTATGTGTTAGCCTTCGGTATTATTGAAAATAGTCGTTCATGGCTATTTTCGACAAAAATGGTAGTTGTGTGGCCATTGATCATCGACCAGAGGATTGTACACCTCACCCCACGCATGTTTCCTTGTCATAGATCACATTCTTGGATTTCTGGTGGAGACCATTTCTTGGTCAAAAATTCCGAATGTATTAGCCTTCGGTATTATTGAAAATGGTCGTTCATGGCTATTTTCGACAAAAATGGGTGTTGTGTGGCCATTTATCATCGACCCGAGGCTCATACACCTCACTACACATATGTTTCCTTGCCATAGATCACATTATTGGATTTATGGTGGAGACTATTTTCGGTCAAAAATCCATAGGTCTAAGCCTTCAGTGTCATTGAAAATGGTCGTTGATGGCTATTTTCGACAAAAATGGGGGTTCTGTGGCCATTTATCATCGACCAGAGGCTCATACACCTCACCCCACATATGTTTCCTTGCCATAGATCACATTCTTGGATTTCTGGTGGAGACCATTTCTTAGTCAAAAATCTGTAGGTGTTAGCCTTCGGAATTATTGAAAATGGTCGTTCATGGCTATTTTCGACAAAAATGGGGGTTGTGTGGCCATTTATCATCGACCAGAGGCTCGTACACCTCACCTCACATATGTTTTCTTGCCATAGATCACATTCTTGGATTGCTGGTGGAGACCATTTCTTGGTCAAAAATCCGTACGTGTTAGCCTTCGGTATTATTGAAAATGGTCGTTCATGGCTATTTTCGACAAAAATGGTGGTTGTGTGGCAATTTATCATCTACCAGAGGCACGTACACCTCACCCCACATATGTTTCCTTGCCATAGATCACATTCTTAGATTTCTGGTGGAGACCATTTCTTGGTCAAAAATCCGTACGTGTTAGCCTTCGGTATTATTGAAAATAGTCGTTCATGGCTATTTTCGACAAAAATGGGATTTGTGTGGCCATTGATCATCGACCAGAGGATTGTACACCTCACCCCACGCATGTTTCCTTGTCATAGATCACATTCTTTGGATATCTGGTGGAGACCATTTCTTGGTCAAAAATCCGAATGTGTTAGCCTTCGGTATTATTGAAAATGGTCGTTCATGGCTATTTTCGACAAAAATGGGGGTTGTGTGGCCATTGATTTTCGACCAGAGGCTCATACACCTCATTACACATATGTTTCCTTGCCATAGATCACATTATTGGATTTATGGTGGAGACCATTTTTGGTCAAAAATCCATAGGTGTTAGCCTTCAGTGTCAATGAAAATGGTCGTTCATGGCTATTTTCGACAAAAATGGGGGTTGTGTGGCCATTTATCATCGACCAGAGGCTCGTACACCTCACCCCACATATGTTTCCTTGCCATAGATCACATTCTTGGATTTCTGGTGGAGACCATTTCTTAGTCAAAAATCCGTAGGTGTTAGCCTTCGGAATTATTTAAAATGGTCGTTCATGGCTATTTTCGACAAAAATGGGGGTTGTGTGGCCATTGATCATCGACCAGAGGCTCGTACACCTAACCCCACATATGTTTCCTTGCCATAGATCACATTCTTGGATTTCTTGAGAAGACGATTTCTTCGTCAAAAATCCGTAGGTGTTAGCCTTCGGTATTATTGAAAATAGTCGTTCATGGCTATTTTTGACAAAAATGGGGGTTGTGTGGCCATTTATCATCGACCAGAGACTCGTACACCTTACCCCACATATGTTTCCTTGCCATAGATGACATTCTTGGATTTCTGGTGGAGACCATTTCTTGGTCAAAAATCCGTACGTGTTAGCCTTCGGTATTATTGAAAATGGTCGTTCATGGCTATTTTCGACAAAAACGGGGGTTGTGTGGCCATTTATCATTGACCAGAGGCTCGTACACCTCACCCCCTTTTTCTCCTTTCCATAGATCCCATTCTTGGATTTCTGGTGGAGACGATTTCTTGGTCAAAAGTTCGTACGTGTTAGCCTTCGGTATTATTGAAAATAGTCGTTCATGGCTATTTTCGACAAAAATGGGGGTTGTGTGGCCATTGATCATCAACCAGAGGCTCATGCACCTCAACCCACATATGTTTCCTTGCCATAGATCACATTCTTGGATTTCTGGTGGAGACCATTTCTTGGTACAAAATCCGTAGGTGTTAGCCTCCGGTTTTATTGAAAATGGTCGTTCATGGCTATTTTCAACAAAAATGGGGGTTGTGTGGCCATTTATCATCGACCAGAGTCTCGTACACCTCACCCCACACATGTTTCCTTGCCATAGATCACATTCTTGGATTTCTAGTGGAGACCATTTCTTGGTCAAAAATCCGTAGGTGTTAGCCTCCGATATTATTGAAAATGGTCGTTCATGGCTATTTTTGACAAAAATGTGGGTTGTGTGGCCATTTATCATCGACCAGAGGCTCGTACACCTCACCCCACATATGTTTCCTTGCCATAGATTACATTCTTGGATTTTCGATTGAGTCGATTTCTTGGTCAAAAATCCACAGGTGTTAGCCTCCGGTATTATTGAAAATGGTCGTTCATGGCTATTTTCTTCAAAAATGGGGGTTGTGCGGCCATTTATCATCGACCGGAGGCTCGTAAACCGCACCCCACATATGTTTCCTTTCCATAGATCACATTCTTGGATTTCTGGTGGAGACCATTTCTTGGTCAAAAAGCGTAGGTGTTAGCCTTCGGAATTATTGAAAATGGTCGTTCATGTCTATTTTCGACAAAAAATTGGGGTTGTGTGGCCATTTATCATCGATCAGAGGCTCGAACACCGCACCCCACATAATCCAAGAAATCGTCTCCACCAGAAATCCAAGAATGTGATCTATGGCAAGGAAACATATGTGGGGTGAGGTGTACGAGCCTCTAGTCGATGATCAATGGCCACACAACCCCCATTTTTGTCGAAAATAGCCATGAACGACCATCTTCAGTAATTCCAAATGCTAACACCTACAGATTTTTGACCAAGAAATGGACTCCCCCAGAAATCCAAGAATGTAATCTATGGAAAGGAAACATATGGGGGTGAGGTGTACGAGCCTCTGGTCGATGATAAATGGCCACACAACCCCCATTTATGAAGCAAATAGCCATCAACGACCATTTTCAATAATACCGGAGGCTAACACCTAGGGATTTTTGACCAAGAAATGGACTCCACC
Organism: Zea luxurians; assembly: GCA_029449295.1. Taxonomy (NCBI): domain Eukaryota; kingdom Viridiplantae; phylum Streptophyta; class Magnoliopsida; order Poales; family Poaceae; genus Zea; species Zea luxurians. Next base: position 956,173 of record JAOPSE010000161.1, read on the forward strand.
AGAAATCCAAGAATGTGATCTATGGCAAGGAAACATATGTGGGGTGCGATGTACGAGCCTTTGGTCGATGATAAATGGCCACACAACCCCCATTTTTGTCGAAAATAGCCAAGAACGACCATTTTCAATAATTCCGAAGGCTAACACCTACGGATTTTTGACCAAGAAATGCTCTCCACCAGAAATCCAAGAATGTGATCTATGGAAAGGAAACATATGTGTGGTGCGGTGTACGAGCCTTTGGTCAATGATAAATGGCCACACAACCCCCATTTTTGAAGAAAATAGCCATGAACGACCATTTTCAATAATACCGGAGGCAAACACCTACGGATTTTTGACCAAGAAATCGACTCAACCAGAAATCCAAGAATGTGGTCTATGGCAAGGAAACATATGTGGGGTGAGGTGTATGAGCCTCTAGTCGATGATCAATGGCCACACAACCCTCATTTTTGTCAAAAATAGCCATGAACGACTATTTTCAATAATACTGAAGGCTAACACCTACGGATTTTTGACCAAGAAATCGACTCAACCAGAAATCCAAGAATGTGATCTATGCCAAGGAAACATATGTGGGGTGAGGTGTACGAGCCTCTGGTAGATGATAAATTGCCACACAACCCCCATTTTTGTCGAAAATAGCCATGAACGACCATTTTCAATAATACCGGAGGCTAACACCTACGGATTTTTGACCAAGAAATGGTCTCCACCAGAAATCAAAGAATGTGATCTATGGCAAGGAAACATATGTGGGGTGAGGTGTACGTGCCTTTGGTAGATGATAAATGGCCACACAACCCCCATTTTTGTCGAAAATAGCCATGAACGACCATTTTCAATAATACCGAAGGCTAACACGTACGAATTTTTGACCAAGAAATGGTCTCCAACAGAAATCCAAGAATGTGATCTATGGCAAGGAAACATTTGTGAGGTGAGGTGTACGAGCCTCTAGTCGATGATAAATGGCCACACAACCCCCATTTTTGTCGAAAATAGCCATGAACGACCATTTTCAATAATTCCGAAGGCTACCACCTACGGATTTTTGACTAAGAAATGGTCTCCACCAGAAATCTAAGAATGTGATCTATGGCAAGGAAACATATGTGGGGTGAGGTGTACGAGCCTCTGGTCGAAGATAAATGGCCACACAACTCCCATTTTTGTCGAAAATAGCCATGAACGACCATTTTCAATAATACCGAAGGCTAACACATTCGGATTTTTGACCAAGAAATGATCTCCACCAGAAATCAAAGAATGTGATCTATGGCAAGGAAACATGTGTGGGGTGAGGTGTACAATCCTCTGGTCGATGATCAATGGCCACACAACCCCCATTTTTGCCGAAAATAGCCATGAACGACTATTTTCAATAATACCGAAGGCTAACACGTACGGATTTTTGACCAAGAAATGGTCTCCACCAGAAATCCAAGAATGTGATCTATGGCAAGGAAACATATGTGGGGTGAGGTCTACGTGCCTCTTGTAGATGATCAATGGCCACACAACCCCCATTTTTGTCGATAATAGCCATGAACGACAATTTTCAATAATTCCAAATGCTAACACCTACAGATTTTTGACCAAGAAATGGACTCCCCCAGGAATCCAAGAATGTAATCTATGGAAAGGAAACATATGTGAGGTGAGGTGTAAGAGCCTCTGGTCGATGATAAATGGCCACACAACCCCCATTTATGAAGCAAATAGCCATCAACGACCATTTTCAATAATACCGGAGGCTAACACCTAGGGATTTTTGACCAAGAAATGGACTCCACCAGAAATCGAAGAATGTGATCTATGGCAAGGAAACATATGTGGGGTGCGATGTACGAGCCTTTGGTCGATGACAAATGGCCACACAACCCCCATTTTTTGTCGAAAATAGCCAAGAACGACCATTTTCAATAATTCCGAAGGCTAACACCTACGGATTTTTGACCAAGAAATGCTCTGCACCAGAAATCCAAGAATGTGATCTATGGAAAGGAAACATATGTGTGGTGCGGTGTACGAGCCTTTGGTCGATGATAAATGGCCACACAACCGCCATTTTTGAAGAAAATAGCCATGAACGACCATTTTCATTAATACCGGAGGCAAACACCTACGGATTTTTTACCAAGAAATCGACTCAACCATAAATCCAAGAATGTGATCTATGGCAAGGAAACATATGTGGGGTGAGGTGTACGAGCCTCTAGTCGATGATCAATGGCCACACAACCCTCATTTTTGTCAAAAATAGCCATGAACGACTATTTTCAATAATACTGAAGGCTAACACCTACGGATTTTTGACCAAGAAATCGACTCAACTAGAAATCCAAGAATGTGATCTATGCCAAGGAAACATATGTGGGGTGAGGTGTACGAGCCTCTGGTCGATGATAAATTGCCACACAACCCCATTTTTTATCGAAAATAGCCATGAACGACCATTTTCAATAATACCGGAGGCTAACACCTACGGATTTTTGACCAAGAAATGGTCTCCACCAGAAATCCAAGAATGTGATCTATGGCAAGGAAACATATGTGGGGTGAGGTGTACGAGCCTCTGGTCGATGATAAATGGCTACACAACCCCCATTTTGTTGAAAATAGCCATGAACGACCATTTTCAATAATAACGGAGGCTAACACCTACGGATTTTTGACCAAGAAATGGTCTCCACCAGAAATCCAAGAATGTGATCTATGGCAAGGAAACATATGTGGGGTGAGGTGTATGAGCCTCTGGTTGATGATCAATGGCCACACAACCTCCATTTTTGTCGAAAATAGCCATGAACGACTATTTCAATAATACCAAAGGCTAACATCTACGGACTTTTGACCAAGAAATCGTCTCCACCAGAAATCCAAGAATGTGATTTTTGGCAAGGAAACATATGTGGGGTGAGGTGTACGAGCCTCTGGTCGATCATAAATGGCCACACAACCCCCATTTTTGTCGAAAATAGCCATGAACGACCATTTTCAATGACACTGAAGGCTAACACCTATGGATTTTTGACCAAAAATGGTCTCCAACATAAATCTAATAATGTGATCTATGTCAAGGAAACATATGTGTAGTGAGGTGTATGAGCCTCTGGTTGAAGATCAATGGCCACACAACCCCCATTTTTGTCGAAAATAGCCATGAACGACCATTTTCAATAATACCGAAGGCTAACACATTCGGATTTTTGACCAAGAAATGGTCTCCACCAGAAATCCAAGAATGTGATCTATGACAAGGAAACATGTGTGGGGTGTTGTGTGCAATCCTCTGGTCGATGATCAATGGCCACACAACTCCCATTTTTGTCGAAAATAGCCATGAACGACTATTTTCAATAATACCGAAGGCTAACACGTACGGACTTTTGACCAAGAAATGGTCTCCACCAGAAATCCAAGAATGTGATCTATGGCAAGGAAACATATGTGGGTGAGGTGTATGTGCCTCTGGTAGATGATAAATGGCCACACAACTCCCATTTTTGTCGAAAATAGCCATGAACGACCATTTTCAATAATACCGAAGGTTAACACGTACAGATATTTAACCAAGAAATGGTCTCCACCAGAAATCAAAGAATGTGATCTATGGCAAGGAAACATATGTCTGGTGAGGTGTACGTGCCTTTGGTAGATGATAAATGGCCACACAACCCCCATTTTTGTCGAAAATTGCCATGAACGACCATTTTCAATAATACCGAAGGCTAACACGTACGAATTTTTGACCAAGAAATGGTCTCCAACAGAAATCCAAGAATGTGATCTATGGCAAGGAAACATATGTGAGGTGAGGTGTACGAGCCTCTGGTCGATGATAAATGGCCACACAACCCCCATTTTTGTCGAAAATAGCCATGAACGACCATTTTCAATAATTCCGAAGGCTACCACCTACGGATTTTTGACTAAGAAATGATCTCCACCAGAAATCCAAGAATGTGATCTATGGCAAGGAAACATATGTGGGGTGAGGTGTACGAGCCTCTGGTCGAAGATAAATGGCCACACAACCCCCATTTTTGTCGAAAATAGCCATGAACGACCATTTTCAATGACACTGAAGGCTAACACCTATGGATTTTGACCGAAAATGGTATCCACCAGAAAAGCAATAATGAGATCTATGAAAAGGAAACATATGTGTAGTGAGGTGTATGAGCCTCTGGTCGAAGATCAATGGCCACACAACCCCCATTTTTGTCGAAAATAGCCATGTACGACCATTTTCAATAATACCGAAGGCTAACAATTCGGATTTTTGACCAAGAAATGATCTCCACCAGAAATCCAAGAATGTGATCTATGGCAAGGAAACATGTGTGGGTGAGGTGTACAATCCTCTGGTCGATGATCAATGGCCACAAAACCCCCATTTTTGTCGAAAATAGCCATGAACGACTATTTACGATAATACCGAAGGCTAACACGTACGGATTTTTGACCAAGAAATGGTCTCCACCAGAAACCCAAGAATGTGATCTATGGCAAGGAAACATATGTGGGGTGAGGTGTACGTGCCTCTGGTAGATGATAAATGGCCACACAACCCCCATTTTTGTCGAAAATAGCCATGAACGACCATTTTCAATAATACCGAAGGCTAACATGTACGGATTTTTGACCAAGAAATGGTCTCCACCAGAAATCCAAGAATGTGATCTATGGCAAGGAAACATATGTGAGGTGAGGTGTACGAGCCTCTGGTCAATGATAAATGGCCACACAACCCCCATTTTTGTCGAAAATAGCCATGAACGACCATTTTCAATAATTCTGAAGGCTAACACCTACGGATTTTTGACTAAGAAATGGTCTCCAACAGAAATCCAAGAATGTGATCTATGGCAAGGAAACATATGTGGGGTGAGGTGTACGAGCCTCTGGTCGATGATAAATGGCCACACAACCCCCATTTTTGTCGAAAATAGCCATGAACGACCATTTTCAATGACACTGAAGGCTAACACTTATGGATTTTTAACCGAAAATGGTCTCCACCATAAATCCAATAATGTGATCTATGGCAAGGAAACATATGTGTAGTGAGGTGTATGAGCCTCTGGTCGAAGATCAATGGCCACACAACCCCCATTTTTGTCGAAAATAGCCATGAACGACTATTTACAATAATACCGAAGGCTAACACGTACGGATTTTTGACCAAGAAATGGTCTCCACCAGAAATCCAAGAATGTGATCTATGGCAAGGAAACATATGTGGGGTGAGGTGTACGTGCCTCTGGTAGATGATAAATGGCCACACAACCCCCATTTTTGTCGAAAATAGCCATGAACGACTATTTTCAATAATACCGAAGGCTAACGCGTACGGATGTTTGACCAAGAAATGGTCTCCACCAGAAATCCAAGAATGTGGTCTATGGCAAGTAAACATATGTGGGGTGAGGAGTACGTGCCTCTGGTAGTTGATAAATGGCCACACAACCCCCATTTTTGTCGAAAATAGCCATGAACGACCATTTTCAATAATACCGAAGGCTAACACCTACGGATTTTTGACCAAGAAATGGTCTCCACCAGAAATCCAAGAATGTGATCTATGGAAAGGAAACATATGTGGGGTGCGGTGTACGAGCCTCTGGTCGATGATAAATGGTCACAAAACCCCCATTTTTGAAGAAAATAGCCATGAACGACCATTTTCAATAATACCGGAGGCTAACACCTACGGATTTTTGACCAAGAAATGGTCTCCACCAGAAATCCAAGAATGTGATCTATGGCAAGGAAACATATGTGGGGTGAGGTGTACGAGCCTCTGGTCGATGATAAATGGCCACACAACCCCCATTTTTGTCGAAAATAGCCATGAACGACCATTTTCAATAATTTCGAAGGCTAACACCTACGGATTTTTGACCAAGAAATGGTCTCCACCAGAAATCCAAGAATGTGATCTATGGAAAGGAAACATATGTGGGGTGCAGTGTACGAGCCTCTGGTCGATGATAAATGGTCAGAAAACCCCCATTTTTGAAGAAAATAGCCTTGAACGACCATTTTCAATAATACCGGAGGATAACACCTACGGATTTTTGACCAAGAAATGGTCTCCACCAGAAATCCAAGAATGTGATCTATGGCAAGGAAACATATGTGGGGTGAGGTGTACGAGCCTCTAGTCGATGATCAATGGCCACACAACCCCCATTTTTGTCGAAAATTGCCATGAACGACCATTTTCAACAATACAGAAGGCTAACACATTCGGATTTTTGACCAAGAAATGGTCTCCACCAGAAATCCAAGAATGTGATCTATGGCAAGGAAACATATGTGGGGTGAGGTGTACAATCCTCTGGTCGATGATCAATGGCCACACAACCCCCATTTTTGTCGAAAATAGCCATGAACGATTATTTTCAATAATACCGAAGGCTAACACGTACGGATTTTTGACCAAGAAATGGTCTCCACCAGAAATCCAAGAATGTGGTCTATGGCAAGGAAACATATGTGGGGTGAGGAGTACGTGCCTCTGGTAGATGATAAATGGCCACACAACCCCCATTTTTGTCGAAAATAGCCATGAACGACCATTTTCAATAATACCGAAGGCAAACACGTACAGATTTTTCACCAAGAAATGGTCTCCACCAGAAATCCAAGAATGTGATCTATGGCAAGGAAACAAATGTGGGGTGAGGTGTACGAGCCTCTGGTCGATGATAAATGGCCACACAACCCCCATTTTTGTCGAAAATAGCCATGAACGACCATTTTCAATAATTCCGAAGGCTAACACCTACGGATTTTTGACCAAGAAATGGTCTCCACCAGAAATCCAAGAATGTGATCTATGGAAAGGAAACATATGTGGGGTGCGGTGTACGAGCCTCTGGTCGATGATAAATGGCCACACAACCCTCATTTTTGAAGAAAATATCCATGAACGACCATTTTCAATAATACTGGAGGCTAACACCTACGGATTTTTGACCAAGAAATGGTCTCCACCAGAAATCCAAGAATGTGATCTATGGCAAGGAAACATATGTGGGGTGAGGTGTACGAGCCTCTAGTCGATGATCAATGGCCACACAACCCCCATTTTTGTCGAAAATAGCCATGAACGACAATTTTCAATAATACCGAAGGCTAACACCTACGGATTTTTGACCAAGAAATCGACCAGACATCCAAGAATGTGATCTATGGCAAGGAAACATATGTGGGGTGAGGTGTACGAGCCTCTGGTCGATGATAAATGGCCACACAACCCCCATTTTTGTCGAAAATAGCCATGAACGACCATTTTCAATAATACCGAAGGCTAACACCTACGGATTTTTGACCAAGAAATGGTCTCCACCAGAAATCCAAGAATGTGATCTATGGCAAGGAAACATATGTGGGGTGAGGTGTACGAGTGTTGGGGACTTGTTCTCAAATGCTATGAGTTAAGAACAAGGCAACACAAAGTATTAAATGTTAAAGTCCTTCGTCCTTCGAAGCATTATTTCCTCTAGGATATAACGATCTTCGGACGAAGGTTACGAAGGACTTACCTTCGTAAGCATGATATATGAAAATAGAGAGGAAACCATACGAAGTATAGGAGACAACATGAACAATTAAATATGTCGTTACTATTGAATCATCTCTATTTTATTACTATGAAGAAATAGAAATGATATCATGTTGCAAGTGTACCTTCGATTTGAGGGAAGGTAAAAAGTACAAGAGTGACGCAAAAGCAAAAATGCCAAGTCAGCGTGAACAGTACTGAAACACTGTTCATCTATTTATAGGCACGGGACGCAGCCCATGTAAAATTACACTCATGCCCTTTACATTTGCTAATAATTCTAAAGTAATTCATTGGGGTCTAGATAGCCTTTTCCCCTTTAAGTCGGTTTCCTTTTCTATTATCACGCCGAAGCTCCCTTGCGCACAGCTTCGGCTTCGTTCCATCCTTCGTATCCCTTGTGCTTCTTCACACTGTGATTTTGACTCATATCCGAAAGGTCCAAGTTCGAAGGTACCTGCTCATGTATTATACTCCAGAAACATTGTTAAATCATGTTTTTGAGGACCTTCGAAAGCCGAAGGCCCCCAACAGTAGCCCCTCGCAATATTAATTTAGGATGATAAATTCAGATTGCGATATGGACGAAGGCCCTAAGCCGAAGGTCCAAAAAACGCCTTCCCTTTGCTAGAATAGCAACAGTCAATGACAAGCGGGACCCTCCCACTTGCAACGCCCTGGGCGTATAAATATGAGCACACCGCGAGCTCACTTGGTACGCTCTTTGCCATCTGCTTTGCTTACTCAAACAGCTCTTGCCTACAAACGCTTGCCTAGCTTTTAGATTTTTTAGCTTCGGCCTTAAGAGCACATTTTCAGCATTTTCGAAGGGATGTCTCAAGATAGGAAAGCTGTTGCTGAAATGAAACTAAGCCTTTCTGAGGAGAAGAATTTGGGCTTTCTTGAATCAATAGCGAAAACAAATATAGAGAAGATTACTAGAGAAATTTTAGAAGGCTTATCTGAAGATACCAGTGAAAGTGACAGTTATGATGTGGAAAGTGGCGGCGAAGACTCCGAAGATCGACCATGGCGACCAAGCCATACAGTTTTCAGAAAATCAAGTATTAAACAAAGTCATCTTGATAACATGAGAGGATGATATTTTCGGGATATGTCTATTGTGAGGGCAGATGATGGAGAGAGGACTGTGCCTACTCCCGAGGAGAATGAAGTGGTGATCTTCCGAAGCTTTTTTAAAGCTAGGCTTCGGTTCCCCTTAAACAGATTTGTGGTTGAAGTTCTGAAGATATATTAGGTTTACCTTCATCAACTTACTCCCGAAGCAATCATAAGAATGGCAATCTTCGTATGGGCCGTGAGGAGCCAGGGCTTGGAGCTAAATGCAAAAAGTTTCTGCATTATGCACGAGCTATTATATGAGACGAAACCCTGGGGCAAAGAGCAATATCATAACAATTTTGGCTATTACAGCTTCGGTGCCCGCTCTGGGTCAAGTTGTCCCGTGCCGACATTTCAGAAGAGATGGCCCGAAGATTGGATGAAGGAATGGTTCTATGTAAAAACGATCTGAAGGCATGAGAAGATATTAAAGGTGGATATTGACGAGGCAGCCGAAGAAAGCCAGAGGGCCTTCGGTGTAGTTTGCTCTTTCATCGGGACAAGGGATTTAATCCTGGAGCACATAGCCTTCAGAGTATGGCCACTTGTAGAAAAGTGGGAAATGCCAAAGGTGACTATCACCAAATCTGACGAAGGTGGATTGATTAGGATGAAGTTCACCTTCCGGTACGAAGTTAAGTTTGTTGAGCTAGATGATGATTGGCTGAAATGCATTGAAGCTACAAGCGATGAACTGCTTGGGCCATACTCGAAGGAAGAAGATACTGCGTTATATGCGGCTTCGGAGGCCGGAAGAAGAAAATGCTCAACCGAGTTTTTGATGCTATTGGGTTCATGTACCCTGACTACCGCTACCCGCTACGGGGGCGAAAAAGAATAATGCAACTTCTGGGAAAGATGATGCTTCAGCTGCTCCAAGCGAGCCTGCACCGAAGAGGAAAAGAGTGAAGGTCCTTACTCACCGACCGTGCTTTATTGAACCGTCCATAGTGCCCGAGTTTGTCGCTGAGACCTCTTCGGCTACTGAAGCCAAAAAACCTACACCTGCACAGAAAACTAAAGAGCTGACTGCAGCGCCGAAGGCTGAAAAAATTGAAGAGCCGAGAGCTGAGGGGACAAAAACATCAGAAATTTTAAGTCCTTCGGCAGAAGTTGAAGTGCCAAAAACCCAGAAAGGTCCAGTAATGACCCCCAAAAGAAAATGGATGGTTAATGTTCTGGATGTACTGGAGACAATAAAGTCTTCAAGCTCTACTCCGAGGAAAATTGCCGAAGCTCAAAAAGCACAAATTGAAACATCAGCCTCTGAAGCCGAAGCTACAAAGCACCTGGCTGAGATCGAAGCTGGGCCTTTAGAGCCCGCCAAGGAGAAATCCTTGGAAACCGGAGGAGAAACGACAAAGGAGGCTATAAAGCAAATTCTGCCTAAAAAACTCTCTCTTCAACTCCCGAAGCATCTTCTAGATTACCTTATTATATTGTACGACATGCTTCGGGCAAAAGGCTATCTGAAGAGGAAAAACGAGAAGCTCATCATTATGCCCAAAAATTAAAATATCCAAAAGGGGCGTTGATATTCAATGGCAGTGGAGAAGAAGACTTCTTGTATTGTCTCCCAGACAGCAAGGAGATCTCTGTCTGCCGGGAGATGGCTAGAAGTTTCGGATTCCCGACGCTAGAAGACGGGCTCTCAGTGTTATCCGAAGATGAATTGGCCGACAACTTAGCATACAACAGCTTAAAGGTGTGAGAATAAGATTTTTGTACTTAAAAACAATTTTTTTTTATTTGCTTATACTTAATACCACACTCCTTTTGCAGGGCCTTATTCTTAGCAACACCCTCAGGGCGCAAAAAAGCGCTGAAGACGAGGGATGTACCATGGCCTTCAATAACCTTCGTTCCGAAGTAATTGAGCTAAGGAACGAAGGTCTTGAAAAAGACAAAATATTAAACTCATTGATAAACAAGATAAAAGAAGACGAGGCTATGTAACACCTCAGGTGTTACCATGGCTAGAGCACACCTTGGTGCTTAGGACTATGATCACATGTGGAAGAACTTAAGGAGCAAAAGTGTAAGGGCTTTGGAAACTAGGTTTTAACCAAGAGATGTGAATGACCACAAGCATTACCCTAATTGAGTGCCACTACCACTTGGACAAGGGGGGAGAAAACCCTAGACCTCTCTTGCACCCTATCTCCCAAAGCCATGGATGAGAGGGGGGGAGAGGGTAAGCAATTGTGCAAAACATGAGTAACCTTTAACCAAACCTTAAGTAATCTTATAACCAGCAATTATGGGATGGAAATATTGCAAAAAGGCCCCTGGAGAAACCCCAAATCCATTCCCTAAGTGGAGAGAGAGCTAGAGCTCTCTAATTCTCTCTAAGTTAAAAACTACACCTACACTAAAGATCAGTCGTGTTCACCTCGAAGCTGGCACCAAATCCACCTATGTTCTATACCAAAAATGTGGCATACCACCTAGGGCACCCACTGGAAAAAGCTGAGCCCGAGACCTTGACGTTTGACATGCCTTGGCATGGTTTTTGTCGCGAGGTGGGCAGTGTGACACACCCGATTTGGCGACTGAAGATCTCCCTACCTAGGCCATATCTGCCATGGTAGCTCACGGATGAGAGACAGCCCTAGGTGCCAGGAAAAGACTCGCGCCGGATTTTTGCCAAGATTCACACGTTTGCGACTTGGGTGAGCTGTGGAACACGGGCAGAAGGAAAGCTCCACGTGTTCGACGCGCTCTGTGTGCGCCAGAGCACGCCCGCGCGTGCCCCGCGTCGCGCCAATGGCCAGCCGGCGCCCTGGCTCGCGCCCGCGCCTATAAAGCCCGCTCAGGCGTCGACTACACTCTTCCGCGCACGCTCAAACCTCACCGGATCTCAGTTCACCGTCGTTTGCCCGTGCGCGACGTGTCCGCGGCCACTCGAGCCACTGCCGCCGTAGACCGGCCAGCCCAGCCCTTCCCAATCCTGTCCACCCTCTGAGGCGAGTGTGCACGCCTCAGTGAAGCTCCCAGAGCAAGGAATCGAAGTCTGCTTCGCCGGAGAAGCCAGTCCACGGTCGCCGGAGTGCACAACCCCGCCGGAGTACGTGGACCGGGTAATCCACTGAACCATTTTCCGATTCCTTGCGCACACGGTCTCTATGTCACCCCATGAAGCTCACCGTGCCCTTGGATTGAACCAGATCGCCGTGATTTGGCCGGCACACCCGCCGCCGACGAGAATACCCGCCTGCGCACGAGGACCGAGCGATTCCGGCCATCCCCGTCGTCGTGTCATACATCGCTGTGACCGCCAGAACCTCCCCGAGCCAACCCCGCCCCTCGCCGGACCCCTCACACCGCTGGTAAGCCGCGCCGCCCTTTTCTTTCCCGCGGGTACTGTTTACATTGGGGGAAGGACCGAGGGTGAGAGGAAGAGAAAGTCAGGGGGCTTTTTGAACTGTCAGCGACTCAGGGGAATAGTGGCGTGGGGGTAGAGTTGAGTGGGTTGATTTAGTTTTAACCGAGGGTCCTCGGTGTAAACTGCTTTTCCAGAAAACCTTTTTAAACCTGATTTTAAATTTGAACAGAAACTTTGAAAATCCATAACTTCTGTTTAGTTCATCCAAATTTGGTCAAACCAATTTTGTCAGACACTAAATATTGTAACCTACTTAAGAAAAATATAAAACCCCCTATGTACTATAGAAAACTTTAAGGTTCTGATTTAATTATAGTTTTGGCCAAAAGCTCAATAATAGAAAGAAAAATAGTTGTACTATTTGACTAGGGTTAGAAAAATTTGGAGAAGTTTATGTCCACCTACTGACCTGATTAAAAATGCTAAACCTCTCTGTCCACCCCATTAAGTTAGTTTTTACCACTTATTTTATAATATGCTTAAGGTTAAGAAAAATAGAAAATGTGATTTAAATAATGAACCAGAGGGCACCCCTATTTTTGTTAGGGTACTTATTCAATGTAGTTCACTGGAAAAATCTATCATACCCTGGTTTAGTATAAAATAAGTAGGATACCTTTTATTCTAATAAAACAAGGAAAACTTAGAAAAACCCTACAAAAATAACCCCAAGGTGAAAACACCCCAACCCTTGGGATAGTTAATGTTGTGTTATTAAAAACTTAGGAAAAATATGAGGTCTGCTGTTTGACATTTTTCAAATAACAATGTAGTAGAAAGTGCCTTTTTAGCTTTAAACTTTAGAAAATCATAACTAAATAACCATTCTTTAGCTTTCTGTGGTTTTTAGCACAGAAGCCTATTATTACTGTTAGATGCCAACAAAAATAATCCTTAGGGCAGAACTCACCCCTAATTAAGAGATGTAGTGTAAAGTGGCCCATTTTACACAACTCTTGTTGTTTTTGTCTAAAGCATAGCCTTTATATTTTAAGCCTCAAATTCTGAAAACAGGCTAGAATTGCAAATGGCAACCCACTGTAATTTTTACAGAATGTTTGGAAAATATTAAACCACTGCTACAGTTCAAACCTACACTAGAAACCATAAGTAGAAAATAAAGAAAAGGGAAAAGTGAATAATAGGAAATTAGTGTCATCCTAAAATTCTTAATAACTTGTCCACTGAAGTATATAAAGGAAATGCTAATCCCCTATGATTATCCTCAACAAGAACCTAAGCCTAAAAGTAATAAGCATAACCCACTAAAAGCCCCGCATGACCAAGAAACCCTAAGTTACTCCTTAACTTAGTTTTGTTCTTTAGCATAATGTTATTAAATCCTGCATAATCATGACATACATATTCATTTCATTTCGATAGACTGCAACCTTGCTGACGGAGAGTACGTCCTCGTGCCGGAGCAAGGAGCTGCTCAGGAGGTAGCCCCAGATCCAGCACCAGAGCCTGCACCAGAGGACCTGCCTACCACAGCTTTGGAAGGCAAGCCCCGGTTTATGCATAACCTGTTATTTATGCTATTTTACTTCACTTAATGATTGTAGGATTGATTGTGCACTTAGGTGTAGGAGTTGTTTGAAACCCTAGTTGCATGATCTCAGGAATCCTGTTGAGATGAGTACTAGTATGCTAGGTCGAGTAGCTGCTTTATTAATTAGGATCTCGGTAGAAGTCGAGTGATTTTTCTAGCACTCGCGCGAGGTTAGGAATTGGCTGTATCCACTTTCTTATCATATTGATGTTGGTTTGTGGGCAACAATCCATGGGGATTGGTTGTCCACGGGATAAAAATTGCAATAAGGATTAAGGTGTGGTACCGTGAGTCAAGCGTTTGTAAATCGGTAAGCCTAGTACCTGATTGAACCTAGCAGTAGACTTTACCCCTCACGCGACCTAAGACGTGGTCTCCCATTCCGGTTATGGTGGGTACAAGTGCGGTCACTGCACGACGGCAGTCGGGGTCAGTGAGGCATTGTACTCCAAGGCGGTGAGCCCTGATCTGCTGACGGGGAATCGATGGGGACGGTTGATATGTGTGGGGACGGAGTGCCCCTATATGTCGTGTGTTTAGGTTTACCTTGCAAGGATAAAAACTCGATTCGAATCGTCTGCTTCTCGCAGCTAATGAGACTGCTTGATCCATGCTGCTACATTGAGTAACAAGTGGAATTGTGATGAGATGATACAAGATATTGATTGCTAAAAATGTTTGCTACTATGTATGAATAGATAGTACATCTTTAGCCTTAAGAGAGTCACACTTAATTTGACAAAGTTAAAAACTTGATTTAGAAACTCAGCTAGTGCTTTTGGCAACCAAACCCCACAGCCAAATAGCTGCATGTCTAGAGGTAGAGGAGTAGACTCCTCACACCGGGTAAGTCTAGCTGAGTATTAGTATACTCAGCCTTGCTTGTGGCACAATTTTTATAGGTTCTCTGGAGGACATGGTTGTTGGAGTGACTTGGCCGTCCATCTTGCCACCGGGTTGGACTGTCGAGTGGGACCCTACCTCGGCTGAGGAGGAGCATGAGGAGTGATGGGACAGGCTTCCCCATCTCTCTGTTTATTTACCGTTAGTTTTATTCCGCTGCACGTCGAACAATGATGACTACTTTGGCAAAACTCCGATGGTGATGTAATAATTTAATACTCCTTCATGTATGGTTTTATGCTTTATTGTATTTGCTCTGTGACTCACCTTCGAGTGAGATTGTGGTACTTGATCCTGTCAGTGGCCGTGTCGGACTAGATCCGAGGGATTGACGGATTATTCCCATTTAAGTGTGGTCTAGCCTCTAAGGCAGGGCTCAGGCACTTAAGTTGGAATAATTCGGGCAGTTCCGCCACAGCTGGTATCGGAGCTTGTACCACCACAGAGGAATCAATAAAATGTGAATACCATCATTTTTCAAAATAAAACTTGATGGAAACCATGTTGGATAGATAGTAGGACGAGCAGGATAGACCTAGGACGTGAAGCCTTAGGGTGATAGAAGGGTAGCTAGGTGGCTACGTAATTAGGCCCTATAGGCCCTCTTAAGGGATGGGAGTCCTTCCCTATTCCCTTTACATTGATGTGAGGTCGTTCAGGACGAGCATGCATGCATTTTTAAAATTAAACTAATGGATAATTGAGTAAAGATTTAAAAACAAGATGATAACCAACTAAGTCCCCAGTACCATTTTATTTAACTAGAGGAAGGCTGAGTTTTATTTTTCTTGTTCTTTTTATAATTCTTTTACTTACGCTTAACTGTACACAGATGACTTCCCACGGATCCTCAGACGACGGAAATGCACTGTTCCACACTGACGGGCTTGCACGAGAGGGCTTTCCCCGCATTTTGTGGGAGGTACTTCAGGGGGCCGGATACACGACACCCCCTCAGTACGCGGTACAGCAGTTCGAGAAGCACCGAGTGCCCCACTGTAGGGTGAGGATGACCTTGGAGCCTCATCCCCTGCAGCCAGGCTGGCGCTCGTTGGACTCTGAGTCTTTTGGATACCGAGCTGAGGACACAATCGAGGCGATCGCTCTACATGGGTTGACCACTTTCTGCGGATTCCATCCTTTGGAGCTGGCTACCCACCCCATTGGCTTGTTCCCCGCCGAAAGGGAGGACGACCCAATGTGGAAGGATAGGGTGGAGCATGCCAAGGATATCTGGGCCATCTACCCAGGACAGACTGCGCACTTGACCGTACGGTGCATGAATGATCTGTACCGTCTGCAAATGATGCGCGGTGAGGCGATGTCCCATCTGATGGCACTATTGGAGGCGACAAAGATTACTTTGGACAACAGGGAGGAGCTCGTGGTTGATTTGTCCACTGGTGGAAAGGACTTGCAGGTGGAGCAGTTATCCACTGATATCCAAGAGTTGGAGGAATTGGTGGGCACCAGGGAGAACACCATCGAGGTTCTCGAGGATCAGCTCATTAATACTCAACAACAGCTTGCTGAGGCTAATGAGCACCTGGATATGCATCACCTGGAGATCCAGGACATGGAGGCCAACGAGGACGTCGACATTGAGGGAGGAGAGGAGCCTGCCTCCAGCGTGGACACTGCTGGCTCAGGGAGGCCACCTTCCCCCGAGTCGAGTGTTGCCTCGTTCGCTCACTAGTTGTCCGGGACAGAGTTAGAAGTCGCTGATGGTAGGACTCCTCGCAGCTAGCTTAGCTTTTGCACCCTTGGGGTACTAGGCTAGATAGAGTTGAGTCTTTTTGGAACAAATGATGTAACCGTGATAAACTCTCTTGGAAGCATGATTGATGGATGCTGCTATCAGTTTTAAATTTGGAAGGAAAAATTTATGTCTTTTGAAATCCTCTTTGTTTAAGTTGGAATCTACCATTTTGCTTTTGACTCTTTTCACCGCGATTAAACCTTGAACTTGGAGATATGGTGTTAAGTATATCTGTGGTTTTTCAGATGGCTGGGAGGCAGCGTCGTGGCCAGAATGAGCGCGTTCCTCCACCGCCGCCACCGCCTCCCACTCTGCAGGAGCTAATGGCTCAGCAGAATGAGATCTTGAGGCAGCTAGCTCAGCGTCAGCCACCACCTCAGCACTATGGTGGTGGAGACCATCAGCGTCACCCGCGGCAGCTACCTACCAGGAGTTCCTCAGTACCCAGCCACCATTGTTCACAAGGGCAGAGGACCCACTTGATGCAGATGTGTGGTTGCGAGTGGTGGAATCCAAATTTCTGCAACTCCATGGAGCTTGCTCAGAGGTCACTAATGTCAGGTTCGCCACCCAGCAGCTTCGCGGACCCGCAAGGACTTGGTGGGACCATTTTCTTGCCATGCAGCCAGAGGACCGAGAGGTGGAGTGGAGAGAGTTCAAGGCAGCTTTCAGGGGACACCACATACCAGCCGGGATTATGGACCGAAAGCTCAATGAGTTTCTGGCACTCACTCAGGGCAACAGGACAGTGTTGCAGTATGCCCAGGCTTTTAATGACTTGTGCCAGTATGCTGGATATCACGCGGATACGGATGAGAAGAAGAGAGACAAGTTTAGGAGGGGGCTCAGCACTAAGCTCCGTGACCGTCTCAACACTGTCAGGGCCAACAGTTATAATGAGTTGGTCAACATGGCTATCTCCCAGGAGGACTGCATTACAGCTCGACAGGCAGAAAAGAAGAGGAAGACCCCTGTGGCAGGACCCTCAGCTCAGCCACAGCGTTTCAGGATTGTGTCCGACACACAGAACAGGGGACCCCAGCAGCAGCAAGGGAGATGGGTGATCCAACCACAGCAGCAGCAGCAGCAGGCACCCAACCGCACCCAGTTTCCAGCTCAGAGGAACAATCAGCAGCAGCAGTACCGCCAGGCGAATGACAACAGGTGTTTCACGTGTGGCAACACCGGACACTATGCCAAGAATTGCCCCCGGAACCAGCAGAGGCATGGGCAGAATGTCAATCAGAACCAAGGCAAGAGGCAGAAGGTGCAAGTAAGGCAGGGTAGGCTGAACTTCACCACCCTGACTGATATCCCCGAGGGAGCACCCGTCATGACCGGTATCTTTACAGTTTTAAATTATCCTGCTATTATTCTTTTTGATTCTGGTGCTTCGCATAGTTTTATCAGTGCCAAATTTAGTGCCAAGTGCCAGTTGCCCTTTCACCACACCGATGGGGGCATTACAATTTCAACACCAGGAGGCAGGGTTGCCACCTATCAAATCAACAGGCATGTGCCCATAAAGTTTGGTAGTCTAATAATTAAAACTACCCTCCTCATTTTGGGTTTGGATAGCGTGGATATTATATTGGGAACTGACTGGTTAACCAGGCATCAAGCAGTTATTGATATTGCAGCCAGGGCCATTGAGGTGCACTCACCAACCTGTGGTGAAACTACATTATATTTGCCCGACCAAGGATGTACCCGTTCTTGTGCCTTCATTATGATAGAGTCCCCAGTGGAAAAGATCCCAGTGGTCTGTGACTACCCGGATGTGTTTCCGGATGAATTGCCAGGAATGCCACCTGACCGAGACATTGAGTTCGCAATCGAATTGCAACCCGGGACTGCTCCTATCTCCAAGAGACCCTATAGGATGCCTCCCGTGGAATTGGCAGAACTGAAAAAGCAATTGTAAGAGTTGTTGGACAAGGGGTTTATTCGCCCAAGTACTTCACCATGGGGATGTCCAACTTTATTTGTGAAGAAAAAGGATGAGAGCTTGAGAATGTGTGTTGACTACCGCCCTCTCAGTTCGGTGACTATCAAGAACAAATACCCGCTGCCCCGTATTGATGTTCTGTTTGATCAGTTAGTGGGAGCCAAGGTATTCTCCAAGATAGACCTTCGCTCAGGTTACCATCAGATCAAGATCCGTGCCAGCGATATTCCCAAGACGGCTTTCTCTACCAGATATGGGCTGTATGAGTTTTTGGTGATGTCTTTTGGGCTGACCAATGCCCCGGCTTATTTTATGTACTTAATGAACTCAGTGTTTATGCCAGAATTGGACAAGTTCGTGGTCGTTTTCATTGATGACATTCTGGTCTATTCCAAGAATGAAGACGAACATACAGAGCACCTGCACATCGTGCTTCAGCGACTGCGCGATCATCGTCTTTATGCTAAGTTGTCTAAATGTGAATTCTGGTTGAAGGAGATCAAATTCTTGGGTCACACAATTTCTCAGGATGGGATATCAGTTGATCCTGAGAAGGTACAAGAGGTGATGAATTGGAAACCCCCGACTACAGTGAGGCAAATTCGGAGTTTTCTGGGATTGGCAGGGTATTATCGACGATTCATTCCGGATTTCTCCAGAATTGCCAAACCAATGATTGAACTGTTGAAAAAGGGAGTCAAGTATGATTGGAGCCAAAAGTGCGAGGATGCCTTTCACGCTTTGAGGCAGCATTTGACAACAGCCCCAGTGCTGGCTCAACCTGACAACACCAAGCCATTTGAGGTCTATTGTGATGCTTCTGGTACGGGATTGGGTTGTGTCTTAATGCAAGATAACAGAGTAATTGCTTATGCTTCCCGAGCACTCAGACCCCATGAGCAGAACTACCCCACACATGATCTGGAATTGGCAGCTGTGGTTCATGCTCTTAAGATATGGAGACACTACTTGATGGGAGCTCACTGTAACATCTACACTGATCACAAGAGTCTCAAATACATCTTCACTCAGGCAGATCTGAACATGAGGCAGAGGAGATGGTTGGAGTTAATCAAGGACTATGATTTGGAAGTGCATTACCATCCTGGCAAAGCCAATGTTGTGGCAGATGCCTTGAGCAGAAAGGCCTAGTGCAATTGCATGAGCATGGATGCGAGAGTTACCACCCTGTGTGATGAGCTGTGCAAGCTGAACCTGGAAGTTGTTTCTTCGGGTGACTTAAGTTATATCTCGGTAGAGACCACATTGCAAGAGCAAATAATCAGGGCACAGATTGAAGATAAGGGTGTTCAGATGATCAAGGAAATGATCAAGCAAAAGGCAGAAAAATACAAGTGCTTCCGTCAGGACAGCAAGGGAATTCTATGGTTTGGAGATCGATTAGTTGTTCCCAAGGACCCTGAGCTCAGAAAGAAGATACTAGATGAAGCTCACCTTTCCAAATTCTCCATGCACCCTTGTAGCAACAAGATGTACCAGGATCTCAGATCTTTATATTGGTGGACTAGAATGAAGAGGGAAATTGCCAAGTACATATCCGAGTGCGCTACCTGTCAGAGAATCAAAGCTAGTCATTTGAAGGCAGCAGGCCCTTTGCAACCCCTTCCCATACCGTCTTGGAAATGGGAGGACATTTGCATGGACTTTATAGTGGGATTGCCCAATACCTCCAGGCACCATGATTCTATTTGGGTTATTGTGGACAGATTAACTAAGACTGCTCATTTCTTGCCAGTGCACACCACCCACAGGACAAAGAAGTATGCAGAGATCTACATTGACCAGATAGTTCGTCTGCATGGGATACCAAGGACTATAGTCTCGGACAGAGGATCACCATTTGTGGCACGATTTTGGGAACAATTGCAGGAATCACTTGGGACCCAGGTCATACGAAGCTCAGCTTATCATCCCCAAACAGATGGCCAGACAGAAAGGGTGAATCAGATTTTGGAAGACATGCTGCGAGCATGTGCACTACATTACAGAAAGGATTGGGACAAGTGTCTTTCCTTGGCAGAATTTTCTTACAATAACAGCTATCAGTCCAGTCTGAAGATAGCACCTTTTGAAGCCTTATATGGGAGAAGGTGTAGGACCCCACTGAATTGGTCTCAAGCAGGAGAGAGGGAAATTTTTGGGCCAGATTTGGTACTTGAAGCAGAAGCAAAGGTCAGAATTATCAAGAAGAACCTAGAAGCTGCTCAGGCCAGGCAAAAGAGCTATCATGACAAGAGACGGAAGCCTCTACAGTTTGAGGTGGGAGACCATGTTTATCTTAAGGTAACACCCACCAAGGGTGTCCAGAGATTCGGGATCAAGGGCAAGTTAGCTCCTCGCTACATTGGACCCTACGAGATCAAGGAAGCTTGTGGACCCGTAGCCTACCAATTGGAATTGCCACCTCACATGTCAGCAGTTCACAATGTATTTCACGTATCTCAGTTGCGAAAATGTGTCCGCCTACCCACTGAAGTGCTACCTGAACCAGATCTTGAGATAGAACCAGACTTGTCCTATCAAGAGTACCCCGTCAAGGTATTAGATCAGAAGGAGAGATCAACTCGGGCAAGATCAGTCAGAATGTATAAGGTCCAGTGGAGTCACCATTCGGCAGAAGAAGCTACATGGGAGACTGAGGATTTTCTACGCTCTCGCTTCCCCGACATTCTACCCAAAAGAGTCGGTACGTAACCCCAAAAACCCCACCACCCCCACCTGCCCTTTGAATTCAATTATAAGAAAAACTTAGATAACAAGGATAGTCTAAGTTGTGGATTTAACTTAAAAAGGGCTTCCTTCTGAAGTTGCAAAGAGAATGACATTCGAAGAGCAGTTAACAAGAAAACTTGAGTATAAAGAAAGAGTAGCACACCAACACACCTTCAAGCACCCCTCCCAGGGACTCTACCTAAAGTCTCGGGACGAGATTCCTTTAAGGGGGAGGGCTGTAACACCTCAGGTGTTACCATGGCTAGAGCACACCTTGGTGCTTAGGACTATGATCACATGTGGAAGAACTTAAGGAGCAAAAGTGTAAGGGCTTTGGAAACTAGGTTTTAACCAAGAGATGTGAATGACCACAAGCATTACCCTAATTGAGTGCTGTTGGAACTTGCTCTCAAACGCAAGGAGGCCAACAAGGGTGAATAGTGGTGACAACAGGGTTACGAGCTAGGAGGCAATAGCTTTGTTAACCAGGCCTCTCACGGGCACTGTGCGGGGGTATTTATAGGTACCTGAATGCCCAGCGCCTTGTGTTAAGGACGCATGTGCCCTCAGCTACCTAGGTTATCCCCAGAATATTCCCATAAAGCAGGGTTACAGACTGTAATTACAGGGATGCCTTTACAAATTAGGCCCGTAACACGCGGCGGCCACGCAGGGCCCGTTACAATGGGCCGGATCGCACGCGGGCCTCTGAGCTGGACGAGGCCGTCGCTGTGGGATGCCTTCGTCGCCGGTCTTCGTCTGGTGCCGATCAAGCGAAGGGTGCCCCTGCCTGCTGTCTCTGTCAGAGCAGCGGCTAAGCAGCGGAGACTTCGAGCGAAGGGTGGCGTTTCTGCCTTCGCTCCAACATTTGCCCTCCGAGGGACCAGTTTGACAAAGTCACCTGGTGCCGAAGACGTCGCTAGATGGCGGAGACGCTGCCCTCGCTCGAAGTGGTTCCGCGGGGGTTTTTGATGTGACCGTTGAGTGACGGCGTACTGTTGGATTGCGGGTTTCCTGAAGCGCCGCGCCCTGTTGGATTGCGGGTTTCCCGAAGAGCCGCGCCCTGCCTATAAAAGGGGGCGGGGGCCGGCGCTTTTTGAACTTTACTTTCCGCGCTCCGCGAAAACCCTAGCCGCCCGCCGCCTTGCTGCTCGTCTGCCCGCCGTGCTCTTGTTCGCCGGAGATCTGGCGCGAGTGAAGCAAACTGCCCGCCGCCGCCGACGGTACGTAGCGATGCCGTCCTCCTCTTCTTCTGCTGCCGCTACGCCGCCAGCCGATTCCTCGCCGCCGGCCGCCGCCTCGTCGGAGGAGACGCTGAGTAGTTTGATGGCGGAGGAATTGCACGCCGGCGATTCTGTTGATTTCGGCGTGTCGCGAATGACGTCAGCCCGCGTTCAAGATATGCAGCGGTTGGGCTACTTTGGCGGCGGAGTTGCTCGTGCTCCGGGGACGGAGGAAGTCCCCGAGCCGGAGGGGGAGTTGGTCGTTTTCGAGGCGTTCTTCGCCGCCGGTCTCCGCTTGCCTGCGCACCGGTTTGTTGGCGAAGTCTTGCGTAGATTCAACGTTCAAATACATCAGCTGACACCGAATGCCGTGGTGGCGCTGTCGAAGTATGTCTGGGCGACGACTTCGTACGGCGGGTAGCCATCGGTTGAAGTTTTTGCGAAGTACTATTGCTTGCACTGGCAGAAGAGGATGATTGGGGGCGAAGTTGATCAGTTTGGGTTGTGCACATTCACGCCGAAGACCGGCAAGACTACGATGCAAGTGGTGGAGTTGGTTCCATGCGCCCGCAACAAGTGGGGCAACTGGAATGAATTTTGGTTTTACGTTGCTGAGGGTACCGTTGAAGGCCATGAGGGACTTCCCGTGTCCGAGATGTGCTCTCATTTCTACTCAGCGTATCCGCCCTTTGAAGTGGCAGAGGAGGATGCGGACGAAGGGGCCCTTCGGTGCGCCGCCGGTCAGAGCAGTGGGCGTGATTTAGTTGAAGAGTTCGTGGCGTACGGGGTGTGGCTCCTGGCGCATGGTTGGACGCTGGGCGAAGTGTGCCCTCGCCAGATGCCTTTCCACGGAGGAAGGGTGGTGCGAAGCCCTGCCTTCGCACTGAATCTGCGAAACCGCGACCCGGCCGCCTTTGTGCGCGATGCGGAGGATGGGGCGGTGCGGCTCGTGGGACGTTACGTGCCGAGGACGGAAGGCCAGCGCAGCTTTGATATCCGCGGGTCAAATGACCGTCTGAATAGGGTCTTCGAATTGAACCAACTGCCGTATGACGGCTATCCTGGTCAAGACGATGCGGACCGCCGAGGGAAGAAGCCGGTGGTGGAGACTAAAGACGACCCTGCGTCGGCGGCCGCCCCATCCTCTAAGAAGAGGAGACTAGGTACTGCCATGGGAGGACTTGGGGTTTCTGACGGCTTTGCTAGAGAGTTGATGAGGACGTGCGCGGCCCCGGGGGAAAGGATGTCTTCGCCCGAGCTCCGGGAGTCTTCGGCTCGGATGCTGGAGGTTACCGGGGGTTGCTGGCCTAGGAATGTTCCTATCCCCCGCGCAGCCAGCGGGGACGTTTTTACATCTCGCATGGTTCGCAAATGGAGAGTTTTTCCTTACGGGCGGAATATTGCTGCTGTTGTGTCGGCAGTGATGGACAAGGATCGCCAGGGGGCTGCGCAAAAGCGCCAGGCGGCTGTCAGGCTTGTTGAAGCCAGGCCGAAGAGGCAGCGGCTGGCGAAGGCTGCGGCCCCCGGCGGAGGCAAGCCGCCGCTGGCGGCGAAGTCAGGCGTCCCTGCATCTAGCAAGGCGCCGGAGGCTCCAAACTGGCGAAGGCTGTGCCGCCGCCCAGCAGGGTGGCGGAGGCCGCGAAGGCGGCCCGAGCGTTGCCGTCGGCAGGCAAGCGTGTCGCCGATTTCGCCACCGACATTTGCGTGGAGGACTATCTTGGTGGTAAGTCGCTGCCTTGTTTTTTTTAATTCGTTGATGCGTTGTAGGGTCGGACGAGGGCCAGCTTGCTATAGTTGCACCTGCCGCGGCGATCGCGATGGCTGCCATGGTGCCGAAGGCGAGGGGCGAGCCTCTTGGCTCCGGAGGCGAGGTGTCGGCCCTCGCGGTTGTCAGGGACGAGGCGGGCGCAGCGACCCGCCGGCTGAAGGAGGTGACGGAGGCGCTGAGTCAGGTCCGCTGAGCTATACTCTCTCCCTCGCTGGCTTTTTTTTTAGACAACGGCCTTACATGTGCTCTGCAGGTGGCTGACGTCGCCAGCCGTACTGCGTCGGGGGCCCTCACGGCAGCTGTGTCTGCCGAAGTCGAGAGACTTCGGACGCAACATGCTGACGCTGTCCGTGAGAAATCAGCCTCTGACAGCAAGTGCCGTAAACTGACGGACAAGGTGGCCGTACTGGAGAGGGAGAAGGCTGACCTCTGGCGCCAACTGACGGCGGAGAGGAGGGAGGCCAACGAGGCCATCGCCAAGGAGCAGGCTGCGCAGGCGGAGGCCAAACTGGCGCGGGCGGAGGGCAATCTTGCCAAGGAGCTCGCCGAACATCTGCAGGAGCGGCTCACCGCCCTGGAGAGCCGCGCGAAGGGGGCCGAGGCCGCGATGCGTGCGGAGGCCGAATGGACGCGCACGCAGCTTATGGATACATATCGTGAGCTGGGTGCGCGGACCGGTGACTTCGAGGTGCCGGACCGAGAGCCCGGGCTTCGTTGTCTGCAATGGGTGCAGGAGGAGCTGCAGGAACTCCCCGCTGTCGTGGGGGGGTTTATGTCGTACGCCTCCCTGGTTACCTGCGAGGGGGCGATGAACGCGCTCTCCCGCGAAGGGTGCCGGCACTTCGAGGTCTTCGACCAGGCAGATGAAGATTTTGATCGAGATGTCTATAAGGTTGAAGACCTCGTGGTGAAGGATTCTACCGGGCCCTCTACGACCGGATGTGGGGTCCGCACGGTCGCGAGGTGGTGAGGGAGCGGGCGGAGACGGCGATGGCTCAGGTAACATTTTCGGTTGTTTGGCGTTTGTTGGATGTGGGGTGTGCGTGTGTTTGCTGAATTTTGCGTGTTTTGTCTTAGGCGTTGCGTGGCGAGCGGGTGGACGACCTTGGGGCGTTGAACAGCGCGCTGCCTGACCCGGAGCCGGCCCCCGCGGAGGCCGTGTCCGGGGTCGCCCTGGAGCCGACCCCGGAGACCGCGGAAGACGCACCGGATGCCCCCACATCGGCAGCGGCTGGCGAAGACCTGCCCCCGAAGGTGGCCGAAGGCGCGCCTGATGCCCCCGCGGCTGCTGCGCCGAGTGCTGAAGATCCCGCGGCGGTGGCGGCGGAAACAACAGCAGAAGCAGCGGCGGAGCCGATGGCGGAGGCCTCCGCAGCGCCAGGGCCATCGCAGGTGGCGTAGTGGGTGTATAGGGTTGGGGAATTTTGGTTATGTTGCTGAACTTTGGTTGCTGCGCAGGTTCAAGATTTTGGGCCTGCGCACGCAACCGCTACTACTGAATTTTTGGCGGCTTCGACCGTGGAAAGTGGTAATGAATATGGTGGATCTGCATCTGAGTTTTTTGATTTTACTGACTCTGGGAGCTCTGTTGAGTGGACTGAGGAGTCGTCGGAGGAGGACTTGGACTATTTTGCGGCCTTGGACGTGGCTGCGGCGGAGGCCTCGCCACACGCCGCGGACGCGCAAGATGTGCCAGGTCCTAGCACCAGGCGCCTACGGCGAAGGGCGGTTGCAAAGCGTAGGGTTAGTACGGAGGAAAGGGCTCGGCTTCGTGTGAGTAGGGCTGGTCGGCAGGAACTGTTGTCTTTGCCCGCCGCCGCGAGTACAGGGGAAGGGGAACTGCGGAGTCTTTTTGCGGGTGAGGAGCTTAGGATAATGTTGTTTAATTATAGGGAGATGGGAATTATTCCTAAGGTTGAGCCGATGTAGAGTGTGGCGCCCTCGCTTGTATATGTGTAAAGGCTTGTACGATGAAGTCGCGTGCCCTCGCTTGCCTGTGCCTGCGAAGGCGTTGTGTACTTTGTCTGGTATGTTTTGTTATGCTGTGCTGGTGTGATTATAGTCGGTCTTAGCGCAGACGGTTTGATGCTGTCACTTCTGCTTTTGCTGTACTAGTTCGGCTGCGCCCTTAGGCGGCTTCGGCGGGGATAGCCTTCGCGGTAGGCTTCGGTTTTTTCGCACTTGTTGTGCTAGTCCGACTGCACCCTTGGGCGACTTCTGCGCGGATAGTCTTCGCGATAGACTTCGGTTTTTGCGCACTTGTTGTGCTAGTCCGGCTGCACCCTTAGGCGACTTCTGCATGGATAGTCCTCGCGATAGACTTTGGTTTTTGCGCACTTGTTGTGCTAGTCCGGCTGCACCCTTAGGCAACTTCTGCGCGGATAGTCTTCGCGATAGACTTCGGTTTTTGCGCACTTGTTGTGCTAGTCCGGCTGCACCCTTAGGCGACTTCTGCGCGGATAGTCTTCGCGATAGACTTCGGTTTTTGCGCACTTGTTGTGCTAGTCCGGCTGCACCCTTAGGCGACTTCTGCGCGGATAGTCTTCGCGATAGACTTCGGTTTTTGCGCACTTGTTGTGCTGTCCGGCTGCACCCTTAGGCGACTTCTGCGCGGATTTGTCGCACACGAGGGTGGCTAGCGCTTAGCCTCGCGGTGACCTCGAATTGGTCGAATGCCGAAGACCGTTGTCGCGGTCTTTTTTCGACACATGTTTTTGCGGGGGATTTTTCTCACATATATTACATGGCTCCGCCTCGTTAAAAACCTCACCCCCCGGGAGGAAAAGAGTGCGGGCCGGGACAAGATTGTTTTTGGCGAATTACAAGGGCGAAATCAGCCTTAATGAGTCAAACAAAAAATTTGCGAAGGTTGTCGATGTTCCAGGAGTGCTCCAGGTCCTCGCCGTTTGGCGTTGTGAGCCTGTAAGCGCTGGGGGAAGCTTTTGTCTTGACTATAAAGGGGCCCTCCCACTTGGGCTCCAGCTTGCCCCTGGACTCCGTCCGAGCTGTTCGGACGAGTACGAGGTCCCCCTCGCTGAACTCCCTCGGGATGACTGCGTGGTCGCGCCATGCTTTGGTCTGGGCTTGGTATTTGTTTAGGGCCTGTAGGGCGAAGACCCGGTCTCCGTCAATGAGATCTTTTGAAGTTGGCTCGTCCACGTCGGGGACGGCTGACAGAACTGTACGCGGGGACCCATGCTTTATTTCTTGCGGGGTCATGGCCTCCGATCCGTATAGAAGGCGGAAAGGAGTGAACCCAGTCGCCCTGCACTCAGTTGTGTTTAGCGCCCAGACTGCCTCCGGTAACAAATCGGTCCATCTGCCTTTTTTTCATCGAGGAGCATCTTCTTGACAACTGTGAAGATTTTCCCATTGGCGCGCTCCACGACCCCGTTGGATTGCGGATGATAGACTGAAGCGAAGGCAAGCTTGGTGCCGATGGAGAAACAAAAATCCTTGAAATCTTGGCTGTCAAACTGCTTGCCGTTGTCAACTGTTAGCTCGGACGGTACTCCGAAGCGGCAAACAATGTTTTGCCAGAAGAATTTTTGGGCAGTCTTTGATGTTATTGTAGAAACAGCCCTCGCTTCGATCCATTTGGTGAAGTATTCGACGGCTACGAAGGCGAACTTGAGGTTCCCCTGAGCGGTGGGCAGGGGCCCGACGATGTCTAGGCCCCAGCGCTGGAGAGGCCATGTATGGGCAATCAGCTTTGTATACTGCGAGGGGCTGCCTGACCGAGGAGAAAACTTCTGGCAGGCTTCGCAGGACCTTGTGACCCGATTTGCGGCGCAGATCATTGTGGGCCAGTAAAACCCTTGGCGGATCACCTTGGCAGCTAGGGCCCTTGGCCCTGCGTGCGAACCGCACGTGCCACTGTGGACTTCACGTAGGATCTGCATGCCTTCGGTTTCGGTGACGCACTTAAGCATTGGCTGACTGACCCCTTTCTTGTAGAGTTGGCCCTCAATCAGTGCGAAGTCCCGGCTTCGATGTCTGAGGCGCTTGGCCTCACTGACGTCGGTTGGATGATAGTACCCCTGTAGGAACAGGGTTATTGGTGCCCGCCAGTCTTCGGTCACGATTAGGTTGACTATGCGGTGGCCCTCGCTGTCATTAGTTATTTGGAGCCCTTCAGGGCTCCGGACGGCTGGCGTGCCGATGGTGTGAAAGAACACGTCGGAGGGCAAGGGCTCGCCCCTGGCGGCAGCCTTGGCCAATGCATCGGCCTCCTTGTTTTTGGCCCTATCCACATGCTGCAAGGTGAATCCCTTGAACTGTCTCTCGAGACTTCGGATGGCCGCAAGGTATTGCATGAGCGCGGGATCTTTTGCTGCAAAGTCTTTCTCGACCTGGCCGGCAACTATCTTGGAGTCTGTTTTGATGATACATGTGGTGACTCCGAGGGCCCTTAGCTTGCGGAGGCCGAGGATAACCGCTTCATACTCTGCTATATTGTTTGTGCATTTGTCGGATTCCAGAGCGAAGCTGAGGCGTGCTGCATATCTGTGTTTGACTGCGGCTGGTGAGGTGACGATTGCAGCGACGCCTGCCCCCACATGGCACCATGCGCCGTCGCAATGGATGGTCCAAACCTTCTCTGTGGACGGGTCTGGCTGTGTTATTGGCCCAGTCCAGTCGACGACGAAGTCTGCCAGGACTTGTGACTTGATGGCTGTCCTGGGCTCGAAGCTGATGTGGTAGCCAGATAGTTTGGCTGCCCACTTGGCAATCCTCACCGATGCCTCCGGGTTTCTGAAGAGTTCGCCGAGTCCTCTGTCTGAGGTGACTCGGACCTTGAATGCTTCAAAGTAATGGCGCAGTTTGCGCGAGGACATAACGACTGCGTAGGCGACGGTGTCAGTACCTCGGAGACATAGTAAACAGGGCACTGTCTGACCGCACCCTCAACTGTCTGCTCCTGCACTAGTGCCGCGCTGACCGCGTGCGGCGAAGCCGCGACATAGAGCAGTAGGGGGAGCGAGGAGTCGGGGCTTGTGAGGATGGCCAGCTCCGACAGGTACTGTTTTAGTGAGGCGAAGGCCGCTGCTTGCTCCGGTCCCCAGGCGAAGTCTTTTGCACCGCGGAGTGTTTTGAGGAAGGGGAGACTTCGCTCGGCGGACCTGGAGATGAATCTGTTGAGAGCGGCCAATCTGCCTGTCAGACGCTGGACGTCCCTGGCGGACTGCGGAGGCGACATGTCTACGATGGCCTGGATCTTGGTTGGGTTGGCCTCGATGCCGCGGTGTGACACCAGGTAGCCCAATATCTTGCCCTGGCAAACACCGAAGACGCACTTTTCCGGGTTTAGGCGGAGTCGTGCATCTCGCATGTTCGTGAATGTCTCGGCGAGGTCGGCGAGATGGTCCTCCTTATTCTTGCTGGCGACGACGATGTCGTCCACATATGTAAATATATTTCTGCCAACCTGCCCTTCAAGTACTGTTTTGGTGAGTCTGGAGAAGGTGGACCCGGCATTCTTGAGACCCTCCGGCATTCTGATGAAGCAATAAGTGCCGAAGGGTGTTATAAAGCTGGTGCTAGCCTTGTCTTCCTCCTTCATGTATATCTGGTGATAGCCGGAGAAGCAGTCGAGGAGTGACATGACCTCGCACCCGGCCGCGCTATCGACTATTTTGTCGATCCGTGGCAACGGGAAATTGTCCTTTGGGCAGGCCTTATTGAGACTGGTGAAGTCTATGCACATTCGCCATTTCCCGCTTTTTTTCTGCACCATTACAACATTGGAGAGCCACGTGGGGTAAGCCACTGGCTCGATGAATGTAGCCTCTAGGAGGCGGTGCACCTCCGCCTTGGCGGCCTCTGTCTTTTCGTCGGACATTTTGCGAAGCCTTTGCTTTTTTGGTCGCACCGAAGGGTCAATTCCCAAGCCGTGCTCAATTATAGATCGGCTGACTCCGACCAGGTCGAGGGCAGACCAGGCGAAGACATCTTTATTCTTGGCCAGGCAGCAGAGAAGCTTCTCTTCTTCATGTGAGGTAAGGTCTTCGCTGATAGTGACTGTCTGCTTGGGCGTGGCCTGATCGAGGGCGACAGTCTTGGTCCCGTCTTGGCTCTGCAACTGTGCCTTGTCGTGCTGCTTATCGGTTGGGCTGGCGGGCGCAGAGACCTCGCGCTGGGTCGTGAGACAGTGTACGTTCCTCTGACCAGGCACGAAGTCCCGCTCGATGTTGCGCGCCGTCTGCTGGTTGCCGTAGATCGTAATAGTGCCTAGCGGACCTGGTATCTTCATAAATAGGTACAGTCCGTGGATGGCAGCTTCGAACTTATTGATGGAGCCCCGGCCCATGATGGCGTTGTATGGATATACCATGTCGACAATATCGAAGGTTACTTGCTCACTTCGGGCATTGGGTGCTACACCGAAGGAGAGGGGCAACTCTATTTTGCCAACGGGAAAGGTGCCCTTGCCGCCGAAGCCATACAACGGGTTGTCCGAAGGCTTGAGCAGGCTGTGGCTTATACCCATGCGGTCGAAGGCGCGGAGGAAGATGATGTCCGCCTGACTGCCGTTGTCGACTAGGACTTTTGTAAGTCCCAGCCTGCCACGCTGCAATTGATGACCATAGCGTCGATGTGGGGGGCGCTGCGCAGGTCGACGTCTCGTGCATCGAAGGTTAGCGGTATGTGGGACCACTTTGTCTGCACGACTGGGCCAGTGACGGCGACATGGTTGATGCTGCGGTAGTGGTCCCGCTTCTGCCGCTTGGTGTCGAAATCAGTGCTGGACCCCCCTGTTATCATGTGAATGACTCCGCGATATGGTTGATCGGCGAAGTCTTCCTGCTTTGGGGCATGGGGGATGTTTTGATGTTGCTGGTGTGGTGGTGGGGGTGGAGGAGGTACGATTTGTACTTCCTGATGGTGTTGGTAAGCGTGGTGCGGTGGGTGCGGGGCGGGAGCGTGGATATATGGTGGAGGGGGTGGCTGGTAATTATGCGCGACAATTCTGGGATTGTCGGCTGGCTGCGCCCGCGCCATTCTGTCTCTGGTGGCCTTCGTTTCGGGGCAGTCTTTGGTTTGGTGGGCGCAGTCTTCGCCGTGGAAAAGGCACTAGAACCGGCGCGGCGGCTGCGCGCGCCCTCGGCCCCTGCCACGAGTTCCATTTCCGCGGCCCTGGGGGGGATATTCCTGGCGACGAGGGGGGTCAACAGCAGGCTGCTGGTTGGCGATGTTGTGCACTTGCTGCTGACTGCGGCCATCTCGACCGGAGTCTGGCTGCGGAGTCCTCGTCCACGTGCGGTTGGACTGCGGGGCATCTTTGGGCTTCCGCTGTGACTCAACCTTGCGCTGGTGGAGCTCTTCGGATTTGGCATATTTTTCAAAGAGCTGATATAGCTCCTGCAGGTTCTTGGGTGGATCTCTGATACAGTGGCTATAGAGGACGCCGGCCCGAAGGCCACTGATGGCGTAGTGGATAGCGATCTGATCATCAACGGAGGGCAGCTACGACTTGAGTGTTAAGAATTTGCGGTAATACTCCCGCAGAGTCTCCTTTTCTAGCTGTTTGCAAAGCGAGAGCTCGGCCAAGGCGTCGGTGTCTGGGCGGTACCCTTGGAAGTTGAGCAGGAACTTGTCCCTGAGACTTCTCCATGAATCAATGGACAGCGGAGGCAATCTGGTGAACCAGGTGAGTGCTGGGCCCTCTAGGGCGATGATGAAAGACTTCGCCATTGTGGCATCGTCCCCTCCGGCGGATGCAACGGCGACCTGATAACTCATTATGTATTGCGCCGGGTCGGTGCTGCCGTTGTACTTGGGATAGGTCCCTGCTCGGAAGTTAGCTGGCCAAGGCGTCACTTGCAGGTGTGGCGCCAGGGGACTTCGCTCGTCGAGGTAGTTGACCCCTTGGAATGGCGCGCCGTGCTGGAAGGTGTAGTCACGCTGGGGGAAACGCGGGTTCTCCGGCTGTGCCCGGTGTTGCAGGGGTGAGCCATGCTACAGGCCGAGGTGGCCTTCGCGCGTGTCTTCCGGTTGTGCGCGCTGCTGGAGGGGTGGCTCTTGCTGCAGGCCAAGGTGGCCTTCGCGCTGCATCAGCGCGATCTCGCGCTCGAGGTCTTGGGCCTTCTGCTCCTCGTCGCGTATCATTTGCCGCACCTTGGCTAGTGCGGACACACGCTGGCGCTTGGCCTCCAGTATCTCTTTCTGCCTCTGGAGATTGCGGTTCCTGAGGCGCAGGGCGCGCAGCTGTAGCTGTTCTTCCGCGGAGACGCCGAGGACTTCACCGTCCTCGGTGAGGTCCACGCCTTCCAGCGGGGCGAAGCCTGGGGGCGGCTGCGATTGTCCTTCGAGTCCGCAGGTGCGGAAGGTGTCGTCTTTGCAGGTGCGGGGAACGTTGTCTTCAGTGGGCTCTTGGTGGGTGGATTGGGTGAGGGCGAGGGCCTTGCCCTTTCTTGCGGCGAGCAGTGCTGCCTTCGCAGCCTCGTCAGCCTTCGGGTTAGCTCTCTTGGGTGCCATCGCGGGTGGTTTTGTCGTAGCACGAACGGTGGGCGCCAAATGTTGGAACTTGCTCTCAAACGCAAGGAGGCCAACAAGGGTGAATAGTGGTGACAACAGGGTTACGAGCTAGGAGGCAATAGCTTTGTTAACCAGGCCTCTCACGGGCACTGTGCGGGGGTATTTATAGGTACCTGAACGCCCAGCGCCTTGTGTTAAGGACGCATGTGCCCTCAGCTACCTAGGTTATCCCCAGAATATTCCCATAAAGCAGGGTTACAGACTGTAATTACAGGGATGCCTTTACAAATTAGGCCCATAACACGCGGCGGCCACGCAGGGCCCGTTACAATGGGCCGGATCGCACGTGGGCCTCTGAGCTGGACGAGGCCGTCGCTGTGGGATGCCTTCGTCGCCGGTCTTCGTCTGGTGCCGATCAAGCGAAGGGTGCCCCTGCCTGTTGTCTCTGTCACAGCAGCGGCTAAGCAGCGGAGACTTCGAGCGAAGGGTGGCGTTTCTGCCTTCGCTCCAACAAGTGCCACTATCACTTGGACAAGGGGGGAGAAAACCCTAGACCTCTCTTGCACCCTATCTCCCAAAGCCTTGGATGAGAGGGGGGGAGAGGGTAAGCAATTGTGCAAAACATGAGTAACCTTTAACCAAACCTTAAGTAATCTTATAACCAGCAATTATGGGATGGAAATATTGCAAAAAGGCCCCTGGAGAAACCCCAAATCCATTCCCTAAGTGGAGAGAGAGCTAGAGCTCTCTAATTCTCTCTAAGTTAAAAACTACACCTACACTAAAGATCAGTCGTGTTCACCTCGAAGCTGGCACCAAATCCACCTATGTTCTATACCAAAAATGTGGCATACCACCTAGGGCACCCACTGGAAAAAGCTGAGCCCAAGACCTTGACGTTTGACATGCCTTGGCATGGTTTTTGTCGCGAGGTGGGCAGTGTGACACACCCAATTTGGCGACCGAAGATCTCCCTACCTAGGCCATATCTGCAATGGCAGCTCACGGATGAGAGATAGCCCTAGGTGCCAGGAAAAAGACTCGCGCCGGATTTTTGCCAAGATTCGCACGTTTGCGACTTGGGTGAGTTGTGGAACACGGGCAGAAGGAAAGCTCCACGTGTTCGACGCGCTCTGTGTGCGCCAGAGCACGCCCGCGCGCGCCCCGCGTCGCGCCAACAGCCAGCCGGCGCCCTGGCCCGCGCCCGCGCCTATAAAGCCCGCTCAGGCGTCGACTACACTCTTCCGCGCACGCTCAAACCTCACCGGAGCCCAGTTCACCGTCGTTTGCCCGTGCGCGACGTGTCCGCGGCCACCTGAGCCACTACCGCCGTAGACCGGCCAGCCCAGCCCTTCCCAACCCTGTCCAAATCTCTGAGGCGAGTGTGCACGCCTCAGTGAAGCTCCCAGAGCAAGGAATCGAAGTCTGCTTCGCCGGAGAAGCCAGTTCACGGTCGCCGGAGTGCACAACCCCGCCGGAGTACGTGGACCGGGTAATCCACTGAACCATTTTCCGATTCCTTGCGCACACGGTCTCTATGTCACCCCATGAAGCTCACCGTGCCCTTGGATTGAACCAGATCGCCGTGATTTGGCCGGCACACCCGCCGCCGACGAGAATACCCGGCTGCGCACGAGGACCGAGCGATTCCGGCCATCCCCGTCGTCGTGCCGTACATCGCTGTGACCGCCAGAACCTCCCCGACCAACCCCGCCCCTCGCCGGACCCCTCACACCGCCGGTATGCCGCGACGCCCTTTTCTTTCCCGCGGGTACTATTTACATTGGGGGAAGGATCGCGGGTGAGAGGAAGAGAAAGTCAGGGGGCTTTTTGAACTGTCAGCGACTCAGGGGAATAGTGGCGCGGGGGTAGAGTTGAGTGGGTTGATTTAGTTTTAACCCAGGGTCCTCGGTGTAAAATGCTTTTCCAGAAAACCTTTTTAAACCTGATTTTAAATTTGAACAGAAACTTTGAAAATCCATAACTTCTGTTTAGTTCATCCAAATTTGGTCAAACCAATTTTGTCAGACTCTAAATATTGTAACCTACTTAAGAAAAATATAAAACCCCTATGTACTATAGAAAACTTTAAGGTTCTGATTTAATTATAATTTTGGCCAAAAGCTCAATAATAGAAAGAAAAATAGTTGTACTATTTGACTAGGGTTAGAAAAATTTGGAGAAGTTTATGTCCACCTACTGACCTGATTAAAAATGCTAAACCTCTCTGTCCACCCCATTAAGTTAGTTTTTACCACTTATTTTATAATATGCTTAAGGTTAAGAAAAATAGAAAATGTGATTTAAATAATGAACCAGAGGGCACCCCTATTTTTGTTAGGGTACTTATTCAATGTAGTTCACTGGAAAAATCTATCATACCCTGGTTTAGTATAAAATAAGTAGGATACCTTTTATTCTAATAAAACAAGGAAAACTTAGAAAAACCCTACAAAAATAACCCCAAGGTGAAAACACCCCAACCCTTGGGATAGTTAATGTTGTGTTATTAAAAACTTAGGAAAAATATGAGGTCTGCTGTTTGACATTTTTCAAATAACAATGTAGTAGAAAGTGCCTTTTTAGCTTTAAACTTTAGAAAATCATAACTAAATAACCATTCTTTAGCTTTATGTGGTTTTTAGCACAGAAGCCTATTATTACTGTTAGATGCCAACAAAAATAATCCTTAGGGCAGAACTCACCCCTAATTAAGAGATGTAGTGTAAAGTGGCCCATTTTACACAACTCTTGTCGTTTTTGTCTAAAGCATAGCATTTATATTTTAAGCCTCAAATTCTGAAAACAGGCTAGAATTGCAAATGGCAACCCACTGTAATTTTTACAGAATTTTTGGAAAATATTAAACCACTGTTATAGTTCAAACCTACACTAGAAACCATAAGTAGAAAATAAAGAAAAGGGAAAAGTAAATAATAGGAAATTAGTGTCATCCTAAAATTCTTAATAACTTGTCCACTGAAGTATATAAAGGCAATGCTAATCCCCTATGATTATCCTCAACAAGAACCTAAGCCTAAAAGTAATAAGCATAACCCACTAAAAGCCCCGCATGACCAAGAAACCCTAAGTTACTCCTTAACTTAGTTTTCTTCTTTAGCATAATGTTATTAAATCATGCATAATCATGACATACATATTCATTTCATTTCGATAGACTGCAACCTTGCTGACAGAGAGTACGTCCTCGTGTCGGAGCAAGGAGCTGCTCAGGAGGTAGCCCTAGATCCAGCACCAGAGCCTGCACCAGAGGACCTGCCTGCCACAGCTTTGGAAGGCAAGCCCCGGTTTATGCATAACCTGTTATTTATGCTATTTTACTTCACTTAATGATTGTAGGATTGATTGTGCACTTAGGTGTAGGAGTTGTTTGAAACCCTAGTTGCATGATCTCAGGAATCCTATTGAGATGAGTACTAGTATGCTAGGTCGAGTAGCTGCTTTATTAATTAGGATCTCGGTAGAAGTCGAGTGATTTTTCTAGCACTCGCGCGAGGTTAGGAATTGGCTGTATCCACTTTCTTATCATATTGATGTTGGTTTGTGGGCAACAATCCATGGGGATTGGTTGTCCACGGGATAAAAATTGGAATAAGGATTAAGGTGTGGTACCGTGAGTCAAGCGTTTGAACGTACTAAGCACATGCCGAGAAATATGGTAAATCGGTAAGCCTAGTACCTGATTGAACCTGGCAGTAGACTTTACCCCTCACGCGACCTGAGACATGGTCTCCCATTCTGGTTATGTTGGGTACAAGTGCGGTCACTGCACGACGGCAGTCGGGGTCAGTGAGGCATTGTACGCCAAGGCGGTGAGCCCTGATCTGTTGACGGGGAATCGATGGGGACGGTTGATATGTGTGGGGACGGAGTGCCCCTATATGTCGTGTGTTTAGGTTTACCTTGCAAGGATAAAAACTCGATTCGAATCGTCTGCTTCTCGCAGCTAATGAGACTGCTTGATCCATGTTGCTACATTGAGTAACAAGTGGAATTGTGATGAGATGATACAAGATGTTGATTGCTAAAAATGTTTGCTACTATGTATGAATAGATAGTACATCTTTAGCCTTAAGAGAGTCACACTTAATTTGACAAAGTTAAAAACTTGATTTAGAAACTCAGCTAGTGCTTTTGGCAACCAAACCCCACAGCCAAATAGCTGCATGTCTAGAGGTAGAGGAGTAGACTCCTCACACCGGGTAAGTCTAGCTGAGTATTAGTATACTCAGCCTTGCTTGTGGCACAATTTTTACAGGTTCTCTGGAGGACATGGTTGCTGGAGTGACTTGGCCGTCCATCTTGCCACCGGGTTGGACTGTCGAGTGGGACCCTACCTCGGCTGAGGAGGAGCATGAGGAGTGATGGGACAGGCTTCCCCATCTCTCTGTTTATTTACCGTTAGTTTTATTCCGCTGCACGTCGAACTATGATGACTACTTTTGCAAAACTCCGATGGTGATGTAATAATTTAATACTCCTTCATGTATGGTTTTATGCTTTATTGTATTTGCTCTGTGACTCACCTTCGAGTGAGATTGTGGTACTTGATCCTGTCAGTGGCCGTGTCGGACTAGATCCGAGGGATTGATGGATTATTCCCATTTAAGTGTGGTCTAGCCTCTAAGGCAGGGCTCAGGCACTTAAGTTGGAATAATTCGGGCAGTTCCACCACAGGCTACTTCAAAAGCCCAAGCCGAAGCCCAGAAATGCGAAATTGATAATCTTCAGAGACAGCTGGCAGAAGCAAAATTAAAATGTGCGATTGGCGAAGCTGACCGAGACGCCAGTGATTACTGGAAAAATCATTGGGAGAAAACAACTGCAGAACTTTGGTCTTCAAAAGAAAGATGTTATGAAAAATTCATAGAATGTGTGGGAAAAATTAAGACTAGTTTCGCCAGCGTCGGCGCATATTCGAATGAAGACAACTTCGTACTGGGCGATCCCGAAGGTCCAATCGACTGGATCAACGGTGAAGCCGAAGACATTGAAGAAGTTTTAAATGGCCGTGGAGATGTATGTGCCTTCTCAGGTGCTAGGGGAATTGCGGCTATTTTGGAGAAGGCAGGATGCGAGCATGTGAAGATTCTGGCCCAAGCCGAAGCTGCGTTCTCTATTGAAGATATAAAAGACCCCTCGGCCGAGGCAAGCTTTGTTGGCAGAAAGTTTTTCACCGACATCTGGGAAAGTGGTGGCCGAGGGATGGCTCACGAAATTATAAAGAAAAGTGAAAAAGATACCCACGATGCTAGAGAAGCAGCAAAGGCAGCTGAAAAAACTGCAGAACTTGAAAAACGAATAGGTATTGTCTAATTGATTTTGACTTTATGTTTTATTCTTGTGACTTCGAACTTATTCACATTTTATATCGCAGCCGAATTATCTCCTCCCCCGGAGCCCTTTGAGTCACAGGTCGACTCCGAAGCAAAAAAGGAAGATGAAATTACTAAGATGGCCGAAGCTATTATGGACAAAGTTGTTTTTCAACTACTAAACGAAGCTGCGGAAGTAGTTTTAAAAGAAGAATAGCTATTGTTGTAAAAACATTTGGAATACTGATGTAATATTTGCTGAACAAAGTGTGCAATATTCTATAATTTTGAAAGTAATATATAAGTTGTAAGTAATTCAATTCTTTACAATGCATGAAACTTTACATACATACCGTTTTTGAGCCTTTGGCGAAAAAACACCTTCGCTTCTTTTCATGCTTCGTGAAGAATATCCATATTCGTGAAAATGTTATGATTCGTAAGCAATAGATCTCATCTGATACTAAAGTTGACGAAACTGTACTTCTTCAAACATTATTTTGTGCCTTGGCACAGTTTCTTTGAAACAATTTCCAAAGATTAACACTGTATTCCCTTCTTGTGCCATTGATGCAATGTGATGTATGATGTCATGTTATGCGAATGATGTGATGATGCTTATGATATGCAAAATGATATTTGTGCCAAAGATACACACACTTTCCCACAATAGGACACAGTCTCTTTGCCATTTATTTTTCGACTTCACCGCTTATTTCTCGGTGTATCAGCGTTGACTTTTCGCTGTAAGCCTCCCTTAGGAGCTTCTTCGCCTTCTATTTCGGTGGTATCAGCGTTTATTTTTCGCTGTAAGCCTCCCTTAGGAGCTTCTTCGCCTTTTATTTCGGCGGTATCAGCATTTATTTTTCGCTGTAAGCTCTGCATTCCCTTTGGAACGACTTTTGAGCAGAAAACTTACGTTGCGTTCCCTTAAGAACAACTTTTTGTTGCTTCGTCAAAACTTTTGGAACTTCGTCGGTTTATGAGGAAGGTATATTGCATTATGATAATGACGAAGCTATTACAAGAAATTGAAAACAATAAAAGAACTAGGTTTTGAATGAGTGTTCTTTATTTAAAAAGGTAAATGATAACGAATGTAAAAACTATTTCAGAGGTAGGATATCTCTTAGTAGATGTGCTTCGATTCTGGCACAGTACTGTTGACTGTGCGAGCTTCGGACTGCTCCCTGAAGTCTCGCTGCTGGTGAGTGTGCTGGCTCCCTTCTGGCTGCTGGCCTTGGGGATAAGCTGGTTGCATTGGTGGTGGAGGTGGAGGTTGTTGCCAAGATGCCTGAGGTTGGCTTGCCGAAGCAACAGAAACTGTAGGATGATTACCCACATACTCTGGAATATATGGTGAGTGGTACGAAGCAGTATGCATAACCTGCTTCGGCTGGCTCTATTGGACTGCAGCTTCTGCTATCTCTTTCTGTTTCTGGATGGTGACATGGCACATCCTGGTAGTATGGCCCTTGTCCTCATCGCAGAATAGCAATAAATTTTCCTAGGCTGATCCCCAAACCTTCCTCCGAAGCCCCTGGCGCCTCTGCCCCTTGGAGCTGGGGCCGAGGATAGCTCTGTTGCTGCCCTGAAGCCTGGGAGGAATACTGTGGCCTTTGTTGCTGACTTCCCCTGTCATCATTCTGAGTAGAGTGGATTGATCTGACGTGCCTAGGGTGGACTCTTCCTCTGAAGCCCCTGGTCATTTCGGAGAACTTGTAAGCTTCCTCCCTTCTTTGCCGAAAGTTATTATCTGCGAGGATATATTCATCCATCTTCTGAAGCAGTTTCTCCAGGGTCTGAGGGGGTTTCCTGGCGAAGTATTGGGTTGTAGGTCCTGGCCGAAGCCCCTTAATCATGGCCTCAATAACAATTTCATTGGGCATTGTTGGGGGTCTTCGGCTTCCGAAGGTCCTCAAAAACATGATTTGACAATGTTTTCCAAGTATGCGAGCAGGTATCTTCGGAATCAGGTTGCGGGTATACAAGAGCATGGTCAAGATGAAGCTTGACTGAAATGGAAGATGATCATGACGAAGGATGAAACGATCACGAAGCTATGTGCAGAAAAGCTTCGGCATGACAGCAGAAAAGGGGAACCGACTTAAAGATGAAAAGCCAAATTAGACCTCGAAGAATTACTATAGAGTTATTGATAAAAGTAAAGGGCATTAATGTAATTTTACACGGGCTGCGTCCCGTGCCTATAAATATATGAACAGTATTCCCGTACTGTTCACGCTCACTTGGCATTTGCATTAGCATCACGCTTGTACCCTTACTTTCCTTCAAGCCGAAGGTACATTTGTAATTTGTTGTTGTTTATATAAGTAAGATAAATAGAAATAAATTAATAATAATGTTCAAAGTAATCATGTTATTTTCTGTGTTTTGTGTATAAATCTCTCTTATCTTTTATTATGATTGTGAAGGTATGTCCTTCACAACCTTCGTCCGAAATTCATTATATTCGAAGGGAAATAATGTTCCGAAGGACGAAGGGCTTTGATATTTAACATTTTATGTTGCCTTGTTCTTAATTCATAGCATTTGAGAACAAGTCCCCAACAATGGCCATTTTCGACAAAAATGGGGGTAGTGTGGCCATTTATCATCGACCAGAGGCATGTACACCTCACCCCACATATGTTTCCTTGCCATAGATCACATTCTTAGATTTCTGGTGGAGACCATTTCTTCATCAAAAATCCGTACATGTTAGCCTTCTGTATTATTGAAAATGGTCGTTCATGGCTATTTTCGACAAAAATGGGGGTTGTGTGGCCCTTGATAATCGACCAGAGGCTCGTACACCCCACCCCACAAATGTTTCCTTGCCATAGATCACATTCAAGTATTTCTGGTGGAGACAATTTCTTGGTCAAAAATCCATACGTGTTAGCCTTCGGCATTATTGAAAATGTTTGTTGATGGCTATTTTTGACAAAAATGGTCGTTGTGTGGCCATTGATCATCGACCAGAGGCTCGTACACCTCACCCCACATATGTTTCCTTGCCATAGATCACATTCTTGGATTTCTGGTGGAGACCATTTCTTGGTCAAAAATCCGTAGGTGTTAGCCTTCGGTATTATTGAAAATGGTCGTTCATGGCTATTTTCGACAAAAATGGCGGTTGTGTGGCCATTTATCATCGACCAGAGGCTCGTACACCTCACCCCACATATGTTTCCTTGCCATAGATCACATTCTTGGATTTCTAGTGGAGACCATTTCTTGGTCAAAAATTCGTACGTGTTAGCCTTCGATATTATTGAAAATGGTCGTTCATGGCTATTTTCGACAAAAATGGGGGTTGTGTTGCCATTTATCATCGACCAGAGGCTCGTACACCTCACCCCACATATGTTTCCTTGCCATAGATCACATTCTTGGATTTCTGGTGGAGACCATTTCTTGGTCAAAAATCTGTACGTGTTAGCCTTCGGTATTATTGAAAATGGTCATTCATGGCTATTTTCGATAAAAATGGGGGTTGTGTGGCCATTTATCATCAAGCAGAGGCTCGTACACCACACCCCACATATGATTCCTTGCCTTAGATCACATTCTAGGATTTCTAGTGGAGACCATTTCTTGGTCAAAAATCTGTACGTGTTAGCCTTCGGTATTATTGAAAATGGTCGTTCATGGCTATTTTCGACAAAAATGGGGGTTGTGTGGCCATTGATCATCGACCAGAGGCTCATAAACCTCACCCCACATATGTTTCCTTGCCATAGATCACATTCTTTGATTTTGGGTAGAGACCATTTCTTGGTCAAAAATCCGAATGTGTTAGCCTTCGGTATTATTGAAAATGGTCGTTCATGGCTATTTTCGACAAAAATGGGGGTTGTGTGGCCATTGATATTCGACCAGAGGCTCATACACCTCACTACACATATGTTTCCTTGCCATAGGTCACATTCTTCAATTTATGGTGGAGACCATTTCTTGGTCAGAAATCCGTAGGTGTTAGCCTTCAGTGTCACTGAAAATGGTTGTTCATGGCTATTTCGACAAAAATGGGGGCTGCGTGGCCATTGATCATGGACCAGAGGCTCGTACACCTCACCCCACATATGTTTCCTTGCCATAGATCACATTATTGGATTTCTGGTGGTGACCATTTCTTGGTCAAAAATCTGTAGGTATTAGCCTTCGGTATTATTGAAAATGGTCGTTCATGGCTATTTTCGACAAAAATGGGGGTTGTGTGGCCCTTGATAATCGACCAGAGGCTCGTACACCCCACCCCACAAATGTTTCCTTGCCATAGATCACATTCTTGGATTTCTAGTGGAGACAATTTCTTGGTCAAAAATCCATACGTGTTAGCCTTCGGTATTATTGAAAATGGTCGTTCATGGCTATTTTCGACAAAAATGGGGGTTGTGTGGCCATTGATCATCGACCAGAGGCTCGTACACCTCACCCCACATATGTTTCCTTGCCATAGATCACATTCTTGGATTTCTGGTGGAGACCATTTCTTGGTAAAAAATCCGTAGGTGTTAGCCTTCGGTATTATTGAAAATGGTCGTTCATGGCTATTTTCGACAAAAATGGCGGTTGTGTGGCCATTTATCATCGACCAGAGGCTCGTACACCTCACCCCACATATGTTTCCTTGCCATAGATCACATTCTTGGATTTCTAGTGGAGACCATTTCTTGGTCAAAAATTCGTACGTGTTAGCCTTCGATATTATTGAAAATGGTCGTTCATGGCTATTTTCGACAAAAATG
Organism: Zea luxurians; assembly: GCA_029449295.1. Taxonomy (NCBI): domain Eukaryota; kingdom Viridiplantae; phylum Streptophyta; class Magnoliopsida; order Poales; family Poaceae; genus Zea; species Zea luxurians. Next base: position 998,716 of record JAOPSE010000161.1, read on the forward strand.
GGGGTTGTGTTGCCATTTATCATCGACCAGAGGCTCGTACACCTCACCCCACATATGTTTCCTTGCCATAGATCACATTCTTGGATTTCTGGTGGAGACCATTTCTTGGTCAAAAATCTGTACGTGTTAGCCATCGGTATTATTGAAAATGGTCATTCATGGCTATTTTCGATAAAAATGGGGGTTGTGTGGCCATTTATCATCAACCAGAGGCTCGTACACCACACCCCACATATGATTCCTTGCCTTAGATCACATTCTTGGATTTCTAGTGGAGACCATTTCTTGGTCAAAAATCTGTACGTGTTAGCCTTCGGTATTATTGAAAATGGTCGTTCATGGCTATTTTCGACAAAAATGGGGGTTGTGTGGCCATTGATCATCGACCAGAGGCTCATAAACCTCACCCCACATATGTTTCCTTGCCATAGATCACATTCTTTGATTTTGGGTAGAGACCATTTCTTGGTCAAAAATCCGAATGTGTTAGCCTTCGGTATTATTGAAGATGGTCGTTCATGGCTATTTTCGACAAAAATGGGGGTTGTGTGGCCATTGATATTCGACCAGAGGCTCATACACCTCACTACACATATGTTTCCTTGCCATAGGTCACATTCTTCGATTTATGGTGGAGACCATTTCTTGGTCAGAAATCCGTAGGTGTTAGCCTTCAGTGTCACTGAAAATGGTTGTTCATGGCTATTTCGACAAAAATGGGGGCTGCGTGGCCATTGATCATGGACCAGAGGCTCGTACACCTCACCCCACATATGTTTCCTTGCCATAGATCACATTCTTGGATTTCTGGTGGTGACCATTTCTTGGTCAAAAATCTGTAGGTATTAGCCTTCGGTATTATTGAAAATGGTCGTTCATGGCTATTTTCGACAAAAATGGGGGTTGTGTGGCCCTTGATAATCGACCAGAGGCTCGTACACCCCACCCCACAAATGTTTCCTTGCCATAGATCACATTCTTGGATTTCTAGTGGAGACAATTTCTTGGTCAAAAATCCATACGTGTTAGCCTTCGGTATTATTGAAAATGGTCGTTCATGGCTATTTTCGACAAAAATGGGGGTTGTGTGGCCATTGATCATCGACCAGAGGCTCGTACACCTCACCCCACATATGTTTCCTTGCCATAGATCACATTCTTGGATTTCTGGTGGAGACCATTTCTTGGTCAAAAATCCGTAGGTGTTAGCCTTCGGTATTATTGAAAATGGTCGTTCATGGCTATTTTCGACAAAAATGGCGGTTGTGTGGCCATTTATCATCGACCAGAGGCTCGTACACCTCACCCCACATATGTTTCCTTGCCATAGATCACATTCTTGGATTTCTAGTGGAGACCATTTCTTGGTCAAAAATTCGTACGTGTTAGCCTTCGATATTATTGAAAATGGTCGTTCATGGCTATTTTCGACAAAAATGGGGGTTGTGTTGCCATTTATCATCGACCAGAGGCTCGTACACCTCACCCCACATATGTTTCCTTGCCATAGATCACATTCTTGGATTTCTAGTGGAGACCATTTCTTGGTCAAAAATCTGTACGTGTTAGCCTTCGGTATTATTGAAAATGGTCATTCATGGCTATTTTCGATAAAAATGGGGGTTGTGTGGCCATTTATCATCAACCAGAGGCTCGTACACCACACCCCACATATGATTCCTTGCCTTAGATCACATTCTTGGATATCTAGTGGAGACCATTTCTTGGTCAAAAATCCGTACGTGTTAGCCTTCGGTATTATTGAAAATGGTCGTTCATGGCTATTTTCGACAAAAATGGGGGTTGTGTGGCCATTGATCATCGACCAGAGGCTCATAAACCTCACCCCACATATGTTTCCTTGCCATAGATCACATTCTTTGATTTTGGGTGGAGACCATTTCTTGGTCAAAAATCCGAATGTGTTAGCCTTCGGTATTATTGAAAATGGTCGTTCATGGCTATTTTCGACAAAAATGGGGGTTGTGTGGCCATTGATATTCGACCAGAGGCTCATACACCTCACTACACATATGTTTCCTTGCCATAGGTCACATTCTTCGATTTTTGTCGAAAATAGCCATCAAAAATCCGTACATGTTAGCCTTCTGTATTATTGAAAATGGTCGTTCATGGCTATTTTCGACAAAAATGGGGGTTGTGTGGCCCTTGATAATCGACCAGAGGCTCGTACACCCCACCCCACAAATGTTTCCTTGCCATAGATCACATTCTTGTATTTCTGGTGGAGACAATTTCTTGGTCAAAAAATCATAGGTGTTAGCCTTCAGTATTATTGAAAATGGTCGTTCATGGCTATTTTCGACAAAAATGGGGGTTGTGTGGCCATTTATAATCGACCAGAGGCTCGTACACCTCACCCTACATATGTTTCCTTCCCATAGATCCCATTCTTGGATTTCTGGTGGAGACAATTTCTTGGTCAAAAATCCATACGTGTTAGCATTCGATATTATTGAAAATGGTCGTTCATGGCTATTTTCGACAAAAATGGGGGTTGTGTGGCATTGATCTTCGACTAGAGGCTCGTACACCTCAGCCCACATAACTTTCCTTGCCATAGATCACATTCTTGGATTTCTAGTGGAGACTATTTCTTGGTCAAAAATCCGAAATTGTTAGCCTTCAGTATTATTGAAAATGGTCGTTCATGGCTATTATCGACAAAAATGGGGGTTGTGTGGCCATTGATCTTCGACTAGAGGCTCATACACCTCACTACACATATTTTTCCTTTCCATAGATCACATTCTTGGATTTATGGTGGAAACGATTTTTCTTGGTCAAAAATCCATAGGTGTTAGCCTTCGGTGTCATTGAAAATGGTCGTTTATGGCTATTTTTGACAAAAATGGGGGTTGTGTGGCCATTGATCATCGGCCAGAGGCTCATACACCTCACCCCACATATGTTTCCTTGCCATAGATCACATTCTTAGGTTTCTGGTGGAGACCATTTCTTGGTCAAAAATCCGTCGCTGTTAGCCTTCGGTATTATTGAAAATGGTCATTCGTGGCTATTTTCGACAAAAATGGTGGTTGTGTGGCCATTTATCATCGACCAAAGATTCGTACACCTCACCCCACATATTTTTCCTAGCAATAGATCATATTCTTCGATTTCTGGTGGAGTCCATTTCTTGGTCAAAAATCCGTACGTGTTAGCCTTCGGTATTATTGAAAATGGTAGTTCATGGCTCTTTTCGACAAAAATGGGGGTTGTGTGGCCATTGATCATCGACCAAAGGCTCGTACACCTCACCCCACATATGCTTCCTTGCCATAGATCACATTCTTGGATTTATGGTGGAGACGATTTCTTGGTCAAAAATCCGTAGGCGTTAGCTTTCGGTGTCATTGAAAATGGTCGTTCATGGCTATTTTCGACAAAAATGGGGGTTGTGTGGAAATGGCCACACAACCCCAATTTTGTCGAAAATAGCCATGAACGACCATTTTCAATAATACCGAAGGCTAACACGTACGAATTTTTGACCAAGAAATGGTCTCCACCAGAAATCCAAGAATGTGATCTATGGCAAGGAAACATATGTGGGGTGAGGTGTACGAGCCTCTGGTCGATGATAAATGGCCACACAACACCCATTTTTGATGAAAATAGCCATGAACGACCATTTTCAATAATACCAGAGGCTAACACCTACGGATTTTTTACCAAGAAATGGTCTCCACCAGAAATCCAAGAATGTGATCTATGGCATGGAAACATATGTGGGGTGAGGTGTATGAGCCTCTGGTCGATGATAAATGGCCACACAACCCCCATTTTTGTCGAAAATAGCCATGAACGACCATTTTCAATAATACCGAAGGCTAACACCAACGGATTTTTGACCAAGAAATGGTCCCCACCAGAAATCCGAGAATGTGATCTATGGCAAGGAAACATATGTGGGGTGAGGTGTACGAGCCTCTGGTCGATGATCAATGGCCACACAAACCCCATTTTTGTCGAAAATAGCCATGAACGACCATTTTCAATGACCCTGAACGCTAACACCTTCGGATTTTTGACCAAGAAATGGTCTCCACCATAAATCCAAGAATGTGATCTATGGAAAGGAAACATGAGTAGTGAGGTGTATGAGCCTTTGGTCGAATAACAATGGCCACACAACCCCCATTTTTGTCGAAAATAGCCATGGACGACCATTTTCAATAGTACCGAAGGCTAAAACATTCAGATTTTTGACCAAGAAATGGTCTCCACCAGAAATCAAAGAATGTGATCTATGGCAAGGAAAAATATGTGGGGTGAGGTTTACGAGCCTCTGGTCGATGATCAATGGCCACACAACCCCCATTTTTGTCGAAAATAGCCATGAATGACCATTTTCAATAATACTGAAGGCTAACACGTACAGATTTTTTACCAATAAATGGTCTCCACCAGAAATCAAAGAATGTGATCTATGGCAAGGAAACATATGTGGGGTGAGGTGTACGAGCCTCTGGTCGATGATAAATGGCCACACAACCCCCATTTTAGTCGAAAATAGCCATGAACGACCATTTTCAATAAAACCGAAGGCTAACACCAACGAATTGTTGACTAAGAAATGGTCTCCACCAGAAATCCAAGAATGTGATCTATGGCAAGAAAACCTTTGTGGGGTGAAGTGTACGAGCCTCTGGTCGATGATCAATGGCCACACAACCCCCATTTTTGTCGGAAATAGCCATGAACGAACATTTTCAATGGCACTGAAGGCTAACACCTATGGATTTTTGACCAAGAAATGGTCTCCACCAGAAATCAAAGAATGTGATCTATGGCAAGGAAAAATATGTGGGGTGAGGTTTACGAGCCTCTGGTCGATGATCAATGGCCACACAACCCCCATTTTTGTCGAAAATAGCCATGAATGACCATTTTCAATAATACTGAAGGCTAACACGTACAGATTTTTTACCAATAAATGGTCTCCACCAATATCAAAGAATGTGATCTATGGCAAGGAAACATATGTGGGGTGAGGTGTACGAGCCTCTGGTCGATGACAAATGGCCACACAACCCCCATTTTAGTCGAAAATAGCCATGAACGACCATTTTCAATAAAACCAAAGGCTAACACCAACGAATTGTTGACTAAGAAATGGTCTCCACCAGAAATCCAAGAATGTGATCTATGGCAAGAAAACCTATGTGGGGTGAAGTGTACGAGCCTCTGGTCGATGATCAATGGCCACACAACCCCCATTTTTGTCGGAAATAGCCATGAACGACCATTTTCAATGGCACTGAAGGCTAACTCCTACGGATTTTTGACCAAGAAATGGTCTCCACCATAAATCCAAGAATGTGATCTATGGCAAGGAAACATATGTGTAGTGAGGTGTATGAGCCTCTGGTCAAAGATCAATGGCCACACAACCCCCATTTTTGTCGAAAATAGCCATGAATGACAATTTTCAATAATACCGAAGGCTAACACATTCAGATTTTTGCCCAAGAAATGGTCTCCACCAGAAATCCAAGAATGTGATCTATGGCAATGAAACATATGTGGGGTGAGGTGTACGAGCCTCTCGTCGATGATCAACGGCCACACAACCCCCATTTTTGTCAAAAATAGCCATGAACGACCATTTTCAATAATACCGAAAGCTAACACCTACGGATTTTTGACCAAGAAACGGTCTCCACTGGAAATCCAAGAATGTGATATATGGCAAGAAAACATATGTGGTGTGAGGAGTACGAGCCTCTGGTCGATGATCAATGGCCACACAACCCCGATTTTGTCGAAAATAGCAATGAACGACCATTTTCAATAATACCGAAGGCTAACACGTACGAATTTTTGACCAAGAAATGGTCTCCACCAGAAATCCAAGAATGTGATCTATGGCAAGAAAACATATGTGGGGTGAAGTGTACGAGCCTCTGGTCGATGATCAATAGCCACACAACCCCCATTTTTGTCGAAAATAGCCATGAACGACAATTTTCAATGACACTGAAGGCTAACACCTATGGATTTTTGACCAAGAAATGGTCTCCACCATTAATCCAAGAATTTGATCTATGGCTAGGAAACATATGTGGGGTGAGGTGTATGGGCCTCTGGTCGAAGATCAATGGCCACACAACCCCCATTTTTGTCGAAAATAGCCATGAATGACCATTTTCAATAATACCGAAGGCTAACACGTACGAATTTTTGACCAAGAAATGGTCTCCACCATAAATCCAAGAATGTGATCTATGGCAAGGAAACATATGTGGGGTGAGGAGTACGACCCTCTGGTCGATGATCAATGGCCACACAACCCCAATTTTGTCGAAAATAGCCATGAACGATCATTTTCAATAATACCGAAGGCTAACACGTACGGATTTTTGACCAAGAAATGGTCTCCACCAGAAATCCAAGAATGTGATCTATGGCAAGGAAACATATGTGGGGTGAGGTGTACGAGCCTCTGGTCGATGATAAATGGCCACACAACACCCATTTTTGATGAAAATAGCCATGAACGACCATTTTCAATAATACCAGAGGCTAACACCTACGGATTTTTTACCAAGAAATGGTCTCCACCAGAAATCCAAGAATGTGATCTATGGCATGGAAACATATGTGGGGTGAGGTGTATGAGCCTCTGGTCGATGATAAATGGCCACACAACCCCCATTTTTGTCGAAAATAGCCTTGAACGACCATTTTCAATAATACCGAAGGCTAACACCAACGGATTTTTGACCAAGAAATGGTCCCCACCAGAAATCCAAGAATGTGATCTATGGCAAGGAAACATATGTGGGGTGAGGTGTACAAGCCTCTGGTCGATGATCAATGGCCACACAAACCCCATTTTTGTCGAAAATAGCCATGAACGACCATTTTCAATGACCCTGAACGCTAACACCTACGGATTTTTGACCAAGAAATGGTCTCCACCATAAATCCAAGAATGTGATCTATGGAAAGGAAACATGAGTAGTGAGGTGTATGAGCCTTTGGTCGAATAACAATGGCCACACAACCCCCATTTTTGTCGAAAATAGCCATGGACGACCATTTTCAATAGTACCGAAGGCTAAAACATTCAGATTTTTGACCAAGAAATGGTCTCCACCAGAAATCAAAGAATGTGATCAATGGCAAGGAAACATATGTGGGGTGAGGTTTACGAGCCTCTGGTCGATGATCAATGGCCACACAACCCCCATTTTTGTCGAAAATAGCCATGAATGACCATTTTCAATAATACTGAAGGCTAACACGTACAGATTTTTGACCAATAAATGGTCTCCACCAGAAATCAAAGAATGTGATCTATGGCAAGGAAACATATGTGGGGTGAGGTGTACGAGCCTCTGGTCGATGATAAATGGCCACACAACCCCCATTTTAGTCGAAAATAGCCATGAACGACCATTTTCAATAAAACCGAAGGCTAACACCAACGAATTGTTGACTAAGAAATGGTCTCCACCAGAAATCCAAGAATGTGATCTATGGCAAGAAAACCTATGTGGGGTGAAGTGTACGAGCCTCTGGTCGATGATCAATGGCCACACAACCCCCATTTTTGTCGGAAATAGCCATGAACGACCATTTTCAATGGCACTGAAGTCTAACTCCTACGGATTTTTGACCAAGAAATGGTCTCCACCATAAATCCAAGAATGTGATCTATGGCAAGGAAACATATGTGTAGTGAGGTGTATGAGCCTCTGGTCAAAGATCAATGGCCACACAACCCCCATTTTTGTCGAAAATAGCCATGAATGACAATTTTCAATAATACCGAAGGCTAACACATTCAGATTTTTGCCCAAGAAATGGTCTCCACCAGAAATCCAAGAATGTGATCTATGGCAATGAAACATATGTGGGGTGAGGTGTACGAGCCTCTGGTCGATGATCAACGGCCACACAACCCCCATTTTTGTCAAAAATAGCCATGAACGACCATTTTCAATAATACCGAAAGCTAACACCTACGGATTTTTGACCAAGAAACGGTCTCCACTGGAAATCCAAGAATGTGATATATGGCAAGAAAACATATGTGGTGTGAGGAGTACGAGCCTCTGGTCGATGATCAATGGCCACACAACCCCGATTTTGTCGAAAATAGCCATGAACGACCATTTTCAATAATACCGAAGGCTAACACGTACGAATTTTTGACCAAGAAATGGTCTCCACCAGAAATCCAAGAATGTGATCTATGGCAAGAAAACATATGTGGGGTGAAGTGTACGCGCCTCTGGTCGATGATCGATAGCCACACAACCCCCATTTTTGTCGAAAATAGCCATGAACGACAATTTTCAATGACACTGAAGGCTAACACCTATGGATTTTTGACCAAGAAATGGTCTCCACCATTAATCCAAGAATTTGATCTATGGCTAGGAAACATATGTGGGGTGAGGTGTATGGGCCTCTGGTCGAAGATCAATGGCCACACAACCCCCATTTTTGTCGAAAATAGCCATGAATGACCATTTTCAATAATACCGAAGGCTAACACGTACGAATTTTTGACCAAGAAATGGTCTCCACCATAAATCCAAGAATGTGATCTATGGCAAGGAAACATATGTGGGGTGAGGAGTACGACCCCTTGGTCGATGATCAATGGCCACACAACCCCAATTTTGTCGAAAATAGCCATGAACGACCATTTTCAATAATACCGAAGGCTAACACGTACGAATTTTTGACCAAGAAATGGTCTCCACCAGAAATCCAAGAATGTGATCTATGGCAAGGAAACATATGTGGGGTGAGGTGTACGAGCCTCTGGTCGATGATAAATGGCCACACAACACCCATTTTTGATGAAAATAGCCATGAACGACCATTTTCAATAATACCAGAGGCTAACACCTACGGATTTTTTACCAAGAAATGGTCTCCACCAGAAATCCAAGAATGTGATCTATGGCATGGAAACATATGTGGGGTGAGGTGTATGAGCCTCTGGTCGATGATAAATGGCCACACAACCCCCATTTTTGTCGAAAATAGCCATGAACGACCATTTTCAATAATGCCGAAGGCTAACACCAACGGATTTTTGACCAAGAAATGGTCCCCACCAGAAATCCAAGAATGTGATCTATGGCAAGGAAACATATGTGGGGTGAGGTGTACGAGCCTCTAGTCGATGATCAATGGCCACACAAACCCCATTTTTGTCGAAAATAGCCATGAACGACCATTTTCAATGACCCTGAACGCTAACACCTACGGATTTTTGACCAAGAAATGGTCTCCACCATAAATCCAAGAATGTGATCTATGGAAAGGAAACATGAGTAGTGAGGTGTATGAGCCTTTGGTCGAATAACAATGGCCACACAACCCCCATTTTTGTCGAAAATAGCCATGGACGACCATTTTCAATAGTACCGAAGGCTAAAACATTCAGATTTTTGACCAATAAATGGTCTCCACCAGAAATCAAAGAATGTGATCTATGGCAAGGAAACATATGTGGGGTGAGGTGTACGAGCCTCTGGTCGATGATAAATGGCCACACAACCCCCATTTTAGTCAAAAATAGCCATGAACGACCATTTTCAATAAAACCGAAGGCTAACACCAACGAATTGTTGACTAAGAAATGGTCTCCACCAGAAATCCAAGAATGTGATCTATGGCAAGAAAACCTATGTGGGGTGAAGTGTACGAGCCTCTGGTCGATGATCAATGGCCACACAACCCCCATTTTTGTCGAAAATAGCCATGAACGACCATTTTCAATGGCACTGAAGGCTAACTCCTACGGATTTTTGACCAAGAAATGGTCTCCACCATAAATCCAAGAATGTGATCTATGGCAAGGAAACATATGTGTAGTGAGGTGTATGAGCCTCTGGTCAAAGATCAATGGCCACACAACCCCCATTTTTGTCGAAAATAGCCATGAATGACAATTTTCAATAATACCGAAGGCTAACACATTCGGATTTTTGCCCAAGAAATGGTCTCCACTAGAAATCCAAGAATTTGATCTATGGCAAGGAAACATATCTGGGGTGAGGTGTACGAGCCTCTGGTCGATGATCAATGGCCAGACAACCCCCATTTTGTCAAAAATAGCCATGAACGATCATTTTCAATAATACTGAAGGCTAACACGTACGAATTTTTGACCAAGAAATGGTCTCCACCAGAAATCCAAGAATGTGATCTATAGCAAGGAAACATATGTGGGGTGAGGTGTACGAGCCTCTGGTCGATGATAAATGGCCACACAACCCCCATTTTTGATGAAAATAGCCATGAACGACCATTTTCAATAATACCGAAGGCTAACACCTACGGATTTTTGACCAAGAAATGGTCTCCACCAGATATCCAAGAATGTGATCTATGGAAAGGAAACATATGTGGGGTGAGGTGTATGAGCCTCTGGTCGATGATCAATGGCCAAAGAACCCCCATTTTTGTCAAAAATAGCCATGAACGACCATTTTCAATAATACCGAAGGCTAACACCTACGGATTTTTGACCAACAAATGGTCTCCACCAGAAATCCAAAATGTGATCTATGGCAAGGAAACATATGTGGGGTGAGGTGTACGAGCCTTTGGTCGATGATCAATGGCCACATAACCCCCATTTTTGTCGAAAATAGCCATGAACGACCATTTTCAATGACACTGAAGGGTAACACCTATGGATTTTTGACCAAGAAATGGTCTCCACCATAAGTCCAAGAATGTGATCTATGGCAAGGAAACATATGTGGGGTGAGGTGTATGGGCCTCTGGTCGTTGATCAATGGCCACACAACGCCCATTTTTTGTCGAAAATAGCGATCAACGACCATTTTCAATAATACAGAAGGCTAACACGTATGGATTTTTGACCAAGAAATGGTCTCCACCAGAAATCCGAGAATGTGATATATGGCAAGGAAACATATGTGGGGTGAGGTGTACGAGCCTCTGGTCGATGATCAATGGCCACACAACCCCCATTTTTGTCGAAAATAGCCATGAACGACCATTTTCAATGACACTGAAGGCTAACACCTACGGAATTTTGACGAAGAAATGGTCTCCACCATAAATCCAAGAATGTGATCTATGGCAAGGAAACATATGTGTAGTGTGGTGTATGAGCCTCTGGTCGAAGATCAATGGCCACACAACACCCATTTTTATCGAAAATCGCCATGAATGACCATTTTCAATAATACCGAAGGCTAACACATTCAGATTTTTGCCCAAGAAATGGTCTCCACCAGAAATCCAAGAATGTGATCTATGGCAATGAAACATATGTGGAGTGAGGTGTACGAGCCTCTGGTCGATGATCAACGGCCACACAACCCCCATTTTTGTCAAAAATAGCCATGAACGACCATTTTCAATAATACCGAAGGCTAACACCTACGGATTTTTGACCAAGAAACGGTCTCCACTGGAAATCCAAGAATGTGATATATGGCAAGAAAACATATGTGGGGTGAGGAGTACGAGCCTCTGGTCGATGATCAATGGCCACACAACCCCGATTTTGTCGAAAATAGCCATGAACGACCATTTTCAATAATACCGAAGGCTAACACGTACGAATTTTTGACCAAGAAATGGTCTCCACCAGAAATCCAAGAATGTGATCTATGGCAAGGAAACATATGTGGGGTGAGGTGTACGAGCCTCTGGTCGATGATAAATGGCCACACAACACCCATTTTTGATGAAAATAACCATGAACGACCATTTTCAATAATACCAGAGGCTAACACCTAAGGATTTTTTACCAAGAAATGGTCTCCACCAGAAATCCAAGAATGTGATCTATGGCAAGGAAACATATGTGGGGTGAGGTGTATGAGCCTCTGGTCGATGATAAATGGCCACACAACCCCCATTTTTGTCGAAAATAGCCATGAACGACCATTTTCAATAATACCGAAGACTAACACCAACGGATTTTTGACCAAGAAATGGTCCCCACCAGAAATCCAAGAATGTGATCTATGGCAAGGAAACATATGTGGGGTGAGGTGTACGAGCCTCTGGTCGATGATCAATGGCCACACAAACCCCATTTTTGTCGAAAATAGCCATGAACGACCATTTTCAATGACCCTGAACGCTAACACCTACGGATTTTTGACCAAGAAATGGTCTCCACCATAAATCCAAGAATGTGATCTATGGAAAGGAAACATGTGTAGTGAGGTGTATGAGCCTTTGGTCGAATAACAATGGCCACACAACCCCCATTTTTGTCGAAAATAGCCATGGACGACCATTTTCAATAGTACCGAAGGCTAAAACATTCAGATTTTTGACCAAGAAATGATCTCCACCAGAAATCAAAGAATGTGATCTATGGCAAGGAAACATATGTGGGGTGAGGTTTACGAGCCTCTGGTCGATGATCAATGGCCACACAACCCCATTTTTGTCGAAAATAGCCATGAATGACCATTTTCAATAATACTGAAGGCTAACACGTACAGATTTTTGACCAATAAATGGTCTCCACCAGAAATCAAAGAATGTGATCTATGGCAAGGAAACATATGTGGGGTGAGGTGTACGAGCCTCTGGTCGATGGTAAATGGCCACACAACCCCCATTTTAGTCGAAAATAGCCATGAACGACCATTTTCAATAAAACCGAAGGCTAACACCAACGAATTGTTGACTAAGAAATGGTCTCCACCAGAAATCCAAGAATGTGATCTATGGCAAGAAAACCTATGTGGGGTGAAGTGTACGAGCCTCTGGTCGATGATCAATGGCCACACAACCCCCATTTTTGTCGGAAATAGCCATGAACGACCATTTTCAATGGCACTGAAGGCTAACACCTACGGATTTTTGACCAAGAAATGGTCTCCACCATAAATCCAAGAATGTGATCTATGGCAAGGAAACATATGTGTAGTGAGGTGTATGAGCCTCTGGTCAAAGATCAATGGCCACACAACCCCCATTTTTGTCGAAAATAGCCATGAATGACAATTTTCAATAATACCGAAGGCTAACACATTCGGATTTTTGCCCAAGAAATGGTCTCCACTAGAAATCCAAGAATTTGATCTATGGCAAGGAAACATATCTGGGGTGAGGTGTACGAGCCTCTGGTCGATGATCAATGGCCAGACAACCCCCATTTTGTCAAAAATATCCATGAACGATCATTTTCAATAATACTGAAGGCTAACACGTACGAATTTTTGACCAAGAAATGGTCTCCACCAGAAATCCAAGAATGTGATCTATAGCAAGGAAACATATGTGGGGTGAGGTGTACGAGCCTCTGGTCGATGATAAATGGCCACACAACCCCCATTTTTGATGAAAATAGCCATGAACGACCATTTTCAATAATACCGAAGGCTAACAGCTACGGATTTTTGACCAAGAAATGGTCTCCACCAGATATCCAAGAATGTGATCTATGGAAAGGAAACATATGCGGGGTGAGGTGTATGAGCCTCTGGTCGATGATCAATGGCCAAAGAACCCCCATTTTTGTCAAAAATAGCCATGAACGACCATTTTCAATAATACCGAAGGCTAACACCTACGGATTTTTGACCAACAAATGGTCTCCACAAGAAATCCAAAATGTGATCTATGGCAAGGAAACATATGTGGGGTGAGGTGTACGAGCCTTTGGTCGATGATCAATGGCCACATAAACCCCATTTTTGTCGAAAATAGCCATGAACGACCTTTTTCAATGACACTGAAGGGTAACACCTACGGATTTTTGACCAAGAAATGGTCTCCACCATAAGTCCAAGAATGTGATCTATGGCAAGGAAACATATGTGGGGTGAGGTGTATGGGCCTCTGGTCGTTGATCAATGGCCACACAACGCCCATTTTTTGTCGAAAATAGCGATCAACGACCATTTTCAATAATACAGAAGGCTAACACGTATGGATTTTTGACCAAGAAATGGTCTCCACCAGAAATCCGAGAATGTGATATATGGCAAGGAAACATATGTGGGGTGACGTGTACGAGCCTCTGGTCGATGATCAATGGCCACACAACCCCCATTTTTGTCGAAAATAGCCATGAACGACCATTTCAATGACACTGAAGGCTAACACCTACGGAATTTTGACGAAGAAATGGTCTCCACCATAAATCCAAGAATGTGATCTATGGCAAGGAAACATATGTGTAGTGTGGTGTATGAGCCTCTGGTCGAAGATCAATGGCCACACAACACCCATTTTTATCGAAAATCGCCATGAATGACCATTTTCAATAATACCGAAGGCTAACACATTCAGATTTTTGCCCAAGAAATGGTCTCCACCAGAAATCCAAGAATGTGATCTATGGCAATGAAACATATGTGGGGTGAGGTGTACGAGCCTCTGGTCGATGATCAACGGCCACACAACCCCCATTTTTGTCAAAAATAGCCATGAACGACCATTTTCAATAATACCGAAGGCTAACACCTACGGATTTTGGACCAAGAAACGGTCTCCACTGGAAATCCAAGAATGTGATATATGGCAAGAAAACATATGTGGGGTGAGTTGTAGGAGCCTCTGGTCGATGATCAATGGCCACACAAGCCCCATTTTTGTCGAAAATAGCCATGAACGATCATATTCAATAATTCCGACCAGAGGCTCATACACCTCACCCCACATATGTTTCCTTTCCATAGATCACATTCTTGGATTTCTGGTGGACACCATTTCTTGGTCAAAAATCCGTAGGTGTTAGCCTTCGGTATTATTGAAAATGGTCGTTCATGGCTATTTTCATGAAAAATGGGGGTTGTGTGGCCATTTATCATCGACCAGAGGCTCGTACACCTCACCCCACATATGTTTCCTTACTATAGATCACATTCGTGGATTTCTGGTGGAGACCATTTCTTGGTAAAAAATTCGTACGTATGTGGGGTGAGGTGTATGGGCCTCTTGTCGTTGATCAATGGCCACACAACGCCCATTTTTTTGTCGAAAATAGGGATCAACGACCATTTTCAATAATACAGAAGGCTAAAATGTATGGATTTTTGACCAAGAAATGGTCTCTACCAGAAATCCGAGAATGTGATATATGGCAAGGAAACATATGTGGGGTGAGGTGTACGAGCCTCTGGTCAATGATCAATGGCCACACAACCCCCATTTTGTCGAAAATAGCCATGAACGACCATTTTCAATAATACCGAAGGCTAAGGAAACATATGTTAGCCTTCAATATTATTGAAAATGATCGTTCATGGCTATTTTCGACAAAATGGGGGTTGTGTGGCCATTGATCATCGACCAGAGGCTCGTACACCTCACCCCACATATGTTTCCTTGCCATAGATCACATTCTTGGATTTCTAGTGGAGACCATTTCTTGGGCAAAAATCCGAATGTGTTAGCCTTCGGTATTATTGAATATTGTCATTCATTGGCTATTTTCGAAAAAAAATGGTGGTTGTGTGGCCATTGATCTTTGACCAGAGGCTCATACACCTCACTACACATATGTTCCTTGCCATAGATCACATTCTTGGATTTATGGTGGAGACCATTTCTTGGTCAAAAATCCGTAGGTGTTAGCCTTCAGTGTCATTGAAAATGGTCGTTCATGGCTATTTCCGAAAAAATGGGGGTTGTGTGGCCATTGATCATCGACCAAAATCTCATACACTTCACCCCACATAGGTTTTCTTGCCATAGATCACATTCTTGGATTTCTGGTGGAGACCATTTCTTACTCAAAAATCCGTTGGTGATAGCCTTCGGTATTATTGAAAATGGCGTTCATGGCTATTTTCGACTAAAATGGGGGTTGTGTGGCCATTTATCATCGACCAGAGGCTCATACACCTCACCCCACATATGTTTCCTTGCCATAGATCACATCCTTTGATTTCTGGTGGAGACCATTTCTTGGTCAAAAATCTGAATGTTTTAGCCTTCGGTACTATTGAAAATGGTCGTTCATGGCTATTTTCGACAAAAATGGGGGTTGTGTGTAGGGCTGACAATGGGCCTCAAATTTTACACTATAAAACTTAAGGGTCGAATCGGATTAGGATCGGGCTTTGTTTCTATTCATTTTTGAACTATAAATAAATTAGGGCCCTACCAAATTGTGAAGAGCCATTTGGATCGCGATCCATTACCACCCCTATTTGTGTGGCCATTGATATTCGACCAAAGGCTCATACACCTCACTACACATGTTTCCTTTCCATAGATCACATTCTTGGATTTATGGTGGAGACCATTTCTTGGTCAAAAATCCGTAGGTGTTAGCGTTCAGTGTCATTGAAAATGGTTGTTCATGGCTATTTTCGACAAAAATGGGGTTTGTGTGGCCATTGATCATCAACCAGAGGCTCGTACACTTCACCCCACATATGTTTTCTTGCCATAGATCACATTCTTGGATTTCTGGTGGGGACCATTTCTTGGTCAAAAATCCGTTGGTGTTAGCCTTCGGTATTATTGAAAATGGTCGTTCATGGCTATTTTCGACAAAAATGGGGGTTGTGTGGCCATTTATCGTCGACCAGAGGCTCATACACCTCACCCCACATATGTTTCCTTTCCATAGATCACATTCTTGGATTTCTGGTGGAGACCATTTCTTGGTAAAAAATCCGTAGGTGTTAGCCTCTGGTATTATTGAAAATGGTCGTTCATGGCTATTTTCATCAAAAATGGGGGTTGTGTGGCCATTTATCATCGACCAGAGGCTCATACACCTCAAACCCACATATGTTTCCTTGCCATAGATCACATTCTTGGATTTCTGGTGGAGACCATTTCTTGGTCAAAAATTCGTACGTGTTAGCCTTCGGTATTATTGAAAATGGTCGTTCATGGCTATTTTCGACAAATTGGGGGTTGTGTGGCCATTGATCATCGACCAGAGGCTCGTACACCTCACGCCACATATGTTTCCTTGCCATAGATCACATTCTTGGATTTCTGGTGGAGACCATTTCTTGGACAAAAATCCGAATGTGTTAGCCTTCGGTATTTTTGAAAATGGTCATTCATGGCTATTTTCGACAAAAATGGCGGTTGTGTGGCCATTGATCTTCGACCAGAGGCTCATACACCTAACTACACATATGTTTACTTGCCATAGATCAAATTCTTGGATTTATGGTGGAGACCATTTCTTGGTCAAAAATCCATAGGTGTTAGCCTTCAGTGTCATTGAAAATGGTCGTTCATGGCTATTTTCGACAAAAATGGGGGTTGTGTGGCCATTGATCATCGACCAGAGGCTCGTACACTTCACCCCACATAGGTTTTCTTGCCATAGATCACATTCTTGGATTTCTGGTGGAGACCATTTCTTAGTCAAAAATTCGTTGGTGATAGCCTTCGATACTATCGAAAATGGTCGTTCATGGCTATTTTCGACAAAAATGGGGGTTGTGTGGCCATTGATATTCGACCAAAGGCTCATACACCTCACTACACATGTTTCCTTTCCATAGATCACATCCTTGGATTTATGGTGGAGACCATTTCTTGGTCAAAAATCCATAGTTGTTAGCCTCTGGTATTATTGAAAATGGTCGTTCATGTCTATTTTCATAAAAAATGGGGGTTGTGTGGCAATTTATCATCGACCAGAGGCTCGTACACTTCACCCCACATATGTTTTCTTGCCATAGATCACATTCTTGGATTTCTGGTGGGGACCATTTCTTGGTCAAAAATCCGTTGGTGTTAGCCTTCGGTATTATTGAAAATGGTCGTTCATGGCTATTTTCGACAAAAATGGGGGTTGTGTGGCCATTTATCATCGACCAGAGGCTCATACACCTCACCCCACATATGTTTCCTTGCCATAGATCACATTCTTGGATTTCTGGTGGAGACCATTTCTTGGTAAAAAAATCCATAGGTGTTAGCCTCTGGTATTATTGAAAATGGTCGTTCATGGCTATTTTCATCAAAAATGGGGGTGTGGCCATTTATCATCGACCAGAGGCTCGTACACCTCAAACCCACATATGTTTCCTTGCCATAGATCACATTCTTGGATTTCTGGTGGAGACCATTTCTTGGTCAAAAATTCGTACGTGTTAGCCTTCGGTATTATTGAAAATGGTCGTTCATGGCTATTTTCGACAAAATGGGGGTTGTGTGGCCATTGATCATCGACCAGAGGCTCGTACACTTCACCCCACATATGTTTTCTTGCCATAGATCAAATTCTTGGATTTCTGGTGGAGACCATTTCTTGGTCAAAAATCTGTTGGTGTTAGCCTTCGGTGTTATTGAAAATGGTCGTTCATGGCTATTTTCGACTGAAATGGGGGTTGTGTGGCCATTTATCATCGACCAGAGGCTCATACACCTCACCCCACATATGTTTCCTTGCCATAGATCACATTCTTGGATATCTGGTGGAGACCATTTCTTGGTCAAAAATCCGTACGTGTTAGCCTTCGGTATTATTAAAAATGGTCATTCATGGCTATTTTCGACAAAAATGGGGGTTGTGTGGACATTGATCATCGACCAAAGGCTCGTACACCTCACCCCACATATGTTTCCTTGCCATAGATCACATTCTTTGATTTCTGGTGGTGACCATTTCTTGGTCAAAAATCCGAATGTGTTAGCCTTCGGAACTATTGAAAATGGTCGTTCATTGCTATTTTCGACAAAAATGGGGGTTGTGTGGCCATTGATATTGGACCAGAGGCTCATACACCTCACTACACATATGTTTCCTTGCCATAGATCACATTCTTGGATTTATGGTGGAGACCATTTCTTGGTCACAAATCCGTAGGTGTTAGCCTTCAGTGTCATTGAAAATGGTCGTTCATGGCTATTTTTGACAAAAATTAGGGTTGTGTGGCCATTGATCGTCGACCAGAGGCTCATACACCTCACCCCATATATGTTTCCTTGCCGTAGATCACATTCTTGGATTTCTGGTGGAGACCATTTCTTGGTCAAAAATCCGTAGGTGTTAGCCTTCGGTATTATTGAAAATGGTCGTTAATGGCTATTTTCGACAAAAATGGGGGTTGTGTGGCCATTGATCATCGACCAGAGGCTCATACACCTCACTCCACATATGTTTCCTTGCCATAGATCACATTCTTGGATTTCTGGTGGAGACCATTTCTTGGTTAAAAATCCGTAGGTGTTAGCCTCTAGTATTATTGAAAATGGTCGCTCATGGCAATTTTCATAAAAAATGGGGGTTGTGTGGCCATTTATCATCGACTAGAGGCTCATAAACCTCACCCCGCATATGTTTCCTTGCCATAGATCACATTCTTGGATTTCTGGTGGAGACCATTTCTTGGTCAAAAACTCGTACGTGTTAGCCTTCGGTATTATTGAAAATGGTCGTTCATGGCTATTTTCGGCAAAATGGGGGTTGTGTGGCCATTGATCATCGACAAGAGGCTCGTACACCTCACCCCACATATGTTTCCTTGCCATAGATCACATTCTTGGATTTCTGGTGGAGACCATTTCTTGGGCAAAAATCCGAATGTGTTAGCCTTTGGTATTTTTTAAAATGGTCATTCATGGCTATTTTCAAAAAAATGGGGGTTGTGTGGCCATTGATCTTCTACCAGAGGCTCATACACCTCACTACACATATGTTTCCTTGCCATAGATTACATTCTTGGATTTATGGTGGAGACCATTTCTTGGTCAAAAATCCGTAGGTGTTAGCCTTCAGTGTCATTGAAAATGGTCGTTCATGGCTATTTTCGACAAAAATTAGTGTTGTGTGGCCATTGATCGTCGACCAGAGGCTCATACACCTCACCCCACATATGTTTCCTTGCCGTAGATCACATTCTTGGATTTCTGGTGGAGACCATTTCTTGGTCAAAAATCCGTAGGTGTTAGCCTTCGGTATTATTGAAAATGGTCGTTCATGGCTATTTTCGACAAAAATAAGGGTTGTGTGGCCATTGATCACCGACTAGAGGCTCATAAACCTCACCCCACATATGTTTCCTTGCCATAGATCACATTCTTGGATTTCTGGTGGAGACCATTTCTTGGTCAAAAACTCGTACGTGTTAGCCTTCGGTATTATTGAAAATGGTCGCTCATGGCTATTTTCGGCAAAATGGGGGTTGTGTGGCCATTGATCATCGACCAGAGGCTCGTACACCTCACCCCACATATGTTTCCTTGCCATAGATCACATTCTTGGATTTCTGGTGGAGACCATTTCTTGGGCAAAAATCCGAATGTGTTAGCCTTTGGTATTTTTGAAAATGGTCATTCATGGCTATTTTCGACAAAAATGGGGGTTGTGTGGCCATTGATCTTCGACCAGAGGCTCATACACCTCACTACACATATGTTTCCTTGCCATAGATCACATTCTTGGATTTATGGTGGAGACCATTTCTTGGTCAGAAATCCATAGGTGTTAGCGTTTAGTGTCATTGAAAATGGTCGTTCGTGGCTATTTTCGAAAAAAATGGGGGTTGTGTGGCCATTGATCATCGACCAGAGGCTCGTACACTTCACCCCACAAATGTTTTCTTTCCATAGATCACATTCTTGGATTTCTGGAGACCATTCCTTGGTCAAAAATCTGTTGGTGTTAGCCTTCGGTATTATTGAAAATGGTCGTTCATGGCTATTTTCGACTAAAATAGGGGTTGTGTGGCCATTTATCATCGACCAGAGGCTCGTGCAATTCACCCCACATATGTTTCCTTGCCATAGATCACATTCTTGGATTTCCGGTGGAGACCATTTCTTGGTCAAAAATTTGTACGTGTTAGCCTTCGGTATTATTGAATATGGTCATTCATGGCTATTTTCGACAAAAATGGGGGTTGTGTGTCCAATGATCATCGACCAGAGGCTCGTACACCTCACCCCACATATATTTCCTTGCCATAGATCACATTCTTGGATTTCCGGTGGAGACCATTTCTTGGTCAAAAAATATGTACGTGTTAGCCTTCAGTATTATTGAAAATGGTCATTCATGGCTATTTTCGACAAAAATGGGGGTTGTGTGGCCATTGATCATCGACCAGAGGCTTGTAAACCTCACCCCACATATGTTTCCTAGCCATAGATCACATTCTTTGATTTCTGGTGGAGACCATTTCTTGGTCAAAAATCTGAATGTTTTAGCCTTCGGTACTATTGAAAATGGTCGTTCATGGCTATTTTCGACAAAAATGGGGGTTGTGTGGCCATTGATATTCGACCAAAGGCTCATACACCTCACTACACATATGTTTCCTTGCCATAGATCACATTCTTGGATTTATTGTGGAGACCATTTCTTGGTCCAAAATCCGTAGGTGTTAGCCTTCAGTGTCATTGAAAATGGTCGTTTATGGCTAGTTTCGACAAAAATGGGGTTTGTGTGGCCATTGATCATCAACCAAAGGCTCGTACACTTCACCCCACATATGTTTTCTTGCCAGAGATCACATTCTACGATTTCTGGTGGCGACCATTTCTTGGTCAAAAATCCGTTGGTGTTAGCCTTCGGTATTATTGAAAATGGTCGTTCATGGCTATTTTCGACTAAAATGGGGGTTGTGTTGCCATTTATCATCGACCAGAGGCTCATACACCTCACCCTACATATGTTTCCAAGCCATAGATCACATTCTTGGATTTCTGGTGGAGACCATTTCTTGGTCAAAAATCCGTACGTGTTAGCCTTCGGTATTATTGAAAATGGCCATTCATGGCTATTTTCGACAAAAATGGGGGTTGTGTGGCCAATGATCATCAACCAGAGGCTCGTAAACCTCACCCCACATATGTTTCCTTGCCATAGATCACATTCTTTGATTTCTGGTGGAGACCATTTTTTGGTCAAAAATCCGAATGTGTTAGCCTTCAGTGTCATTGAAAATGGTCGTTCATGGCTATTTTCGACAAACATTAGGGTTGTGTGGCCATTGATCATCGACCAGAGGCTCGTACACCTCAACCCACATATGTTTCCTTGCCATAGATCACATTCTTGGATTTATGGTGGAGGCCATTTTTTGGTCAAAAATCCGTAGTTGTTAGCCTTCAATGTCATTGAAAATGGTTGCTCATGGCTATTTTCGACAAAAATAGGGGTTGTGTGGCCATTGATCATCGACTAGAGGCTCGTACACCTCACCCCACATATGTTTCCTTGTCGTAGATCACATTCTTGGATTTCTGGTGGAGACCATTTCTTGGTCAAAAATCTGTAGGTGTTAGCCTCTAGTATTATTGAAAATGGTCGCTCATGGCTATTTTCATCAAAAATGGGGGTTGTGTGGCCATCTATCATCGACTAGAGGCTCGTAAACCTCACCCACATATGTTTCCTTGCCATAGATCACATTCTTGGATTTCTGGTGGAGACCATTTCTTGGTCAAAAATTCGTACGTGTTAGCCTTCGGTATTATTGAAAATGGTCGTTCATGGTTATTTTTGACAAAATGGGGGTTATGTGGCCATTGATCGTCGACCAGAGGCTCGTACACCTCACCCCACATATGTTTCCTTGCCATAGATCACATTCTTGGATTTCTGGTGGAGACCATTTCTTGGGAAAAAATCCGAATGTGTTAGCCTTTGGTATTTTTGAAAATGGTCATTCATGGCTATTTTCGACACAAATGGGGGTTGTGTGGCCATTGATCTTCGACCAGAGGCTCATACACCTCACTACACTTATGTTTCCTTGCCATAGATCACATTCTTGGAATTATGGTGGAGACCATTTCTTGGTCAAAAATCCATAGGTGTTAGCCTTCAGTGTCATTGAAAATGGTCGTTCATGGCTATTTTCGACAAAACTGGGGGTTGTGTGGCCATTGATCATCGATCGGAGGCTCGTACACTTCACCCCACATATGTTTTCTTGCCATAGATCACATTCTTGGATTTTTAGAGGAGACCATTTCTTGGTCAAAAATCTGTTGGTGTTAGCCTTCAGTATTATTGAAAATGGTCGTTCATGGCTATTTTTGACTAAAATGGGGGTTGTGTGGCCATTTATCATCGACCGGAGGCTCGTACACCTCACCCCACAAATGTTTCCTTGCCATAGATCACATTCTTGGATTTCTGGTGGAGACCATTTCTTGGTCAAAAATCCGTATGTGTTAGCCGTCGGTATTATTGAAAATGGTTGTTCATGGCTATTTTCGACAAAAATGGGGGTTGTGTGGCCATTTATCTTCGACCAGAGGCTCGTACACCTCACCCCACATATGTTTCATTACCATAGATCACAATCTTGGATTTCTCGTGGAGACCATTTCTTGGTCAAAAATTCGTACGTGTTAGCCTTCTGTATTATTGAAAATGGTCGTTCATGGCTAGTTTCGACAAAAATGGTGGTTGTGTGGCCATTGATCATCGACCAGAGGCTCGTACACCTCACCCACATATGTTTTCTTGCCATAGATCAGAATCTTGGATTTCTCGTGGAGACCATTTGTTGGTCAAAAATTCGTAGGTGTTAGCCTTCAGTGTCATTGAAAATGGTCATTCATGGCTATTTTCGACAAAATGGGGGTTGTGTGGCTATTGATCATCGACCAGAGGATCGTACACCTCCCCCACATAAGTTTCCTTGCCATAGATCCAATTCTTGGATTTCTGGCGGAGACCGTTTCTTGGTCAAAAATCCGTAGGTGTTAGCCATCGGTATTATTGAAAATGGTCGTTCATGGCTATTTTCGACAAAAATGGGGGTTGTGTGGCCATTGATCATCGACCAGAGGCTCACACACCTCACCCCACATATGTTTCCTTGCCATAGATCACATTCTTGGATTTCTGGTGGAGACCATTTCTTTGTCAAAAATCCGTAGGTGTTAGCCTCTGGTATTATTGAAAATGGTCGTTCATTTTTGACCAAGAAATGGTCTCCACCAGAAATCCAAGAATGTGATCTATGGCAAGGAAACATTTGTGGGGTGAGGTGTACGAGCCTCTGGTCGATTATCAATGGCCACACAACCCCCATTTTTGTCGAAATTAGCCATGAACGACTATTTTCAATGACACTGAAGGCTAACACCTATGGATTTTTGACCAAGAACTGGTCTCCACCATAGATCCAAGAATGTGATAAATGGAAAGAAAACATATGTGTAGTGAGGTGTATGAGCCACTGGTTGAAGATAAATGGCCACACAACCCCCATTTTTGTCGAAAATAGCCATGAATGACCATTTTCAATAATAGCGAAGGCTAACACCTACGGATTTTTGACCAAGAAATGGTCTCCACCAGAAATTCAAGAATGTGATCTATGGCAAGGAAACATATGTGGGGTGAGGCGTATGAGCCTCTGGTCGATGATCAATGGTTACAGAACCTCTATTTTGTCGAAAATAGCCATGAACGACCATTTTCAATGACACTAAGGGCTAACACCTATGGATTTTTGACCAAGAAATGGTCTCCACCATAAATCCAAGAATGTTATATATGGCAAGGAAACATATGTGTAGTGAGGTGTATGAGCCTCTAGTCGAAGATCAATGGCGAAACAACCCCCATTTTTATCGAAAATAGCCATGAATGACCATTTTCAAAAATACCGAAGGCTAACACATTCGGATTTTTGCCCAAGAAATGGTCTCCACCAGAAATCCAAGAATGTGATCTATGGCAAGGAAACATATGTGGGGTGAGGTGTACGAGCCTCTGGTCGATGATCAATGGCCACACAACCCCCATTTTGTCGAAAATAGCCATGAACGACCATTTTCAATAATACTGAAGGCTAACACGTACGAATTTTTGACCAAGAAATGGTCTCCACCAGAAATCCAAGAATGTGATCTATGGCAAGAAACATATGTGGGGTGAGGTGTACGAGCCTCTAGTCGATGATAAATGGCCATACAACCCCCATTTTTTATCAAAATAGCCATGAACGACCATTTTCAATAATATTGAAGGCTAACACCTACAGATTTTTGACCAAGAAATGGTCTCCACCAGAAATCTAAGAATGTGATCTATGGCAAGGAAACATAAGTGGGGTGAGATGTATGAGGCTCTGGTCGATGATCAATGGCCACACAACACCCATTTTTATCGAAAATAGCCATGAACGACCATTTACAATAATATCGAAGGCTAACACCTATGGATTTTTGACCAAGAAATGGTCTCCACTAGAAATCCAAGAATTTGATCTATGGCAAGGAAACATATGTGGGGTGAGGTGTACAAGCCTCTGGTCGATGATCAATGGCCACAGAACCCCCATTTTTGTCGAAAATTGCCATGAACGACCATTTTCAATAATACCGAAGGCTAACACCTACGGATTTTTGACCAAGCAATCGTCTCCACCAGAAATCCAAGAATATGATCTATGGCAAGGAATTATATGTCGGGTGAGGTGTACGAGCCTCTGGTCGATGATCTATGGCCACACAACCCCCATTTTTGTCGAAAATAGCCATGAACGACCATTTTCAATAATACCGAAGGCTAACACCTACGGATTTTTGACCAATAAATGGTCTCCACCAGAAATCCAAGAATGTGATCTATGGCAAGGAAACATATGTGGGGTGAGGTGTATGAGCCTCTGGTCGATTATCAATGGCCACACAACCCCCATTATTGTCGAAAATAGCCATGAACGACTATTTTCAATGACAATGAAGGCTAACACCTATGGATTTTTGACCAAGAACTAGTCTCCACCATAGATCCAAGAATGTGATCTATGGCAAGAAAACATATGTGTAGTGAGGTGTATGAGCCTCTGGTTGAAGATAAATGGCCACACAACCCCCATTTTTGTCGAAAATAGCCATGAATAACCATTTTCAATAATACCGAAGGCTAACACATTCGGATTTTTGCCCAAGAAATGGTCTCCACCAAAAATCCAAGAATGTGATCTACGGCAAGGAAACATATGTGGGTGAGGTGTATGAGCCTCTGGTCGATGATCAATGGCCACAGAACCTCTATTTTGTCGAAAATAGCCATGAACGACCATTTTCAATAATACCGAAGACTAACACGTATGGATTTTTGACCAAGAAATGGTCTCCACCAGAAATCCAAGAATGTGATCTACGGCAAGGAAACATATGTGGGTGAGGTGTACGAGGCTCTGGTCGATGATCAATGGCCCCACAACCCCCATTTTGTCGAAAATAGCCATGAACGACCACGACCATTTTCAATAATACCGAAGGCTAACACGTACGAATTTTTGACCAAGAAATGGTCTCCATTAGAAATCCAAGAATATGATCTATGGCAAGGAAACATATGTGGGGTGAGGTGTACGAGCCTCTGGTTGATGATAAATGGCCACACAACCCCCATTTTTGATGAAAATAGCCATGAATGACCATTTTCAATAATACCGAAGGCTAACACCTACGGATTTTTGACCAACAAATGGTCTCCACCAAAAATCCAAGAATGTGGTCTATGGCAAGGAAACATATGTGGGGTGAGGTGTATGAGCCTTTGGTCGATGATCAATGGCCACACAACCCCCATTTTTGTCGAAAATAGCTATGCACGACCATTTTAAATAATACCGAAGGCTAACACCTACGGATTTTTGACCAACAAATGGTCACCACCAGAAATCCAAGAATGTGATCTATGGCAAGGAAACATATGTGGGGTGAGGTGTATGAGCCTCTGGTCGATAATCAATGGCCACACAACCCCCATTTTTCTCGAAAATAGCCATAAATGACCATTTTCAATAATACCGAAGGCTAACACGTACGGATTTTTAACCAAGAAATGGTCTCCACCAGAAATCCAAGAATGTGATCTATGGCAAGTAAACATATGTGGGGTGAGGTGTACGAGCCTCTGGTCGATGATAAATGGACACACAACCCCCATTTTAGTCGAAAATAGCCATGAACGACCATTTTCAATAATACCGAAGGCTAACACCAACAGATTTTTGACCAAGAAATGGTCTCCACCAGAAATCCAAGAATGTGATCTATAGCAAGAAAACATATGTGGGGTGAAGTGTATGAGCCTCTGGTCGATGATCAATGGCCACACAACCCCCATTTTTGTCGAAAATAGCCATGAACGACCATTTTCAATGACACTGAAGGCTAACACCTATGGATTTTTGACCAAGAAATGGTCTCCACAAAAAATCCAAGAATGTGATCTATGGCAAGGAAACATATGTGGGGTGAGGTGTATGAGCCTCTGGTCGATGATCATTGGCCACACAACCCCCATTTTTATCGAAAATAGCCATGAACGACCATTTACAATAATATCGAAGGCTAACACCTACGAATTTTTGACCAAGAAATGGTCTCCACCAGAAATCCAAGAATTTGATCTATGGCAAGGAAACATATGTGGGGTGAGGTGTACGAGCCTCTGGTCGATGATCAATGGCCACAGAACCCCCATTTTTGTCGAAAATAGCCATGAACGACCATTTTCAATAATACCGAAGGCTAACACCTACGGATTTTTGACCAAGAAATCGTCTCCACCAGAAATCCAAGAATATGATATATGGCAAGGAATTATATGTCGGATGAGGTGTACGAGCCTCTGGTCGATGATCAATGGCCACACAACCCCCATTTTTGTCGAAAATAGCCATGAACGACCATTTTCAATAATACCGAAGGCTAACACGTACGGATTTTTGACCAAGAAATGGTCTCCACGAGAAATCCAAGATTTTGATCTATGGCAATAAAACATATGTGGGGTGAGGTGTACGAGCCTCTGGTCGATGATCAATGGCCACACAACCCCCATTTTTGTCGAAAATAGCCATGAACGACCATTTTCAATAATACCGAAGGCTAACACCTACAGATTTTTGACCAAGAAATGGTCTCCACCAGAAATCCAAGAATCTGATCTATGGCAAGGAAACATATGTGGGGTGAGGTGTATGAGCCTCTAGTCGATTATCAATTGCCACACAACCCCCATTATTGTCGAAAATAGCCATGAACGACTATTTTCAATGACACTTAAGGCTAACACCTATGGATTTTTGACCAAGAACTGGTCTCCACCATAGATCCAAGAATGTGATCTATGGCAAGAAAACATATGTGTAGTGAGGTGTATGAGCCTCTGGTTGAAGATAAATGGCCACAAAACCCCCATTTTTGTCGAAAATAGCCATGAATAACCATTTTCAATAATACCGAAGCCTAACACATTCGGATTTTTGCCCAAGAAATGGTCTCCACCAGAAATCCAAGAATGTGATCTACGACAAGGAAACATATGTGGGTGAGGTGTATGAGCCTCTGGTCGATGATCAATGGCCACAGAACCTCTATTTTGTCGAAAATAGCCATGAACGACCATTTTCAATAATACCGAAGGCTAACACGTACGAATTTTTGACCAAGAAATGGTCTCCACCAGAAATCCAAGAATGTGATCTACGGCAAGTAAACATATGCGGGTGAGGTGTACGAGCCTCTGGTCGATGATCAATGGCCACACAACCCCCATTTTGTCGAAAATAACCATGAACGACCATGACCATTTTCAATAATACCGAAGGCTAACACGTACGGATTTTTAACCAAGAAATGGTCTCCACCAGAAATCAAAGAATGTGATCTATGGCAAGGAAACATATGTGGGGTGAGGTGTACGAGCCTCTGGTCGATGATAAATGGCCACACATCCCCCTTTTTAGTCGAAAATAGCCATGAATGACCATTTTCAATAATACCGAAGGCTAACACCAACAGATATTTGACCAAGAAATGGTCTCCACCAGAAATCCAAGAATCTGATCTATATCAAGAAAACATATGTGGGGTTAAGTGTATGAGCCTCTGGTCGATGATCAATGGCCACACAACCCCCATTTTTGTCGAAAATAGCCATGAACGAGCATTTTCAATGACATTGAAGGCTAACACCTATGGATTTTTGACCAAGAAATGGTCTCCACCAGAAATCCAAGAATGTGGTATATGGCAAGGAAACATATGTGGGGTGAGGTGTATGAGCCTTTGGTCGATGATCAATTGCCACACAACCCCCATTTTGTCGAAAATAGCCATGAACGACCATTTTCAATAATACCGAAGGCTAACACCTACGGATTTTTGACCAAGAAATGGTCTCCACCAGAAATCCACGAATGTGATCTATGGCAAGGAAACTTATGTGGGGTGAGGTGTACGAGCCTCTGGTTGATGATCAATGGCGACACAACCCCCATTTTTGTCGAAAATAGCCATGAATGACCATTTTCAATGACACTGAAGGCTAACACCTACGAATTTTTGACCAACAAATGGTCTCCACGAGAAATCCAAGATTGTGATTTATGGCAAGAAAACATATGTGGGGTGAAGTGTACGAGCCTCTGGTCGATGATCAATGGCCACACAACACCCATTTTTGTCAAAAATAGCCATGAACGACCATTTTCAATGACACTGAAGGCTAACACCTATGGATTTTTGACCAAGAAATGGTCTCCACCATAAATCCAAGAATGTGATCTATGGCAAGGAAACATATGTGTAGTGAGGTGTATGAGCCTCTGGTCGAAGATCAATGGCCACACAACCCCCATTTTTGTCGAAAATAGCCACGAACGACCATTTACAATAATACCGAAGGCTAACACCTACGGATTTTTGACCAAGAAATGGTCTCCACCAGATATCCAAGAATGTGATCTATGGCAAGGAAACATATGTGGGGTGAGGTGTACGAGCCTCTGATCGATGATCAATGGCCACACAACCCCCATTTTTTATCAAAAAAGCCATGAACGACCGTTTTCAATAATACCGAAGGCTAACACCTACGGATTTTTGACCAAGAAATGGTCTCCACCAGAAATCCAAAAATGTGATCTATGTCAAGGAAACATATGTGGGGTGAGGTGTATGAACCTCTGGTCGATGATCAATGGCCACAGAACCTCTATTTTGTCAAAAATAGCCATGAACGACCATTTTCAATAATACCGAAGGCTAACACGTGCGGATTTTTGACCAAGAAATGGTCTCCACCAGAAATCCAAGATTGTGATTTATGGCAAGAAAACATATGTGGGGTGAAGTGTACGAGCCTCTAGTCGATGATCAATGGCCACACAACCCCCTTTTGTGTCGAAAATAGCCATGAATGACCATTTTCAATAATACCGAAGGCTAACATGTATGGATTTTTGACCAAGAAATCGTCTCCACCAGAAATCCAAGAACATGGATTTCTGGTGGAGACGATCAATGGCCACACAACCCCCATTTTTGTCGAAAACAGCCATGAACGACCATTTTCAATAATATCGAAGGCTAACACGTACGGATTTTTGACCAAGAAATGGTCTCCACGAGAAATCCAAGATTGTGATCTATGGTAATTAAACATATGTGGGGTGAGGTGTACGAGCCTCTGGTCGATGATAAATGGCCACACAACCCCCATTTTTTATCAAAAAAAGCCATGAACGACCGTTTTCAATAATACCGAAGGCTAACACCTACGGATTTTTGACCAAGAAATGGTCTCCACCAGAAATCCAAGAATGTGATCTATGGCAAGGAAACATATGTGGGGTGAGGTGTACGAGCCCTTAGTCGATTATCAATGGCCACACAACCCCCATTTTTGTCGAAAATTGCCATGAACGACTATTTTCAATGACATTGAAGGCTAACACCTATGGATTTTTGACCAAGAACTGGTCTCCACCATAGATCCAAGAATGTGATCTATGGCAAGAAAACATATGTGTAGTGAGGTGTATGAGCCTCTGGTTGAAGATAAATGGCCACACAACCCCCATTTTTGTCGAAAATAGCCATGAATGACCATTTTCAATAATACCGAAGGCTAACACATTCGGATTTTTGCCCAAGAAATGGTCTCCACCAGAAATCCAAAAATGTGATCTATGTCAAGGAAACATATGTGGGGTGAGGTGTATGAGCCTCTGGTCGATGATCAATGGCCACAGAACCTCTATTTTGTCAAAAATAGCCATGAACGACCATTTTCAATAATACCGAAGGCTAACACGTACGGATTTTTGACCAAGAAATGGTCTCCACCAGAAATCTAAGAATGTGATCTATAGCAAGAAAACATATGTGGGGTGAAGTGTACGAGCATCTGGTCGATGATCAATGGCGACACAACCCCATTTTTGTCGAAAATAGCCATGAACGACCATTTTCAATGACACTGAAGGCTAACACCTATGGATTTTTGACCAAGAAATGGTCTCCACCAGAAATCCAAGAATGTGGTCTATGGCAGGGAAACATATGTGGGGTGAGGTGTATGAGCCTTTGGTCGATGATCAATTGCCACACAACCCCAATTTTTGTCGAAAATAGCCATGAACGACCATTTTCAATAATACCGAAGGCTAACACCTACGGATTTTTGACCAAGAAATGGTCTCCACCAGAAATCCAAGAATGTGATCTATGGCAAGGAAACTTATGTGGGGTGAGGTGTATGAGCCTCTGGTCGATGATTAATGGCAACACAACCCCCATTTTTGTCGAAAATAGCCATGAATGACCATTTTCAATGACACAGAAGGCTAACACCTACGAATTTTTGACCAACAAATGGTCTCCACGAGAAATCCAAGATTGTGATCTATGGCAAGAAAACATATGTGGGGTGAAGTGTACGAGCCTCTGGTCGATGATCAATGGCCACGCAACCACCATTTTTGTCGAAAATAGCCATGAACAACCATTTTCCATGACACTGAAGGCTAACACCTATGGATTTTTGACCAAGAAATGGTCTCCACCATAAATCCAAGAATGTGATCTATGGCAAGGAAACATATGTGTAGTGAGGTGTATGAGCCTCTGGTCGAAGATCAATGGCCACACAACCCCCATTTGTGTCGAAAATAGCCATGAATAACCATTTTGAACAATACCGAAGGCTAAAACGTACAGATTTTTGACCAAGAAATGGTCTCCACCAGAAATCCAAGAATGTGATCTATGGCAAGGAAACATATGTGGGGTGAGGTGTATGAGCCTCTGGTCGATGATCAATGGCCACACAACCCCCATTTTTGTCGAAAATAGCCATGAACGACCATTTACAATAATACCGAAGGCTAACACCTACGGATTTTTGACCAAGAAATGGTCTCCACAGAAAATCCAAGAATGTAATCTATGGCAAGGAAACTTATGTGGGGTGAGGTGTATGAGCCTCTGGTCGATGATTAATGGCAACACAACCCCCATTTTTGTCGAAAATAGCCATGAATGACCATTTTCAATGACACAGAAGGCTAACACCTACGAATTTTTGACCAACAAATGGTCTCCACGAGAAATCCAAGATTGTGATCTATGGCAAGAAAACATATGTGGGGTGAAGTGTACGAGCCTCTGGTCGATGATCAATGGCCACGCAACCACCATTTTTGTCGAAAATAGCCATGAACAACCATTTTCCATGACACTGAAGGCTAACACCTATGGATTTTTGACCAAGAAATGGTCTCCACCATAAATCCAAGAATGTGATCTATGGCAAGGAAACATATGTGTAGTGAGGTGTATGAGCCTCTGGTCGAAGATCAATGGCCACACAACCCCCATTTGTGTCGAAAATAGCCATGAATAACCATTTTGAACAATACCGAAGGCTAAAACGTACAGATTTTTGACCAAGAAATGGTCTCCACCAGAAATCCAAGAATGTGATCTATGGCAAGGAAACATATGTGGGGTGAGGTGTATGAGCCTCTGGTCGATGATCAATGGCCACACAACCCCCATTTTTGTCGAAAATAGCCATGAACGACCATTTACAATAATACCGAAGGCTAACACCTACGGATTTTTGACCAAGAAATGGTCTCCACAGAAAATCCAAGAATGTAATCTATGGCAAGGAAACATATGTGGGGTGAGGTGTACGAGCCTCTGGTCGATGATCAATGGCCACACAACCCCCATTTTTGTCGAAAATAGCCATGAACGACCATTTTCAATAATTCCGAAGGCTAACACCTACGGATTTTTGACCAAGAAATCGTCTCCACCAGAAATCCAAGAATATGATCTATGGCAAGGAAACATATTTGGGGTGAGGTGTACGAGCCTCTGGTCGATGATCAATGGCCACACAACCCCCATTTTTGTCGAAAACAGCCATGAACGACCATTTTCAATAATACCGAAGGCTAACACGTACGGATTTTTGACCAAGAAATGGTCTCCATGAGAAATCCAAGATTGTGATCTATGTCAATTAAACATATGTGGGGTGAGGTGTACGAGCCTCTGGTCGATGATAAATGGCAACACAACCCCCATTTTTGTCGAAAATAGCCATGAACGACCATTTTCAATAATACCGAAGGCTAACACCTACGGATTTTTGACCAAGAAATGGTCTCCACCAGAAATCTAAGAATGTGATCTATGGCAAGGAAACATATGTGGAGTGAGGTTTACGAGCCCCTGGTCGATTATCAATGGCCACACAACCCCCATTTTTGTCGAAAATTGCCATGAACGACTATTTTCAATGACACTGAAGGCTAACACCTATGGATTTTTGACCAAGAACTGGTCTCCACCATAGATCCAAGAATGTGATCTGTGGCAAGAAAACATATGTGTAGTGAGGTATATGAGCCTCTGGTTGAAGATAAATGGCCACACAACCCCCATTTTTGTCGAAAATAGCCATGAATGACCATTTTAAATAATACCGAAGGCTAACACATTCAGATTTTTGCCCAAGAAATGGTCTCCACCAGAAATCCAAAAATGTGATCTATGTCAAGGAAACATATGTGGGGTGAGGTGTATGAGCCTCTGGTCGATGATCAATGGCCACAGAACCACTATTTTGTCAAAAATAGCCATGAACGATCATTTTCAATAATACCGAAGGCTAACACGTACGGATTTTTGACCAAGAAATGGTCTCCACCAGAAATCCAAGAATGTGATCTACGGCAAGGAAACATATGTGGGTGAGGTGTATGAGCCTCTGGTCGATGATCAATGGCCACACAACCCCCATTTTGTCGAAAATAGCCTTTAACGACCATTTTCAATAATACCGAAGGCTAACACGTACGAATTTTTGACCAAGAAATGGTCTCCACCAGAAATCCAAGAGTGTGCTCTACGGCAAGGAAACATATGTGGGGTGAGGTGTACGAGCCTCTGGTCGATGATAAATGGCCACACAACCCCCATTTTTTATGAAAATAGCCTTGAACGACCATTTTCAATAATATCGAAAGCTAACACCTATGGATTTTTGACCAACAAATGGTCTCCACCAGAAATCCAAGAATGTGGTCTATGGCAAGGAAACATATGTGGGGTGAGGTGTATGAGCCTTTGGTCGATGATCAATAATACCGAAGGCTAACACCTACGGATTTTTGACCAAGAAATGGTCACCACCAGAAATCCAAGAATGTGGTTTATGGCAAGGAAACACATGTGGGGTGAGGTGTACGAGCCTCTAGTCGATGATCAATTGCCACACAACCCCCATTTTTGTCGAAAATAGCCATGAACGACCATTTTTCAATAATACCGAAGGCTAACACCTACGGATTTTTGACCAAGAAATGGTCTCCACCAGAAATCCAAGAATGTGATATATGGCAAGGAAACTTATGTGGGGTGAGGTGTACGATCCTCTGGTCGATAATCAATGGCGACACAACCCCCATCTTTGTCGAAAATAGCCATGAATGACCATTTTCAATGACACTGAAGGCTAACACCTACGAATTTTTGACCAACAAATGGTCTCCACGAGAAATCCAAGATTCTGATCTATGGCAAGAAAACATATGTGGGGTGAAGTGTATGAGCCTCTGGTCGATGATCAATGGCCACACAACCCCCATTTTTGTCGAAAATAGCCATGAACGACCATTTTCAATGACACTGAAGGCTAACACCTATGGATTTTTGACCAAGAAATGGTCTCCACCATAAATCCAAGAATGTGATCTATGGCAAGGAAACATATGTGTAGTGAGGTGTATGAGCCTCTGGTCAAAGATCAATGGTGTCACACCCGGTTTTAAGGAACAAAGCCGGGTGCATCTCATACATGCGCCAAGAAGACAACATATACAATAACAGAGTGTATAGAGATAAATGTCATAAAACATCAGAGTATTTATTACATAGCGGAAGACTTATTACAAAATAAAATAATAAATATAAAACGAACTAAAGATCGTTGGCGCCAATGTCAACTGAGAAACGCCACCTAGATCAGATCATACTCCTCGCCTTGTGGCTCCTCCTGAACCACCTGCTCTTCTCCTGTGGGGGGTGTGAGACAGCAAGAGTGAGCTCACATACGTTCATCGCTCAACAAATTGTGGGGAATAATGTGGCATGAACTCACCAAAGGTGGGAGTTCATGAAGTGTAAGGCTGATCAATAAAATAAAGGCTGAAGCTGAGCATTGCTTTTAGAAGTTGATCAAAATTTTATTAGCAATTACTAAGTGTAAGTAAATACCAAACCTTAGAAATAATAAATAACAGTAATAATAAAATAAACTCAAATGCAATGATATGACAGATTAAGTTTAAGTTCCATAAATTAATCATGTGAGTGTCCGAGCCGCTCATGACCGTGAGCACGGCTAGTATACCAGTTTTACACTCTGCAGAGGTTGCACATCTTTACCCACAAGTCGTGTTACCCATTTGCCACGGAGTTGATCAGACTCCATACACCTCTACCAAGGAAGCGAGGCAGGGTACCACTACGAGGCCTTTACAAAGTTCCACTAGCTTCAGACTACCCGCTACAGTTTATAGGAAGCTCCAGTGCAGGGTTCTTGTCTGACCGCCATCGCAGCAAAATCAACCCAAGGACCTCCCTACACCGACCACTCCCCTACTGCCCTTGCCCCTTTCGGGTAAGGTAGCCCTCCACTAGCTTTCCTAGTTAATCAGCCAAGGGCGTCCCATTAAACCCTTGTGGTAGCACTGTTTTCTCGGGTGGTTCTCCATGTTCCCATTAACATAATGATCTTATCATGAACATAAAATAATGAACAAATAATAACAAGTATAAAAGTGAGTGATGAATATCTCTATACCCAAAGCCACATAAAGCAATAGCATGTACTACCCAAAACTTTAGTAGTAAAACCAGTGGTGAAGCAAGGTATAAAGATAGTCAAATCTAGGGTATCCTATTGGGTCCCAGCAAAATTATCCTATGCAGATCATTATGAATAATAAGAACATGAATGGGTAAAAGAAGTGATCAAGGGCACAACTTGCCTTCCACGAGCTCCTGCTCAGCTACCTCTACTTGTTGAACCTCAGTTTCCACAGTGGCTTGCTCGTCTACTCGCATCAACACAATACATACATAGTATAGCCAAAATCAACATCACACCAAACATGTAAATAAAATATACAGTAAAGATCTACACATTAAAATGAGATCATAGGGACTGGAATTATTAAATTTGGAGTTATAGATTTCAAGTTATGAATTTTCTAAGATTTAATGTGCTTGAAATAGGATTAAATGATAAATAAATTTTCTAACAGAGTTCATGTCAAAACAGAGACACTAAGTGGTAGATAATAAAATTACAAAATTTTGGAAACTAGAATGAAGTATTTTGGAGTTCATATGAATTTTCTATGAATTATTGAAGTTCTAGTACTCATTTATATAATAAAAACTTATTTTCTAATTCATTTATTCATTTTATCACGCCACTGGACTGGGCCTCAATTAAACAGGAACACAGGGGCCCCGAGGTAATAATTCCTAGACACAGCAAACAATGGAGGTGGATGGCGCGTTGATTCCTATATTGTTCAGGGGCCTATGTGCAAAACGTATGTAGCGAAGGGGTATCGTGGGATGTCAGCCGTTGGATCAGATCTAAAGGCCGAGATTAGATCGTGGTCTTCTTAAAGGGCTACGCTCTGATCACCATCGGATCCAGAATCAACGGTAGATACCGAAGCCGATCCGAACTCCAACACTGGTCGTCCGATGCCACATCAATGCCCAGGATTTTAAAAAGGCAGCGATCAACCCGCACCGTCGATTACCGATCAGATGGCCACCACATGCCTAGCCGAAGTAGCGCGCCCAGTTTCGATCTGAACCGTTCATCTGTATCAACGGCCCAGCTACGACCCTCTACCCCCGACACCAGGCAGCGGCCGCGCGCCAGCTCCGGCACGGCGGCGCCATAGCCGCGCGGTTTGACCACGCGCGATTCGGCCCTAAACGTCGATTCGATGGGTAGACGCGTGCAGGAGGACATGGCGAGCACCGAGGAGAACTTCTTACCGACGATGTGGTTGTAGAACGCCCCGGCCACGGCAAATGGCGGCCCCGCGGCGAAGTCGAGTTCCCGGCGAGCAATTGCCGCCACCTAGGAGCAGATTTCCACCCCCGCCGAGATGACCCTCACACGCGGCGGAAATTCCCCAACGCCACCGAGCCACGAGACGGGCAGCAGAGTCACCCGTGGGCCGAGTCGCGGCGGAGATCCGGAATTCGTCCACCGACTCACCACGATTCGCCGGCACGCTTCGTTTCTGTGGCTATGGCTATGGTTTCGTCGTCCAAACACAACAGCGCCAGAGTAGATATAGGCAGGGAGTTATGGCGCAGGTACTGCACGACCCCCATCCGACCCGCAGCGCCACCGCATGCACCGGCGAGAGCTCCGCGCGTTCTGTTGTGAAGATAGGGAACGACCTGACACATGGGGCCCGCGGAGCAGTGAGACATCGCGCGCGCGCGTGAGACAGACGAGCGGGGGCCAGCTGTCGGCGCGAAGGAGCGTCCGCACGCGGTGGAACTCGGTGGGCCGCGTGGGTGAAATTGCAGATTGGGCTGGAAAGATGGTCGTCGGCCCAGGTAAGGTTTTAATCCTTTTCTTTTTTTATTTTCTTTCCTAATCTCTTTTCTTCCTTTCCAAATTCATATTTCCATTTCAAATTTAAATTCCACCCTTGTGTCAAGTTTATCCACATGTTATAAGTGCAATTTTAACATACCCAAAAATGTGAGGAATTTATTTGTTTATATATTTATTTTGCATTGTACAATATTTATTTCTTTCCTTCTCCACTTTCATGGTTTTGTTTTCAATTTAGGGTTTGGATGTCATGGGCACATTATTACATTGCTATTGATGCTTTTATTTTTATTATCCACAAATGCACAATCAAATAAACTCCAGCATGATGCACAGGTAATCTATGTGTTCTTTGTGTTAATTATCCACTTATAACTAGGGTTGATCACATGTGATGATAAGTAGAGGACACAAATTACTGAGATTATCTCTGTTCTCATTATTGCACTTCTGAGTATTACAAATGGCCACACAACCCCCATTTGTGTCGAAAATAGCCATGAATGACCATTTTCAATAATACCGAAGGCTAACACGTACGGATTTTTGACCAAGAAATGGTCTCCACCAGAAATCCAAGAATGTGATCTATGGCAAGGAAACATATGTGGGGTGAATTGTACGAGCCTCCGGTCGATGATAAATGGCCACACAACCCCCATTTTAGTCAAAAATAGCCATGAACGACCATTTTCAATAATACCGAAGGCTAACACCAACAAATTTTTGACCAAGAAATGGTCTCCTCTAGAAATCCAAGAATGTGATCTATGTCAAGAAAACATATGTGGGGTGAAGTGTACGAGCCTCTGGTCGATGATCAATGGCCACACAACCCCCAGTTTTGTTGAAAATAGCCATGAACGACCATTTTCAATGACACTGAATGCTAACACCTATGGATTTTTGACCAAGAAATGGTCTCCACCATAAATCCAAGAATGTGATCTATGCCAAGGAAACATAAGTGTAGTGAGGTGTATGAGCCTCTGGTTGAATATCAATGGCCACACAACCCCCATTTTTGTCGAAAATAGCCATGAATGACCATTTTCAATAATACCGAAGGCTAACACGTACGGATTTTTGACCAAGAAATGGTCTCCACCAGAAATCCAAGAATGTGATCTATGGCAAGGAAACATATGTGGGGTGAATTGTACGAGCCTCTGGTCGATGATAAATGGCCACACAACCCCCATTTTAGTCGAAAATAGCCATGAACGACCATTTTCAATAATACCGAAGGCTAACACGTACGAGTTTTTGACCAAGAAATGGTCTCCACCAGAAATCCAAGAATGTGATCTATGGCAAGGAAACATATGTGGGGTGAGGTTTATGAGACTCTAGTCGATGATAAATGGCCACCCAACCCCCATTTTTTATGAAAATAGCCATGAGCGACCATTTTCAATAATACTAGAGGCTAACACCTACGGATTTTTGACCAAGAAATGGTATCCACCAGAAATCCAAGAATGTGATCTATGGCAAGGAAACATATGTGGGGTGAGGTGTATGAGCCTCTGGCGATGATCAATGGCCACACAACCCCCATTTTTGTCAAAAATAGCCATGAACGACCATTTTCAATAATACCGAAGGCTAACACCTACGGATTTTTGACCAAGAAATGGTCTCCACCAGAAATCCAAGAATGTGATCTACGGCAAGGAAACATATGTGGGGTGAGGTGTATGAGCCTCTGGTCGACGTTCAATGGCCACACAACAATATTTTTTTGTCGAAAATAGCCATGAACGACCACTTTCAATGACACTGAAGGCTAACACCTACGGATTTTTGACCAAGAAATGGTCTCCACCATAAATCCAAGAATGTGATCTATGGCAAGGAAACATATGTGTAGTGAGGTGTATGAGCCTCTGGTCGAAGATCAATGGCCACACAACCCCAATTTTTGTTGAAAATAGCCATGAATGACCATTTTCAAAAATACCAAAGGCTAACACATTCGGATTTTTGCCCAAGAAATGGTCTCCACCAGAAATCCAAGAATGTGATCTATGGCAAGGAAACATATGTGGGGTGAGGTGTACGAGCCTCTGGTCGGTGATCAATGCCCACACAACCCCCATTTTGCCGAAAATAGCTATGAACGACCATTTTCAATAATACCGAAGGCTAACACGTACGAGTTTTTGACCAAGAAATGGTCTCCACCAGAAATCCAAGAATGTAATCTATGGCAAGGAAACATATGTGGGGTGAGGTTTATGAGCCTCTAGTCGATGATAAATGGCCACACAACCCCCATTTTTTATGAAAATAGCCATGAGCGACCATTTTCAATAATACTAGAGGCTAACACCTACGGATTTTTGACCAAGAAATGGTCTCCACCAGAATTCCAAGAATGTGATCTATGGCAAGGAAACATATGTGGGGTGAGGTGTATGAGCCTCTAGCGATGATCAATGGCCACACAACCCCCATTTTTGTCGAAAATAGCCATGAACGGCCATTTTCAATAATACTGAAGGCTAACACCTACAGATTTTTGACCAAGAAATGGTCTCCACCAGAAATCCAAGAATGTGATCTACGGTAAGGAAACATATGTGGGGTGAGGTGTATGAGCCTCTGGTCGACGATCAATGGCCACACAACCCTAATTTTTGTCGAAAATAGCCATGAACGACTGTTTTCAATGACACTGAAGGCTAACACGTACGGATTTTTGACCAAGAAATGGTCTCCACCATAAATCCAAGAATGTGATCTATGGCAAGGAAACATGTGTGTAGTGAGGTGTATGAGCCTCTGGTCGAAGATCAATGGCCACACAACCCCAATTTTGTCGAAAATAGCCATGAATGACCATTTTCAAAAATACCAAAGGCTAACACATTCGGATTTTTGCCCAAGAAATGGTCTCCACCAGAAATCCAAGAATGTGATCTATGGCAAGGAAACATATGTGGGGTGAGGTTTACGAGCCTCTGGTCGATGATCAATGGCCACACAACCCCCATTTTGCCGAAAATAGCCATGAACGACCATTTTCAATAATACCGAAGGCTAACACGTACGAGTTTTTGACCAATAAATGGTCTCCACCAGAAATCCAAGAATGTGATCTATGGCAAGGAAACATATGTGGGGTGAGGTTTATGAGCCTCTAGTCGATGATAATTGGCCACACAACCCCCATTTTTTATGAAAATAGCCATGAGCGACCATTTTCAATAATACTAGAGGCTAACACCTACGGATTTTTGACCAAGAAATGGTCTCCACCAGAAATCCAAGAATGTGATCTACGGCAAGGAAACATATGTGGGGTGAGGTGTATGAGCCTCTGGTCGATGATCAATGGCCACACAACCCCCATTTTTGTCGAAAATAGCCATGAACGACCATTTTCAATAATACCGAAGGCTAACACCTACGAATTTTTGACCAAGAAATGGTCTCCACCAGAAATCCAAGAATGTGACCTACGGCAAGGAAACATATGTGGGGTGAGGTGTATGAGCCTCTGGTCGACGATCAATGGCCACACAACCCTAATTTTTGTCGAAAATAGCCATGAACGACCATTTTCAATGACACTGAAGGCTAACACCTACGGATTTTTGACCAAGAAATGGTCTCCACCTAAATCCAAGAATGTGATCTATGGCAAGGAAACATATGTGTAGTGAGGTGTATGAGCCTCTGGTCCAATATCAATGGCCAAACAACCCCCATTTTTGTCGAAAATAGCCATGAACGACCATTTTCAATAGTTCCGAAGGCTAACACATTCGGATTTTTGACCAAGAAATGGTCTCCACCAGAAATCCAAGAATGTGATCTATGGCAAGGAAACATATGTGGGGTGAGGTGTATGAGCCTCTGGTCGATGATCAATGGCCATACAACCCCCATTTTTGTCGAAAATAACCATGAACGACCATTTTCAATAATACCGAAGGCTAACACCTACGGATTTTTGACCAAGAAATGGTCTCCACCAGAAATCCAAGAATGTGATCTACGGCAAGGAAACATATGTGGGGTGAGGTGTATGAGCCTCTGGTCGACGATTAATGGCCACACAACCCTAATGTTTTTCGAAAATAGCCATGAATGACCATTTTCAATGACACCGAAGGCTAACTCCTACGGATTTTTGACCAAGAAATGGTCTCCACCATAAATCCAAGAATGTGATCTATGGCAAGGAAACATATGTGTAGTGAGGTGTATGAGCCTCTGGTCCAATATCAATGGCCACACAACCCCCATTTTTGTCGAAAATAGCCATGAACGACCATTTTCAATAGTTCCGAAGGCTAACACATTCGGATTTTTGACCAAGAAATGGTCTCCACCAGAAATCAAAGAAAGTGATCTATGGCAAGGAAACATATGTGGGGTGAGGTGTACGAGCCTTTGGTTGATGATCAATGGCCACACAACCCCCATTTTTGTCGAAAATAGCCATGAATACCATTTTCAATAATACCGAAGGCTAACACGTACGGATTTTTGACCAAGAAATGGTCTCCACCAGATATTCAAGAATATGATCTATGGCAAGGAAACATATGTGGGTTGAGGTGTATGAGCCTCTGGTTGATGATAAATGGCCACACAACCCCTATTTCAGTCGAAAATAGCCATGAACGACCATTTTCAATAATACAGAAGGCTAACACCAACAGATTTTTGACCAAGAATTGGTCTCCACCAGAAATCCAAGAATGTGATCTATGACAAGAAAACATATGTGGGGTGAAGTGTACGAGCCTCTGGTCGATGATCAATGGCCACACAACCCCCATTTTTGTCGAAAATAGCCATGAACGATAATTTTCAATGACACTGAAGGCTAACACCTATGGATTTTTGACCAAGAAATGGTCTCCACCATAAATCCAATAGTTTGATCTATGGCAAGGAAACATATGTGTAGTGAGGTGTATGAGCCTCTGGTCGAAGATCAATGGCCACACAACCCCCATTTTTGTCGAAAATAGCCATGAATGACCATTTTCAAAAATACCGAAGGCTAACACATTCGAATTTTTGACCAAGAAATGGTCTCCACCAGAAATCCAAGAATGTGATCTATGGCAAGGAAACATATGTGGGGTGAGGTGTATGAGCCTTTGGTCGATGATCAATGGCCACACAACCCCCATTTTTGTCGAAAATAGCCATGAACGACCATTTTCAATAATACCAGAGGCTAACACCTACGGATTTTTTACCAAGAAATGGTCTCCACCAGAAATCCAAGAATGTGATCTATGGCAAGGAAACATATGTGGGGTGAGGTGTATGAGCCTCTGGTCGATGATAAATGGCCACACAACTGCCGTTTTTGTCGAAAATAGCCATGAACGACCATTTTCAATAATACCGAAGGCTAACACCAACGAATTTTT
Organism: Zea luxurians; assembly: GCA_029449295.1. NCBI lineage: Eukaryota > Viridiplantae > Streptophyta > Magnoliopsida > Poales > Poaceae > Zea > Zea luxurians. The sequence goes on from JAOPSE010000161.1 coordinate 1,041,994, forward strand.
GACCAAGAAATGGTCCCCACCAGAAATCCAAGAATGTGATCTATGGCAAGAAAACATATGTGGGGTGAAGTGTACGAGCCTTTGGTTGATGATCAATGGCCACACAAACCCCATTTTTGTCGAAAATAGCCATGAACGACCATTTTCAATGACACTGAACGCTAACACCTACGGATTTTTGACCAAGAAATGGTCTCCACCATAAATCCAAGAATGTGATCTATGGAAAGGAAACATGTGTAGTGAGGTGTATGAGCCTTTGGTCGAATATTAATGGCCACACAACCCCCATTTTTGTCGAAAATAGCCATGAACGACCATTTTCAATAGTACCGAAGGATAAAACTTTCAGATTTTTGACCAAGAAATGGTCTCCACCAGAAATCAAAGAATGTGATCTATGGCAAGGAAACATATGTGGGGTGAGGTTTATGAGCCTCTGGTCGATGATCAATGGCCACACAACCCCCATTTTTGTCGAAAATAGCCATGAAGGACCATTTTCAATAATACTGAAGGCTAACACGTATAGATTTTTGACCAATAAATGGTCTCCACCAGAAATCCAAGAATGTGATCTATGGCAAGGAAACATATGTGGGGTGAGGTGTACGAGCCTCTTGTCGATGATAAATGGCCACACAACCCCCATTTTAGTCGAAAATAGCCATGAACGACCATTTTCAATAATACCGAAGGCTAACACCAACGGATTTTTGACTAAGAAATGGTCTCCACCAGAAATCCAAAAATGTGATCTATGGCAAGAAAACCTATGTGGGGTGAAGTGTACGAGCCTCTGGTCGATGATCAATGGCCACACAACCCCCATTTTTGTCGGAAATAGCCATGGACGACCATTTTCAATGACACTAAAGGCTAACACCTACGGATTTTTTACCAAGAACTGGTCTCCACAATAAATCCAAGAATGTGATCTATGGCAAGGAAAGATATGTGTAGTGAGGTGTATGAGCCTCTGGTCAAAGATCAATGGCCACACAACCCCCATTTTTGTCGAAAATAGCCATGAATGACAATTTTCAAAAATACCGAAGGCTAACACGTACGAATTTTTGACCAAGAAATGGTCTCCACCAGAAATCCAAGAATGTGATTTATAGCAAGGAAACATATGTGGGGTGAGGTGTACGAGCCTCTGGTCGATGATAAATGGCCACACAAACCCCATTTTTGATGAAAATAGCCATGAACGACCATTTTCAATAAACCGAAGGCTAACACCTACGGATTTTTGACCAAGAAATGGTCTCCACCAGAAATCCAAGAATGTGATCTATGGAAAGAAAACATATGTGGGGTGAGGTGTATGAGCCTCTGGTCGATGATCAATGGCCAAAGAACCCCCATTTTTGTCAAAAATAGCCATGAACGACCATTTTCAATAATACCAAAGGCTAACACCTATGGATTTTTGACCAAGAAATGGTCTCCACCAGAAATCCAAAATGTGATCTATGGCAAGGAAACATATGTGGGGTGAGGTGTACGAGCCTTTGGTCGATGATCAATGGCCACATAACCCCCATTTTTGTCGAAAATAGCCATGAACGACCATTTTCAATGACACTGAAGGGTAACACCTACGGAGTTTTGACCAAGAAATGGACTCCACCATAAGTCCAAGAATGTGATCTATGGCAAGGAAACATATGTGGGGTGAGGTGTATGGGCCTCTGGTCGTTGATCAATCGCCACACAACGCCCATTTTTTGTCGAAACTGGCGATCAACGACCATTTTCAATAATACAGAAGGCTAACACGTATGGATTTTTGACCAAGAAATGGTCTCCACCAGAAATCCAAGAATGTGATATATGGCAAGGAAACATATGTGGGGTGAGGTGTATGAGCCTTTGGTCGATGATCAATGGCCACACAACCCCCATTTTTGTCGAAAATAGCCATGAACGACCTTTTTCAATGACACTGAAGGCTAACACCTACGGAATTTTGACGAAGAAATGGTCTCCACGATAAATCCAAGAATGTGATCTATGGCAAGGAAACATATGTGTAGTGAGGTGTATGAGCCTCTGGTCGAAGATCAATGGCCACACAACACCCATTTTTGTCGAAAATCGCCATTAATGACCATTTTCAATAATACCGAAGGCTAACACATTCAGATTTTTGCCCAAGAAATGGTCTCCACCAGAAATCCAAGAATGTGATCTATGGCAATGAAACATATGTGGGGTGAGGTGTACGAGCCTCTGGTCGATGATCAATGGCCACACAACCCCCATTTTTGTCAAAAATAGCCATGAACGACCAGTTTCAATGACACTAAAGGCTAACACTCACGGATTTTTGACCAAGAAATGGTCTCCACCATAAATCCAAGAATGTGATCTATGGCAAGGAAACATATGTGTAGTGAGGTGTATGAGCCTCTGGTCGAATATCAATGGCCACACAACCCTTATTTCTGTCGAAAATAGCAATGAACGACCATTTTCAATAGTACCGAAGCTAACACATTCGGATTTTTGACCAAGAAATGGTCTCCACTAGAAATCAAAGAATGTGATCTATGGCAAGGAAACATATGTGGGGTGAGGTTTATGAGCCTCTGGTCGATGATCAATGGCCACACAACCCCCATTTTTGTCGAAAATACCCATGAATGGCCATTTTCAATAATACCGAAGGCTAACACGTACGGATTTTTGACCCAGAAATGGTCTCCACGAAAAATCCAAGAATGTGATCTATGGCAAGGAAACATATGTGGGGTGAGGTGTACGAGCCTCTGGTCGATGATAAATGGCCACACAACCCCCATTTTAGACGAAAATAGCCATGAACGACCATTTTCAATAATACCGAAGGCTAACACCAACGGATTCTTGACCAAGAAATGGTCTCCACCAGAAATCCAAGAATGTGATCAATGGCAAGAAAACATATGTGGGGTAAAGTGTACGAGCCTCTGGTCGATGATCAATGGCCACACAACCCCCATTTTGTCGAAAATTGCCATGAACGACCATTTTCAATGACACGGAAGGCTAACACCTACGGATTTTTGCCCAAGAAATGGTCTCCACCATAAATCCAAGAATGTGATCTATGGCAAGGAAACATATGTGAGGTGAGGTGTATGAGCCTCTGGTCGATGATAAATGGCCACACAACCCCCGTTTTTTACGAAAATAGCCATGAACAACCATTTTCAATAATACCGAAGGCTAACACCTACAGATTTTTGATCAAGAAATGGTCTCCACCAGAAATCCAAGAATGTGATCTATGGCAAGGAAACATACGTGGGGTGAGGTGTATGAGCCTCTGGTCGATGATCAATGGCCACACAACCCCCATTTTTGTCGAAAATAGCCATGAACGACCATTTTCAATAATACCGAAGGCTAACAGCTACGGATTTTTGACCAAGAAATGTTCTCCACCAGAAATCCAAAATGTGATCTATGGCAAGGAAACATGTGTGGGGTGAGGTGTACGAGCCTCTCGTCGATGATCAATGGCCACACAACCCCCATTTTTGTCGAAAATAGACATGAACGACCATTTTCAATGACACTGAAGGCTAACACCTACGGATTTTTGACCAAGAAATGGTCTCCACTAGAAATCCAAGAATGTGATCTATGGCAAGAAAACATATGTGGGGTGAGGTGTATGGGCCTCTGGCCGATGATTAATGACCACACAATGCCCATTTTTATCGAAAATAGCGATCAACGACCATTTTCAATAATACCGAAGGGCCGATGTTGAAAATGGTCGTTCATGGCAATTTTCGACAAAATGGGGGTTGTGTGGCTATTGATCATCGACCAGAGGCTCGTACATTTACCCCACATATGTTTTCTTGCCATTGATCACATTCTTGGATTTTTGGTGGAGACCATTTCTTGGTCAAGAATCCGTTGGTGTTAGCCTTCGGTATTATTGAAAATGGTCGTTAATGGCTATTTTCGTCTAAAATGGGGGTTGTGTGGCCATTTATCATCGACCAGAGGCTCGTACACCTCACCCCACATATGTTTCCTTGCCATAGATCACATTCTTGGATTTTTGGTGGAGACCATTTCTGGGTCAAAAATCCGTACGTGTTAGCCTTCGGTATTATTGAAAATGGCCATTCTTGGCTATTTTCGACAAAAATGGGGGTTGTGTGGCCATTGATCATCGACCAGAGGCTCATAAACTTCACCCCACATATGTTTCCTTGCCATAGATCACATTCTTTGATTTCTGGTGGAGACCATTTCTTGGTCAAAAATCCGAATGTGTTAGCTTCGGTACTATTGAAAATGGTCGTTCATGGCTATTTTCGACAGAAATAAGGGTTGTGTGGCCATTGATATTCGACCAGAGGCTCATACAACTCAATACACATATGTTTCCTTGCCATAGATCACATTCTTGGATTTAAGGTGGAGACCATTTTTTGGTCAAAAATCTGTGAGTGTTAGCCTTCAATGTCATTGAAAATGGTCGTTCATGGCTATTTTTGACAAAAATGGGTGGTGTGGCCATTGATCATCGACCAGAGGCTCGTACACCTCACCCCACATATGTTTCATTGCCATAGATCACATTCTTGGATTTCTGGTGGAGACCATTTCTTGGGCAAAAATCTGAATGTGTTAGCCTTCGGTATTATTGAAAATGGTCATTCATGGCGATTTCGACAAAAATGGGTGTTGTGTGGCCATTGATCTTCGACCAGATGCTCATACATCTCACTACACATATGTTTCCTTGCCATAGATCACATTCTTGGATTTATGGTGGAGACCATTTCTTCGTCAAAATTCCGTAGGTGTTAGCCTTCAGTGTCATTGAAAATGGTCATTCATGGTTATTTTCGACAAAAATGGGGGTTGTGTGGCCATTGATCATCGACCAAAGGCTCGTACACCTCACCCCACATATGTTTCCTTGCCATATATCACATTCTCGGATTTCTGGTGGAGACCATTTCTTGGTCAAAAATCCATACGTGTTAGCCTTCTGTGTTATTGAAAATGGTCGTTGATCGCTATTTTCGACAAAAAATGGGCATTGTGTGGCCATTGATCAACGACCAGAGGCCCATACACCTCACCCCACATATGTTTCCTTGCCATAGATCACATTCTTGGACTTATGGTGGAGACCATTTCTTGGTCAAAAATCCGTAGGTGTTACCCTTCAGTGTCATTGAAAATGGTCGTTCATGGCTATTTTCGACAAAAATGGGGGTTATGTGGCCATTGATCATCGACCAAAGGCTCGTACACCTCACCCCACATATGTTTCCTTGCCATAGATCACATTTTGGATTTCTGGTGGAGACCATTTCTTGGTCAAAAGTCCGTAGGTGTTAGCCTTCGGTATTATTGAAAATGGTCATTCATGGCTATTTTTGACAAAAATGGTGGTTCTTTGGCCATTGATCATCGACCAGAGGCTCATACACCTCACCCTACATATGTTTCCTTTCCATAGATCACATTCTTGTATTTCTGGTGGAGACCATTTCTTGGTCAAAAATTTGTAGGTGTTAGCCTTCGGTATTATTGAAAATGGTCGTTCATGGCTATTTTCATCAAAAATGGGGGTTGTGTGGCCATTTATCATCGACCAGAGGCTCGTACACCTCACCCCACATATGTTTCCTTGCTATAGATCACATTCTTGGATTTCTGGTGGAGACCATTGCTTGGTCAAAAATTCGTACGTGTTAGCCATCATTATTATTGAAAATGATCGTTCATGGCTATTTTCGACAAAATGGGGGTTGTGTGGCCGTTGATCATCGACCAGAGGCTCATACACCTCACCCCACATATGTTTCCTTGCCATAGATAACATTCTTGGATTTCTAGTGGAGACCATTTCTTGGGCAAAAATCCGAATGTGTTAGCCTTCGGTATTATTGAAAATTGTCATTCATGGCTATTTTCGACAAAAATGGGGGTTGTGTGGCCATTGATCTTTGACCAGAGGCTCATACACCTCACTACACATATGTTTCCTTGCCATAGATCACATTCTTGGATTTATGGTGGAGACCAGTTTTTGGTCAAAAATCCGTAGGTGTTAGCCTTCAGTGTCATTGAAAATGGTCGTTCATGGCTATTTCCGACAAAAATGGGGGTTGTGTGGCCATTTATCATCCACCAGAGGCTCATACACCTCACCCCACATATGTTTCCTTGCCATAGATCACATTCTTGGATTTCTGGTGGAGACCATTTCTTGGTAAACAATCCGTAGGTGTTAGCCTCTGGTATTATTGGAAATGGTCGTTCATGGCTATTTTCATCAAAAATGGGGGTTGTGTGGCCATTTATCATCGACCAGAGGCTCGTACACCTCACACTACATATGTTTCCTTGCCATAGATCACATTCTTGGATTTCTGGTGGAGACCATTTCTTGGTCAAAAATTCGTACGTGTTAGCCTTCGGTATTATTGAAAATGGTCGTTCATGGCTATTTTCAACAAAATGGGGGTTGTGTGGCCATTGATCATCGACCAGAGGCTCGTACACCTCACCCCACATATGTTTCCTTGCCATAGATCACATTCTTGGATTTCTGGTGGAGACCATTTCTTGGGCAAAAATCCGAATGTGTTAGCCTTCGGTATTTTTGAAAATGGTCATTCATGGCTATTTTCGACAATAATGGGGGTTGTGTGGCCATTGATCTTTGACCAGAGGCTCATACACCTCACTACACATATGTTTTCTTGCCATAGATCAAATTCTTGGATTTATGGTGGAGACCATTTCTAGGTCAAAAATCCATAGGTGTTAGCCTTCAGTGTCATTGAAAATTATCGTTCATGGCTATTTTCGACAAAAATGGGGGTTGTGTGGCCATTGATCGTCGACCAGAGGCTCGTACACTTAACCCCACATATGTTTTCTTGCCATAGATCACATTCTTGGATTTCTGGTGGAGACCATTTCTTGGTCAAAAATCTGTTGGTGTTAGCCTTCTATATTATTGAAAATGGTCGTTCATGGCTATTTTCGACTGAAATGGGGGTTGTGTGGCCATTTATCATCGACCAGAGGCTCATACACCTCAACCCACATATGTTTCCTTGCCATATATCACATTCTTGGATATCTGGTGGAGACCATTTCTTGGTCAAAAATCTGTACGTGTTAGCCTTCGATATTATTGAAAATGGTCATTCATGGCTATTTTCGACAAAAATGGGGGTTGTGTGGCCATTGATCATCGACCAAAGGCTCGTACACCTCACCCCACATATGTTTCCTTGCCATAGATCACATTCTTTGATTTGTGGTGGAGACCATTTCTTGGTCAAAAATCCAAATGTGTTAGCCTTCGGAACTATTGAAAATGGTCGTTCATGGCTATTTTCGACAAAAATGGGGGTTGTGTGGCCATTGATATTGGACCAGAGGCTCATACACCTCACTACACATATGTTTCCTTGCCATAGATCACATTCTTGGATTTATGGTGGAGACCATTTCTTGGTCAAAAAGCCGTAGGTGTTAGCCTTCAGTGTCATTGAAAATGGTCGTTCATGGCTATTTTCGACAAAAATTAGGGTTGTGTGGCCATTGATCGTCGACCAGAGGCTCATACACCTCACCCCACATATGTTTCCTTGCCGTAGATCACATTCTTGGATTTCTGGTGGAGACCATTTCTTGGTCAAAAATCCGTAGGTGTTAGCCTTCGGTATTATTGAAAATGGTCGTTCATGGCTATTTTCTACAAAAATGGGGGTTGTGTGGCCATTGATCATTGACCAGAGGCTCATACACCTCACCCCACATATGTTTCCTTGCCATAGATCACATTCTTGGATTTTTGGTGGAGACCATTTCTTGGTCAAAAATCCGTATGTGTTAGCCTCTAATATTATTGAAAATGGTCGCTCATGGCTATTTTCATAAAAAATGGGGGTTGTGTGGCCATTTATCATTGACTAGAGGCTCATAAACCTCACCCCACATATGTTTCCTTGCCATAGATCACATTCTTGAATTTCTGGTGGAGACCATTTCTTGGTCAAAAACTCGTACGTGTTAGCCTTCGGTATTATTGAAAATGGTCGTTCATGGCTATTTTCGGCAAAATGGGGGTTGTGTGGCCATTGATCATCGACCAGAGGCTCATACACCTCACCCCACATATGTTTCCTTGCCATAGATCACATTCTTGGATTTCTGGTGGAGACCACTTCTTGGGCAAAAATCCAAATGTGTTAGCCTTTGGTATTTTTGAAAATGGTCATTCATGGCTATTTTCGATAAAAATGGGGGTTGTGTGGCCATTGATCTTCGACCAGAGGCTCATACACCTCACTACACATATGTTTCCTTGCCATAGATCACATTCTTGGATATATGGTGGATACCATTTCTTGGTAAAAAAATCCGTAGGTGTTAGCCTTCAGTGTCATTGAAAATGGTCGTTCATGGCTATTTTCGACAAAAATTAGGGTTGTGTGGCCATTGATCGTCGACTAGAGGCTCATACACCACATACCACATATTTTTCCTTGCCGTAGATCACATTCTTGGATTTATGGTGGAGACCATTTCTTGGTCAAAAATCCGTAGGTGTTAGCCTTCGGTATTATTGAAAATGGTCATTCATGGCTATTTTCGACAAAAATGGGGGTTGTGTGGCCATTTATCATCGACCAGAGGCTCATACACCTCACCCCACATATGTTTCCTTGCCATAGATCAAATTCTTGGATTTCTGGTGGAGACCATTTCTTGGTCAAAAATCCATAGGTGTTAGCCTCTAGTATTATTGAAAATGGTCGCTCATGGCTATTTTCATAAAAAATGGGGGTTGTGTGGCCATTTATCATCGACTAGAGAAACCTCACCCCACATATGTTTCCTTGCCATAGATCACATTCTTGGATTTCTTGTGCAGACCATTTCTTGGTCAAAAACTCGTACGTGTAAGCCTTCGGTATTATTGAAAATGGTCGTTCATGGCTATTTTCGGCAAAACGGGGGTTGTGTGGCCATTGATCATCGACCAAAGGCTCGTACACCTCACCCCACATATGTTTCCTTGCCATAGATCACATTCTTGGATTTCTGGTGGAGACCATTTCTTGGGCAAAAATCCGAATGTGTTAGCCTTTGGTATTTTTGAAAATGGTCATTCATGGTTATTTTCGACAAAAAATGGGGGTTGTGTGGCCATTGATCTTCGACCAGAGGCTCATACACCTCACAACACATATGTTTCCTTGCCATAGATCACATTCTTGGATTTATGGTGGAGACCATTTCTTGGTCAGAAATCCATAGGTGTTAGCCTTTAGTGTCATTGAAAATGGCCGTTAATGGCTATTTTCGACAAAAATTTGGGTTGTGTGGCCATTGATCATCGACCAGAGGCTCGTACACTTCACCCCACATATGTTTTCTTTCCATAGATCACATTCTTGGATTTCTGGAGGAGGCCGTTCCTTGGTCAAAAATCTGTTGGAGTTAGCCTTCGGTATTATTGAAAATGGTCGTTCATGGCTATTTTCGACTAAAATGGGGGTTGTGTGGCCATTTATCATCGACCAGAGGCTCGTGCAATTCACCCCACATATGTTTCCTTGCCATAGATCACATTCTTGGACCATTTCTTGGTCAAAAATCCGTACGTGTTAGCCTTCGGTATTATTGAATATGGTCATTCATGGCTATTTTCGACAAAAATGGGGGTTGTGTGGCCAATGATCATCGACTAGAGGCTCGTACACCTCACCCCACATATGTTTCCTTGCCATAGATCACATTCTTGGATTTCTGGTGGAGACCATTTATTGGTCAAAAATCTGTACGTGAGCCTTCAGTATTATTGAAAATGGTCATTCATGGCCATTTTCGACAAAAATGGGGGTTGTGTGGCCATTGATCATCGAACAGAGGCTCGTAAACCTCACCCCACATATGTTTCCTTGCCATAGATCACATTCTTTGATTTCTGGTGGAGACCATTTCTTGGTCAAAAATCTGAATGTTTTAGCCTTCGGTACTATTGAAAATGGTCGTTCATGGCTATTTTCGACAAAAATGGGGGTTGTGTGGCCATTGATATTCGACCAAAGGCTCATACACATCACTACACATATGTTTCCTTGCCATAGATCACATTCTTGGATTTATTGTGGAGACCATTTCTTGGTCAAAAATCCGTAGGTGTTAGCCTTCAGTGTCATTGAAAATGGTCGTTCATGGCTATTTTCGACAAAAATGGGGTTTGTGTGGCCATTGATCATCGACCAGAGGCTCGTACACTTCACCCCACATATGTTTTCTTGCCAGAGATCACATTCTAGGATTTCTGGTGGAGACCATTTCTTGGTCAAAAATCTATTGGTGTTAGCCTTCGGTATTATTGAAAATGGTCGTTCATGGCTATTTTCGACTAAAATACGGGTTGTGTGGCCATTTATCATCGACCAGAGGCTCATACACCTCACCCCACATATGTTTCCTTGCCATAGATCACATTCTTGGATTTCTGGTGGAGACCATTTCTTGGTCAAAAATCAGTACGTGTTAGCCTTCGGTATTATTGAAAATGGTCATTCATGGCTATTTTCAACAAAAATGGGGGTTGTGTGGACAATGATCATCAACCAGAGGCTCGTAAACCTCACCCCACATATGTTTCCTTGCCATAGGTGTTAGCCTTTAGTGTCATTGAAAATGGTCGTTCATGGCTATTTTCGACAAAAATGGGGGTTGTGTGGCCATTGATCATCGACCAGAGGCTCGTACACTTCACCCCACATATGTTTTCTTGCCATAGATCACATTCTTGGATTTCTGGAGGAGACCATTTCTTGGTCAAAAATTTGTTGGTGTTAGCCTTCGGTATTATTGAAAATGGTCGTTCATGGCTATTTTCGACTAAAATGGGGGTTGTGTGGCCATTTATCATCGACCAGAGGCTCGTACAATTCACCCCACATATGTTTCCTTGCCATAGATCACATTCTTGGATTTCTGGTGGAGACCATTTCTTGGTCAAAAATCCGTACGTGTTAGCCTTCGGTATTATTGAAAATGGTCATTCATGGCTATTTTCGACAAAAATCGGGGTTGTGTGGCCATTGATCTTCAACCAGAGGCTCATACACCTCACTACACTTATGTTTCCTTGCCATAGATCACATTCTTGGATTTATGGTGGAGACCATTTCTTGGTCAAAAATCCATAGGTGTTAGCCTTCAGTGTCATTGAAAATGGTCGTTCATGGCTATTTTCGACAAAAATGGGGGTTGTGTGGCCATTGATCATCGACCAAAGGCTCGTACACTTCACCCCACCTATGTTTTCTTGACATAGATCACATTCTTGGATTTTAGAGGAGACCATTTCTTGGTCAAAAATCTGTTGGTGTTAGCCTTCGGTATTATTGAAAATGGTCGTTCATGGCTATTTTTAACTAAAATGGGGGTTGTGTGGCCATTTATCATCGACCGGAGGCTCATACAATTCACCCCACATATGTTTCCTTGCCATAGGTCACATTCTTGGATTTCTGGTGGAGACCATTTCTTGGTCAAAAATCCGTACGTGTTAGCCTTCGGTATTATTGAAAATGGTCATTCATGGCTATTTTCGACAAAAATCGGGGTTGTGTGGCCATTGATCTTCGACCAGAGGCTCATACACCTCACTACACATATGTTTCCTTGCCATAGATCACATTCTTGGATTTATGGTGGAGACCATTTCTTGGTCAAAAATCCATAGGTGTTAGCCTTAGTGTCATTGAAAATGGTCGTTCATGGCTATTTTCGACAAAAATGGGGGTTGTGTGGCCCTTGATCATCGACCAGAGGCTCGTACACTTCACCCCACATATGTTTTCTTGACATAGATCAGAATCTTGGATTTCTGGTGGAGACCATTTCTTGGTCAAAAATCCGTAGGTGTTAGCCTTCGGTATTATTGGAAATGGTCGTTCATGGCTATTTTCGACAAAAATGGGGGTTGTGTGGCAATTGATCATTGACCAAAGGCTCATACACCTCACCCCACATGTGTTTCCTTACCATAGACCACAATCTTGGATTTCTGGTGGTGACCATTTCTTGGTCAAAAATCCGTAGGTCTTAGCCTTCGGTATTATTGAAAATGGTCGTTCATGGCTATTTTCGACAAAAATGGTGGTTGTGTGGCCATTGATCATCGACCAAAGGCTCATACACCTCACCCCACATATGTTTCCTTACCATAGACCACATTCTTGGATTTCTGGTGGAGACCATTTGTTGGTCAAAAATCCGTAGGTGTTAGCTTTCGATATTATTGAAAATGGTCGTTCAAGGCTATTTTCATCAAAAATGGGGGTTGTGTGGCCATTTATCATCGACCAGAGGCTCGTACACCTCAACCCACATATGTTTCCTTGTCGTAGAGCACACTCTTGGATTTCTGGTGGAGACCATTTCTTGGTCAAAAATTCGTACGTGTTAGCCTTCGGTATTATTGAAAATGGTCGTTCATGGCTATTTTCGACAAAATGGGGGTTGTGTGGCCATTGATCATCGACTAGAGGCTCGTACACCTCACCCACATATGTTTCCTTGTCGTAGATCACATTCTTGGATTTTTGGTGGAGACCATTTCTTGGACAAAAATCCGTACGTGTTAGCCTTCGGTATTATTGAAAATGGTCGTTCATGGCTATTTTTGACAAAATAGAGATTTTGTGGCCATTGATCATTGACCAGAGGCTCATACACCTCACCCCACATATGTTTCCTTGACATAGATCACATTTTTGGATTTCTGGTGGAGACCATTTCTTGGGCAAAAATCCGAATGTGTTAGCCTTCGGTATTATTGAAAATGGTCATTCATGGCTATTTTTGACAAAAATGGGGGTTGTGTGGCCATTTACCTTCAACCAGAGGCTCATACACCTCACTACACATATGTTTTCTTGCCATAGATCACATTCTTGGATCTTTGGTGGAGACCAGTTCTTGGTCAAAAATCCATAGGTGTTAGCCTTCAGTGTCATTGAAAATAGTCATTCATGGCAATTTTCGACAAAAATGGGGGTTGTGTGGCCATTTATCATCGACCAGAGTCTCGTACACCTCACCCCAAATATGTTTCCTTGCCATAGATCATATTCTTGGATTTCTAGTGGAGACGATTTCTTGGTCAAAAATCCGTAGGTGTTAGCCTTCAGAATTATTGAAAATGGTCGTTCATGGCTATTTTCGACAAAAATGGGGGTTGTGTGGCCATTGATCATCGACCAGAGGCTCGTACACCTCACCCCACATATGTTTCCTTTCCATAGATCACATTCTTGGATTTTTGGTGGAGCCCATTTCTTGGTCAAAAATCTGTAGGTGTTAGCCTTCGGTATTATTGTAAATGGTCGTTCATGGCTATTTTCGACAAAAATGGGGGTTGTGTGGCCATTGATCAGACCAGAGGCTCGTACACCTCACCCCACATATGTTTCCTTGCCATAGATCACATTCTTGGATTTCTGGTGGTGACCATTTCTTGGTCAAAAATCCGTAGGTGTTAGCCTTCGGTATTATTGAAAATGGTCGTTCATAGATATTTTCGACAAAATGGGGGTTGTGTGGCCATTGATCATCGACCAGAGGCTCGTACACCTCACCCGCATATGTTTCCTTGCCGTAGATCACATTCTTGGATTTCTGGTGGAGACCATTTCTTGGTCAAAACTCCGTACGTGTTAGCCTTCGGTATTATTGAAAATGGTCGTTCATGGCTATTTTCGACAAAATATTGGTTCTGTGGCCATTGATCATCGACCAGAGGCTCATACACCTCACCCACATATGTTTCCTTGCCGTAGATCATATTCTTGGATTTCTGGTGGAGACCATTTCTTGGGCAAAAATCCGAATGTGTTAGCCTTCGGTATTATTGAAAATGGTTATTCATGGCTATTTTCGACAAAAATGGGGGTTGTGTGGCCATTTATCTTCAACCAGAGGCTCATACACCTCAGTACACATATGTTTTCTTTCCATAGATCACATTCTTGGATCTATGGTGGAGACCAATTCTTGCTCAAAAATCCATAGGTGTTAGCCTTCAGTGTCATTGAAAATAGTCGTTCATGGCTATTTTCGACAATAATGGGGGTTGTGTGGCCATTGATAATCGACCAGAGGCTCATACACCTCACCCCACATATGTTTCCTGGCCATAGATCACATTCTTGGATTTCTGGTGGAGACCATTTCTTGGTCAAAAATCCGTAAGTGTTAGCCTTCGGTATTATTGAAAATGGTCGTTCATGGCTATTTTCATCAAAAATGGGGGTTTTGTGGACATTTATCATCAACCAGAGGCTCGTACACCTCACCCCACATATGTTTCCTTGCCATAGATCACATTCTTGGATTTCTAGTGGAGACCATTTTTGGTCAAAAATGCGTACGTGTTAGCCTTCGGTATTATTGAAAATGGTCGTGGTCGTTCATGGCTATTTTCGACAAAATGGGGGTTGTGTGGCCATTAATCATCGACCAGAGGCTCGTACACCTCACCCGCATATGTTTCCTTGCCGTAGATCACATTCTTGGATTTCTGGTGGAGACCATTTCTTGGTCAAAAATACGTACGTGTTAGCCTTCGGTATTATTGAAAATGGTCGTTCATGGCTATTTTCGACAAAATATTGGTTCTGTGGCCATTGATCATCGACCAGAGGCTCATACACATCACCCACATATGTTTCCTTGTCGTAGATCACATTCTTGGATTTCTGGTGGAGACCATTTCTTGGGCAAAAATCCGAATGTGTTAGCCTTCGGTATTATTGAAAATGGTTATTCATGGCTATTTTCGACAAAAATGGGGGTTGTGTGGCCATTTATCTTCAACCAGAGGCTCATATGTTTTATTGCCATAGATCAAAATCTTGGATTTCTCATGTAGACCATTTCTTGGTCAAAAATCCGTACGTGTTAGCCTTCGGTATTATTGAAAATGGTCATTCATGGCTATTTTCGACAAAAATGGGTGTTGTGTGGCCATTGATCATCGACTAGAGGCTCGTACACCTCACCCGACATATAATTCCTTGCCATAGATCATATTCTTGGATTTCTGGTGGAGACGATTTCTTGGTCAAAAATCCGTAGGTGTTAGCCTTCGGTATTATTGAAAATGGCCGTTCATGGCTATTTTTGACAAAAATGGGGGTTCTGTGGCCATTGATCATCGACCAGAGGCTCGTACACCTCACCCCACATATGTTTCTTGCCATAGATCACATTCTTGGATTTCTGGTGGAGACGATTTCTTGGTCAAAAATCCGTAGGTGTTAGCCTTCGGTATTATTGAAAATGGTCGTTCATGGCTATTTTCGACAAAAATGGGGGTTGTGTGGCCATTGATCATCGACCAGATGCTCGTACACCTCACCCCACATAAGTTTCCTTGCCATAGATCAAATTCTTAAATTTCTGGTGGAGACCATTTCTTGGTCAAAAATCCGTAGGTGTTAGCCTTCGATATTATTGTAAATGGTCGTTCATGGCTATTTTCGTTAAAAATGGGGGTTGTGTGGCCATTGATCATCGACCAGAGGCTCATACACCTCACCCCACATATGTTTCCTTGCCATAGATCACATTCTTAGATTTCTGGTGGAGACCATTTCTTGGTCAAAAATCTGTAGGTGTTAGCCTCTGGTATTATTGAAAATGGTCGTTCATGGCTATTTTGATAAAAAATGGGGGTTGTATGGCCATTTATCATCGACCAGAGGCTCGTACACCTCACCCCACATATGTTTCTTGCCATAGATCACATTCTTGGATTTCTGGTGGAGACCATTTCTTGGTCAAAAATTCGTACGTGTTAGCCTTCGGTATTATTGAAAATGGTCGTTCATGGCTATTTTCGACAAAATGGGGGTTGTGTGGCCATTGATCATCGACCAGAGGCTCATACACCTCACCCCACATATGTTTCCTTGCCATAGATCATATTCTTGGATTTCTGGTGGAGACCATTTCTTAGGCAAAAATCCGAATGTGTTAGCCTTCGGTATTTTTGAAAATGGTCATTCATGGCTATTTTCGATAAAAATGGGGGTTGTGTGGCCATTTATCGTCGACCAGAGGCTCATACACCTCACCTCACATATGTTTCCTTGCCATAGATCACATTCTTGGATTTCTGGTGGAGACCATTTCTTGGTCAAAAATCCATAGATGTTAGCCTTCGGTATTATTGAAAATGGTCATTCATGGCTATTTTCGACAAAAATGGGGGTTGTGTGGCCATTTATATTCAACCAGAGGCTCATACACCTCACTACACATATGTTTTCTTGCCATATATCACATTCTTGGATCTATGGTGGAGACCAATTCTTGGTCAAAAATCCGTAGGTGTTAGCCTTCAGTGTCATTGAAAATAGTCGTTCATGGCTATTTTCGACAAAAATGGGGGTTGTGTGGCCATTGATAATCGACCAGAGGCTCGTACACCTCACCCCACAAATGTTTCCTTGCCATAGATCACATTCTTGGATTTCTGGTGGAGACCATTTCTTGGTCAAAAATGAATGACCATTTTCAATAATACCAGAGGCTAACACCTACGGATTTTTGACAAAGAAATGGTCTCCACCAGAAATCCAAGAATGTGATCTATGGCAAGGAAACATATGTGGGGTGAGGTGTACGAGCCTCTGGTCGATGATCAATGGCCACACAACCCCCATTTTTGTCGAAACTAGCCATGAACGACCATTTTCAATAATACAGAAGGCTAACACGTACCAATTTTTGACCAAGAAATGGTCTCCACGAGAAATCCAAGATTGTGATCTATGGTAATGAAACATATGTGGGGTGAGGTGTACGAGCCTCTGGTCGAAGATAAATGGCCACACAACCCCCATTTTTGTCAAAAATAGCCATGAACGACCATTTTCAATAATACCGAAGGCTAACACATACGGATTTTTGACCAAGAAATGGTCTCCACCAGAAATCCAAGAATGTGATCTATGGCAAGGAAACATTTGTGGGGTGAGGTGTACGAGCCTCTGGTTGATTATCAATGGCCACACAACCCCCATTTTTGTCGAAAATAGCCATGAACGATTATTTTCAATGACACTGAAGGCTAACACCTATGGATTTTTGACCAAGAACTGGTCTCCACCATAGATCCAAGAATGTGATATATGGCAAGAAAACATATGTGTAGTGAGGTGTATGAGCCTCTGGTTGAAGATAAATGGCCACACAACCCCCATTTTTGTCGAAAATAGCCATGAATGACCATTTTCAATAATACCGAAGGCTAACACCTACGGATTTTTGACCAAGAAATGGTGTCCACCAGAAATCCAAGAATGTGATCTATGGCAAGGAAACATATGTGGGGTGAGGTGTATGAGCCTCTGGTCGATGATCAATGGCCACAGAACCTCTATTTTGTCGAAAATAGCCATGAACGACCATTTTCAATGACACTGAAGGCTAACACCTATGGATTTTTGACCAAGAAATGGTCTCCACCATAAATCCAAGAATGTGATATATGGCAAGGAAACATATGTGTAGTGAGGTGTATGAGCCTCTGGTCGAAGTTCAATGGCGAAACAACCCCCATTTTTATCGAAAATAGCCATGAATGACCATTTTCAAAAATACCGAACGCTAACACATTCTGATTTTTGCCCAAGAAATGGTCTCCACCAGAAATCCAAGAATGTGATCTATGGCAAGGAAACATATGTGGGGTGAGGTGTACGAGCCTCTGGTCGATGATCAATGGCCACACAACCCCCATTTTGTCGAAAATAGCCATGAACGACCATTTTCAATAATACCGAAGGCTAACACGTACGAATTTTTGACCAAGAAATGGTCTCCACCAGAAATCCAAGAATGTGATCTATGGCAAGAAACATATGTGGGGTGAGGTGTACGAGCCTCTGGTCGATGATAAATGGCCATACAACCCCCATTTTTTATCAAAATAGCCATGAACGACCATTTTCAATAATACCAGAGGCTAACACCTACAGATTTTTGACCAAGAAAAGGCCTCCACCAGAAATCCAAGAATGTGATCTATGGCAAGGAAACATATGTAAGGTGAGGTGTATGAGCCTCTGGTCGATGATCAATAGCCATACAACCCCCATTTTTGTCGAAAATAGCCATGAACGACCATTTATAATAATATCGTAGGCTAACACCACAAATTTTTGACCAAGAAATGGTCTCCACCAGAAATCCAAGAATGTGATATATGGCAAGAAAACATATGTGTAGTGAGGTGTATGAGCCTCTGGTTGAAGATAAATGGCCACACAACCCCCATTTTTGTCGAAAATAGCCATGAATGACCATTTTCAATAATACCGAAGGCTAACACCTACGGATTTTTGACCAAGAAATGGTGTCCACCAGAAATCCAAGAATGTGATCTATGGCAAGGAAACATATGTGGGGTGAGGTGTATGAGCCTCTGGTCGATGATCAATGGCCACAGAACCTCTATTTTGTCGAAAATAGCCATGAACGACCATTTTCAATGACACTGAAGGCTAACACCTATGGATTTTTGACCAAGAAATGGTCTCCACCATAAATCCAAGAATGTGATATATGGCAAGGAAACATATGTGTAGTGAGGTGTATGAGCCTCTGGTCGAAGTTCAATGGCGAAACCACCCCCATTTTTATCGAAAATAGCCATGAATGACCATTTTCAAAAATACCGAACGCTAACACATTCTGATTTTTGCCCAAGAAATGGTCTCCACCAGAAATCCAAGAATGTGATCTATGGCAAGGAAACATATGTGGGGTGAGGTGTACGAGCCTCTGGTCGATGATCAATGGCCACACAACCCCCATTTTGTCGAAAATAGCCATGAACGACCATTTTCAATAATACCGAAGGCTAACACGTACGAATTTTTGACCAAGAAATGGTCTCCACCAGAAATCCAAGAATGTGATCTATGGCAAGAAACATATGTGGGGTGAGGTGTACGAGCCTCTGGTCGATGATAAATGGCCATACAACCCCCATTTTTTATCAAAATAGCCATGAACGACCATTTTCAATAATACCAGAGGCTAACACCTACAGATTTTTGACCAAGAAAAGGTCTCCACCAGAAATCCAAGAATGTGATCTATGGCAAGGAAACATATGTAAGGTGAGGTGTATGAGCCTCTAGTCGATGATCAATAGCCACACAACCCCCATTTTTGTCGAAAATAGCCATGAACGACCATTTATAATAATATCGTAGGCTAACACCTACGAATTTTTGACCAACAAATGGTCTCCACGAGAAATCCAAGATTGTGATCTATGGCAAGAAAACATTTGTGGGGTGAAGTGTACGAGCCTCTGGTCGATGATCAATGGCCACACAACCCCCATTTTTGTCGAAAATAGCCATGAACGACCATTTTCAATAATACCGAAGGCTAACACCTACGGATTTTTGACCAAGAAATGGTCTCCACCATAAATCCAAGAATGTGATCTATGGCAAGGAAACATATGTGTAGTGAGGTGTATGAGCCTCTGGTCGAAGATCAATGGCCACACAACCCCCATTTGTGTCGAAAATAGCCATGAATGACCATTTTCAATAATACCGAAGGCTAACACGTACGGATTTTTTACCAAGAAATGGTCTCCACCAGAAATCCAATAATGTGATCTTTGGCAAGGAAACATATGTGGGGTGAGGTGTATGAGCCTCTGGTCGATGATCAATGGCCACACAACCCCCATTTTTGTTGAAAATAGCCATGAACGACCATTTACAATAATACCGAAGGCTAACACCTACAGATTTTTGACCAAGAAATGGTCTCCACCAGAAATCCAAGAATGTGATCTATGGCAAGGATACATATGTGGGCTGAGGTGTACGAGCCTCTGATCGATGATCAATGGCCACACAACCCCCATTTTTGTCGAAAATAGCCATGAACGACCATTTTCAATAATTCCGAAGGCTAACACCTATGGATTTTTGACCAAGAAATCGTCTCCACCAGAAATCCAAGAATATGATCTATGGCAAGGAAACATATTTGGGGTGAGGTGTACGAGCCTCTGGTCGATGATCAATTGCCACACAGCCCCCATTTTTGTCGAAAACAGCCATGAACGACCATTTTCAATAATACCGAAGGCTAACACGTACGGATTTTTGACCAAGAAATGGTCTCCACGAGAAATCCAAGATTGTGATCTATGGAAATTAAACATATGTGGGGTGAAGTGTACGAGTCTCTGTCGATGATAAATGGCCACACAACCCCCATTTTTGTCGAAATTAGCCATGAACGACCATTTTCAATAATACCGAAGGCTAACACCTACGGATTTTTGGCCAAGAAATGGTCTCCACCAGAAATCCAAGAATGTGATCTATGGCAAGGAAACATATGTGGGGTGAGGTGTACGAGCCCCTAGTCGATTATCAATGGCCACACAACCCCCATTTATGTCGAAAATTGCCATGAACGACTATTTTCAATGACACTGAAGGCTAACACCTATGGATTTTTGACCAAGAACTGGTCTCCACCATAGATCAAAGAATGTGATCTATGGCAAGAAAACATATGTGTAGTGAGGTGTATGAGCCTCTGGTTGAAGATAAATGTCCACACAACCCCCATTTTTGTCGAAAATAGCCATGAATGACCATTTTCAATAATACCGAAGGCTAACACATTCGGATTTTTGCCCAAGAAATGGTATCCACCAGAAATCCAAAAATGTGATCTATGTCAAGGAAAAATATGTGGGGTGAGGTGTATGAGCCTCTGGTCGATGATCAATGGCCACAAAACCTCTATTTTGTCAAAAATATCCATGAACAACCATTTTCAATAATATCGAAGGCTAACACGTACGGATTTTTGACCAAGAAATGGTCTCCACTAGAAATCCAAGAATGTGATCTACGGCAAGGAAACATATGTGGGTGAGGTGTACGAGCCTCTGGTCGATGATCAATGGACACACAACCCCCATTTTGTCAAAAATAGCCATGAACGACCATTTTCAATAATACCGAAGGCTAACCCGTACGAATTTTTGACCAAGAAATGGTCTCCACCAGAAATCCAAGAGTGTGCTCTATGGCAAGGAACATATGTGGGGTGAGGTGTACGAGCCTCTGGTCAATTATAAATGGCCACACAACCCCCATTTTTGATGAAAATAGCCATGAACGACCATTTTCAATAATACCGAAAACTAACACCTACGGATATTTGACCAACAAATGGTCTCCACCAGAAATCCAAGAATGCGGTCTATGGCAACGAAACATATGTGGGGTAAGGTGTATGAGCCTTTGGTCGATGATCAATGGCCACACAACCCCCATTTTTGTCGAAAATAGCCATGAACGACCATTTTCAATAATACCGAAGGCTAACACCTACGGATTTTTGTCCAAGAAATGGTCACCACCAGAAATCCAAGAATGTGGTCTATGGCAAGGAAACACATGTGGGGTGAGGTGTATGAGCCTTTGGTCGATGATCAATTGCCACACAACCCCCATTTTTGTCGAAAATAGCCATGAACGACCATTTTCAATAATACCGAAGGCTAACACCTACGGATTTTTGACCAAGAAATGGTCTCCACCAGAAATCCAAGAATGTGATATATGGCAAGGAAACTTATGTGGGGTGAGGTGTACGATCCTCTGGTCGATGATCAATGGCGACACAACCCCCATTTTTGTCGAAAATAGCCATGAATGACCATTTTCAATGACACTGAAGGCTAACACCTACAAATTTTTGACCAACAAATGGTCTCCACGAGAAATCCAAGATTCTGATCTATGGCAAGAAAACATATGTGGGGTGAAGTGTACGAGCCTCTGGTCGATGATCAATGGCCACACAACCCCCATTTTTGTCGAAAATAGCCATGAACGACCATTTTCAATGACACTGAAGGCTAACACCAATGGATTTTTGACCAAGAAATGGTCTCCACCATAAATCCAAGAATGTGATCTATGGCAAGGAAACATATGTGTAGTGAGGTGTATGAGCCTCTGGTCGAAGATCAATGGCCACACAACCCCCATTTGTGTCGAAAATAGCCATGAATGACCATTTTCAATAACACCGAAGGCTAACACGTACGGATTTTTGACCAAGAAATGGTCTCCACCAGAAATCCAAGAATGTGATATATGGCAAGGAAACATATGTGGGGTGAATTGTACGAGCCTCCGGTCGATGATAAATGGCCACACAACCCCCATTTTAGTCAAAAATAGCCATGAACGACCATTTTCAATAATACCGATGGCTAACACCAACAGATTTTTGACCAAGAAATGGTCTCCTCTAGAAATCCAAGAATGTGATCTATGGCAAGAAAACATATGTGGGGTGAAGTGTACGAGCCTCTAGTCGATGATCAATGGCCACACAACCCCCATTTTTGTCGAAAATAGCCATGAACGACCATTTTCAATGACACTGAAGGCTAACACCTATGGATTTTTGACCAAGAAATGGTCTCCACCATAAATCCAAGAATGTGATCTATGGCAAGGAAACAGAAGTGTAGTGAGGTGTATGAGCCTCTGGTCGAAGATCAATGGCCACACAACCCCCATTTTTGTCGAAAATAGCCATGAATGACCATTTTCAATAATACCGAAGGCTAACACGTACGGATTTTTGACCAAGAAATGGTCTCCACCAGAAATACAAGAATGTGATCTATGGCAAGGAAACAAATGTGGGGTGAATTGTACGAGCCTCTGGTCGATGATAAATGGCCACACAACCCACATTTTAGTCGAAGATAGCCATGAACGACCATTTTCAATAATACCGAAGGCTAACACCAACAGATTTTTGACCAAGAAATGGTCTCCTCCAGAAATCCAAGAATGTGATCTATGGCAAGAAAACCTATGTGGGGTGAAGTGTACGAGCCTCTTGTCGATGATCAATGGCCACACAACCCCCATTTTTGTCGAAAATAGCCATGAACGACCATTTTCAATGACACTAAAGGCTAACACCTATGGATTTCTGACCAAGAAATGGTCTCCACCATAAATCCAAGAATGTGATCTATGGCAAGGAAACATATGTGTAGTGAGGTGTATGAGCCTCTGGTCGAAGATCAATGGCCACACAACCCCCATTTTTTGTCAAAAATAGCCATGAATGACCATTTTCAAAAATACCGAAGGATAACACATTCAGATTTTTTCCCAAGAAATGATCTCCACCAGAAATCCAAGAATGTGATCTATAGCAAGGAAACATATGTGGGGTGAGGTGTACGAGCCTCTGGTCGATGATCAATGGCCACACAACCCCCATTTTGTCGAAAATAGCCATGAACGACCATTTTCAATAATACCGAAGGCTAACACGTACGAATTTTTGACCAAGAAATGGTCTCCACCAGAAATCCAAGGATGTGATCTATGGCAAGGAAACATATGTGGGTGAGGTTTACGAGCCTCTAGTCGATGATAGATGGCCACACAACCCCCATTTTTGATGAAAATAGCCATGAGCGACAATTTTCAATAATACTAGAGGCTAACACCTAAGGATTTTTGACTAAGAAATGGTCTCCACCAGAATCCAAGAATGTGATCTATGGCAAGGAAACATATGTGGGGTGAGGTGTATGAGCCTCTGGTCGATGATCAATGGCCACACAACCCCCATTTTTGTCGAAAATAGCCATGAACGACCATTTTCAATAATACCGAAGGCTAACACCTACAGATTTTTGACCAAGAAATGGTCTTCACTAGAAATCCAAGAATGTGATCTACGACAAGGAAACATATGTGGGTTGAGGTGTACGAGCCTCTAGTCGATGATCAATGGCCACACAACCCCTATTTTTGTCGAAAATAGCCATGAACAACCATTTTCAATGACACTGAAGGCTAACAACTACGGATTTTTGACCAAAAAATTGTCTCCACCATAAATCCAAGAATGTGATCTATGGCAAGGAAACATATGTGGGTTGAGGTGTACGAGCCTCTGGTTGATGATCAATGGCCACACAACCCTAATTTTTGTCGAAAATAGCCATGAACGACCATTTTCAATGACACTGAAGGCTAACACATTCGGATTTTTGACCAAAAAATGGTCTCCACCAGAAATCAAAGAATGTGATCTATGGCAAGGAAACATATGTGGGGTGAGGTTTACGAGCCTCTGGTTGATGATCATTGGCCACACAACCCCCATTTTTGTCGAAAATAGCCATGAATGACCATTTTCAATAATACTGAAGGCTAACACGTACGGATTTTTGACCAAGAAATGGTCTCCACCAGAAATCCAAGAATGTGATCTATGGCAAGGAAACATATGTGGGGTGAGGTGTATGAGCCTCTTGTCGATGATAAATGGCCACACAACCCCCATTTTAGTCGAAAATAGCCATGAACGACCATTTTCAATAATACCGAAGGCTAACACCAACGGATTTTTGACCAAGAAATGGTCTCCACCAGAAATCCTAGAATATGATCTCTGGCAAGAAAACATATGTGGGGTGAAGTGTACGAGCCTTTGGTCGATGATCAATGGCCACACAAACCCCATTTTTGTCGAAACTAGCCGTCAGCGACCATTTTCAATGACACTGAAGGCTAACACCTACGGATTTTTGACCAAGAAATGGTCTCCACAATAAATCCAAGAATGTGATCTATGGCAAGGAAACATATGTGTAGTGAGGTGTATGAGCCTTTGGTCGAATATCAATGGCCACACAACCCCCATTTTTGTCGAAAATAGCCATGAACGACCATTTTCAATAGTACTAAAGGCTAACACGTACAGATTTTTGACCAATAAATGTTCTCCACCGGAAATCCATGAATGTGATCTATGGCAAGGAAACATATGTGGGGTGAGGTGTACGAGCCTCTGGTCGATGATCATTGGCCACACAACCCCCATTTTTGTCAAAAATAGCCATGAATGACCATATTCAATAATACTAAAGGCTAACACGTACAGATTTTTGGCCAATAAATGTTCTCCACCGGAAATCCAAGAATGTGATCTATGGCAAGGAAACATATGTGGGGTGAGGTGTACGAGCCTCTGGTCGATCATCATTGGCCACACAACCCCCATTTTTGTCGAAAATAGCCATGAATGACCATATTCAATAATACCGAAGGCTAACACGTACGGATTTTTGACCAAGAAATGGTCTCCACCGGAAATCCAAGAATGTGATCTATGGCAAGGAAACATATGTGGGGTGAATTGCACGAGCCTCTGGTCGATGATAAATGGCCACACAACCCCCATTTTAGTCGAAAATAGCCATGAACGACATTTTCAATAATACCGAAGGCTAACACCAACAGATTTTAGACCAACGAATGGTCTCCTCCAGAAATCCAAGAATGTGATCTATGGAAAGAAAACATATGTGGGGTGAAGTGTACGAGCCTCTGGTCGATGATCAATGGCCACACAACCCCCATTTTTGTCGAAAATAGCCATGAACGACCATTTTCAATGACACTAAACGCTAACACCTATGGATTTCTGACCAAGAAATGGTCTCCACCATAAATCCAAGAATGTGATCTATGGCAAGGAAACATATGTGTAGTGAGGTGTATGAGCCTCTGTTCTTAGATCAATGGCCACACAACCCCCATTTTTGTCGAAAATAGCCATGAATGACCATTTTCAAAAATACCAAAGGCTAACACATTCGGATTTTTGCCCAAGAAATGGTCTCCACCAGAAATCCAAGAATGTGATCTATGGCAAGGAAACATATGTGGGGTGAGGTGTACGAGCCTCTGGTCGATGATCAATGGCCACACAGCCCCCATTTTGCCGAAAATAGCCATGAACGACCATTTTCAATAATACCGAAGGCTAACACGTACGAGTTTTTGACCAAGAAATGGTCTCCACCAGAAATCCAAGAATGTGATCTATGGCAAGGAAACATATGTGGGGTGAGGTTTATGAGCCTCTAGTCGATGATAAATGGCCACACAACCCCCATTTTTTATGAAAATGCCATGAGCGACCATTTTCAATAATACTAGAGGCTAACACCTACGGATTTTTGACCAAGAAATGGTCTCCACTAGAAATCCAAGAATATGATCTATGGCAAGGAAACATATGTGGGGTGAGGTGTATGAGCCTCTGGTCGATGATCAATGGCCACACAAACCCCATTTTTGTCGAAAATAGCCATGAACGACCATTTTCAATAATACCGAAGGCTAACACCTACGGATTTTTGACCAAGAAATGGTCTCCACCAGAAATCCAAGAATGTGATCTACGACAAGGAAACATATGTGGGGTGAGGTGTATGAGCCTCTGGTCGACGATCAATGGCCACACAACCCTAATTTTTGTCGAAAATAGCCATGAATGAGCATTTTCAATGACACTGAAGGCTAACACCTACGGATTTTTGACCAAGAAATGGTCTCCACCATAAATCCAAGAATGTGATCTATGGCAAGGAAACATATGTGTAGTGAGGTGTATGAGCCTCTGGTCGAAGATCAATGGCCACACAACCCCCATTTTTGTCGAAAATAGCCATGAATGACCATTTTCAAAAATACCAAAGCCTAACACATTCGGATTTTTGCCCAAGAAATGGTCTCCACCAGAAATCCAAGAATGTGATCTATGGCAAGGAAACATATGTGGGGTGAGGTGTACGAGCCTCTGGTCGATGATCAATGGCCAAACAACCCCCATTTTGTCAAAAATAGCCACGAACGACCATTTTCAATAATACCGAAGGCTAACACGTACGAGTTTTTGACCAAGAAATGGTCTCCACAAGAAATCCAAGAATGTGATCTATGGCAAGGAAACATATGTGGGGTGAGGTTTATGAGCTTCTAGTCGATGATAAATGGCCACACAACCCCCATTTTTTATGAAAATAGCCATGAGCGACCATTTTCAATAATACTAGAGGCTAACACCTACGGATTTTTGACCAAGAAATGGTCTCCACCAGAAATCCAAGAATGTGATCTATGGCAAGGAAACATATGTGGGGTGAGGTGTATGAGCCTCTGGTCGATGATCAATGGCCACACAACCCTTATTTTTGTCGAAAATAGCCATGAACGACCATTTTCAATAATACCGAAGGCTAACACCTACGGATTTTTGACCAAGAAATGGTCTCCACCATAAATCCAAGAATGTGATCTATGGCAAGGAAACATATGTGTAGTGAGGTGAATGAGCCTCTGGTCGAAGATCAATGGCCACACAACCCCCATTTTTGTCGAAAATAGCCATGAATGACCATTTTCAAAAATACCAAAGGCTAACACATTCGGATTTTTGCCCAAGAAATGGTCTCCACCAGAAATCCAAGAATGTGATCTATGGCAAGGAAACATATGTGGGGTGAGGTGTACGAGCCTCTGGTCGATGATCAATGGCCACACAACCCCCATTTTGTCGAAAATAGCCATGAACGACCATTTTCAATAATACCGAAGGCTAACACGTACGTGTTTTTGACCAAGAAATGGTCTCCACCAGAAATCCAAGAATGTGATCTATGGCAAGGAAACATATGCGGGGTGAGGTTTATGAGCCTCTAGTCGATGATAAATGGACACACAACCCCCATTTTTTATGAAAATTGCCATGAGCGACCATTTTCAATAATACTAGAGGCTAACACCTACAGATTTTTGACCAAGAAATGGTCTCCACCAGAAATCCAAGAATGTGATCTATGGCAAGGAAACATATGTGGGGTGAGGTGTATGAGCCTCTAGTCGATGATCAATGGCCACACAACCCCCATTTTTGTCGAAAATAGCCATGAACGACCATTTTCAATAATACCGAAGGCTAACACCTACGGATTTTTGACCAAGAAATGGTCTCCACCAGAAATCCAAGAATGTGATCTACGGCAAGGAAACATTCTTGTATGAGCCTCTGGCCGACGATCAATGGCCACACAACCCTAATTATTGTCGAAAATAGCCATGAACGACCATTTTCAATGACACTGAAAATAGCCATGAATGGCCACACAACCCTAATGATCGTTCATGGCTATTTTCGACAAAAATGGGGGTTGTGTGGCCATTGATCATCGACCAGAGGCTCCTACACCTCACCCCACATATGTTTTCTTGCCATATATCACATTCTTGGATTTCTAGTGGAGACCGTTTCTTGGTCAAAAATCCGTAGGTGTTAACCTTCGGTATTATTGAAAATGGTCGTTCATGGCTATTTTCGACAAAAATGGGGGTTGTGTGGCCGTTGATCATCGACCAGAAGCTCGTACACCTCACCCCACATATGTTTCATTGCCATAGATCACATTCTTGGATTTCTGGTGGATACCATTTCTTGGGCAAAAATCTGAATGTGTTAGCCTATGGTATTATTGAAAATGGCCATTCATGGCGATTTTCGACAAAAATGGGTGTTGTGTGGCCATTGATCTTCGACCAGAGGCTCATACACCTCACTACACATATGTTTCCTTGCCATAGATCACATTCTTGGATTTCTGGTGGAGACCATTTCTTCGTCAAAATTCCGTAGGTGTTAGCCTTCAGTGTCATTGAAAATAGTCGTTCATGGCTATTTTCGACAAAAATGGGGGTTGTGTGGCCATTGATCATCGACCAGAGGCTCGTACACCTCACCCCACATATGTTTCCTTGCCATATATCACATTCTCGGATTTCTGGTGGAGACCATTTCTTGGTCAAAAATCCATACGTGTTAGCCTTCTGTATTATTGAAAATGGTCGTTGATCGCTATTTTTAACAAAAAATGGGCGTTGTGTGGCCATTGATCAACGACCAGAGGCCCATACACCTCACCCCACATATGTTTCCTTGCCATAGATCACATTCTTGGACTTATGGTGGAGACCATTTCTTGGTCAAAAATCCGTAGGTGTTACCCTTCAGTGTCATTGAAAATGGTCGTTCATGGCTATTTTCGACAAAAATGGGGGTTATGTGGCCATTGATCATCGACCAAAGGGTCGTACACCTCACCCCACATATGTTTCCTTGCCATAGATCACATTTTGGATTTCTGGTGGAGACCATTTCTTGGTCAAAAATCCGTAGGTGTTAGCCTTCGGTATTATTGAAAATGGTCGTTCATGGCTATTTTTGACAAAAATGGGGGTTCTTTGGCCATTGATCATCGACCAGAGGCTCATACACCTCACCCCACATATGTTTCCTTTCCATAGATCACAATCTTGGATATCTGGTGGAGACCATTTCTTGGTCAAAAATCCGTAGGTGTTAGCCTTCGGTATTATTGAAAATGGTCGTTCATGGCTATTTTCATCAAAAATGGGGGTTGTGTGGCCATTTATCATCGACCAGAGGCTCGTACACCTCACCCCACGAATGTTTCCTTGCTATAGATCAAATTATTGGATTTCTGGTGGAGACCATTTCTTGGTCAAAAATTCGTACGTGGTAGCCTTCAATATTATTGAAAATGATCGTTCATGGCTATTTTCGACAAAATGGGGGTTGTGTGGCCATTGATCATCGACCAGAGGCTCGTACACCTCACCCCAGATATGTTTGCTTGCCATAGATCACATTCTTGGATTTCTAGTGGAGACCATTTCTTGGGCAAAAATCCGAATGTGTTAGCCTTCGGTATTATTGAAAATTGTCATTCATGGCTATTTTCGACAAAAATGGGGGTTGTGTGGCCATTGATCTTCGACCAGAGGCTCATACACCTCACTACACATATGTTTCCTTGCCATAGATCACATTCTTGGATTTCTGGTGGAGACCATTTCTTCGTCAAAATTCCGTAGGTGTTAGCCTTCAGTGTCATTGAAAATAGTCGTTCATGGCTATTTTCGACAAAAATGGGGGTTGTGTGGCCATTGATCATCGACCAGAGGCTCGTACACCTCACCCCACATATGTTTCCTTGCCATATATCACATTCTCGGATTTCTGGTGGAGACCATTTCTTGGTCAAAAATCCATACGTGTTAGCCTTCTGTATTATTGAAAATGGTCGTTGATCGCTATTTTTAACAAAAAATGGGCGTTGTGTGGCCATTGATCAATGACCAGAGGCCCATACACCTCACCCCACATATGTTTCCTTGCCATAGATCACATTCTTGGACTTATGGTGGAGACCATTTCTTGGTCAAAATCCGTAGGTGTTACCCTTCAGTGTCATTGAAAATGGTCGTTCATGGCTATTTTCGACAAAAATGGGGGTTATGTGGCCATTGATCATCGACCAAAGGGTCGTACACCTCACCCCACATATGTTTCCTTGCCATAGATCACATTTTGGATTTCTGGTGGAGACCATTTCTTGGTCAAAAATCCGTAGGTGTTAGCCTTCGGTATTATTGAAAATGGTCGTTCATGGCTATTTTTGACAAAAATGGGGGTTCTTTGGCCATTGATCATCGACCAGAGGCTCATACACCTCACCCCACATATGTTTCCTTTCCATAGATCACATTCTTGGATATCTGGTGGAGACCATTTCTTGGTCAAAAATCCGTAGGTGTTAGCCTTCGGTATTATTGAAAATGGTCGTTCATGGCTATTTTCATCAAAAATGGGGGTTGTGTGGCCATTTATCATCGACCAGAGGCTCGTACACCTCACCCCACGTATGTTTCCTTGCTATAGATCAAATTATAGGATTTCTGGTGGAGACCATTTCTTGGTCAAAAATTCGTACGTGGTAGCCTTCAATATTATTGAAAATGATCGTTCATGGCTATTTTCGACAAAATGGGGGTTGTGTGGCCATTGATCATCGACCAGAGGCTCGTACACCTCACCCCAGATATGTTTGCTTGCCATAGATCACATTCTTGGATTTCTAGTGGAGACCATTTTGTTGGGCAAAAATCCGAATGTGTTAGCCTTCGGTATTATTGAAAATTGTCATTCATGGCTATTTTCGACAAAAATGGGGGTTGTGTGGCCATTGATCTTTGACCAGAGGCTCATACACCTCACTACACATATGTTTCCTTGCCATAGATCACATTCTTGGATTTATGGTGGAGACCATTTCTTGGTCAAAAATCCGTAGGTGTTAGCCTTCAATGCCATTGAAAATGGTCGTTCATGGATATTTCCGACAAAAATGGGGGTTGTGTGGCCATTGATCATCGACCAGAGGCTCGTACACTTCACCCCACATAGGTTTTCTTGCCATAGATCACATTCTTGGATTTCTGGTGGAGACCATTTCTTAGTCAAAAATCTGTTGGTGTTAGCCTTCGGTATTATTGAAAATGGTCGTTCATGGCTATTTTCGACTAAAATGGGGGTTGTGTGGCCATTTATCATCGACCAGAGGCTCGTACACCTCACCCCACATATGTTTCCTTGCCATAGATCACATTCTTGGATTTTTGGTGGAGACCATTTATTGGTCATAAATCTCTACGTGTTAGCCTTTAGTATTATTGAAAATGGTCATTCATGGCTATTTTCGACAAAAATGGGGGTTGTGTGGCCATTGATCATCGACCAGAGGCTCGTAAAACTCACCCCACATATGTTTCCTTGCCATAGATCACATTCTTTGATTTCTGGTGGAGACCATTTCTTGGTCAAAAATCTGAATGTTTTAGCCTTCGGTACTATTGAAAATGGTCGTTCATGGCTATTTTCGACAAAAATGGGGGTTGTGTGGCCATTGATCATCGACCAGAGGCTCGTACACCTCACCCCACATATGTTTCCTTGCCATATATCACATTCTCGGATTTCTGGTGGAGACCATTTCTTGGTCAAAAATCCATACGTGTTAGCCTTCTGTATTATTGAAAATGGTCGTTGATCGCTATTTTTAACAAAAAATGGGCGTTGTGTGGCCATTGATCAACGACCAGAGGCCCATACACCTCACCCCACATATGTTTCCTTGCCATAGATCACATTCTTGGACTTATGGTGGAGACCATTTCTTGGTCAAAAATCCGTAGGTGTTACCCTTCAGTGTCATTGAAAATGGTCGTTCATGGCTATTTTCGACAAAAATGGGGGTTATGTGGCCATTGATCATCGACCAAAGGGTCGTACACCTCACCCCACATATGTTTCCTTGCCATAGATCACATTTTGGATTTCTGGTGGAGACCATTTCTTGGTCAAAAATCCGTAGGTGTTAGCCTTCGGTATTATTGAAAATTGTCATTCATGGCTATTTTCGACAAAAATGGGGGTTGTGTGGCCAATGATCTTTGACCAGAGGCTCATACACCTCACTACACATATGTTTCCTTGCCATAGATCACATTCTTGGATTTATGGTGGAGACCATTTCTTGGTCAAAAATCCGTAGGTGTTAGCCTTCAGTGCCATTGAAAATGGTCGTTCATGGATATTTCCGACAAAAATGGGGGTTGTGTGGCCATTGATCATCGACCAGAGGCTCGTACACTTCACCCCACATAGGTTTTCTTGCCATAGATCACATTCTTGGATTTCTGGTGGAGACCATTTCTTAGTCAAAAATCTGTTGGTGTTAGCCTTCGGTATTATTGAAAATGGTCGTTCATGGCTATTTTCGACTAAAATGGGGGTTGTGTGGCCATTTATCATCGACCAGAGGCTCGTACACCTCACCCCACATATGTTTCCTTGCCATAGATCACATTCTTGGATTTTTGGTGGAGACCATTTATTGGTCATAAATCTCTACGTGTTAGCCTTTAGTATTATTGAAAATGGTCATTCATGGCTATTTTCGACAAAAATGGGGGTTGTGTGGCCATTGATCATCGACCAGAGGCTCGTAAAACTCACCCCACATATGTTTCCTTGCCATAGATCACATTCTTTGATTTCTGGTGGAGACCATTTCTTGGTCAAAAATCTGAATGTTTTAGCCTTCGGTACTATTGAAAATGGTCGTTCATGGCTATTTTCGACAAAAATGGGGGTTGTGTGGCCATTGATATTCGACCAAAGGCTCATACACCTCACTACACATGTTTCCTTTCCATAGATCACATTCTTGGATTTATGGTGGAGACCATTTCTTGGTCAAAAATCCGTAGGTGTTAGCGTTCAGTGTCATTGAAAATGGTCGTTCATGGCTATTTTCGACAAAAATGGGGTTTGTGTGGCCATTGATCATCGACCAGAGGCTCGTACACTTCACCCCACATATGTTTTCTTGCCATAGATCACATTCTTGGATTTCTGGTGGGGACCATTTCTTGGTCAAAAATCCGTTGGTGTTAGCCTTCGGTATTATTGAAAATGGTCGTTCATGGCTATTTTCGACAAAAATGGGGGTTGTGTGGCCATTTATCATCGACCAGAGGCTCATACACCTCACCCCACATATGTTTCCTTGCCATAGATCACATTCTTGGATTTCTGGTGGTGACCATTTCTTGGTAAAAAATTCGTAGGTGTTAGCCTCTGGTATTATTGAAAATGGTCGTTCATGGCTATTTTCATCAAAAATGGGGGTTGTGTGGACATTTATCATCGACCAGAGGCTCGTACACCTCACCCCACATATGTTTCCTTGCCATAGATCACATTCTTGGATTTCTGGTGGAGACCATTTCTTGGTCAAAAATTCGTACGTGTTAGCCTTCGGTATTATTGAAAATGGTCGTTCATGGCTATTTTCGACAAAATGGGGGTTGTGTGGCCATTGATCATCGACTAGAGGCTCGTACACCTCACCCCACATATGTTTCCTTGCCATAGATCACATTCTTGGATTTCTGGTGGAGACCATTTGTGGCGGAACTGCCCGAATTATTCCAACTTAAGTGCCTATGTCCCGCCTTGGAGGCTGGACTACACTTAAATGGGGATAACCCGTCAATCCCTCGGATCTAGTCCAACGCGGCCACTAAAAGGATCAAGTACCACAATCTCACTCGATGGTGAGTCACAGAGCAAATACAATAAAGCATAAAACCATGCATGGAAGAGTATTAAATTATTACATCACCATCGGAGTTTTGCAAAGTAGTCATCATTGTTCGAAGTGCAGAGGAATAAAACTAACGGTAAATAAATAGAGAGATGGGGAAGCCTGTCCCATCACTCCTCATGCTCCTCCTCGGCCGAGGTAGGGTCCCACTCGACAGTCCAACCCGGTGGCAAGATGGACGGCCAAGTCACTCCAGCAACCATGTCCTCCAGAGAACCTGTAAAAAATTATGCCACAAGCAAGGCTGAGTATACTAATACTCAGCTAGTCTTACCCGGTGTGAGGAGTCTACTCCTCTACCTCTAGACATGCAGCAGTTTGGCTGTGGGGTTTGGTTGCCAAAAGCACTAGCTGAGTTTCTAAATCAAGTTTTTAACTTTGTCAAATTAAGTGTGACTCTCTTAAGGCTACAGATGTACTATCTACTCATACATAGTAGCAAACATTTTTAGCAATCAACATCTTGTATCATCTCATCATAATTCCACTTGTTACTCAATGTAGCAGCATGGATCAAGCAGTCTCATTAGCTGCGAGAAGCAGACGATCCGAATCGAGTTTTCATCCTTGCAAGGTAAACCTAAACACACGACATGTAGGGGCACTCCGTCCCCACACACATCAACCGTCCCCATCGGTCCCTGGCAACAGAAAGGGGCTCACCGCCTTGGCGTACAATGCCTCACTGACCCCGACTGCCGTCGTGCAGTGACCGCACTTGTACCCACCATAACCGGAATGGGAGACCACATCTCAGGTCGCGTGAGGAGGGCAATCTGCGGGCAGGTTCACTCAGGTACTAGGCGTACCGATTTACCATATTTCTCGGTATGTGTTTAGTACGTTCAAACGCTTGACACACGGTACCACACCTTAATCCTTATTCCAATTTTCATCCCGTGGACAACCAACCCCCATGGATTGTTGTCCACAACCCAGCATCATTATGAGAAGAAAGTGGATACAACCAATTTCCTGACCTCGTGCGAGTGATAGAAAAATCACTCGACTTCTACCGAGATCCTAATGAATAAAGCAGCTACTCGACTTAGCATTCTAGTATTCATCTCAATGGGATTCCTGAGATCATGCAACTAGGGTTTCAAACAACTCCTACACTTAAGTGCACAATCAATCCTACAATCATTAAGTATATTCAAATAGCATAAATAACAGGTTATGCATAAACCAGGGCTTGCCTTCCAAGGCTGTGGCAGGCAGATCCTCTGGTGCAGGCTCGGGTGCTGGATCCGGGGCTACCTCCTGAGCAGCTCCTTGCTCCGGCACGAGGACGTACTCCGCGTCAGCGAGGTTACAGTCTATCGAAATGCAATGAACATGTATGTCATGATTATGCAGGATTTTAATAACATCATGCTAAAGGAAGGAAAACTAAGTTAATGAGTAACTTAGGGTTTCTGGGTCATACGTGGCTTTTAGTGGTTTATGCTTATCACTCTAGGTTTAGGTCTTGTTAGAGATAGGCATAGTGGATTGGTATTTCCTTTATATATTTCAGTGGACAATTTACAAAGGGTTTTAGGATGACACCATTTTCCATTATTTGTTTTCCTTTCTTTATTTTCTATTTATGACTTCTAGTGGAGGTTTGAACTACAACATTGGTTTAACTTTTTCCAAAAATTTTGTAAAAATTACAGTGGGTTGCCATTGGTCATTATAGCTTGTCCTAGGACTTTGAGGTTCAATTGAAACAGGCTATGCTCTAGACAAAAATAACAAGAGTTGTGTAAAATGGGCCACTTTGCACTACAACTCTTAATTAGGAGTGGGTTCTGTCCTAAGGGTTATTTCTGTTGGCATTTAACAGTAATAATAGGCTTCTGTGCCAAGGATCACAGAAAGCTAAGGGATGGTTATTTAGTTATGATTTTCTAAAGTTTAATGCCAAAAAGGCACTTTCTACTACATTGTTATTTGAAAAATGTCAAACAGAAGATTTCATATTTTTCCTAAGTTCTTAATAACAAAACATTAACTATCCCAAGGGCTGGGGTGTTTTCACCTTGGGGTTATTTTTGTAGGGTTTTTCTAAGTTTTTCTTGTTTTATTAAAATAAAAGGTATCCTATTTATTTTATACTAAACCAGGGTATCATAGATTTTTCTAGTGAACTACACTAAATAAGTACCCTAACAAAAATAGGAGTACCCCCTGGTTCATTATTTAAATCACCTTTTCTATTTTTCTAACCTTAAGCATATTGTAAAATAAATGGAAAAAACTAACTTAATGGGGTGGACAGAGAGGTTTAGCATTTTTAAACAGGTTAGTAGGTGGACATAAACTTCTCCAAATTTTCCTAACCTTAGTCAAATAGTGCAACTATTTTTATTCCTATTATTTAGCTTTTGGTCAAAACAATAATTAAATCAGAACCCTAAAGTTTTCTGTAGTACATAAGGGTTTTATATTTTTCCTAAGCAGTTTACATTATTTAAAGTCTGACAAAATTGGTTTGACTAAATTTGGATGAATAAAACAGAAGTTATGAATTATTCAAGTTCTGTTCAAAATTTAAATCGGATTTAATAAAGGTTTCCTGGAAAACTACTTTGCGCCAAGGACCCTGGGTTTAATCCAAATCAACCCACTCAAATCTACCCCTGCGCCAATATTCCCCTGAGTCACTGACAGTTCAAAAATCCCCCTGACCTTTCCTTCTTCTTCCCCGAGGTCCTTCCCCTAATGTAAACAGTATCCGCGGGAAAGAAAAGGGCGGCGCGGCTTACCGACGGTGAGAGAGGTCCGGCGAGGGGCGGTGTTGGCTCGGGGAGGCTCTGGCGGTCACAACGATGTACGGCTCGACGGCGGGGATGGCCGGAATCGCTCGGTCCACGTGCGCAGGCGGGAGTTCTCATCGGCGGCGGGTGTGCCGGCCAATTCACTGTGATCTAGTTCAATCCAATGGCACGGTGAGCTTCACAGAGTGATGTAGAGGCTATCTGTGCATTGAATCGAAAAATGGCGCAGTGGCTTACCCGGTCTACGCTCGCCGGCGGTCGGAGAGAGTCCGGCGACCGTGGACTGGCCTCTCCGGCGAAGCAAACTTCGATTCCTTGCTCGGGGAGCTTCACCGAGGTGTGCTTAGTCCTCTCCAAGGGTCGGACGGGGTTGGGAAAGGCTTGGTTGGCCGGTCTACGGTGGCAGGGGCTCGGGTGGCCGTGGACACGCCGTGCACGGGCAAACGCCGGTGAGTTTGAGCTCCGGTGAGGTTGAGCATGCGCGAAAGGGTACGGTTAAGGTCACTGGGCGTTATATAGGCGCGGGCGCGGGCCATGGCGTCGGCTGGCCTTTGGCGCGACGCGGGGCACGCGAGGTCGGACGCGGGCGTGCTCTGGCACGCACAGAATGCGTCGAACACGTGGAAGTGTTCATCTGCCCGTGTTCAAACGCCTGCTGAGATCGCAAACGTGCAAATCTTGGCAAAAATCCGGCGCAGACCTCTTCCTGGCACCTATGGCTATCTCTCATATGTGAGTTCCAAGGGAAGATAAGCCCTGGGTCAGAAGATATGTGGACGCCAAATCTGGCTTGTCCCCCTGCCCGCTGCGCGACAAAAGTGATGCCAAGCCATGTCAAACGTCAAGGTCTCGGTCTCAACTTTTTCCAGGGGGTGCCCTAGGTGGTATGCCACATTTTTGGTATAGAACTTAAGTGGTTTTGGTGCCATCTTCAAGGTGAACACGGTGGATCTTTAGATTAGGTGTAGTTTTTGACTTAGAGAGAATTAGAGAGCTCTAGCTCGTTCTCTACTTAGGGAATGGATTTGGGGTTTCTTAAGGGGTCTTTTAGCAATGTTTCCTCTCTATAATTGTAGGTTAATAAGTTACTTAACTTTGTGCCAAAGGTTTGGTCATGACTTGCACCTTTGCTTAAACTCTCCCCTTTAACCAAGGTGCTTAGGAGATAGGGTTCAAGAGAGGTCTAGGGTTTACTCCCCCCTTGTCCAAAGTGATAATTGCACACCACTGGGGTAATGCTTTTGGTCATTCACATCTCTTGGTTAAAACCTAGCCTCCAAGGCTCTTACACTTTGCTCCATAAGTTTCTTCCACATGTGATCATAGTCATTAGTGCATAGATATGCCCTAGCCATGGTAACACCTGAAGTGTTACACCATTTCTTGGGCAAAAATCCGATTGTGTTAGCCTTCGGTATTTTTGAAAATGGTCATTCATGGCTATTTTTGACAAAAATGGGGGTTGTGTGGCCATTGATCATCGACCAGAGGCTATTACACCTCACTACACATATGTTTCCTTGCCATATATCAAATTCTTGGATTTATGGTGGAGACCATTTCATGGTCAAAAATCCATAGGTGTTAGCCTTCAGTGTCATTGAAAATGGTCGTTCATGGCTATTTTCGAAAAAAATGGGGGTTGTGTGGCCATTGATCATCGACCAGAGGCTCGTACACTTCACCCCACATATGTTTTCTTGCCATAGATCACATTCTTGGATTTCTGGTGGAGACCATTTCTTGGTCAAAAATCTGTTGGTGTTAGCCTTCCGTATTATTGAAAATGGTCGTTCATGGCTATTTTCGACTGAAATGGGGGTTGTGTGGCCATTTATCATCGACCAGAGGCTCATACACCTCACCCCACATATGTTTCCTTTCCATAGATCACATTCTTGGATTTCTGGTGGAGACCATTTCTTGGTCAAAAATCCGTAGGTGTTAGCCTTCGGTATTATTGAAAATGGTCGTTCATGGCTATTTTCATAAAAAATGGGGGTTGTGTTACCATTTATCATCGACCTGAGGCTCGTACACCTCACCCCACATATGTTTCCTTGTTATAGATCACATTCTTGGATTTCTGGTGGAGACCATTTCTTGGTCAAAAATTCGTACGTGTTAGCCTTCAGTATTATTGAAAATGATCGTTCATGGCTATTTTCGACAAAGTGGGGGTTGTGTGGCCATTGATCATCGACCTGAGGCTCGTACACATCACCCCACATATTTTCCTTGCCATAGATCACATTCTTGGATTTCTAGTGGAGACCATTTCTTGGGCAAAAATCCGAATGTGTTAGCCTTTGGTCTTTTTGAAAATGGTCATTCATGGCTATTTTCGACAAAAATGGGGGTTGTGTGGCCATTGATCTTCGACCAGAGGCTCATACACCTCACTACACATATGTTTCCCTGCCATATATCAAATTCTTGAATTTATGTTGGAGACC
This sequence comes from Zea luxurians, assembly GCA_029449295.1. Lineage (NCBI taxonomy): Eukaryota > Viridiplantae > Streptophyta > Magnoliopsida > Poales > Poaceae > Zea > Zea luxurians. Next base: position 1,081,257 of record JAOPSE010000161.1, read on the forward strand.
ATTTCTTGGTCAAAAATCCATAGGTGTTAGCCTTCAGTGTCATTGAAAATGGTCGTTCATGGCTATTTTCGACAAAAATGGGGGTTGTGTGGCCATTGATCATCGACCAGAGGCTCGTACACTTCACCCCACATATGTTTTCTTGCCATAGATCACATTCTTGGATTTCTGGTGGCGACCATTTCTTGGTCAAAAATCTGTTGGTGTTAGCCTTCGGTATTATTGAAAATGGTCGTTCATGGCTATTTTCGACTGAAATGGGGGTTGTGTGGCCATTTATCATCGACCAGAGGCTCATACACCTCACGCCACATATGTTTCCTTTCCATAGATCACATTTTGGATTTCTGGTGGAGACCATTTCTTGGTCAAAAATCCATAGGTGTTAGCCTTCGGTATTATTGAAAATGGTCGTTCGTGGCTATTTTCATCAAAAATGGGGGTTGTGTGGCCATTTATCATCGACCAGAGGCTCATACACCTCACCCCACATATGTTTCCTTGCTATAGATCACATTCTTGGATTTCTGATGGAGACCATTTCTTGGTCAAAAATTCGTACGTGTTAGCCTTCAATATTATTGAAAATGATCGTTCATGGCTATTTTCGACAAAATGGGGGTTGTGTGGCCATTGATCATCGACCAGAGGCTCGTACACCTCACCCCACATATGTTTCCTTGCCATAGATCACATTCTTGGATTTCTAGTGGAGACCATTTCTTGGGCAAAAATCCGAATGTGTTAGCCTTCGATATTATTGAAAATTGTCATTCATGGCTATTTTCGACAAAAATGGGGGTTGTGTGGCCATTGATCTTTGACCAGAGGCTCATACACCTCACTACACATATGTTTACTTGCCATAGATCAAATTCTTGGATTTATGGTGGAGACCATTTCTTGGTCAAAAATCCGTAGGTGTTAGCCTTCAGTGTCATTGAAAATGGTCGTTCATGGCTATTTCCGACAAAAATGGGGGTTGTGTGGCCATTGATCATCGACCAGAGGCTCGTACACATCACCCCACATAGGTTTTCTTGCCATAGATCACATTCCTGGATTTCTGGTGGAGACCATTTCTTAGTCAAAAATCCGTTGGTGTTAGCCTTCGGTATTATTGAAAATGGTCGTTCATGGCTATTTTCGACTAAAATGGGGGTTGTGTGGCCATTTATCATCGACCAGAGGCTTGTACACCTCACCCCACATATGTTTCCTTGCCATAGATCACATTCTTGGATTTCTGGTGGAGACCATTTATTGGTCAAAAATCTGTACGTGTTAGCCTTTAGTATTATTGAAAATGGTCATTCATGGCTATTTTCGACAAAAATGGGGGTTGTGTGGCCATTGATCATCGACCAGAGGCTCGTAAACCTCACCCCACATACGTTTCCTTGCCATAGATCACATTCTTTGATTTTTGGTTGAGACCATTTCTTGGTCAAAAATCTGAACGTTTTAGCCTTCGGTACTATTGAAAATGGTCGTTCATGGCTATTTTCGACAAAAATGGGGGTTGTGTGGCCATTGATATTCGATCAAAGGCTCATACACCTCACTACACATGTTTCCTTTCCATAGATCACATTCTTGGATTTATGGTGGAGACCATTTCTTGGTCAAAAATCCGTAGATGTTAGCGTTCAGTGTCATTGAAAATGGTTGTTCATGGCTATTTTCGACAAAAATGGGGTTTGTGTGGCCATTGATCATCGATCAGTGGCTCGTACACTTCACCCCACATATGTTTTCTTTCCATAGATCACATTCTTGGATTTCTGGAGGGGACCATTTCTTGGTCAAAAATCCGTTGGTGTTAGCCTTCGGTATTATTGAAAATGGTCGTTCATGGCTATTTTCGACAAAAATGGGGGTTGTGTGGCCATTTATCATCGACCAAAGGCTCATACACCTCACCCCACATATGTTTCCTTGCCATAGATCACATTCTTGGATTTCTGGTGGTGACCATTTCTTGGTAAAAAATCCGTAGGTGTTAGCCTCTGGTATTATTGAAAATGGTCGTTCATGGCTATTTTCATCAAAAACGGGGGTTGTGTGGCCATTTATCATCGACCAGAGGCTCGTACACCTCACCCCACATATGTTTCCTTGCCATAGATCACATTCTTGGATTTCTGGTGGAGACCATTTCTTGGTCAAAAATTCGTACGTGTTAGCCTTCGGTATTATTGAAAATGGTCGTTCATGGCTATTTTCGACAAAATGGGGGTTGTGTGGCCATTGATCATCGACCAGAGGCTCGTACACCTCACCCCACATATGTTTCCTTGCCATAGATCACATTCTTGGATTTCTGGTGGAGACCATTTCTTGGGCAAAAATCCGAATGTGTTAGCCTTTGGTATTTTTGAAAATGGTCATTCATGGCTATTTTCGACAAAAATGGGGGTTGTGTGGCCATTGATCTTTGACCAGAGGCTCATACACCTCACTACACATATGTTTCCTTGCCATATATAAAATTCTTGGATTTATGGTGGAGAACATTTCTTGGTCAAAAATCCATAGGTGTTAGCCTTCAGTGTCATTGAAAATGGTCGTTCATGGCTATTTTCGACAAAAATGGGGGTTGTGTGGCCATTGATCATCGACCAGAGGCTCGTACACTTCACCCCACATATGTTTTCTTGCCATAGATCACATTCTTGGATTTCTGGTGGAGACCATTTCTTGGTCAAAAATCTGTTGGTGTTAGCCTTCAGTATTATTTAAAATGGTCGTTCATGGCTATTTTCGACTGAAATGGGGGTTGTGTGGCCATTTATCATCGACCAGAGGCTCATACACCTCACCCCACATATGTTTCCTTGCCATAGAAAACATTCTTAGATATCTGGTGGAGACCATTTCTTGGTCAAAAATCCGTACGTGTGTGGCTATTTTCGACAAAAATGGGGGTTGTGTGGCCATTGATCATCGACCAAAGGCTCGTACACCTCACCCCACATATGTTTCCTTGCCATAGAAAAACATTCTTTGATTTCTTGTGGAGACCATTTCTTGGTCAAAAATCCGAATGTGTTAGCCTTCGGAACTATTGAAAATGGTCGTTCATGGCTATTTTCGACAAAAATGGGGGTTGTGTGGCCATTGATCATCGACCAAAGGCTCGTACACCTCACCCCACATATGTTTCCTTGCCATAGATCACATTCTTTGATTTCTGGTGGAGACCATTTCTTGGTCAAAAATCCGAATGTGTTAGCCTTCGGAACTATTGAAAATGGTCGTTCATGGCTATTTTTGACAAAAATGGGGGTTGTGTGGCCATTGATCATCGACCAGAGGCTCATACACCTCACCCCACATATGTTTCCTTGCCATAGATCACATTCTTGGATTTCTGGTGGAGACCATTTCTTGGTCAAAAATCCGTAGGTGTTAGCCTCTAGTATTATTGAAAATGGTCGCTCATGGCTATTTTCATAAAAAATGGGGGTACTGTGGCCATTTATCATCGACTAGAGGCTCATAAACCTCACCCCACATATGTTTCCTTGCCATAGATCAAATTCTTGGATTTCTTGTGGAGACCATTTCTTGGTCAAAAACTCGTACGTGTTAGCCTTCGGTATTATTGAAAATGGTCGTTCATGGCTATTTTCGGCAAAATGGGGGTTGTGTGGCCATTGATCATCGACCAGAGGCTCGTACACCTCACCCCACATATGTTTCCTTGCCATAGATCACATTCTTGGATTTCTAGTGGATACCATTTCTTGGGCAAAAATCCGAATGTGTTAGCCTTTGGTATTTTTGAAAATGGTCATTCATGGCTATTTTCGACAAAAATGGGGGTTGTGTGGCCATTGATCTTCGATCAGAGCCTCATACACCTCACTACACATATTTTTCCTTGCCATAGATGACATTCTTGGATTTATGGTGGAGACCATTTCTTGGTCAAAAATCTGTAGGTGTTAGCCTTCAGTGTCATTGAAAATGGTCGTTCATGGCTATTTTCGACAAAAATTAGGGTTGTGTGGCCATTGATCGTCGACCAGAGGCTCATACACCTCACCCCACATATGTTTCCTTGCCGTAGATCACATTCTTGGATTTCTGGTGGAGACCATTTCTTGGTCAAATATCCGTAGGTGTTAGCCTTCGGTATTATTGAAAATGGTCGTACATGGCTATTTTCGACAAAAATGGGGGTTGTGTGGCCATTGATCATCGACCAGAGGCTCATACACCTCACCCCACATATGTTTCCTTGCCATAGATCACATTCTTGGATTTCTGGTGGAGAACATTTCTTGGTCAAAAATCCGTAGGTGTTAGCCTCTAGTATTATTGAAAATGGTCGCTCATGGCTATTTTCATAAAAAATGGGGGTTGTGTGGCCATTTATCATCGACTAGAGGCTCATAAACCTCACCCACATATGTTTCCTTGCCATAGATCACATTCTTGGATTTCTGGTGGAGACCATTTCTTGGTCAAAAACTCGTACGTGTTAGCCTTCGTTATTATTGAAAATGGTCGTTCATGGCTATTTTCGGCAAAATGGGGGTTGTGTGGCCATTGATCATCGACCAGAGGCTCGTACACCTCACCCCACATATGTTTAATTGCCATAGATCACATTCTTGGATTTCTGGTGGAGACCATTTCTTGGGCAAAAATCCGAATGTGTTAGCCTTTGGTATTTTTGAAAATGGTCATTCATGGCTATTTTCGACAAAAATGGGGGTTGTGTGGCCATTGATCTTCGACTAGAGGCTCATACACCTCACTACACATATGTTTCCTTGCCATAGATCACATTACTGGATTTATGGTGGAGACCATTTCTAGGTCAGAAATCCATAGGTGTTAGCCTTTAGTGTCATTGAAAATGGTCGTTCATGGCTATTTTTGACAAAAATGGGGGTTGTGTGGCCATTGATCATCGACCAGAGGCTCATACACTTCACCCCACATATGTTTTCTTTCCATAGATCACATTCTTGGATTTCTAGAGGAGACCACTCCTTGGTCAAAAATCTGTTGGTGTTAGCCTTCGGTATTATTGAAAATGGTCGTTCATGGCTATTTTCGACTAAAATGGGGGTTGTGTGGCCATTTATCATTGACCAGAGGCTCGTGCAATTCACCCCACATATGTTTCCTTGCCATATATCACATTCTTGGATTTCTGGTGGAGACCATTTCTTGGTCAAAAATCCGTACGTGTTAGCCTTCGGTATTATTGAATATGGTCATTCATGGCTATTTTCGACAAAAATGGGGGTTGTGTGGCCAATGATCATCGACCAGACGCTCGTACACCTCACCCCACATATGTTTCCTTGCCATAGATCACATTCTTGGATTTCCGGTGGAGACCATTTATTGGTCAAAAATCTGTACGTGTTAGCCTTTAGTATTATTGAAAATGGTCATTCATGGCTATTTTCGACAAAATGGGGGTTGTGTGGCCATTGATCATCGACCAGAGGCTCGTACACCTCACCCCACATATGTTTCCTTGCCATAGATCACATTCTTGGATTTCTGGTGGAGACCATTTCTTGGGCAAAAATCCGAATGTGTTAGCCTTTGGTATTTTTGAAAATGGTCATTCATGGCTATTTTCGACAAAAATGGGGGTTGTGTGGCCATTGATCTTCGACTAGAGGCTCATACACCTCACTACACATATGTTTCCTTGCCATAGATCACACTATTGCATTTATGGTGGAGATCATTTCTTAGTCAGAAATCCATAGGTGTTAGCCTTTAGTGTCATTGAAAATGGTCGTTCATGGCTATTTTTGACAAAAATGGGGGTTGTGTGGCCATTGATCATCGACCAGAGGCTCATACACTTCACCCCACATATGTTTTCTTTCCATAGATCACATTCTTGGATTTCTGGAGGAGACCATTCCTTGGTCAAAAATCTGTTGGTGTTAGCCTTCGGTATTATTGAAAATGGTCGTTCATGGCTATTTTCGACTAAAATGGGGGTTGTGTGGCCATTTATCATTGACCAGAGGCTCGTGCAATTCACCCCACATATGTTTCCTTGCCATATATCACATTCTTGGATTTCTGGTGGAGACCATTTCTTGGTCAAAAATCCGTACGTGTTAGCCTTCGGTATTATTGAATATGGTCATTCATGGCTATTTTCGACAAAAATGGGGGTTGTGTGGCCAATGATCATCGACCAGACGCTCGTACACCTCACCCACATATGTTTCCTTGCCATAGATCACATTCTTGGATTTCTGGTGGAGACCATTTCTTGGGCAAAAATCCGAATGTGTTAGCCTTTGGTATTTTTGAAAATGGTCATTCATGGCTATTTTCGACAAAAATGGGGGTTGTGTGGCCATTGATCTTCGACTAGAGGCTCATACACCTCACTACACATATGTTTCCTTGCCATAGATCACATTATTGGATTTATGGTGGAGACCATTTCTTGGTCAGAAATCCATAGGTGTTAGCCTTTAGTGTCATTGAAAATGGTCGTTCATGGCTATTTTTGACAAAAATGGGGGTTGTGTGGCCATTGATCATCGACCAGAGGCTCATACACTTCACCCCACATATGTTTTCTTTCCATAGATCACATTCTTGGATTTCTAGAGGAGACCACTCCTTGGTCAAAAATCTGTTGGTGTTAGCCTTCGGTATTATTGAAAATGGTCGTTCATGGCTATTTTCGACTAAAATGGGGGTTGTGTGGCCATTTATCATTGACCAGAGGCTCGTGCAATTCACCCCACATATGTTTCCTTGCCATATATCACATTATTGGATTTCTGGTGGAGACCATTTCTTGGTCAAAAATCCGTACGTGTTAGCCTTCGGTATTATTGAATATGGTCATTCATGGCTATTTTCGACAAAAATGGGGGTTGTGTGGCCAATGATCATCGACCAGACGCTCGTACACCTCACCCCACATATGTTTCCTTGCCATAGATCACATTCTTGGATTTCCGGTGGAGACCATTTATTGGTCAAAAATCTGTACGTGTTAGCCTTTAGTATTATTGAAAATGGTCATTCATGGCTATTTTCGACAAAATGGGGGTTGTGTGGCCATTGATCATCGACCAGAGGCTCGTACACCTCACCCCACATATGTTTCCTTGCCATAGATCACATTCTTGGATTTCTGGTGGAGACCATTTCTTGGGCAAAAATCCGAATGTGTTAGCCTTTGGTATTTTTGAAAATGGTCATTCATGGCTATTTTCGACAAAAATGGGGGTTGTGTGGCCATTGATCTTCGACTAGAGGCTCATACACCTCACTACACATATGTTTCCTTGCCATAGATCACATTATTGCATTTATGGTGGAGATCATTTCTTGGTCAGAAATCCATAGGTGTTAGCCTTTAGTGTCATTGAAAATGGTCGTTCATGGCTATTTTTGACAAAAATGGGGGTTGTGTGGCCATTGATCATCGACCAGAGGCTCATACACTTCACCCCACATATGTTTTCTTTCCATAGATCACATTCTTGGATTTCTGGAGGAGACCATTCCTTGGTCAAAAATCTGTTGGTGTTAGCCTTCGGTATTATTGAAAATGGTCGTTCATGGCTATTTTCGACTAAAATGGGGGTTGTGTGGCCATTTATCATTGACCAGAGGCTCGTGCAATTCACCCCACATATGTTTCCTTGCCATATATCACATTCTTGGATTTCTGGTGGAGACCATTTCTTGGTCAAAAATCCGTACGTGTTAGCCTTCGGTATTATTGAATATGGTCATTCATGGCTATTTTCGACAAAAATGGGGGTTGTGTGGCCAATGATCATCGACCAGACGCTCGTACACCTCACCCACATATGTTTCCTTGCCATAGATCACATTCTTGGATTTCTGGTGGAGACCATTTCTTGGGCAAAAATCCGAATGTGTTAGCCTTTGGTATTTTTGAAAATGGTCATTCATGGCTATTTTCGACAAAAATGGGGGTTGTGTGGCCATTGATCTTCGACTAGAGGCTCATACACCTCACTACACATATGTTTCCTTGCCATAGATCACATTATTGGATTTATGGTGGAGACCATTTCTTGGTCAGAAATCCATAGGTGTTAGCCTTTAGTGTCATTGAAAATGGTCGTTCATGGCTATTTTTGACAAAAATGGGGGTTGTGTGGCCATTGATCATCGACCAGAGGCTCATACACTTCACCCCACATATGTTTTCTTTCCATAGATCACATTCTTGGATTTCTAGAGGAGACCACTCCTTGGTCAAAAATCTGTTGGTGTTAGCCTTCGGTATTATTGAAAATGGTCGTTCATGGCTATTTTCGACTAAAATGGGGGCTGTGTGGCCATTTATCATTGACCAGAGGCTCGTGCAATTCACCCCACATATGTTTCCTTGCCATATATCACATTATTGGATTTCTGGTGGAGACCATTTCTTGGTCAAAAATCCGTACGTGTTAGCCTTCGGTATTATTGAATATGGTCATTCATGGCTATTTTCGACAAAAATGGGGGTTGTGTGGCCAATGATCATCGACCAGACGCTCGTACACCTCACCCCACATATGTTTCCTTGCCATAGATCACATTCTTGGATTTCCGGTGGAGACCATTTATTGGTCAAAAATCTGTACGTGTTAGCCTTTAGTATTATTGAAAATGGTCATTCATGGCTATTTTCGACAAAATGGGGGTTGTGTGGCCATTGATCATCGACCAGAGGCTCGTACACCTCACCCCACATATGTTTCCTTGCCATAGATCACATTCTTGGATTTCTGGTGGAGACCATTTCTTGGGCAAAAATCCGAATGTGTTAGCCTTTGGTATTTTTGAAAATGGTCATTCATGGCTATTTTCGACAAAAATGGGGGTTGTGTGGCCATTGATCTTCGACTAGAGGCTCATACACCTCACTACACATATGTTTCCTTGCCATAGATCACATTATTGCATTTATGGTGGAGATCATTTCTTGGTCAGAAATCCATAGGTGTTAGCCTTTAGTGTCATTGAAAATGGTCGTTCATGGCTATTTTTGACAAAAATGGGGGTTGTGTGGCCATTGATCATCGACCAGAGGCTCATACACTTCACCCCACATATGTTTTCTTTCCATAGATCACATTCTTGGATTTCTGGAGGAGACCATTCCTTGGTCAAAAATCTGTTGGTGTTAGCCTTCGGTATTATTGAAAATGGTCGTTCATGGCTATTTTCGACTAAAATGGGGGTTGTGTGGCCATTTATCATTGACCAGAGGCTCGTGCAATTCACCCCACATATGTTTCCTTGCCATATATCACATTCTTGGATTTCTGGTGGAGACCATTTCTTGGTCAAAAATCCGTACGTGTTAGCCTTCGGTATTATTGAATATGGTCATTCATGGCTATTTTCGACAAAAATGGGGGTTGTGTGGCCAATGATCATCGACCAGACGCTCGTACACCTCACCCCACATATGTTTCCTTGCCATAGATCACATTCTTGGATTTCCGGTGGAGACCATTTATTGGTCAAAAATCTGTACGTGTTAGCCTTTAGTATTATTGAAAATGGTCATTCATGGCTATTTTCGACAAAATGGGGGTTGTGTGGCCATTGATCATCGACCAGAGGCTCGTACACCTCACCCCACATATGTTTCCTTGCCATAGATCACATTCTTGGATTTCTGGTGGAGACCATTTCTTGGGCAAAAATCCGAATGTGTTAGCCTTTGGTATTTTTGAAAATGGTCATTCATGGCTATTTTCGACAAAAATGGGGGTTGTGTGGCCATTGATCTTCGACTAGAGGCTCATACACCTCACTACACATATGTTTCCTTGCCATAGATCACACTATTGCATTTATGGTGGAGATCATTTCTTAGTCAGAAATCCATAGGTGTTAGCCTTTAGTGTCATTGAAAATGGTCGTTCATGGCTATTTTTGACAAAAATGGGGGTTGTGTGGCCATTGATCATCGACCAGAGGCTCATACACTTCACCCCACATATGTTTTCTTTCCATAGATCACATTCTTGGATTTCTGGAGGAGACCATTCCTTGGTCAAAAATCTGTTGGTGTTAGCCTTCGGTATTATTGAAAATGGTCGTTCATGGCTATTTTCGACTAAAATGGGGGTTGTGTGGCCATTTATCATTGACCAGAGGCTCGTGCAATTCACCCCACATATGTTTCCTTGCCATATATCACATTCTTGGATTTCTGGTGGAGACCATTTCTTGGTCAAAAATCCGTACGTGTTAGCCTTCGGTATTATTGAATATGGTCATTCATGGCTATTTTCGACAAAAATGGGGGTTGTGTGGCCAATGATCATCGACCAGACGCTCGTACACCTCACCCACATATGTTTCCTTGCCATAGATCACATTCTTGGATTTCTGGTGGAGACCATTTCTTGGGCAAAAATCCGAATGTGTTAGCCTTTGGTATTTTTGAAAATGGTCATTCATGGCTATTTTCGACAAAAATGGGGGTTGTGTGGCCATTGATCTTCGACTAGAGGCTCATACACCTCACTACACATATGTTTCCTTGCCATAGATCACATTATTGGATTTATGGTGGAGACCATTTCTTGGTCAGAAATCCATAGGTGTTAGCCTTTAGTGTCATTGAAAATGGTCGTTCATGGCTATTTTTGACAAAAATGGGGGTTGTGTGGCCATTGATCATCGACCAGAGGCTCATACACTTCACCCCACATATGTTTTCTTTCCATAGATCACATTCTTGGATTTCTAGAGGAGACCACTCCTTGGTCAAAAATCTGTTGGTGTTAGCCTTCGGTATTATTGAAAATGGTCGTTCATGGCTATTTTCGACTAAAATGGGGGTTGTGTGGCCATTTATCATTGACCAGAGGCTCGTGCAATTCACCCCACATATGTTTCCTTGCCATATATCACATTCTTGGATTTCTGGTGGAGACCATTTCTTGGTCAAAAATCCGTACGTGTTAGCCTTCGGTATTATTGAATATGGTCATTCATGGCTATTTTCGACAAAAATGGGGGTTGTGTGGCCAATGATCATCGACCAGACGCTCGTACACCTCACCCCACATATGTTTCCTTGCCATAGATCACATTCTTGGATTTCCGGTGGAGACCATTTATTGGTCAAAAATCTGTACGTGTTAGCCTTTAGTATTATTGAAAATGGTCATTCATGGCTATTTTCGACAAAATGGGGGTTGTGTGGCCATTGATCATCGACCAGAGGCTCGTACACCTCACCCCACATATGTTTCCTTGCCATAGATCACATTCTTGGATTTCTGGTGGAGACCATTTCTTGGGCAAAAATCCGAATGTGTTAGCCTTTGGTATTTTTGAAAATGGTCATTCATGGCTATTTTCGACAAAAATGGGGGTTGTGTGGCCATTGATCTTCGACTAGAGGCTCATACACCTCACTACACATATGTTTCCTTGCCATAGATCACATTATTGCATTTATGGTGGAGATCATTTCTTGGTCAGAAATCCATAGGTGTTAGCCTTTAGTGTCATTGAAAATGGTCGTTCATGGCTATTTTTGACAAAAATGGGGGTTGTGTGGCCATTGATCATCGACCAGAGGCTCATACACTTCACCCCACATATGTTTTCTTTCCATAGATCACATTCTTGGATTTCTGGAGGAGACCATTCCTTGGTCAAAAATCTGTTGGTGTTAGCCTTCGGTATTATTGAAAATGGTCGTTCATGGCTATTTTCGACTAAAATGGGGGTTGTGTGGCCATTTATCATTGACCAGAGGCTCGTGCAATTCACCTCACATATGTTTCCTTGCCATATATCACATTCTTGGATTTCTGGTGGAGACCATTTCTTGGTCAAAAATCCGTACGTGTTAGCCTTCGGTATTATTGAATATGGTCATTCATGGCTATTTTCGACAAAAATGGGGGTTGTGTGGCCAATGATCATCGACCAGACACTCGTACACCTCACCCGCATATGTTTCCTTGCCATAGATCACATTCTTGGATTTCCGGTGGAGACCATTTATTGGTCAAAAATCTGTACGTGTTAGCCTTTAGTATTATTGAAAATGGTCATTCATGGCTATTTTCGACAAAAATGGGGGTTGTGTGGCCATTGATCATCGACCAGAGGCTCGTAAACCTCACCCCATATATGTTTCCTTGCCATAGATGACATTCTTTGATTTCTGGTGGAGACCATTTCTTGGTCAAAAATCTGAATGTTTTAGCCTTCGGTACTATTGAAAATGGTCGTTCATGGCTATTTTCGACAAAAATGGAGGTTGTGTGGCCATTGATATTCGACCAAAGGCTCATACACCTCACTACACATATGTTTCCTTGCCATAGATCACATTCTTGGATTTATTGTGGAGACCATTTCTTGATCAGAAATCCGTACGTGTTAGCCTTCGGTATTACTGAAAATGGTCGTTCATGGTTATTTTCGACAAAAATGGGGGTTGTGTGGCCATTGATCATCGACCAGAGGCTCGTACACCTCACCCCACATATGTTTCCTTGCCATAGATCACATTCTTAGATTTCTGGTGGAGACCGTTTCTTGGGCAAAAATCCGAATCTGTTAGCCTTCGGTACTATTGAAAATGGTCGTTCATGGCTATTTTCGACAAAAATGGGGGTTGTGTGGCCATTGATCATCGACCAGAGGCTCATACACTTCACCCCACATATGTTTTCTTTCCAGAGATCACATTCTTGGATTTCTGGAGGAGACCATTCCTTGGTCAAAAATCTGTTGGTGTTAGCCTTCGGTATTATTGAAAATGGTCGTTCATGGCTATTTTCGACTAAAATGGGGGTTGTGTGGCCATTTATCATTGACCAGAGGCTCGTGCAATTCACCCCACATATGTTTCCTTGCCATATATCACATTCTTGGATTTCTGGTGGAGACCATTTCTTGGTCAAAAATCCGTACGTGTTAGCCTTCGGTATTATTGAATATGGTCATTCATGGCTATTTTCGACAAAAATGGGGGTTGTGTGGCCAATGATCATCGACCAGACGCTCGTACACCTCACCCACATATGTTTCCTTGCCATAGATCACATTCTTGGATTTCTGGTGGAGACCATTTCTTGGGCAAAAATCCGAATGTGTTAGCCTTTGGTATTTTTGAAAATGGTCATTCATGGCTATTTTCGACAAAAATGGGGGTTGTGTGGCCATTGATCTTCGACTAGAGGCTCATACACCTCACTACACATATGTTTCCTTGCCATAGATCACATTATTGCATTTATGGTGGAGATCATTTCTTGGTCAGAAATCCATAGGTGTTAGCCTTTAGTGTCATTGAAAATGGTCGTTCATGGCTATTTTTGACAAAAATGGGGGTTGTGTGGCCATTGATCATCGACCAGAGGCTCATACACTTCACCCCACATATGTTTTCTTTCCATAGATCACATTCTTGGATTTCTGGAGGAGACCATTCCTTGGTCAAAAATCTGTTGGTGTTAGCCTTCGGTATTATTGAAAATGGTCGTTCATGGCTATTTTCGACTAAAATGGGGGTTGTGTGGCCATTTATCATTGACCAGAGGCTCGTGCAATTCACCTCACATATGTTTCCTTGCCATATATCACATTCTTGGATTTCTGGTGGAGACCATTTCTTGGTCAAAAATCCGTACGTGTTAGCCTTCGGTATTATTGAATATGGTCATTCATGGCTATTTTCGACAAAAATGGGGGTTGTGTGGCCAATGATCATCGACCAGACACTCGTACACCTCACCCGCATATGTTTCCTTGCCATAGATCACATTCTTGGATTTCCGGTGGAGACCATTTATTGGTCAAAAATCTGTACGTGTTAGCCTTTAGTATTATTGAAAATGGTCATTCATGGCTATTTTCGACAAAAATGGGGGTTGTGTGGCCATTGATCATCGACCAGAGGCTCGTAAACCTCACCCCATATATGTTTCCTTGCCATAGATGACATTCTTTGATTTCTGGTGGAGACCATTTCTTGGTCAAAAATCTGAATGTTTTAGCCTTCGGTACTATTGAAAATGGTCGTTCATGGCTATTTTCGACAAAAATGGAGGTTGTGTGGCCATTGATATTCGACCAAAGGCTCATACACCTCACTACACATATGTTTCCTTGCCATAGATCACATTCTTGGATTTATTGTGGAGACCATTTCTTGATCAGAAATCCGTACGTGTTAGCCTTCGGTATTACTGAAAATGGTCGTTCATGGTTATTTTCGACAAAAATGGGGGTTGTGTGGCCATTGATCATCGACCAGAGGCTCGTACACCTCACCCCACATATGTTTCCTTGCCATAGATCACATTCTTAGATTTCTGGTGGAGACCGTTTCTTGGGCAAAAATCCGAATCTGTTAGCCTTCGGTACTATTGAAAATGGTCGTTCATGGCTATTTTCGACAAAAATGGGGGTTGTGTGGCCATTGATCATCGACCAGAGGCTCATACACTTCACCCCACATATGTTTTCTTTCCAGAGATCACATTCTTGGATTTCTGGAGGAGACCATTCCTTGGTCAAAAATCTGTTGGTGTTAGCCTTCGGTATTATTGAAAATGGTCGTTCATGGCTATTTTCGACTAAAATGGGGGTTGTGTGGCCATTTATCATTGACCAGAGGCTCGTGCAATTCACCCCACATATGTTTCCTTGCCATATATCACATTCTTGGATTTCTGGTGGAGACCATTTCTTGGTCAAAAATCCGTACGTGTTAGCCTTCGGTATTATTGAATATGGTCATTCATGGCTATTTTCGACAAAAATGGGGGTTGTGTGGCCAATGATCATCGACCAGACGCTCGTACACCTCACCCACATATGTTTCCTTGCCATAGATCACATTCTTGGATTTCTGGTGGAGACCATTTCTTGGGCAAAAATCCGAATGTGTTAGCCTTTGGTATTTTTGAAAATGGTCATTCATGGCTATTTTCGACAAAAATGGGGGTTGTGTGGCCATTGATCTTCGACTAGAGGCTCATACACCTCACTACACATATGTTTCCTTGCCATAGATCACATTATTGCATTTATGGTGGAGATCATTTCTTGGTCAGAAATCCATAGGTGTTAGCCTTTAGTGTCATTGAAAATGGTCGTTCATGGCTATTTTTGACAAAAATGGGGGTTGTGTGGCCATTGATCATCGACCAGAGGCTCATACACTTCACCCCACATATGTTTTCTTTCCATAGATCACATTCTTGGATTTCTGGAGGAGACCATTCCTTGGTCAAAAATCTGCTGGTGTTAGCCTTCGGTATTATTGAAAATGGTCGTTCATGGCTATTTTCGACTAAAATGGGGGTTGTGTGGCCATTGATCGTCGACCAGAGGCTCATACACCTCACCCCACATATGTTTCCTTGCCGTAGATCACATTCTTGGATTTCTGGTGGAGACCATTTCTTGGTCAAAAATCCGTAGGTGTTAGCCTTCGGTATTATTGAAAATGGTCGTACATGGCTATTTTCGACAAAAATGGGGGTTGTGTGGCCATTGATCATCGACCAGAGGCTCATACACCTCACCCCACATATGTTTCCTTGCCATAGATCACATTCTTGGATTTCTGGTGGAGAACATTTCTTGGTCAAAAATCCGTAGGTGTTAGCCTCTAGTATTATTGAAAATGGTCGCTCATGGCTATTTTCATAAAAAATGGGGGTTGTGTGGCCATTTATCATCGACTAGAGGCTCATAAACCTCACCCACATATGTTTCCTTGCCATAGATCACATTCTTGGATTTCTGGTGGAGACCATTTCTTGGTCAAAAACTCGTACGTGTTAGCCTTCGGTATTATTGAAAATGGTCGTTCATGGCTATTTTCGGCAAAATGGGGGTTGTGTGGCCATTGATCATCGACCAGAGGCTCGTACACCTCACCCCACATATGTTTCCTTGCCATAGATCACATTCTTGGATTTCTGGTGGAGACCTTTTCTTGGGCAAAAATCCGAATGTGTTAGCCTTTGGTATTTTTGAAAATGGTCATTCATGGCTATTTTCGACAAAAATGGGGGTTGTGTGGCCATTGATCTTCGACTAGAGGCTCATACACCTCACTACACATATGTTTCCTTGCCATAGATCACATTATTGGATTTATGGTGGAGACCATTTCTTGGTCAGAAATCCATAGGTGTTAGCCTTTAGTGTCATTGAAAATGGTCGTTCATGGCTATTTTTGACAAAAATGGGGGTTGTGTGGCCATTGATCATCGACCAGAGGCTCATACACTTCACCCCACATATGTTTTCTTTCCATAGATCACATTCTTGGATTTCTAGAGGAGACCACTCCTTGGTCAAAAATCTGTTGGTGTTAGCCTTCGGTATTATTGAAAATGGTCGTTCATGGCTATTTTCGACTAAAATGGGGGTTGTGTGGCCATTTATCATTGACCAGAGGCTCGTGCAATTCACCCCACATATGTTTCCTTGCCATATATCACATTCTTGGATTTCTGGTGGAGACCATTTCTTGGTCAAAAATCCGTACGTGTTAGCCTTCGGTATTATTGAATATGGTCATTCATGGCTATTTTCGACAAAAATGGGGGTTGTGTGGCCAATGATCATCGACCAGACGCTCGTACACCTCACCCCACATATGTTTCCTTGCCATAGATCACATTCTTGGATTTCCGGTGGAGACCATTTATTGGTCAAAAATCTGTACGTGTTAGCCTTTAGTATTATTCAAAATGGTCATTCATGGCTATTTTCGACAAAATGGGGGTTGTGTGGCCATTGATCATCGACCAGAGGCTCGTACACCTCACCCCACATATGTTTCCTTGCCATAGATCACATTCTTGGATTTCTGGTGGAGCCCATTTCTTGGGCAAAAATCCGAATGTGTTAGCCTTTGGTATTTTTGAAAATGGTCATTCATGGCTATTTTCGACAAAAATGGGGGTTGTGTGGCCATTGATCTTCGACTAGAGGCTCATACACCTCACTACACATATGTTTCCTTGCCATAGATCACATTATTGCATTTATGGTGGAGATCATTTCTTGGTCAGAAATCCATAGGTGTTAGCCTTTAGTGTCATTGAAAATGGTCGTTCATGGCTATTTTTGACAAAAATGGGGGTTGTGTGGCCATTGATCATCGACCAGAGGCTCATACACTTCACCCCACATATGTTTTCTTTCCATAGATCACATTCTTGGATTTCTGGAGGAGACCATTCCTTGGTCAAAAATCTGTTGGTGTTAGCCTTCGGTATTATTGAAAATGGTCGTTCATGGCTATTTTCGACTAAAATGGGGGTTGTGTGGCCATTTATCATTGACCAGAGGCTCGTGCAATTCACCCCACATATGTTTCCTTGCCATATATCACATTCTTGGATTTCTGGTGGAGACCATTTCTTGGTCAAAAATCCGTCCGTGTTAGCCTTCGGTATTATTGAATATGGTCATTCATGGCTATTTTTGACAAAAATGGGGGTTGTGTGGCCAATGATCATCGACCAGACGCTCGTACACCTCACCCACATATGTTTCCTTGACATAGATCACATTCTTGGATTTCTGGTGGAGACCATTTCTTGGGCAAAAATCCGAATGTGTTAGCCTTTGGTATTTTTGAAAATGGTCATTCATGGCTATTTTCGACAAAAATGGGGGTTGTGTGGCCATTGATCTTCGACTAGAGGCTCATACACCTCACTACACATATGTTTCCTTGCCATAGATCACATTATTGCATTTATGGTGGAGATCATTTCTTGGTCAGAAATCCATAGGTGTTAGCCTTTAGTGTCATTGAAAATGGTCGTTCATGGCTATTTTTGACAAAAATGGGGGTTGTGTGGCCATTGATCATCGACCAGAGGCTCATACACTTCACCCCACATATGTTTTCTTTCCATAGATCACATTCTTGGATTTCTGGAGGAGACCATTCCTTGGTCAAAAATCTGTTGGTGTTAGCCTTCGGTATTATTGAAAATGGTCGTTCATGGCTATTTTCGACTAAAATGGGGGTTGTGTGGCCATTTATCATTGACCAGAGGCTCGTGCAATTCACCCCACATATGTTTCCTTGCCATATATCACATTCTTGGATTTCTGGTGGAGACCATTTCTTGGTCAAAAATCCGTACGTGTTAGCCTTCGGTATTATTGAATATGGTCATTCATGGCTATTTTCGACAAAAATGGGGGTTGTGTGGCCAATGATCATCGACCAGACGCTCGTACACCTCACCCACATATGTTTCCTTGCCATAGATCACATTCTTGGATTTCCGGTGGAGACCATTTATTGGTCAAAAATCTGTACGTGTTAGTCTTTAGTATTATTGAAAATGGTCATTCATGGCTATTTTCGACAAAAATGGGGGTTGTGTGGCCATTGATCATCGACCAGAGGCTCGTAAACCTCACCCCATATATGTTTCCTTGCCATAGATGACATTCTTTGATTTCTGGTGGAGACCATTTCTTGGTCAAAAATCTGAATGTTTTAGCCTTCGGTACTATTGAAAATGGTCGTTCATGGCTATTTTCGACAAAAATGGAGGTTGTGTGGCCATTGATATTCGACCAAAGGCTCATACACCTCACTACACATATGTTTCCTTGCCATAGATCACATTCTTGGATTTATTGTGGAGACCATTTATTGGTAAAAAATCCGTAGGTGTTAGCCTTCAGTGTCATTGAAAATGGTCGTTCATGGCTATTTTCGACTAAAATGGGGTTTGTGTGGCCATTGATCATCGACCAGAGGCTCGTACACTTCACCCCACATATGTTTTCTTGCCAGAGATCACATTCTAGGATTTCTGGTGGAGACCATTTCTTGGTCAAAAATCCGTTGGTGTTAGCCTTCGGTATTATTGAAAATGGTCGTTCATGGCTATTTTCGACTAAAATGGGGGTTGTGTGGCCATTTATCATCGACCAGAGGCTCATACACCTCACCCCACATATGTTTCCTTGCCATAGATCACATTCTTGGATTTCTAGTGGAGACCATTTCTTGGTCAAAAATCCGTACGTGTTAGCCTTCGGTAGTATTGAAAATGGTCATTCATGGCTATTTTCGACAAAAATGGGGGTTGTGTGGCCAATGATCATCAACCAGAGGCTCGTAAACCTCACCCCACATATGTTTCCTTGCCATAGATCACATTCTTTGATTTCTGGTGGAGACCATTTTTTGGTCAAAAATCCGAATTTGTTAGCCTTCGGTACTATTGAAAATGGTCGTTCATGGCTATTTTCGACAAAAATGGGGGTTGTGTGGCCATTGATATTCGACCAGAGGCTCATAGACCTCACTACACATATGTTTCCTTGCCATAGATCACATTCTTGGATTTATGGTGGAGACCATTTCTTGGTCAAAAATCCGTAAGTGTTAGCCTTAAGTGTCATTGAAAATGGTTGTTCATGGCTATTTTCGACAAAAATAGGGGTTGTGTGGCCACTGATCATCGACCAGAGGCTCGTACACCTCACCCCACATATGTTTCCTTGCCATAGATCATATTCTTGGATTTCTAGTGGAGACCATTTCTTGGTCAAAAATCCGTAGGTGTTAGCCTTCGGTATTATTGAAAATGGTCGTTCATGGCTATTTTCGACAAAAATGGGGTTGTGTGGCCATTGATCATCAACCAGAGGCTCATACACCTCACCCCACATATGTTTCCTTGCCATAGATCACATTCTTGGATTTCTGGTGGAGACCATTTCTTGGTAAAAAATCCGTAGGTGTTAGCCTCTAGTATTATTGAAAATGGTCGTTCATGGCTATTTTCATCAAAAATGGGGGTTGTGTGGCCATTTATCATCGACCAGAGGCTCGTACACCTCACCCCACATATGTTTCCTTGCCATAGATCACATTCTTGGATTTCTGGTGGAGACCATTTCTTGGTCAAAAATTCGTACGTGTTAGCCTTCGGTATTATTGAAAATGGTCGTTCATGGCTATTTTCGACAAAATGGGGGTTGTGTGGCCATTGATCATCGACTAGAGGCTTGTACACCTCACCCCACATATGTTTCCTTTCCATAGATCACATTCTAGGATTTCTAGTGGAGACCATTTCTTGGGCAAAAATCCGAATGTGTTAGCCTTCGATATTCTTGAAAATGGTCATTCATGGCTATTTTCGACAAAAATGGGGGTTGTGTGGCCATTGATCTTCGACCAGAGGGTCATACACCTCACTACACATATGTTTCCTTGCCATAGATCAAATTCTTGGATTTATGGTGGAGACCATTTCTTGGTCAAAAATCCATAGGTGTTAGCCTTCAGTGTCATTGAAAATGGTCGTTCATGGCTATTTTCGACAAAAATGGGGGTTGTGTGGCCATTGATCATCGACCAGAGGCTCGTACACTTCACCCCACATATGTTTTCTTGCCATAGATCACATTCTTGGATTTCTGGTGGAGACCATTTCTTGGTCAAAAATCTGTTGGTGTTAGCCTTCGGTATTATTGAAAATGGTCGTTCATGGCTATTTTCGACTAAAATGGGGGTTGTGTGGCCATTTATCATCGACCAGAGGCTCATACACCTCACCCCACATATGTTTCCTTGCCATAGATCACATTCTTGGATATCTGGTGGAGACCATTTCTTGGTCAAAAATCCGTACGTGTTAGCCTTCGGTATTATTGAAAATGGTCATTCATGACTATTTTCGACAAAAATGGGGGTCATGTGGCAATTGATCATCGACCAAAGGCTCGTACACCTCAACCCACATTCTTTTATTTCTGGTGGAGACCATTTCTTGGTCAAAAATCTGTAGGTGTTAGCCTTCAGTGTCATTGAAAATGGTCGTTCATGGCTATTTTCGACAAAAAATAGGGTTGTGTGGCCATTGATCATCGACCAGAGGCTCGTACACCTCACCCCACATATGTTTCCTTGCCATAGATCACATTCTTGGATTTCTGGTGGAGACCATTTCTTGGTCAAAAATCCGTAGGTGTTAGCCTTCGGTATTATTGAAAATGGTCGTTCATGGCTATTTTCGACAAAAATGGGGGTTGTGTGGCCATTGATCATCGACAAGAGGCTCATACACCTCACCCCACATATGTTTCCTTGCCATAGATCACATTCTTGGATTTCTGGTGGAGGCCATTTCTTAGTCAAAAACCCGTAGGTGTTAGCCTCTAGTATTATTGAAAATGGTCGCTCATGGCTATTTTCATCAAAAATGGGGGTTGTGTGGCCATCTATCATCGACCAGAGGCTCGTAAACCACATCCCACATATGTTTCCTTGACATAGATCACATTCTTGGATTTCTGGTGGAGACCATTTTTTGGTCAAAAATTCGTACATGTTAGGCTTCGGTATTATTGAAAATGGTCGTTGATGGCTATTTTCGGCAAAATGGGGTTGTCTGGCCATTGATCATCGACCAGAGGCTCGTACACCTCACCCCACATATGTTTCCTTGCCATAGATCACATTCTTGGATTTCAGGTGGAGACCATTTCTTGGGAAAAAATCCGAATGTGTTAGCCTTTGGTATTTTTGAAAATGGTCATTCATGGCTATTTTCTACAAAAATGGGGGTTATGTGGCCATTGATCTTCGACCAGAGGCTCATACACCTCACTACACATATGTTTCCTTGTCATAGATAACATTCTTCGATTTATGGTGGAGACCATTTCTTGGTCAGAAATCCATAGGTGTTAGCCTTTAGTGTCATTGAAAATGGTCGTTCATGGCTATTTTCGACAAAAATGGGGGTTGTCTGGCCATTGATCATCAACCAGAGGCTCGTACACTGCACCCCACATATGTTTTCTTGCCATAGATCCCATTCTTGGATTTCTGGAGGAGACCATTTCTTGGTCAAAAATCTGTTGGTGTTAGCCTTCGGTATTATTGAAAATGGTCGTTCATGGCTATTTTCAACTAAAATGAGGGTTGTGTGGCCATTTATCATCGACCAGAGGCTCGTACAATTCACCCCACATATGTTTCCTTGCCATAGATCACATTCTTGGATTTCTGGTGGAGACCATTTCTTGGTCAAAAATCCATACGTGTTAGCCTTCGGTATTATTGAAAATGGTCATTCATGGCTATTTTCGACAAAAATGGGGGTTGTGTGGCCATTGATCTTCAACCAGAGGCTCATACACCTCACTACACTTATGTTTCCTTGCCATAGATCACATTCTTGGATTTATGGTGGAGACCATTTCTTGGTCAAAAATCCATAGGTGTTAGCCTTCAGTGTTTTTGAAAATGGTCGTTCATGGCTATTTTCGACAAAAATGGGGGTTGTGTGGCCATTGATCATCGACCAGAGGCTCGTACACTTCACCCCACATATGTTTTCTTGCCATAGATCACATTCTTTGATTTCTAGAGAGACCATTTCTTGGTCAAAAATCTGTTGGTGTTAGCCTTTGGTATTATTGAAAATGGTCGTTCATGGCTATTTTTGACTAAAATGGGGGTTGTGTGGCCATTTATCATCGACCGGAGGCTCGTACAATTCACCCCACATATGTTTCCTTGCCATAGATCACATTTTTGGATTTCTGGTGGAGACCATTTCTTGGTCAAAAATCCGTACGTGTTAGCCTTCGGTATTATTGAAAATGGTCATTCATGGCTATTTTCGACACAAATGGGGGTTGTGTGGCCATTGATCTTCGACCAGAGGCTCATACAACTCACTACACATATGTTTCCTTGCCATAGATCACATTCTTGGATTTATGGTGGAGACCATTTCTTGGTCAAAAATCCATAGGTGTTAGCCTTCAGTGTCATTGAAAATGGTCGTTCAAGGCTATTTTCGACAAAAATGGGGGTTGTGTGGTCATTGATCATCGACCAGAGGCTCGTACACTTCACCCCACATATGTTTTCTTGCCATAGATTAGAATTTTGGATTTCTCATGGAGACCATTTGTTGGTCAAAAATTCGTAGGTGTTGGCCTTCAGTGTCATTGAAAATGGTCATTCATGGCTATTTTCGACAAAAATGGGGGTTGTGTCGCCATTGATCATCGACCAGAGGATCGTACGCCTCACCCCACATAAGTTTCCTTGCCATATATCACATTCTTGGATTTCTGGTGGAGACCATTTCTTGGTCAAAAATCCGTAGGTGTTAGCCTTCGGTATTATTGAAAATCGTCGTTCATGGCTATTTTCGACAAAAATGGGGGTTGTGTGGCAATTGATCATCGACCAAAGGATCATACACCTCACCCCACATGTGTTTCCTTGCCATAGACCACATTCTTGGATTTCTGGTGGTGACCATTTCTTGGTCAAAAATCCGTAGGTGTTAGCCTTCGGTATTATTGAAAATGGTCGTTCATGGCTATTTTCGACAAAAATGGGTGTTGTGTGGCCATTGATCATCGACCAAAGGCTCATACACCTCACCCCACATATGTTTCCTTGCCATAGACCACATTCTTGGATTTCTGGTGGAGACCATTTGTTGGTCAAAAATCCGTAGGTGTTAGCTTTCGGTATTATTGAAAATGGTCGTTCATGGCTATTTTCATCAAAAATGGGGGTTGTGTGGCCATTTATCATCGACCAGAGGCTCGTACATCTCACCCCACATATGTTTCCTTGCCATAGAGCACACTCTTGGATTTCTGGTGGAGACCATTTCTTGGTCAAAAATTCGTATGTGTTAGCCTTCGGTATTATTGAAAATGGTCGTTCATGGCTATTTTCGACAAAATGGGTGTTGTGTGGCCATTGATCATCGACCAAAGGCTCATACACCTCACCCCACATATGTTTCCTTGCCATAGACCACATTCATGGATTTCTGGTGGAGACCATTTGTTGGTCAAAAATTCGTAGGTGTTAGCTTTCGGTATTATTGAAAATGGTCGTTCATGGCTATTTTCATCAAAAATGGGGGTTGTGTGGCCATTGATCATCGACCAGAGGCTCGTACACCTCACCCACATATGTTTCCTTGCCATAGATCACATTCTTGGATTTCTGGTGGAGACCATTTCTTGGTCAAAAATCCGTACGTGTTAGCCTTCGGCATTATTGAAAATGGTCGTTCATGGCTATTTTTGACAAAATAGAGGTTTTGTAGCCATTGATCATCGACCAGAGGCTCGTACACCTCACCCCAAATATGTTTCCTTGCCATAGATCATATTCTTGGATTTCTGGTGGAGACGATTTCTTGGTCAAAATTCCGTAGGTGTTAGCCTTCAGAATTATTGAAAATGGTCGGTCATGGCTATTTTCGACAAAAATGGGGGTTGTGTGGCCATTGATCATCGATCAGAGGCTCGTAAACCTCACCGCACATATGTTTCCTTGCCATATATCACATTCTTGGATTTCTGGTGGAGACCATTTCTTGGTCAAAAATTCGTAGGTGTTAGCCTTCGGTATTATTGTAAATGGTCGTTCATGGCTATTTTCGACAAAAATGGGGGTTGTGTGGCCATTGATCATCGACCAGAGGCTCATACACCTCACCCCACATATGTTTCCTTGCCATAGATCATATTCTTGGATTTCTGGTGGAGACCATTTCTTGGTCAAAAGTCCGTACGTGTTAGCCTTCGGTATTATTGAAAATGGTCATTCATGGCTATTTTCGACACAAATGGGTGTTGTGTGGCCATTGATCTTCGACCAGAGGCTCATACACCTCACTACACATATGTTTCCTTGCCATAGATCACATTCTTGGATTTATGGTGGAGACCATTTCTTGGTCAAAAATCCATAGGTGTTAGCCTTCAGTGTCATTGAAAATGGTCGTTCATGGCTATTTTCGACAAAAATGGGGGTTGTGTGGCCATTGATCATCGACCAGAGGCTCGTACACTTCACCCCACATATGTTTTCTTGCCATAGATCACAATCTTGGATTTCTCGTGGAGACCATTTGTTGGTCAAAAATTCGTCGGTGTTAGCCTTCAGTGTCATTGAAAATGGTCATTCATGGCTATTTTTGACAAAAATGGGGGTTTTGTCGCCATTGATCATCGACCAGAGGCTCGTACACCTCTCCCCACATAAGTTTCCTTGCAATAGATCACATTCTTGGATTTTTGGTGGAGACGATTTCTTGGTCAAAAATCCATAGGTGTTAGCCTTCAGTGTCATTGAAAATGGTCGTTCATGGCTATTTTCGACAAAAATGGGGGTTGTGTGGCCATTGATCATCGACCAGAGGCTCGTACACTTCACCCCACATACGTTTTCTTGCTATAGATCACATTCTTGGATTTCTGGTGGAGACCATTTCTTGGTTAAAAATCCGTACGTGTTAGCCTTCGGTATTATTGAAAATGGTCATTTATGGCTATTTTCGACAAAAATGGGGGTTGTGTGGCCATTGATTATCGACCAGAGGCTCGTACACCTAACCCCACATATGTTTCCTTGCCATAGATCACATTCTTGGATTTATGGTGGAGACCATTTCTTGGTCAAAAATCCATAGGTGTTAGCCTTCAGTGTCATTGAAAATGGTCGTTCATGGCTATTTTCGACAAAAATGGGGGTTGTGTGGCCATTGATCATCGACCAGAGGCTCGTACACTTCACCCCACATATGTTTTCTTGCCATAGATCACAATCTTGGATTTCTCATGGAGACCATTTGTTGGTCAAAAATTCGTAGGTGTTAGCCTTCAGGGTCATTGAAAATGGTCATTCATGGCTATTTTTGACAAAAATGGGGGTTGTGTCGCCATTGATCATCGACCAGAGGCTCGTACACCTCTCCCCACATAAGTTTCCTTGCCATAGATCACATTCTTGGATTTTTGGTGGAGACCATTTCTTGGTCAAAAATCCATAGGTGTTAGCCTTCAGTGTCATTGAAAATGGTCGTTCATGGCTATTTTCGACAAAAATGGGGGTTGTGTGGCCAATGATCATTGACCACAGGCTCGTACACTTCACCCCACATACGTTTTCTTGCTATAGATCACATTCTTGGATTTCTGGTGGTGACCATTTTTTGGTCAAAAATCCATAGGTGTTAGCCTTCGGTATTATTGATAATGGTCGTTCATAGCTATTTTCGACAAAAATGGGGGTTGTGTGGCCATTGATCATCAACCAAAGGCTCATACACCTCACCCCACATATGTTTCCTTGCCATAGATCACATTCTTGGATTTCTAGTAGAGACCATTTGTTGGTCAAAAATCCGTAGGTGTTAGCCTTCGGTATTATTGAAAATGGTCGTTCATGGCTATTTTCATCAAAAATGGGGGTTGTGTGGCCATTTATCATCAACCAGAGGCTCGTACACCTCACCCCACATATTTTTCCTTGCCATAGATCACATTCTTGGATTTCTAGTGGAGACCATTTCTTGGTCAAAAATTTGTACGTGTTAGCCTTCGGTATTATTGAAAATGGTTGTGGTCGTTCATGGCTATTTTTGACAAAATGGGGGTTGTGTGGCCATTGATCATCGACCAGAGGCTCGTACGCCTCACCCACATCTGTTTCCTTGCAGTAGATCACATTCTTGGATTTCTGGTGGAGATCATTTCTTGGTCAAAAATTCGTACGTGTTAGCCTTCGGTATTATTGAAAATGGTCGTTCATGGCTATTTTCGACAAAATAGAGGTTCTGTGGCCATTGATCATCGACCAGGGGCTCATACACCTCACCCACATATGTTTCCTTGCCGTAGATCACATTCTTGGATTTCTGGTGGAGACCATTTGTTGGGCAAAAATCCGAATGTGTTAGCCTTCGGTATTATTGAAAATGGTTATTCATGGCTATTTTCGACAAAAAAATGGGGGTTGTGTGGCCATTTATCTTCAACCAGAGGCTCATACACCTCACTACACATATGTTTTCTTGCCATAGATCACATTCTTGGATCTATGGTGGAGACCAGTTCTTGGTCAAAAATCCATAGGTGTTAGCCTTCAGTGTCGTTGAAAATAGTCGTTCATGGCTATTTTCGACAATAATGGGGGTTGTGTGGCCATTGATAATCGACCAGAGGATCGTACACCTTACCCCACATATGTTTCCTTGCCATAGATCACATTCTTGGATTTCTGGTGGAGACCATTTCTTGGTCAAAAATCTATAGGTGTTAGCCTTCGGTATTATTGAAAATGGTCGTTCATGGCTATTTTCGACAAAAATGGGGGTTGTGTGGCCATTGATCATCGACCAGAGGCTCGTACACCTCACCCCACATATGTTTTATTGCCATAGATCAAAATCTTGGATTTCTCGTGGAGACCATTTCTTGGTCAAAAATCCGTACGTGGTAGACTTCGGTATTATTGAAAATGGTCGTTCATGGTTATTTTCGTCAAAAATGGGGGTTGTGTGGCCACTGATCATCGACCAGAGGCTCGTACACCTCACCCGACATATAATTCCTTGCCATAGATAATATTCTTGGATTTCTGGTGGAGACGATTTCTTGGTCAAAAATCCGTAGGTGTTAGCCTTCGGTATTATTGAAAATGGTTGTTCATGGGTATTTTCGACAAAAATGGGGGTTGTGTGACCATTGATCATCGACCAGAGGCTCGTACACCTCACCCCACATATGTTTCCTTGCCATAGATCAAATTCTTGGATTTCTGGTGGAGACCATTTCTTGGTAAAAAATCCGAAGGTGTTAGCCTTCGATATTATTGTAAATGGTCGTTCATGGCTATTTTCGACAAAAATGGGGGTTGTGTGGCCGTTGATCATCGACCAGAGTCTCATACACCTCACCCCACATATGTTTCCTTGCCATAGATCACATTCTTGGATTTCTGGAGGAGACCATTTCTTGGTCAAAAATCTGTAGGTGTTAGCCTCTAGTATTATTGAAAATGGTCGTTCATGGCTATTTTGATAAAAAATGGGGGTTGTATGGCCATTTATCATCGACCAGAGGCTCGTACACCTCACCCCACATATGTTTCTTGCCATAGATCACATTCTTGGATTTCTGGTGGAGACCATTTCTTGGTCAAAAATTCGTACGTGTTAGCCTTCGGTATTATTGAAAATGGTCGTTCATGGCTATTTTCGACAAAATGGGGGTTGTGTGGCCATTGATCATCGACCAGAGGCTCGTACACCTCACCCCACATATGTTTCCTTGCCATAGATCACATTCTTGAATTTCTGGTGGAGACCATTTCTTGGGCAAAAATCCGAATGTGTTAGCCATCGGTATTTTTGAAAATGGTCATTCATGGCTATTTTCGATAAAAATGGGGGTTGTTTCGCCATTGATCTTCGACCAGAGGCTCATACACCTCACTACACATATGTTTCCTTGCCATATATCACATTCTTGGATTTATGGTGGAGACCATTTCTTGGTCAAAAATCCATAGGTGTTAGCCTTCAGTGTCATTGAAAATGGTCGTTCATGGCTATTTTCGACAAAATAGAGGTTCTGTGGCCATTGATCATCGACCAGAGGCTCATACACCTCACCCCACATATGTTTCCTTGCCATAGATCACATTCTTGG
This sequence comes from Zea luxurians, assembly GCA_029449295.1. NCBI lineage: Eukaryota > Viridiplantae > Streptophyta > Magnoliopsida > Poales > Poaceae > Zea > Zea luxurians. Next base: position 1,109,775 of record JAOPSE010000161.1, read on the forward strand.
ATTTCTGGTGGAGACCATTTCTTGGCCAAAAATTCGTAGGTGTTAGCCTTCGGTATTGTTGAAAATGGTCATTCATGGCTATTTTTGACAAAAATGGGGGTTGTGTGGCCATTTATCTTCAACCAGAGGCTCATACACCTCACTACACATATGTTTTCTTGCCATATAACACATTCTTGGATCTATGGTGGAGACCAGTTTTTGGTCAAAAATCCGTAGGTGTTAGCCTTCAGTGTCATTAAAAATAGTCGTTCATGGCTATTTTCGACAAAAATGGGGGTTGTGTGGCCATTGATAATCGACCAGAGGCTCGTACACCTCACCCCACAAATGTTTCCTTGCCATAGATCACATTCTTGGATTTCTGGTGGAGACCATTTCTTGGTAAAAAATCCGTATGTGTTAGCCTTCGGTATTATTGAAAATGGTCGTTCATGGCTATTTTCGACAAAAATGGGGGTTGTGTGGCCATTTATCTTCGACCAGAGGCTCGTACACCTCACCCCACATATGTTTCATTACCATAGATCACAATCTTGGATTTCTCGTGGAGACCATTTGTTGGTCAAAAATCCGTACATGTTAGCCTTCTGTATTATTGAAAATGGTCGTTCATGGCTAGTTTCGACAAAAATGGGGGTTGTGTGGCCATTGATCATCGACCAGAAGCTCGTACTCCTCACCCCACATATGTTTCCTTGCCATAGACAATATTCTTGGATTTCTGGTGGAGACGATTTCTTGGTCAAAAATCCGTAGGTGTTATCCTTCTGTATTATTGAAAATGGTCGTTCATGGCTATTTTCGACAAAAATGGGGGTTGATCAATGGCCACACAACCCCCATTTTTGTCGAAAATAGCCATGAACGATCATTTTCAATAATACTAGAGGCTAACACCTACGAATTTTTGACCAAGAAATGGTCTCCACCAGAAATCCAAGAATGTGATCTATGGCAAGGAAACATATGTGGGGTGAGGTGTATGAGCCTCTGGTCGATGATCAATGGCCACACAACCCCCATTTTTGTCAAAAATAGCCATGAACGACCATTTTCAATAATACCCAAGGCTAACACCTACGGATTTTTGACCAAGAAATGGTCTCCACCAGAAATCCAAGAATGTGATCTACGGCAAGGAAACATATGTGGGGTGAGGTGTATGAGCCTCTGGTCGACGATCAATGGCCACACAACCCTAATTTTTGTCGAAAATAGCCATGAACGACCATTTTCAATGACACTGAAGGCTAACACCTACGGATTTTTGACCAAGAAATGGTCTCCACCATAAATCCAAGAATGCGATCTATGGCAAGGAAACATATGTGTAGTGAGGTGTATGAGCCTCTGGTCAAAGATCAATGGCCACACAACCCCCATTTTTGTCGAAAATAGCCATGAATGACCATTTTCAAAAATACCAAAGGCTAACACATTCGGATTTTTGCCCAAGAAATGGTCTCCACCAGAAATCCAAGAATGTGTACTATGGCAAGGAAACATATGTGGGGTGAGGTGTACGAGCCTCTGGTCGATGATCAATGGCCACACAACCCCCATTTTGCCAAAAATAGCCATGAACGACCATTTTCAATAATACCGAAGGCTAACACGTACAACTTTTTGACCAAGAAATGGTCTCCACCAGAAATCCAAGAATGTGATCTATGGCAAGGAAACATATGTGGGGTGAGGTTTATGAGCCTCTAGTCGATGATAAATGGCCACACAACCCCCATTTTTTATGAAAATAGCCATGAGCGACCATTTTCAATAATACTAGAGGCTAAGACCTACGGATTTTTGACCAAGAAATGGTCTCCACCAGAAATACAAGAATGTGATCTATGGCAAGGAAACATATGTGGGGTGAGGTGTATGAGCCTCTGGTCGATGATCAATGGCCACACAACCCCCATTTTTGTCGAAAATAGCCATGAACGATCATTTTCAATAATACCGAAGGCTAACACCTACGGATTTTTGACCAAGAAATGGTCTCCACCAGAAATCCAAGAATGTGATCTACGGCAAGGAAACATATGTGGGGTGAGGTGTATGAGCCTCTGGTCGATGATCAATGGCCACACAACCCTATTTTTTGTCGAAAATAGCCATGAACGACCATTTTCAATGACACTAAAGGCTAACACCTACGGATTTTTGACCAAGAAAGGGTCTCCACCATAAATCCAAGAATGTGATCTATGGCATGGAAACATATGTGTAGTGAGGTGTATGAGCCTCTGGTCGAAGATCAATGGCCACACAACCGCCATTTTTGTCGAAAATAGCCATGAATGACCATTTTCAAAAATACCAAAGGACATTCGGATTTTTGCCCAAGAAATGGTCTCCACCAGAAATCCAAAAATGTGATCTATGGCAAGGAAACATATGTGGGGTGAGGTGTACGAGCCTCTGGTCGATGATCAATGGCCACACAACCCCCATTTTGCCGAAAATAGCCATGAACGACCATTTTCAATAATACCGAAGGCTAACACGTACGAGTTTTTGACCAAGAAATGGTCTCCACCAGAAATCAAGAATGTGATCTATGGCAAGGAAACATATGTGGGGTGAGGTTTATGAGCCTCTAGTCAATGATAAATGGCCACACAACCCCCATTTTTTATGAAAATAGCCATGAGCGACCATTTTCAATAATACTAGAGGCTAACACCTACGGATTTTTGACCAAGAAATGGTCTCCACCAAAAATCCAAGAATGTGATCTATGTCAAGGAAACATATGTGGGGTGAGGTGTATGAGCCACTGGTCGATGATCAAAGGCCACACAACCCCCATTTTTGTCGAAAATAGCCATGAACGACCATTTTCAATAATACCGAAGGCTAACACCTACGGATTTTTGACCAAGAAATGGTCTCCATCAGAAATCCAAGAATGTGATCTACGTCAAGGAAACATATGTGGGGTGAGGTGTATGAGCCTCTGGTCGACGATCAATGGACACACAACCCTAATTTTTGTCGAAAATAGCCATGAACGACCATTTTCAATGACACTGAAGGCTAACACCTACGGATTTTTGACCAAGAAATGGTCTCCACCATAAATCCAAGAATGTGATCTATGGCAAGGAAACATATGTGTAGTGAGGTGTATGAGCCTCTGGTCAAAGATCAATGGCCACACAACCCCCATTTTTTGTCGAAAATAGCCAGGAATGACCATTTTCAAAAATACCAAAGCCTAACACATTCGGATTTTTGCCCAAGAAATGGTCTCCACCAGAAATCCAAGAATGTGATCTATGGCAAGGAAACATATGTGGGGTGAGGTGTACGAGCCTCTGGTTGATGATCAATGGCCACACAACCCCCATTTTGCCGAAAATATCCATGAACGACCATTTTCAATAATACCGAAGGCTAACACGTACGAGTTTTTGACCAAGAAATGGTCTCCACCAGAAATCCAAGAATGTAATGTATGGCAAGGAAACATATGTGGGGTGAGGTTTATGAGCCTCTATTCGATGAAAAATGGCCACACAACCCCCATTTTTTATGAAAATAGCCATGAGCGACCATTTTCAATAATACTAGAGGCTAAGACCTACGGATTTTTGACCAAGAAATGGTCTCCACCAGAAATACAAGAATGTGATCTATGGCAAGGAAACATATGTGGGGTGAGGTGTATGAGCCTCTGGTCGATGATCAATGGCCACACAACCCCCATTTTTGTCGAAAATAGCCATGAACGATCATTTTCAATAATACCAAAGGCTAACACCTACGGATTTTTGACCAAGAAATGGTCTCCACCAGAAATCCAAGAATGTCATCTATGGCAAGGAAACATATGTGTAGTGAGGTGTATGAGCCTCTAGTCGAAGATCAATGGCCACACAACCGCCATTTTTGTCGAAAATAGCCATGAATGACCATTTTCAAAAATACCAAAGGACATTCGGATTTTTGCCCAAGAAATGGTCTCCACCAGAAATCCAAGAATGTGATCTATGGCAAGGAAACATATGTGGGGTGAGGTGTACGAGCCTCTAGTCGATGATCAATGGCCACACAACCCCCATTTTGCCGAAAATAGCCATGAACGACCATTTTCAATAATACCGAAGGCTAACACGTACGAGTTTTTGACCAAGAAATGGTCTCCACCAGAAATCCAAGAATGTGATCTATGGCAAGGAAACATATGTGGGGTGAGGTTTATGAGCCTCTAGTCGATGATAAATGGCCACACAACCCCCATTTTTTATGAAAATTGCCATGAGCGACCATTTTCAATAATTCTAGAGGCTAACACCTACAGATTTTTGACCAAGAAATGGTCTCCACCAAATTTCCAAGAATTTGATCTATGGCAAGGAAACATATGTGGGGTGAGGTGTATGAGCCTCTGGTCGATGATCAATGGCCACACAACCCCCATTTTTGTCGAAAATAGCCATGAACGACCATTTTCAATAATACCGAAGGCTAACACCTACGGATTTTTGACGAAGAAATGGTCTCCACCAGAAATCGAAGAATGTGATCTACGGCAAGGAAACATATGTGGGGTGAGGTGTATGAGCCTCTGGTCGACGATCAATGGCCACACAACCTAATTTTTGTCGAAAATAGCCATGAACGACCATTTTCAATGACACTGAAGGCTAACACCTACGGATTTTTGACCAAGAAATGGTCTCCACCATAAATCCAAGAATGTGATCTATGGCAAGGAAACATATGTGTAGTGAGGTGTATGAGCCTCTGGTCCAATATCAATGGCCACACAACCCCCATTTTTGTCGAAAATAGCCATGAACGACCATTTTCAATAGTTACGAAGGCTAACACATTCGGATTTTTGACCAAGAAATGGTCTCCACCAGAAATCAAAGAATGTGATCTATGGCAAGGAAACATATGTGGGGTGAGGTGTTCGAGCCTTTGGTCGATGATCAATGGCCACACAACCCCCATTTTTGTCGAAAATAGCCATGAATGACCATTTTCAATAATACCGAAGGCTAACACGTACGGATTTTTGACCAAGACATGGTCTCCACCAGATATCCAAGAATGTGATCTATGGCAAGGAAACATATGTGGGGTGAGGTGTATGAGCCTCTGGTCGATGAAAAATGGCCACACAACCCCCATTTCAGTCGAAAATAGCCATGAACGACCATTTTCAATAATACCGAAGGCTAACACCAACAGATTTTTGACCAAGAAATGGTCTCCACCAGAAATCCAAGAATGTGATCTATGGCAAGAAAACATATGTGGGGTGAAGTGGACGAGCCTCTGGTCGATGATCAATGGCCACACAACCCCCATTTTTGTCGAAAATAGCCATGAACGACCATTTTCAATGACATTGAAGGCTAACACCTACGGATTTTTGACCAAGAAATGGTCTCCACCATAAATCGAAGAATGTGATCTATGGCAAGGAAACATATGTGGGGTGAGGTGTACGAGCCTCTAGTCGATGATCAATGGCCACACAACCCCCATTTTGCCGAAAATAGCCATGAACGACCATTTTCAATAATACCGAAGGCTAACACGTACGAGTTTTTGACCAAGAAATGGTCTCCACCAGAAATCCAAGAATGTGATCTATGGCAAGGAAACATATGTGGGGTGAGGTTTATGAGCCTCTAGTCGATGATAAATGGCCACACAACCCCCATTTTTTATGAAAATTGCCATGAGCGACCATTTTCAATAATTCTAGAGGCTAACACCTACAGATTTTTGACCAAGAAATGGTCTCCACCAAATTTCCAAGAATGTGATCTATGGCAAGGAAACATATGTGGGGTGAGGTGTATAAGCCTCTGGTCGATGATCAATGGCCACACAACCCCCATTTTTGTCGAAAATAGCCATGAACGACCATTTTCAATAATACCGAAGGCTAACACCTACGGATTTTTGACGAAGAAATGGTCTCCGCCAGAAATCCAAGAATGTGATCTACGGCAAGGAAACATATGTGGGGTGAGGTGTATGAGCCTCTGGTCGACGATCAATGGCCACACAACCTAATTTTTGTCGAAAATAGCCATGAACGACCATTTTCAATGACACTGAAGGCTAACACCTACGGATTTTTGACCAAGAAATGGTCTCCACCATAAATCCAAGAATGTGATCTATGGCAAGGAAACATATGTGTAGTGAGGTGTATGAGCCTCTGGTCCAATATCAATGGCCACACAACCCCCATTTTTGTCGAAAATAGCCATGAACGACCATTTTCAATAGTTACGAAGGCTAACACATTCGGATTTTTGACCAAGAAATGGTCTCCACCAGAAATCAAAGAATGTGATCTATGGCAAGGAAACATATGTGGGGTGAGGTGTTCGAGCCTTTGGTCGATGATCAATGGCCACACAACCCCCATTTTTGTCGAAAATAGCCATGAATGACCATTTTCAATAATATCGAAGGCTAACACGTACGGATTTTTGACCAAGAAATGGTCTCCACCAAATATCCAAGAATGTGATCTATGGCAAGGAAACATATGTGGGGTGAGGTTTATGAGCCTCTGGTTGATGAAAAATGGCCACACAACCCCCATTTCAGTCGAAAATAGCCATGAACGACCATTTTCAATAATACCGAAGGCTAACACCAACAGATTTTTGACCAAGAAATGGTCTCCACCAGAAATCTAAGAATGTGATCTATGGCAAGAAAACATATGTGGGGTGAAGTGGACGAGCCTCTGGTCGATGATCAATGGCCACACAACCCCCATTTTTGTCGAAAATAGCCATGAACGACCATTTTCAATGACATTGAAGGCTAACACCTACGGATTTTTGACCAAGAAATGGTCTCCACCATAAATCCAAGAATTTGATCTATGGCAAGGAAACATATGTGTAGTGAGGTGTATGAGCCTCTGGTCGAAGATCAATGGCCACACAACCCCCATTTTTGTCGAAAATAGCCATGAATGGCCATTTTCAAAAATACCGAAGGCTAACACATTCGGATTTTTGCCCAAGAAATGGTCTCCACCAGAAATCCAAGAATGTGATCTATGGCAAGGAAACATATGTGGGGTGAGGTGTACGAGCCTCTGGTCGATGATCAATGGCCACACAACCCCCATTTTGTCGAAAATAGCCATGAACGACCATTTTCAATAATACCGAAGGCTAACACGTACGAATTTTTGACCAAGTAATGGTCTCCACCAGAAATCCAAGAATGTGATATATGGCAAGGAAACATATGTGGGGTGAGGTGTACGAGCCTCTGGTCGATGATAAATGGCCACACAACCCCCATTTTTGTCGAAAATAGCCATGAACGACCATTTTCAATAATACCGAAGGCTAACACCAACGGATTTTTGACTAAGAAATGGTCCCCACCAGAAATCCAAGAATGTGATCTATGTCAAGAAAACATATGTGGGGTGAAGTGTACGAGCCTCTGGTCGATGATCAATGGCCACACAAACCCCATTTTTGTCGAAAATAGCCATGAACGACCATTTTCAATGACACTGAACGCTAACACCTACGGATTTTTGACCAAGAAATGGTCTCCACCATAAATCCAAGAATGTGATCTATGGAAAGGAAACATGTTTAGTGAGGTGTATGAGCCTTTGGTCGAATATCAATGGCCACACAACCCCCATTTTTGTCGAAAATAGCCATGAACGACCATTTTCAATAGTACCGAAGGCTAAAATATTCAGATTTTTGACCAAGAAATGGTCTCCACCAGAAATCAAAGAATGTGATCTATGGCAAGGAAACATATGTGGGGTGAGGTTTACGAGCCTCTGGTCGATGATCAATGGCCACACAACCCCCATTTTTGTCGAAAATAGCCATGAACGACCATTTTCAATAATACCGAAGGCTAACACCAACGGATTTTTGACTAAGAAATGGTCTCCACCAGAAATCCAAGAATGTGATCTATGACAAGAAAACCTATGTGGGGTGAAGTGTACGAGCCTCTGGTCGATGATCAATGGCCACACAACCCCCATTTTTGTCGGAAATAGCCATGAACGACCATTTTCAATGACACTAAAGGCTAACACCTACGGATTTTTGACCAAGAAATGGTCTCCACCATAAATCCAAGAATGTCATCTATGGCAAGGAAACATATGTGTAGTGAGGTGTATGAGCCTCTGGTCAAAGATCAATGGCCACATAACCCCCATTTTTGTCGAAAATAGCCATGAACGACCATTTTCAATAAAACCGAAGGCTAACACCTACGTATTTTTGACCAAGAAATGGTCGCCACCATAAATCCAAGAATGTGATCTATGGCAAGGAAACATATGTGGGGTAAGGTGTATGGGCCTCTGGTCGATAATCAATGGCCACACAACGCCCATTTTTGTCGAAAATAGCGATCAACGACCATTTTCAATATTATAGAAGGCCAACACGTATGGATTTTTGACCAAGAAATGGTCTCCACCAAAAATCCGAGAATGTGATCTATGCAAGGAAACATATGTGGGGTGAGGTGTACGAGCCTCTGGTCGATGATAAATTGCCGCACAACCCCCATTTTAGACGAAAATAGCCATGAACGACCATTTTCAATAATACCGAAGGCTAACACCAACGGATTCTTGACCAAGAAATGGTCTCCACCAGAAATCCAAGAATGTGATCAATGGCAAGAAAACATATGTGGGGTAAAGTGTACGAGCCTCTGGTCGATGATAAATGGCCACACAACCCCCATTTTTTATGAAAATAGCCATGAACGACCATTTTCAATAATACCGAAGGCTAACACCTACGGATTTTTGACCAAGAAATGGTCTCCACCAGAAATCCAAGAATGTGATCTATGGCAAGGAAACATACGTGGGGTGAGGTGTACGAGCCTCTGGTCGATGATAAATGGCCACGCAACCCCCATTTTAGTCGAAAATAGCCATGAACGACCATTTTCAATAATACCGAAGGCTAACACCAACGGATTTTTGACTAAGAAATGGTCTCCACCAGAAATCCAAGAATGTGATCTATGGCAAAAACACCTATGTGGGGTGAAGTGTACGAGCCTCTGGTCGATGATCAATGGCCACACAACCCCCATTTTTGTCGGAAATAGCCATGAACGACCATTTTCAATGACACTGAAGGCTAACACCTACGGATTTTTGACCAAGAAATGGTCTACACCATAAATCCAAGAATGTCATCTATGGCAAGGAAACATATGTGTAGTGAGGTGTATGAGCCTCTGGTCAAAGATCAATGGCCACATAACCCCCATTTTTGTCGAAAATAGCCATGAACGACCATTTTCAATAATACCGAAGGCTAACACCTACGTATTTTTGACCAAGAAATGGTCTCCACCATAAATCCAAGAATGTGATCTATGGCAAGGAAACATATGTGGGGTAAGGTGTATGGGCCTCTGGTCGATGATCAATGGCCACACAACGCCCATTTTTGTCGAAAATAGCGATCAACGACCATTTTCAATATTATAGAAGGCCAACACGTATGGATTTTTGACCAAGAAATGGTCTCCACCAGAAATCCGAGAATGTGATCTATGCAAGGAAACATATGTGGGGTGAGGTGTACGAGCCTCTGGTCGATGATAAATTGCCACACAACCCCCATTTTAGACGAAAATAGCCATGAACGACCATTTTCAATAATACCGAAGGCTAACACCAACGGATTCTTGACCAAGAAATGGTCTCCACCAGAAATCCAAGAATGTGATCAATGGCAAGAAAACATATGTGGGGTAAAGTGTACGAGCCTCTGGTCGATGATAAATGGCCACACAACCCCCATTTTTAATGAAAATAGCCATGAACGACCATTTTCAATAATACCGAAGGCTAACACCTACGGATTTTTGACCAAGAAATGGTCTCCACCATAAATCCAAGAATGTGATCTATGGCAAGGAAACATACCTGGGGTGAGGTGTATGAGCCTCTGGTCGATGATCAATGGCCACACAACCCCCATTTTTGTCGAAAATAGCCATGAACGACCATTTTCAATAATACCGAAGGCTAACACCTACGGATTTTTGACCAAGAAATGTTCTCCACCAGAAATCCAAAATGTGATCTATGGCAAGGAAACATATGTGGGGTGAGGTGTATGAGCCTCTTGTCGATGATCAATGGCCACACAACCCCCATTTTTGTCGAAAATAGCCATGAACGACCATTTTCAATGACACTGAAGGCTAAAACCTACGGATTTTTGACCAAGAAATGGTCTCCACCATAAATCCAAGAATGTGATCTATGGCAAGGAAACATATGTGGGGTGAGGTGTATGGGCCTCTGGCCGATGATCAATGGCCAAACAACGCCCATTTTTGTCGAAAATAGCGATCAACGACCATTTTCAATAATACCGAAGGCTAACACGTATGGATTTTTGACCAAGAAATGGTCTCCACCAGAAATCCGAGAATGTGATCTATGGCAAGGAAACATATGTGGGGTGAGTTGTACGAGCCTCTGGTCGATGATCAATGGCCACACAACCCCCATTTTTGTCGAAAATAGCCATGAACGACCATTTTCAATGACACTGAAGGCTAACACCTACGGAATTTTGACCAAGAAATGGTCTCCACCATAAATCCAAGAATGTGATCTATGGCAAGGAAACATATGTGTAGTGAGGTGTATGAGCCTCTGGTCAAAGATCAATGGCCACAACACCCATTTTTGTCGAAAATAGCCATGAATGACCATTTTCAATAATACCGAAGGCTAACACATTCAGATTTTTGCCCAAGAAATGGTCTCCACCAGAAATCCAAGAATGTGATCTATGGCAAGGAAACATATGTGGGGTGAGGTGTACGAGTCTCTGGTTGATGATCAATGGCCACACAACCCCCATTTTTGTCGAAAATAGCCATGAACGACCATTTTCAATGACACTGAAGGTTAACACTCACGGATTTTTGACCAAGAAATGGTCTCCACCATAAATCCCAGAATGTGATCTATGGAAAGGAAACATATGTGTAGTGAGGTGTATGAGCCTCTGGTCGAATATCAATGGCCACACAACACTTATTTTAGTCAAAATAGCCATGAACGACCACTTTCAATAGTACCGAAGGCTAACACATTCGGATTTTTGACCAGGAAATGGTCTCCACCAGAAATCAAAGAATGTGATCTATGGCAAGGAAACATATGTGGGGTGAGGTTTATGAGCCTCTGGTCGATGATCAATGGCCACACAACCCCCATTTTTGTCGAAAATCGCCATGAATGACCATTTTCAATAATACCGAACGCTAACATGTACGGATTTTTGACCAAGAAATGGTCTCCACCAGAAATCCAAGAATGTGATCTATGGCAAGGAAACATATGTGGGGTGAGGTGTACAAGCGTCTAGTCGATGATAAATGGCCACACAACCCCCATTTTAGACGAAAATAGCCATGAACGACCATTTTCAATAATACCGAAGGCTAACACCAACAGATTCTTGACCAAGAAATGGTCTCCACCAGAAATCCAAGAATGTGATCAACGGCAAGAAACCATATGTGGGGTAAAGTGTACGAGCCTCTGGTCGATGATCAATGGCCACACAACCCCCATTTTAGACGAAAATAGCCATGAACGACCATTTTCAATGACACGGAAGGCTAACACCTACGGATTTTTGACCAAGAAATGGTCTCCACCATAAATCCAAGAATGTGATCTATGGCAAGGAAACATAAGTGAGGTGAGGTGTACAAGCCTCTGGTCGATGATAAATAGCCACACAACCCCTATTTTTGATGAAAATAGCCATGAACGACCATTTTCAATAATACCGAAGGCTAACACCTACGGATTTTTGACCAAGAAATGGTCTCCACTAGAAATCCAAGAATGTGATCTATGGCAAGGAAACATACATGGGGTGAGGTGTACGAGCCTCTGGTCGATGATCAATGGCCACACAACCCCCATTTTTGTCGAAAATAGCCATGAACCACCGTTTTCAATAATACCGAAGGCTAACACCTACGGATTTTTGACCAAGAAATGTTCTCCACCAGAAATCCAAAATGTGATCTATGGCAAGGAAACATATGTGGGGTGAGGTGTACGAGCCTCTGGTCGATGATCAATGGCCACACAACCCCCATTTTTTGTCGAAAATAGCCATGAACGACCATTTTCAATGACACTGAAGGCTAACAGCTACGGATTTTTGACCAAGAATTGGTCTCCTCCATAAATCCAAGAATGTGATCTATGGAAAGGAAACATATGTGGGGTGAGGTGTATGGGCCTCTGGTCGATGATCAATGGCCACACAACGCCCATTTTTGTCTAAAATAGCGATCAACGACCATTTTCAATAATACAGAAGGCTAACACGTATGGATTTTTGACCAAGAAATGGTCTCCACCAGAAATCCAAGAATGTGATCTATGGCAAGGAAACCTATGTGGGGTGAGGTGTACGAGCCTCTGGTCGATGATCAATGGCCACACAACCCCCATTTTTTGTCGAAAATAGCCATGAACGACCATTTTCAATGACACTGAAGGCTAACACCTCTGGAATTTTGACCAAGAAATGGTCTCCACCATAAATCCAAGAATGTGATCTATGGCAAGGAAACATATGTGTAGTGAGGTGTATGAGCCTCTGGTCAAAGATCAATGGCCACAACACCCATTTTTGTCGAAAATAGCGATGAATGACCATTTTCAATAATACCGAAGGCTAACACATTCAGATTTTTGCCCAAGAAATGGTCTCCACCAGAAATCCAAGAATGTGATCTATGGCAAGGAAACATATGTGGGGTGAGGTGTACGAGTCTCTGGTTGATGATCAATGGCCACACAACCCCCATTTTTGTCGAAAATAGCCATGAACGACCATTTTCAATGACACTTAAGGTTAACACTCACGGATTTTTGACCAAGAAATGGTCTCCACCATAAATCCCAGAATGTGATCTATGGAAAGGAAACATATGTGTAGTGAGGTGTATGAGCCTCTGGTCGAATATCAATGGCCACACAACACTTATTTTAGTCAAAATAGCCATGAACGACCACTTTCAATAGTACCGAAGGCTAACACATTCGGATTTTTGACCAAGAAATGGTCTCCACCAGAAATCAAAGAATGTGATCTATGGCAAGGAAACATATGTGGGGTGAGGTTTATGAGCCTCTGGTCGATGATCAATGGCCACACAACCCCCATTTTTGTCGAAAATCGCCATGAATGACCATTTTCAATAATACCGAACGCTAACATGTACGGATTTTTGACCAAGAAATGGTCTCCACCAGAAATCCAAGAATGTGATCTATGGCAAGGAAACATATGTGGGGTGAGGTGTACAAGCCTCTAGTCGATGATAAATGGCCACACAACCCCCATTTTAGACGAAAATAGCCATGAACGACCATTTTCAATAATACCGAAGGCTAACACCAACGGATTCTTGACCAAGAAATGGTCTCCACCAGAAATCCAAGAATGTGATCAACGGCAAGAAACCATATGTGGGGTAAAGTGTACGAGCCTCTGGTCGATGATCAATGGCCACACAACCCCCATTTTAGACGAAAATAGCCATGAACGACCATTTTCAATGACATGGAAGGCTAACACCTACGGATTTTTGACCAAGAAATGGTCTCCACCATAAATCCAAGAATGTGATCTATGGCAAGGAAACATAAGTGAGGTGAGGTGTACGAGCCTCTGGTCGATGATAAATAGCCACACAACCCCTATTTTTGATGAAAATAGCCATGAACGGCCATTTTCAATAATACCGAAGGCTAACACCTACGGATTTTTGACCAAGAAATGGTCTCCACTAGAAATCCAAGAATGTGATCTATGGCAAGGAAACATACATGGGGTGAGGTGTATGAGCCTCTGGTCGATGATCAATGGCCACACAACCCCCATTTTTGTCGAAAATAGCCATGAACGACCGTTTTCAATAATACCGAAGGCTAACACCTACGGATTTTTGACCAAGAAATGTTCTCCACCAGAAATCCAAAATATGATCTATGGCAAGGAAACATATGTGGGGTGAGGTGTACGAGCCTCTGGTCGATGATCAATGGCCACACAACCCCCATTTTTGTCGAAAATAGCCATGAACGACCATTTTCAATGACACTGAAGGCTAACAGCTACGGATTTTTGACCAAGAATTGGTCTCCTCCATAAATCCAAGAATGTGATCTATGGCAAGGAAACATATGTGGGGTGAGGTGTATGGGCCTCTGGTCGATGATCAATGGCCACACAACGCCCATTTTTGTCTAAAATAGCGATCAACGACCATTTTCAATAATACAGAAGGCTAACACGTATGGATTTTTGACCAAGAAATGGTCTCCACCAGAAATCCAAGAATGTGATCTATGGTAAGGAAACCTATGTGGGGTGAGGTGTACGAGCCTCTGGTCGATGATCAATGGCCACACAACCCCCATTTTTTGTCGAAAATAGCCATGAACGACCATTTTCAATGACACTGAAGGCTAACACCTCCGGAATTTTGACCAAGAAATGGTCTCCACCATAAATCCAAGAATGTGATCTATGGCAAGGAAACATATGTGTAGTGAGGTGTATGAGCCTCTGGTCAAAGATCAATGGCCAAACAACCCCCATTTTTCTCGAAAATAGCCATGAATGACCATTTTCAATAATACCGAAGGCTAACACATTCAGATTTTTGCCCAAGAAATGGGCTCCACCAGAAATCCAAGAATGTGATCTATGGCAAGGAAATCTATGTGGGGTGAGGTGTACGAGCCTTTTGTCGATGATTAATGGCCACACAACCCCCATTTTTGTCGAAAATAGCCATGAACGACCATTTTCAATGACGTTGAAGGCTAACACTCACAGATTTTTGACCAAGAAATGATCTCCACCATAAATCCAAGAATGTGATCTATGGCAAGGAAACATATTTGTAGTGAGGTGTATGAGCCTCTGGTCGAATATCAATGGCCACACAACCCTTATTTTTGTCGAAGATAGCCATGAACGACCATTTTCAATAGTACCGAAGGCTAATACATTCGGATTTTTGACTAAGAAATGGTCTCCACCAGAAATCAAAGAATGTGATCTATGGCAAGGAAACATATGTGGGGTGAGGTTTATGAGCCTCTGGTCAATGATCAATGGCCACACAACCCCCATTTTTGTCGAAAATAGCCATGAATGACCATTTTCAATAATACCGAAGGCTAACACGTACGGATTTTTGACCAAGAAATGGTCTCCACCAGAAATCCAAGAATGTGATCAATGGCAAGAAAACATATGTGGGGTGAGGTGTATGGGCCTCTGGTCGATGATCAATGGCCACACAACGCCCATTTTTTTCTAAAATAGCGATCAACGACCATTTTCAATAATACAGAAGGCTAACACCTACGGATTTTTGACCAAGAAATGGTCTCCACCATAAATCCAAGAATGTGATCTATGGCAAGGAAACATATGTGAGGTGAGGTGTACGAGCCTCTAGTCGATGATCAATGGCCACACAACCCCCATTTTTTGTCGAAAATAGCCATGAACGACCATTTTCAATGACACTGAAGGCTAACACCTACGGATTTTTGACCAAGAAATGGTCTCCACCATAAATCCAAGAATCTGATCTATGGCAAGGAAACATATGTGGGGTGAGGTGTACGAGTCTCTGGTTGATGATCAATGGCCACACAACCCCCATTTTTGTCGAAAATAGCCATGAACGACCATTTTCAATGACGTTGAAGGCTAACACTCACGGATTTTTGACCAAGAAATGGTCTCCACCATAAATCCCAGAATGTGATCTATGGCAAGGAAACATATGTGTAGTGAGGTGTATGAGCCTCTGGTCGAATATCAATGGCCACACAACACTTATTTTAGTCGAAATAGCCATGAACGACCATTTTCAATGACACGGAAGGCTAACACCTACGGATTTTTGACCAAGAAATGGTCTCCACCATAAATCCAAGAATGTGATCTATGGCAAGGAAACATAAGTGAGGTGAGGTGTACGAGCCTCTGGTCGATGATAAATAGCCACACAAGCCCTATTTTTGATGAAAATAGCCATGAACGACCATTTTCAATAATACCGAAGGCTAACACCTACGGATTTTTGACCAAGAAATGGTCTCCACTAGAAATCCAAGAATGTGATCTATGGCAAGGAAACATACATGGGGTGAGGTGTATGAGCCTCTGGTGGATGATCAATGGCCACACAACCCCCATTTTTGTCGAAAATAGCCATGAACGACCATTTTCAATAATACCGAAGGCTAACACCTACGGATTTTTGACCAAGAAATGTTCTCCACCAGAAATCCAAAATGTGATCTATGGCAAGGAAACATATGTGGGGTGAGGTGTACGAGCCTCTGGTCGATGATCAATGGCCACACAACCCCCATTTTTGTCGAAAATAGCCATGAACGACCATTTTCAATGACACTGAAGGCTAACAGCTACGGATTTTTGACCAAGAATTGGTCTCCTCCATAAATCCAAGAATGTGATCTATGGCAAGGAAACATATGTGGGGTGAGGTGTATGGGCCTCTGGTCGATGATCAATGGCCACACAACGCCCATTTTTGTCTAAAATAGCGATCAACGACCATTTTCAATAATACAGAAGGCTAACACGTATGGATTTTTGACCAAGAAATGGTCTCCACCAGAAATCCAAGAATGTGATCTATGGCAAGGAAACCTATGTGGGGTGAGGTGTACGAGCCTCTGGTCGATGATCAATGGCCACACAACCCCCATTTTTTGTCGAAAATAGCCATGAACGACCATTTTCAATGACACTGAAGGCTAACACCTCCGGAATTTTGACCAAGAAATGGTCTCCACCATAAATCCAAGAATGTGATCTATGGCAAGGAAACATATGTGTAGTGAGGTGTATGAGCCTCTGGTCAAAGATCAATTGCCAAACAACCCCCATTTTTCTCGAAAATAGCCATGAATGACCATTTTCAATAATACCGAAGGCTAACACATTCAGATTTTTGCCCAAGAAATGGGCTCCACCAGAAATCCAAGAATGTGATCTATGGCAAGGAAACATATGTGGGGTGAGGTGTACGAGCCTTTGGTCGATGATTAATGGCCACACAACCCCCATTTTTGTCGAAAATAGCCATGAACGACCATTTTCAATGACGTTGAAGGCTAACACTCACAGATTTTTGACCAAGAAATGGTCTCCACCATAAATCCAAGAATGTGATCTATGGCAAGGAAACATATTTGTAGTGAGGTGTATGAGCCTCTGGTCGAATATCAATGGCCACACAACCCTTATTTTTGTCGAAGATAGCCATGAACGACCATTTTCAATAGTACCGAAGGCTAACACATTCGGATTTTTGACTAAGAAATGGTCTCCACCAGAAATCAAAGAATGTGATCTATGGCAAGGAAACATATGTGGGGTGAGGTTTATGAGCCTCTGGTCAATGATCAATGGCCACACAACCCCCATTTTTGTCGAAAATAGCCATGAATGACCATTTTCAATAATACCGAAGGCTAACACGTACGGATTTTTGACCAAGAAATGGTCTCCACCAGAAATCCAAGAATGTGATCAATGGCAAGAAAACATATGTGGGGTAAAGTGTACGAGCCTCTGGTCGATGATCAATGGCCACACAACCCCCATTTTTGTAGAAAATAGCCATGAACGACCATTTTCAATGACACGGAAGGCTAACACCTACGGATTTTTGACCAAGAAATGGTCTCCACCATAAATCCAAGAATGTGATCTATGGCAAGGAAACATATGTGAGGTGAGGTGTACGAGCCTCTAGTCGATGATCAATGGCCACACAACCCCCATTTTTTGTCGAAAATAGCCATGAACGACCATTTTGAATGACACTGAAGGCTAACACCTACGGATTTTTGACCAAGAAATGGTCTCCACCATAAATCCAAGAATCTGATCTATGGCAAGGAAACATATGTGGGGTGAGGTGTACGAGTCTCTGGTTGATGATCAATGGCCACACAACCCCCATTTTTGTCGAAAATAGCCATGAACGACCATTTTCAATGACACTGAACGTTAACACTCACGGATTTTTGACCAAGAAATGGTCTCCACCATAAATCCCAGAATGTGATCTATGGCAAGGAAACATATGTCTAGTGAGGTGTATGAGCCTCTGGTCGAATATCAATGGCCACACAACACTTATTTTAGTCGAAATAGCCATGAACGACCACTTTCAATAGTACCGAAGGCTAACACATTCAGATTTTTGACCAAGAAATGGTCTCCACCAGAAATCAAATAATGTGATCTATGGCAAGGAAACATATGTAGGGTGAGGTTTATGAGCCTCTGGTCGATGATCAATGGCCACACAACCCCCATTTTTGTCGAAAATCGCCATGAATGACCATTTTCAATAATACCGAAGGCTAACATGTACGGATTTTTGACCAAGAAATGGTCTCCACCAGAAATCCAAGAATGTGATCTATGGCAAGGAAACATATGTGGGGTGAGGTGTACAAGCCTCTAGTCGATGATAAATGGCCACACAACCCCCATTTTAGACGAAAATAGCCATGAACGACCATTTTCAATAATACCGAAGGCTAACACCAACGGATTCTTGACCAAGAAATGGTCTCCACCAGAAATCCAAGAATGTGATCAACGACAAGAAACCATATGTGGGGTAAAGTGTACGAGCCTCTGGTCGATGATCAATGGCCACACAACCCCCATTTTAGACGAAAATAGCCATGAACGACCATTTTCAATGACACGGAAGGCTAACACCTACGGATTTTTGACCAAGAAATGGTCTCCACCATAAATCCAAGAATGTGATCTATGGCAAGGAAACATAAGTGAGGTGAGGTGTACGAGCCTCTGGTCGATGATAAATAGCCACACAAGCCCTATTTTTGATGAAAATAGCCATGAACGACCATTTTCAATAATACCGAAGGCTAACACCTACAGATTTTTGACCAAGAAATGGTCTCCACTAGAAATCCAAGAATGTGATCTATGGCAAGGAGACATACATGGGGTGAGGTGTATGAGCCTCTGGTCGATGATCAATGGCCACACAACCCCCATTTTTGTCGAAAATAGCCATGAACGACCATTTTCAATAATACCGAAGGCTAACACCTACGGATTTTTGACCAAGAAATGTTCTCCACCAGAAATCCAAAATGTGATCTATGGCAAGGAAACATATGTGGGGTGAGGTGTACGAGCCTCTGGTCGATGATCAATGGCCACACAACCCCCATTTTTGTCGAAAATAGCCATGAACGACCATTTTCAATGACACTGAAGGCTAACAGCTACGTATTTTTGACCAAGAATTGGTCTCCTCCATAAATCCAAGAATGTGATCTATGGCAAGGAAACATATGTGGGGTGAGGTGTATGGGCCTCTGGTCGATGATCAATGGCCACACAACGCCCATTTTTGTCTAAAATAGCGATCAACGACCATTTTCAATAATACAGAAGGCTAACACGTATGGATTTTTGACCAAGAAATGGTCTCCACCAGAAATCCAAGAATGTGATCTATGGCAAGGAAACCTATGTGGGGTGAGGTGTACGAGCCTCTGGTCGATGATCAATGGCCACACAACCCCCATTTTTTGTCGAAAATAGCCATGAACGACCATTTTCAATGACACTGAAGGCTAACACCTCCGGAATTTTGACCAAGAAATGGTCTCCACCATAAATCCAAGAATGTGATCTATGGCAAGGAAACATATGTGTAGTGAGGTGTATGAGCCTCTGGTCAAAGATCAATGGCCAAACAACCCCCATTTTTCTCGAAAATAGCCATGAATGACCATTTTCAATAATACCGAAGGCTAACACATTCAGATTTTTGCCCAAGAAATGGGCTCCACCAGAAATCCAAGAATGTGATCTATGGCAAGGAAACATAAGTGGGGTGAGGTGTACGAGCCTTTGGTCGATGATTAATGGCCACTCAACCCCCATTTTTGTCGAAAATAGCCATGAACGACCATTTTCAATGACGTTGAAGGCTAACACTCACAGATTTTTGACCAAGAAATGGTCTCCACCATAAATCCAAGAATGTGATCTATGGCAAGGAAACATATTTGTATTGAGGTGTATGAGCCTCTGGTCGAATATCAATGGCCACACAACCCTTATTTTTGTCGAAGATAGCCATGAACGACCATTTTCAATAGTACCGAAGGCTAACACATTCGGATTTTTGACTAAGAAATGGTCTCCACCAGAAATCAAAGAATGTGATCTATGGCAAGGAAACATATGTGGGGTGAGGTTTATGAGCCTCTGGTCAATGATCAATGGCCACACAACCCCCATTTTTGTCGAAAATAGCCATGAATGACCATTTTCAATAATACCGAAGGCTAACACGTACGGATTTTTGACCAAGAAATGGTCTCCACCAGAAATCCAAGAATGTGATCAGTGGCAAGAAAACATATGTGGGGTAAAGTGTACGAGCCTCTGGTCGATGATCAATGGCCACACAACCCCCATTTTTGTAGAAAATAGCCATGAACGACCATTTTCAATGACACGGAAGGCTAAAACCTACGGATTTTTGACCAAGAAATGGTCTCCACCATAAATCCAAGAATGTGATCTATGGCAAGGAAACATATGTGAGGTGAGGTGTACGAGCCTCTAGTCGATGATCAATGGCCACACAACCCCCATTTTTGTCGAAAATAGCCATGAACGACCATTTTCAATGACACTGAAGGCTAACACCTACGGATTTTTGACCAAGAAATGGTCTCCACCATAAATCCAAGAATCTGATCTATGGCAAGGAAACATATGTGGGGTGAGGTGTATGGGCCTCTGGCCAATGATCAATGGCCACACAATGCCCATTTTTGTCGAAAATAGTGATCAACGACCATTTTCAATAATACCGACGGCTAACACGTATGGATTTTCAACCAAGAAATGGTCTCCACCAGAAATCCGATAATGTGATCTATGGCAAGGAAACATATGTGAGGTGAGGTGTACGAGCCTCTGGTCGATGATCAATGGCCACACAAACCCCATTTTTTTCAAAATAGCCATGAACGACCATTTTCAATAATACCGAAGGCTAACACCTACGG
Source organism: Zea luxurians (assembly GCA_029449295.1). NCBI lineage: Eukaryota > Viridiplantae > Streptophyta > Magnoliopsida > Poales > Poaceae > Zea > Zea luxurians. The sequence continues at coordinate 1,130,992 of JAOPSE010000161.1, forward strand.
ATTTTTGACCAAGAATTGGTCTCCATCATAAATCCAAGAATGTGATCTATGGCAAGAAAACATATGTGGGGTGAGGTTTACGAGCCTCTGGTCGATGATCAATGGCCACACAACCCCCATTTTTTGTCGAAAATATCCATGAATGACCATTTTCAATAATACCGAAGGCTAACACGTACGGATTTTTGACCAAGAAATGGTCTCCACCAGAAATCCAAGAATGTGATCTATGGCAAGGAAACATATGTGGGGTGAGGTGTACGAACCTCTGGTCGATGATAAATGGCCACACAACCCCCATTTTAGTCAAAAATAGACATGAACTATCATTTTTCAATAATACCAAAGGCTAACACTAACGGATTTCTGACCAAGAAATGGTCCCCAGCAGAAATCCAAGAATGTGATTTATGGCAAGAAAACATATGTGGGGTGAAGTGTACGAGCCTCTGGTCGATGATAAATGGCCACACAACCCTCAATTTTGATGAAAATAGCCATGAACGACCATTTTCAATAATACCGAAGTCTAATGCCTAAGGATTTTTGACCAAGAACCCTAAACCAATAATGTGATCTATGGCAAGGAAACATATGTGTAGTGAGGTGTATGAGCCTCTGGTCAAAGATCAATGGCCACACAACCCCCATTTTTGTCAAAAATTGCCATGAATGACCATTTTCAATAATACCGAAGGCTAACACATTCGGAATTTTGCCCAAGAAATGGTCTCCACCAGAAATCCAAGAATGTGATCTATGGCAAGGAAACATATGTGGGGTGAGGTGTATGAGCCTCTGGTCGATGATCAATGGCCACACAACCCCCATTTTTGTCGAAAATAGCCATGAACCACCATTTTCAATGACACTGAAGGCTAGCACCGACGGATTTTTGACCAAGAAATGGTCTCCACTAGAAATCCAAGAATGTGATCTATGGCATGGAAACATATGTGGGGTGAGGTGTATGAGCCTCTGGTTGAATATCAATGGCCACACAACCCCTATTTTTGTCAAAAATAGCCATGAACGACCATTTTCAATAGTACCGAAGGCTAACACATTCGGTTTTTGACCAAGAAATGGTCTCCACCAAAAATCAAAGAATGTGATCTACGACAAGGAAACATATGTGGGGTGAGGTTTACGATCCTCTGGTCGATGATCAATGGCCACACAACCCCATTTTTGTCAAAAATAGCCATGAATGACCATTTTCAATAATACCAAAGGCTGACACGTACGGGTTTTTGACCAAGAAATGGTCTCCACCAGAAATCCAAGAATGTGATCTATGGCAAGGAAACATATGTGAGGTGAGGTGTATGAGCCCCTGGTCGATGATAAATGGCCACACAACCCCCATTTTAGTCAAAAATAGCCATGAATGACCATTTTCAATAATACCGAAGGCTAACACATTCAGAATTTTGCCCAAGAAATGGTCTCCACCAGAAATCCAAGAATGTGATCTATGGCAAGGAAACATGTGGGGTGAGGTGTACGAGCCTCTGGTCGATGATCAATGGCCACACAACCCCCATTTTTGTCAAAAATAGCCATGAACCACCATTTTCAATGACACTGAAGGCTAGCACCGATGGATTTTTGACCAAGAAATGGTCTCCACCAGAAATCCAAGAATGTGATCTATGGCAAGGAAACATATGTGGGGAGAGGTGTATGAGCCTCTGGTTCAATATCAATGGCCACACAACCCCCATTTTTGTCAAAAATAGCCATGAACGACCATTTTCAATAGTACCAAAGGCTAACACATTCGGATTTTTGACCAAGAAATGGTCTCCACCAGAAATCAAAGAATGTGATCTATGGCAAGAAAACATATGTGGGGTGAGGTTTACGAGCCTCTGGTCGATGATCAATGGCCACACAACCCCCATTTTTGTCGAAAATATCCATGAATGACCATTTTCAATAATACTGAAGGCTAACACGTACGGATTTTTGACCAAGAAATGGTCTCCACCAGAAATCCAAGAATGTGATCTATGGCAAGGAAACATATGTGGGGTGAGGTGTACGAACCTCTGGTCGATGATAAATGGCCACACAACCCCCATTTTAGTCAAAAATAGACATGAACTACCATTTTTCAATAATACCAAAGGTTAACACTAACGGATTTCTGACCAAGAAATGGTCCCCAGCAGAAATCCAAGAATGTGATTTATGGCAAGAAAACATATGTGGGGTGAAGTGTACGAGCCTCTGGTCGATGATAAATGGCCACACAACCCCCAATTTTGATGAAAATAGCCATGAACGACCATTTTCAATAATACCGAAGTCTAATGCCTATGGATTTTTGACCAAGAAATGGTCTCCACCGTAAATCCAATAATGTGATCTATGGCAAGGAAACATATGTGTAGTGAGGTGTATGAGCCTCTGGTCAAAGATCAATGGCCACACAACCCCCATTTTTGTCAAAAATTGCCATGAATGACCATTTTCAATAATACCGAAGGCTAACACATTCGGAATTTTGCCCAAGAAATGGTCTCCACCAGAAATCCAAGAATGTGATCTATGGCAAGGAAACATATGTGGGGTGAGGTGTACGAGCCTCTGGTCGATGATCAATGGCCACACAACCCCCATTTTTGTCGAAAATAGCCATGAACCACCATTTTCAATGACACTGAAGGCTAGCACCGACGGATTTTTGACCAAGAAATGGTCTCCACTAGAAATCCAAGAAAGTGATCTATGGCATGGAAACATATGTGGGGTGAGGTGTATGAGCCTCTGGTTGAATATCAATGGCCACACAACCCCCATTTTTGTCAAAAATAGCCATGAACGACCATTTTCAATAGTACCGAAGGCTAACACATTCGGTTTTTGACCAAGAAATGGTCTCCACCAGAAATCAAAGAATGTGATCTACGACAAGGAAACATATGTGGGGTGAGGTTTACGATCCTCTGGTCGATGATCAATGGCCACACAACCCCATTTTTGTCAAAAATAGCCATGAATGACCATTTTCAATAATACCAAAGGCTGACACGTACGGGTTTTTGACCAAGAAATGGTCTCCACCAGAAATCCAAGAATGTGATCTATGGCAAGGAAACATATGTGAGGTGAGGTGTATGAGCCCCTGGTCGATGATAAATGGCCACACAACCCCCATTTTAGTCAAAAATAGCCATGAATGACCATTTTCAATAATACCGAAGGCTAACACATTCAGAATTTTGCCCAAGAAATGGTCTCCACCAGAAATCCAAGAATGTGATCTATGGCAAGGAAACATATGTGGGGTGAGGTGTATGAGCCTCTGGTCGATGATCAATGGCCACACAACCCCCATTTTTGTCAAAAATAGCCATGAACCACCATTTTCAATGACACTGAAGGCTAGCACCGATGGATTTTTGACCAAGAAATGGTCTCCACCAGAAATCCAAGAATGTGATCTATGGCAAGGAAACATATGTGGGGTGAGGTGTATGAGCCTCTGGTTGAATATCAATGGCCACACAACCCCCATTTTTGTCAAAAATAGCCATGAACGACCATTTTCAATAGTACCGAAGGCTAACACATTTGGTTTTTGCCCAAGAAATGGTCTCCACCAGAAATCCAAGAATGTGATCTATGGCAAGGAAACATATGTGAGGTGAGGTGTACGAGCCTCTGGTCGATGATAAATGGCCACACAACCCCCAATTTTGATGAAAATAGCCATGAACGACCATTTTCAATAATACCGAAGTCTAACGCCTACGGATTTTTGACCAAGAAATGGTCTCCACCATAAATCCAATAATGTGATCTATGGCAAGGAAACATATGTGTAGTGAGGTGTATGAGCCTCTGGTCAAAGATCAATGGCCACACAACCCCCATTTTTGTCAAAAATAGCCATGAATGACCATTTTTCAATAATACCGAAGGCTAACACATTCGGAATTTTGCCCAAGAAATGGTCTCCACCAGAAATCCAAGAATGTGATCTATGGCAAGGAAACATATGTGGGGTGAGGTGTACGAGCCTCTGGTTGATGATCAATGGCCACACAACCCCCATTTTTGTCGAAAATAGCCATGAACCACCATTTTCAATGACACTGAAGGCTAGCACCGACGAATTTTTGACCAAGAAATGGTCTCCACCAGAAATCCAAGAATGTGATCTATGGCATGGAAACATATGTGGGGTGAGGTGTATGAGCCTCTGGTTGAATATCAATGGCCACGCAAACCCCATTTTTGTCAAAAATAGCCATGAACGACCATTTTCAATAGTACCGAAGGCTAACACATTCGGTTTTTGACCAAGAAATGGTCTCCACCAGAAATCAAAGAATATGATCTACGACAAGGAAACATAAGTGGGGTGAGGTTTACGATCCTCTGGTCGATGATCAATGGCCACACAACCCCATTTTTGTCAGAAATAGCCAAGAATGACCATTTTCAATAATACCAAAGGCTGACACGTATGGATTTTTGACCAAGAAATGGTCTCCACCAGAAATCCAAGAATGTGATCTATGGCAAGGAAACATATGTGAGGTGAGGTGTATGAGCCCCTGGTCGATGATAAATGGCCACACAACCCCCATTTTAGTCAAAAATAGCCATGAATGACCATTTTCAATAATACCGAAGGCTAACACATTCGGAATTTTGCCCAAGAAATGGTCTCCACCAGAAATCCAAGAATGTGATCTATGGCAAGGAAACATATGTGGGGTGAGGTGTACGAGCCTCTCGTCGATGATCAATGGCCACACAACCCCCATTTTTGTCAAAAATAGCCATGAACCACCATTTTCAATGACACTGAAGGCTAGCACCGATGGATTTTTGACCAAGAAATGGTCTCCACCAGAAATCCAAGAATGTGATCTATGGCAAGGAAACATATGTGGGGTGAGGTGTATGAGCCTCTGGTTGAATATCAATGGCCACACAACCCCCATTTTTGTCAAAAATAGCCATGAACGACCATTTTCAATAGTACTGAAGGCTAACACATTCGGTTTTTGCCCAAGAAATGGTCTCCACCAGAAATCCAAGAATGTGATCTATGGCAAGGAAACATATGTGAGGTGAGGTGTACGAGCCTCTGGTCGATGATAAATGGCCACACAACCCCCAATTTTGATGAAAATAGCCATGAACGACCATTTTCAATAATACCGAAGTCTAACGCCTAAGTATTTTTGACCAAGAAATGGTCTCCACCATAAATCCAATAATGTGATCTATGGCAAGGAAACATATGTGTAGTGAGGTGTATGAGCCTCTGGTCAAAGATCAATGGCCACACAACCCCCATTTTTGTCAAAAATAGCCATGAATGACCATTTTCAATAATACCGAAGGCTAACACATTCGGAATTTTGCCCAAGAAATGGTCTCCACTAGAAATCCAAGAATGTGATCTATGGCAAGGAAACATATGTGGGGTGAGGTGTACGAGCCTCTGGTCGATGATCAATGGCCACACAACCCCCATTTTTGTCGAAAATAGCCATGAACCACCATTTTCAATGACACTGAAGGCTAGCACCGACGGATTTTTGACCAAGAAATGGTCTCCACCAGAAATAGAAGAATGTGATCTATGGCAAGTAAACATATGTGGGGTGAGGTGTGTGAGCCTCTGGTCGATGATAAATGGCCACACAACCCCCATTTTTGATGAAAATAGCCATGAACGACCATTTTCAATAATACCGAAGGCTAACGCCTACAGATTTTTGTCGAAAATAGCCATGAACCACCATTTTCAATGACACTGAAGGCTAGCACCGACGGATTTTTGACCAAGAAATGGTCTCCACCAGAAATCCAAGAATATGATCTATGGAAGGAAACTTATGTGGGGTGAGGTGTACGAGCCTCTGGTCAATGATCAATGGCCACACAACCCCCATTTTTATCGAAAATAGCCATGAACGACCATTTTCAATGACACAGAAGGCTAACACCTATGGATTTTTGACCAAGAAATGGTCTCCACCATAAATACAAGAATGTGATCTATGGCTAGGAAACATATGTGTAGTGAGGTGTATGAGCCTCTAGTCGAATATCAATGGCCACACAACCCCCATTTTGTCGAAAATAGCCATAAACGACCATTTTCAATAGTACCAAAGGCTAACATATTCGGAGTTTTTGACCAAGAAATGGTCTCCACCAGAAATCAAAAAATGTGATCTATGGCATGAAAACATATGTGGAGTGAAGTGTACGAAGCTCTGGTTGATGATCAATGGCCACACAACCCCCTTTTTTGTCGAAAATAGCCATGAACGACCATTTTCAATGACACTGACGGCTAACACCTATGGATTTTTGACCAAGAAATGGTCTCCACCATAAATCCAAGAATGTGATCTATGGCAAGGAAACATATGTGTACTGGGGTGTATGAGCCTCTGGTCGAAGATCAATGGCCACACAACCCCCATTTTTGTCGAAAATAGCCATGAATGACCATTTTCAATAATACCGAAGGCTGACACATTCGGATTTTTGCCCAAGAAATGGTCTCCACCAGAAATCCAAGAATGTGGTCTATGGCAAGGAAACATATGTGGGGTGAGGTGTACGAGCCTCTGGTCGATGATCAATAGCCACACAACCCCCATTTTGTCGAAAATATCCATGAACGACCTTTTCAATAATACTGAAGGCTAACACGTACGAACTTTTGACCAAGAAATGGTCTCCACCAGAAATCCAAGAATGTGATCAATGACAAGGAAACATATGTGGGGTGAGGTGTATGAGCCTCTGGTCGATGATCAATGGCCACACAACCCCCATTTTTGTCGAAAATAGCCATGAAAGACCATTTTCAATAATACCGAAGGCTAACACCTACGGATGTTTGACCAAGAAATTGTCTCCACCAGAAATCCAATAATGTGATCTATGGAAAGGAAACATATGTGGAGTGAGGTGTATGAGCCTCTCGTCGATGATCAATGGCACACAACCCCCATTTTTGTCGAAAATAGCCATGAACGACCATTTTCAATAATACCGAAGGCTAACACCTACGGATTTTTGACAAAGAAATGGTCTCCACCATAAATCCAAGAATGTTATCTATGGCCAGGAAACATATGTGTAGTGAGGTGTATGAGCCTCTGGTCGAATATCAATGGCCACACAACCCCCATTTTTGTCGAAAATAGCCATGAACGACCATTTTCAATAGTACCGAAGGCTAACACATTCGGATTTTTGACCAACAAATGGTCTCCACCAGAAATCAAAGAATGGGATCTATGACAAGGAAACATATGTGGGGTGAGGTTGACGAGCCTCTGGTCGATGATCAATGGCCACACAACCCCCATTTTTGTCAAAAATAGCCATGAATGACCATTTTCAATAATACCGAAGGCTAACACGTACGGATTTTTGACCAAGAAATGGTCTCCACCAGAAATCAAAGAATGTGAATTATGGCAAGGAAACATATGTGGGGTGAGGTTTACGAGCCTCTGGTCGATGATCAATGTCCACACAACCCCCATTTTTGTCGAAAATAGCCATGAACGACCATTTTCAATAGTACCGAAGGCTAACACATTCGGATTTTTGACCAAGAAATGGTCTACACCAGAAATCAAAGAATGTGATATATGGCAAGGAAACATATGTGGGGTGAGGTTTACGTTCCTCTGGTCAATGATCAATGGCCACACAACCCCCATTTTTGTCGAAAATACCATGAATGACCATTTTCAATAATACCGAAGGCTAACACGTACGGATTTTTGACCAAGAAATAGTCTCCACCAGAAATCAAAGAATGTGATCTATGGCAAGGAAACATATGTGGGGTGAGGTGTACGAGCCTCTGGTTGATGACAAATGGCCACACAACCCCCATTTTAGTCAAAAATAGCCATGAACGACCATTTTCAATAATACCGAAGGCTAACACCAACGGACTTTTGACCAAGAAATTGTATCCACCAGAAATCCAAGAATGTGATCTATGGCAAGAAAACATATGTGGGTTGAAGTGTACGAGCCTCTGGTCGATGATCAATGGCCACACAACCCCTATTTTGTCGAAAATAGCAATAAATGACCATTTTCAATGACGCTGAAGGCTAACACCTACGGATTTTTGACCAAGAAATGGTCTCCCCCATAAATCCAGGAATGTGATCTATGGCAAGGAAACATATGTGTAGTTGGGTGTATGAGCCTCTGGCCTAAGATCAATGGCCACACAACCCCCATTTTTCTCGAAAATCGCCATGAATGACCATTTTCAATAATACCGAAGGCTAACACATTCGGATTTTTGCCCAAGAAATGGTCTCCACCAGAAATCCAAGAATGTGATCTATGGCAAGGAAACATATGTGGGGTGAGGTGTACGAGCCTCTGGTCGATGATCAATGGCCACGCAACCCCCATTTTGTCGAAAATAGCCATGAACGACCATTTTCAATAATACTGAAGGCTAACACGTACGAATTTTTTACCAAGACATGGTCTCCACCAAAAATCCAAGAATGTGATCTATGGCAAGGAAACATATGTGGGTGAGGTATACGAGCCTCTGGTCGATGATACATGGCCACACAACCCCCATTTTTGATGAAAATAGCCATGAACGACCATTTTCAATAATACCGAAGGCTAAGACCTAAGGATTTTTGACCAAGAAATGGTCTCCACCAGAAATCCAAGAATGTGATCTATGGCAAGGAAACATATATGGGGTGAGGTGTATGAGCATCTCGTTGATGATCAATGGCCACACAACCTCCATTTTTGTCGAAAATAGCCATGAACGACCATTTTCAATAATACCGAAGGCTAACACCTACGGATTTTTGACCAAGAAATGGTCTCCACCACAAATCCAAGAATGTGATCTATGGCAAGGAAACATATGTGGGGTGAGGTGTACAAGCCTCAGGTCGATGACCAATGGCCACACAACCCCCATTTTTGTCGAAATTAGCCATGAACGACCATTTTCAATGACACTGAAGGCTAACACCTACGGATTTTGACCAAGAAATGGTCACCACCATAAATCCAAGAATGTGATCTATGGCAAGGAAACATATGTGTAGTGAGGTGTATGAGCCTATAGTCGAATATCACTGGCCACACAACCCCCATTTTTGTCGAAAATAGCCATGAACGACCATTTTCAATAGTACCGAAGGCTAACACATTTGGATTTTTGACCAAGAAATGGTCTCCACTAGAAATCAAAGAATGTGATCTATGGCAAGGAAACATATGTGGGGTGAGGTTTACGAGCCTCTGGTCGATGATCAATGGCCACACAATCCGCATTTTTGTCGAAAATAGCCATGAATGACCATTTTCAATAATAGCGAAGGCTAACACGTACGGATTTTTGACCAAGAAATGGTCTCCACCAGAAATCCAAGAATGCGATCTATGGCAAGGAAACATAAGTGGGGTGAGGTGTACGAGCCTCTGGTCGATGATAAATGGCCACACAACCCCCATTTTAGTCGAAAATAGCCATGAACGACCATTTTCAATAATACCGAAGGCTAACTCCAACGGATTTTTGACAAGGAAATGGTCTCCACCAGAAATCCAAGAATGTGATCTATTGCAAGGAAACATATGTGGGGTGAGGTGTACGAGCCTCTGGTCGATGATAAATGGCCACACAACACCCATTTTGGTCGAAAATAGCCATGAACGACCATTTTCAATAGTACTGAAGGCTAACACATTCGGATTTTTGACCAAGAAATGGTCGGGGTGAGGTTTACGAGCCTCTGGTCGATGATCAATGGCCACACAACCCCCATTTTTGTCGAAAATAGCCATGAATGACCATTTTCAATAATACCGAAGGCTAACACGTACGGATTTTTTACCAAGAAATGGTGTCCACCAGAAATCCAAGAATGTGATCTATGGCAAGGAAACATATGTGGGGTGAGGTGTACGAGCCTCTGGTCGATGATAAATGGCCACACAACCCCCATTTTAGTCGAAAATAGCCATGAACGACCATTTACAATAATACCGAAGGCTAACACCAACGGACTTTGTCAAAGATCACATTCTTTGATTTCTGGTGGAGACCATTACTTGGTCAAAAATCCGAATGTGTTAGCCTTCGGTACTATTGAAAATGGTCGTTCATGGCTATTTTCGACAAAAATGGGGGTTGTGTGGCCAGTGATATTCGACTATAGGCTCATACACCTCACTACACATATGTTTCCTTGCCATTGATCACATTCTTGGATTTATGGTGGTGACCATTTCTTGGTCAAAATTCCGTAGGTGTTAGCCTTCAGTGTCATTGAAAATGGTCGTTCATGGCTATTTTCGACAAAAATGGGGGTTGTGTCGCCATTGATCATCGACCTGAGGCTTGTACACCTCACCCCACATATGTTTCCTTGCCATAGATCACATTCTTGGATTTCTGGTGGAGACCATTTCTTGGTAAAAAATCCGTAGGTGTTAGCCTTCGGTATTATTGAAAATGGTCGTTCATGGCTATTTTCGACAAAAATGGGGGTTGTGTGGCCATTGATCATCAACGAGATGTTCATATACCTCACCCCATATATGTTTCCTTGCCATAGATCACATTCTTGGATTTCTGGTGGAGACCATTTCTCGGTCAAAAATCCGTAGGTCTTAGCCTTCGGTATTATTGAAAATGGTCGTTCATGGCTATTTTCACCAAAAATGGGGGTTGTGTGGCCATGTATCATCGACCAGAGGCTCGTACACCTCACCCCACATATGTTTCCTTGCCATAGATCACATTCTTTGATTTTTGGTGGAGACCATGTCTTGGTAAAAAATTCGTACGTGTTAGCCTTCAGTATTATTGAAAATGGTCGTTCATGGCTATTTTCGACAAAATGGGGGTTGCATGGCCATTGATCATCGACCAGAGGCTCGTACACCTCACCCCACATATGTTTCCTTGCCATAGATCACATTCTTGGATTTGTGGTGGAGACCATTTCTTGGGCAAAAATCCGAATGTGTTAGCCTTCGGTATTATTGAAAATGGTCATTCATGGCTATTTTCGAGAAAAATGGGGGTTGTGTGGCCATTGATCTTAGACCAGAGACTCATACACCCAACTACACACATGTTTCCTTGCCATAGATCACATTCCTGGATTTATGGTGGAGACCATTTCTTGGTCAAAAATCCGTAGGTGTTAGCCTTCAGTGTCATTGAAAATGGTCGTTCATTGCTATTTTCGACAAAAATGGGGGTTGTGTGGCCATTGATCATCGACCAGAGGCTCGTACACTTCAACCCACATATGTTTTCTTGCCATAGATCACATTCTTGGATTTCTAGTGGAGACCATTTCTTGGTCAAAAATCCATAGGTGTTAGCCTTAGTGTCATTGAAAATGGTCGTTCATGGCTATTTTCGACAAAAATGGGGGTTGTGTGGCCATTTGTCATTGACCAGAGGCTCATACACCTCACCCCACATATGTTTCCTTGCCATAGATCACAATCTTGGATTTCTGGTGGAGACCATTTCTTGGTCAAAAATCCGTTGGTGTTAGCCTTCGGTATTATTGAAAATGGTCGTTCATGGCTATTTTCGACTAAAATGGGGGTTGTGTGGCCATTTATCATTGACCAGAGGCTCATACACCTCACCCCACATATGTTTCCTTGCCATAGATCACAATCTTGGATTTCTGGTGGAGACCATTTCTTGGTCAAAAATTCGTACGTGTTAGCCTTCGGTATTATTGAAAATGGTCATTCATGGTATTTTCGTCAAAAATGGGGGTTTTGTGGCCATTGATCATTGACCAGAGGAACGAAAACCTCACTCCACATATGTTTCCTTGCCATATATCACATTCTTTGATTTCTGGTGTAGACCATTTCTTGGTCAAAAATCCGAATGTGTTAGCCTTCGGTACTATTGAAAATGGTCGTTCATGGCTATTTTCGACAAAAATGGGGGTTGTGTGGACATTGATCATCGACCAGAGGCTCATAAACCTCACCCCACATATGTTTCCTTGCCATAGATCACATTCTTTGATTTCTAGTGGAGACCATTTCTTGGTCAAAAATCCGTACGTGTTAGCCTTCGGTATTATTGAAAATGGTCATTCATGGCTATTTTTGACAAAAATGGGGGTTGTGTGGCCATTGATCATCGACCAGAGGCTCGTCAACCTCACCCCACATATGTTTCCTTGCCATAGATCCCATTCTTTGATTTCTGGTGGAGACCATTTGTTGGTCAAAAATCCGAATGTGTTAGCCTTCGGTACTATTGAAAATGGTCGTTCATGGCTATTTTCGACAAAAATGGGGGTTGTGTGGACATTGATATTCGACTAGAGGCTCATACACCTCACTACACATATGTTTCCTTGCCATAGATAACATTCTTGGATTTATGGTGGAGACCATTTCTTTGTCAAAAATCCGTAGGTGTTAGCCTTCGGTATTATTGAAAATGGTCGTTCATGGCTATTTTCGACAAAAATGGGGGTTGTGTGCCATTGATCATCGACCAGAGGCTCATACACCTCACTCCACATATGTTTCCTTGCCATAGATCACATTATTGGATTTTTGGTGGAGACCATTTCTTGGTCAAACATCCGTAGGTGTTAGGCTTCGGTATTATTGAAAATGGTCGTTCATGGCTATTTTCGACAAAAATGGGGGTTGTGTGGCCATTGATCATCGACCAGAGGCTCATACACCTCACCCACATATGTTTCCTTGTCATTGATCACATTCTTGGATTTCTGGTGGAGACCATTTCTTGGTAAAAAATCCGTAGGTCTTAGCCTTCGGTATTATTGAAAATGGTCGTTCATGACTATTTTCATCAAAAATGGGGGTTGTGTGGCCATTTATCATCGACCAGAGGCTCGTACACCTCACCCCACATATGTTTCCTTGCCATAGATCACATTCTTGGATTTCTGGTGGAGACGATTTCTTGGTCAAAAATTCATACGTGTTAGCCTTCAGTATTATTGAAAAGGTCGTTCATGGATATTTTCGACAAAATGGGGGTTGTGTGGCTATTGATCATCGACCAGAGGCTCGTACACCTCACCCCACATATGTTTCCTTGCCATAGATCACATTATTGGATTTCTAGTGGAGACCATTTCTTGGGCAAAAATCCGAATGTGTTAGCCTTTGGTATTATTGAAAATGGTCATTCATGGCTATTTTCGACAAAAATGGGGGTTGTGTGGCCATTGATCTTCGACCAGAGGCTCATACACCCCACTACATATACGTTTCCTTGCCATAGATCACATTCTTGGATTTATGGTGGAGATCATTTCTTGGTCAAAAATCCGTAGGTGTTAGTCGTCAGTGTCATTGAAAATGGTCGTTCATGGCTATTTTCGACAAAAAAGGGGGTTGTGTGGCCATTGATCATCAACCAGAGCTTCGTACACTTCACTCCACATATGTTTTCTTGCCATAGATCACATTCTTGGATTTCTGGTGGAGACCATTTCTTGGTCAAAAATCCGTTGGTGTTAGCCTTCGGTATTATTGAAAATGGTCGTTCATGGCATTTTCGATTAAAATGGGGGTTGTGTGGCCATTTATCATCGACGAGAGGCTCGTACACCTCACCCCATATATGTTTCCTTGCCATAGATCACATTCTTGGATTTCTGGTGGAGACCATTTCTTGGTCAAAAATCCATACGTGTTAGCCTTCGGTATTATTGAAAATGGTCATTCATGGTATTTTCGACAAAAATGGGGGTTGTGTGGCCATTAATCATCTAACAGAGGATCGTAAACCTCACCCCACATATGTTTCTCTGCCATAGATCACATTCTTTGATTTCTGGTGGAGACCATTTCTTAGTCAAAAATCCAAATGTGTCAGCCTTCGGTACTATTGAAAATGGTCGTTCATGGCTATTTTCGACAAAAAATGGGGGTTGTGTGGCCATTGATCATCGACCAGAGGCTCGTAAACCGCACCCCACATATGTTTCCTTGCCATAGATCACATTCTTTGATTTCTGGTGGAGACCATTTCTTGGTCAAAAACTCCGAATGTGTTAGCCTTTGGTACTATTGAAAATGGTCGTTTATGACTATTTTCGACAAAAATGGGGGTTGCGTGGCCATTGATATTCGACTTGAGGCTCATACACCTCACTACACATATGTTTCCTAGCCATAGATCACATTCTTGTATTTATGGTGGAGACCAGTTCTTGGTCAAAAATCCATAGGTGTTAGCCTTCTGTGTCATTGAAAATGGTCGTTCATGGCTATTTTCGACAAAAATGGGGGTTGTGTGGCCATTGATCATCGACCAGAGGCTCGTACACCTCACCCCACATATGTTTCCTTGCCATAGATCATATTCTTGGATTTCTGGTGGAGACCATTTCTTGGTCAAAAATCCGTAGGTGTTAGCCTTCGGTATTATTGAAAATGGTTGTTCATGGCTATTTTCGACAAAAACGGGGGTTGTGTGGCCATTGATCATCGACCAGAGGCTCGTACACCTCACCCCACATATGTTTCCTTGCCATAGATCACATTCTTGGATTTCTAGTGGAGACCATTTCTAGGGCAAAAATCTGAATGTGTTAGCCTTCGATATTACTGAAAATGGTCATTCATCGCTATTTTCGACAAAAATGGGGGTTGTGTGGCCATTGATCATCGACTAGAGGCTCGTACACCTCACCCCACATATGTTTCCTTGCCATAGATCATATTCTTGGATTTCTGGTGGTGACCATTTCTTGGTCAAAAATCCGTAGGTGTTAGCCTTCGGTATTATTGAAAATGGTTGTTGATGGCTATTTTCGACAAAAACAGGGGTTGTGTGGCCATTGATCATCGACCAGAGGCTCATACACCTCACCCCACATATGTTTCCTTGCCATAGATCACATTCTTGGATTACTGGTGGAGACCATTTCTTGGTCAAAAATCCGTAGGCGTTAGCCTTCGGTATTATTGAAAATGGTCGTTCATGGCTATTTTCATCAAAAATGGGGGTTGTGTGGCCGTTTATCATCGACCAGAGGCTCGTACACCTCACCCTACATATGTTTCCTTGCCATAGAACACATTCTTGGATTTCTGGTGGAGACCATTTCTTGGTCAAAAATTCGTACGTGTTAGCCTTCGGTATTATTGAAAATGGTCGTTCATGGCTATTTTCGATAAAATGGGGGATGTGTGGCAATTGATTATCGACCAGAGGCTCGTACACCTCACCCCACATATGTTTCCTTGCCATAGATCACATTCTTGGATTTCTGGTGGAGACCATTTCTCGGGCAAAAATCCGAATGTGTTAGCCTTTGGTATTATTGAAAATGGTCATTCATCGCTATTTTCGACAAAAATGGGGGTTGTGTGGCCATTGATCTTCGACCAAAGGCTCATACACCCCACTACACATATGTTTCCTTCCCATAGATCACATTCTTGGATTTATGGTGGAGTCCATTTCTTGGTCAAAAATTCGTAGGTGTTAGCCTTCAGTGTCATTGAAAATAGTCGTTCATGGCTATTTTCGACAAAAATGGGTGTTTTGTGGCCATTGATCATCGAGCAGAGGCTCGTACACTTCACCCCACATATGTTTTCTTGCCATAGATCACATTCTTGTATTTTTGGTGGAGACCATTTCTTGGTCAAAAATCCGTTGGTGTTAGCCTTCGGTATTATTGAAAATGGTCGTTCATGGCTATTTTCGACTAAAATGGGGGTTGTGTGGCCATTTATCATCGACCAGGGGATCATACACCTCACCTAACATATGTTTCCTTGCCGTAGATCACATTCTTTGATTTCTGGTGGAGACCATTTCTTGGTCAAAAACCGAATGTGTTAGCCTTCTGTACTATTGAAAATGGTCGTTCATGGCTATTTTTGACAAAAATGGGGGTTGTGTGGGCATTGATATTCAACCAGAGGCTCATACACCTCAACCCACATATGTTTCCTTGCCATAGATCACATTCTTGGATTTCTGGTGGAGACCTTTTCTTGGTCAAAAATCCGTCGGTGCTAGCCTTCAGTGTCATTGAAAATGGTGGTTCATGGCTATTTTCGACAAAAATGGGGTTGTGTGGCCATTGATCATCGACCAGAGGCTCGTACACCTCACCCCACATATGTTTCCTTGCCATAGATCACATTCTTGGATTTCTGGTGGAGACCATTTCTTGGTCAAAAATCCTTAGGTGTTAGCTTTCAGTGTCATTGAAAATGGTCGTTCATGGCTATTTTCGACAAAAATGGGGGTTGTGTGGCCATTGATCATCGACCAGAGGCTCGTACACTTCACCCCACATATGTTTTCTTGCCATAGATCACATTCTTGGATTTTTGGTGGGGACCATTTCTTGGTCAGAAATCCGTTAGTGTTAGCCTTTGGTATTATTGAAAAATGGTCGTTCATGTCTATTTTTGACTAAACTGGGGGTTGTGTGGCCATTTATCATCGACCAGAGGTTCATACACCTCACCCCACATATGTTTCGTTGCCATAGATCACATTCTTGGATTTCTGGTGGAGACCATTTCTTGGTCAAAAATCCGTACTTGTTAGCCTTCGGTATTATTGAAAATGGTCATTCATGGATATTTTCGACAAAAATGGGGGTTGTGTGGCCATTGATCATCGACCAGAGGCTCGTAAACCTCACCCCACATATGTTTTCTTGCCATAGATCACATTCTTTGATTTCTGGTGGAGACCATTTCTTGGTCAAAAATCCGAATGTGTTAGCCTTCTGTACTATTGAAAATGGTCGTTCATTGCTATATTCGACAAAAATGGGGGTTGTGTGGCCATTGATATTCGACCAGAGGCTCATACAACTCACTGCACATATTTTTACTTGCCATAGATCGCATTCTTGGATTTATGGTGGAGACCATTTCTTGGTCAAAAATCCGTAGGTGTTAGCCTTCGGTATTATTGAAAATGGTCGTTCATGGCTATTTTTGACAAAAATGGGGGTTGTGTGGCCATTGATCATCGACCAGAGGCTCGTACACCTCACCTCACATATGTTTCAATGCCATAGATCACATTATCGGATTTGTGGTGGAGACCATTTCTTGGTCGAAAATCCAAACGTGTTAGCCTTTGGTATTATTGAAAATGGTCGTTGATCACTATTTTCGATAAAAATGGGCGTTGTGTGGCCATTGATCATTGGCTAGAGGCCCATACACCTCACCCCACATATGTTTCCTTGCCATAGATCACATTCTTGGATTTATGGTGGAGACCATTTCTTGGTCAAAAATTCGTAGGTGTTAGCCTTCAGTGTCATTGAAAATGGTCGTTCATGGCTATTTTCGACAAAAATGGGGGTTGTGTGGCCATTGATCATCGACCAGAGGCTCGTACACCTCACCTCACATATGTTTCCTTGCCATAGATCACATTCTTAGATTTATGGTGGAGACCATTTCTTGGTCAAAAATCCGTAAGTGTTAGCGTTCCGTGTCATTGAAAATGGTCGTTCATGGCTATTTTCGACAAAAATGGGGGTTGTGTGGCCATTGATCATCGACCAGAGGCTCGTACACTTTACCCAACATATGTTTTCTTGCCCTTGATCACATTCTTGGATTTCTGGAGGAGATCATTTCTTGGTCAAAAATCCGTATGTGTTAGCCCTCGGTATTATTGAAAATGGTCATTCATGGCTATTTTCGACAAAAATGAGGTTTGTGTGGCCATTGATCATTGACCAGAGGCTCATAAACCTCACCCCACATATGTTTCCTTGCCATAGATCACATTCTTTGATTTCTGGTGGAGACCATTTCTTAGTCAAAAATCCGAATGTGTTAGCCTTCGGTACTATTGAAAATGGTCGTTCATGGCTATCTTCGACAAAAATAAGGGTTGTGTGGCCATTGATATTCGACCAGAGGCTCATAAACCTCACTACAAATATGTTTCCTTGCCATAGATCACATTCTTGGATTTATGGTGGAGACCATTTCTTGGTCAAAAATCTGTGAGTGTTAGCCTTCAACGTCATTGAAAATGGTCGTTCATGGCTATTTTCGACAAAAATGGGGGTTGTGTGGCCATTGATCATCGACCAGAGGCTCGTACACCTCACCCCACATATGTTTCCTTGCCATAGATCACATTCTTGGATTTCTGGTGGAGACCATTTCTTGGATCAAAATCTGAATGTGTTAGCCTTAGGTATTATTGAAAATGGTCATTCATGGCTATTTTCGAGAAAAATGGGGGTTGTTTGGCCATTGATCTTCGACCAGAGGCTCATACACCTCACTAACATATGTTTCCTTGCCCTAGATCACATTCTTGGATTTATGGTGGAGACCATTTCTTGGTCAAAATTCTGGAGGTGTTAGCCTTCAGTGTCATTGAAAATGGTCGTTCATGGCTATTTTCGACAAAAATGGGGATTGTGTGGCCATTGATCATCGACCAGAGGCTCGTACACCTCACCCCACATATGTTTCCTTGCCATAGATCACATTCTTTGATTTCTGGTCGAGACCATTTCTTGGTCAAAAATCCATACGTGTTAGCCTTCTGTATTATTGAAAATGGTCGTTGATCGCTATTTTAGACAAAAATGGGCGTTGTGTGGCCATTGATCATCGACCAGAGGCCCATACACCTCACTCCACATATGTTTCCTTGCCATAGATCACATTCTTGGATTTATGGTGGAGACCAATTCTTGGTCAAAAATCCGTAGGTGTTAGCCTTCAGTGTCATTGAAAATGGTCGTTCATGGCTATTTTCGACAAAAATGGGGGTTGTGTGGCCATTGATCATCGACCAGAGGCTCGTACACCTCACCCCACATATGTTTCCTTGCCATAGATCACATTCTTGGATTTCTGGTGGAGACCATTTCTAGGGCAAAAATCCGAATGTGTTAGCCTTCGGTATTATTGAAAATGGTCATTCATCGTTATTTTCGACAAAAATGGGGGTTGTGTGGCCATTGATCTTCGACCAAAGGCTCATACACCCCACTACACATATGTTTCCTTCCCATAGATCACATTCTTGGATTTATGGTGGAGACCTTTTCTTGGTCAAAAATTCGTAGGTGTTAGCCTTCAGTGTCATTGAAAATAGTCGTTCATGGCTATTTTCGACAAAAATGGGGGTTTTGTGGCCATTGATCATCGAGCAGAGGCTCGTACACTTCACCCCACATATGTTTTCTTGCCATAGATCACATTCTTGGATTTTTGGTGGAGACCAATTCTTGGTCAAAAATCCGTTGGTGTTAGCCTTCGGTATTATTGAAAATGGTCGTTCATGGCTATTTTCGACTAAAATGGGGGTTGTGTGGCCATTTATCATCGACCAGGGGCTCATACACCTCACCTCACATATGTTTCCTTGCCATAGATCACATTCTTGGATTTCTGGTGGAGACCATTTCTTGGTCAAAAATCCGTACGTGTCAGCCTTTGGTATTATTGAAAATGGTCATTCATGGCTATTTTCGACAAAAATGGCGTTGTGTGGCCATTGATCATCGACCAGAGGATCATAAACCTCACCCCACATATGTTTCCTTGCCGTAGATCACATTCTTTGATTTCTGGTGGAGACCATTTCTTGGTCAAAAACCGAATGTGTTAGCCTTCGGTACTATTGAAAATGGTCGTTCATGGCTATTTGTGACAAAAATGGGGGTTGTGTGTCCATTGATATTCAACCAGAGGCTCATACACCTCAACACACATATGTTTCCTTGCCATAGATCACATTCTTGGATTTCTGGTGGAGACCATTTCTTGGTCAAAAATCCGTCGGTGCTAGCCTTCAGTGTCATTGAAAATGGTGGTTCATGGCTATTTTCGACAAAAATGGGAGTTGTGTGGCCATTGATCATCGACCAGAGGCTCGTACACCTCACCCCACATATGTTTCCTTGCCATAGATCACATTCTTGGATTTCTGGTGGAGACCATTTCTTGGGCAAAATTCTGAAAGTGTTAGCCTTCGGTATTATTGAAAATGGTCATTCATGGCTATTTTTAACAAAAATGGGGGTTGTGTGGCCATTGATCTTTGACCAGAGGCTCATACACCTCACTACACATATGTTTCCTTGCCATAGATCACATTATTGTATTTATGGTGGAGACCATTTCTTGGTCAAAAATCCTTAGGTGTTAGCCTTCAGTGTCATTGAAAATGGTCGTTCATGGCTATTTTCGACAAAAATGGGGGTTGTGTGGCCATTTATCATCGACCAGAGGTTCGTACACCTCACCCCACATATGTTTCCTTGCCATAGATCACATTCTTGGATTTCTGGTGGAGACCATTTCTTGGTCAAAAATCCGTACTTGTTAGCCTTCGGTATTATTGAAAATGGTCATTCATGGATATTTTCGACAAAAATGGGGGTTGTGTGGCCATTGATCATCGACCAGAGGCTCGTAAACCTCAGCCCACATATGTTTTCCTGCCATAGATCAAATTCTTTGATTTCTGGTGGATACCATTTCTTGGTCAAAAATCCGAATGTGTTAGCCTTCGGTACTATTGAAAATGGTCGTTCATTGCTATTTTCGAAAAAAATGGGGGTTGTGTGGCCATTGATATTTGACCAGAGGCTCATATAACTCACTGCACATATGTTTACTTGCCATAGATCACATTCTTGGATTTATGGTGGAGACCATTTCTTGGTCAAAAATCCGTAGGTGTTAGCCTTCGGTATTATTGAAAAAGGTCGTTCATGGCTATTTTTGACGAAAATGGGGGTTGTGTGGCCATTGATCATCGACTAGAGGCTCGTACACCTCACCTCACATATGTTTCATTGCCATAGATCACATTATCGGATTTCTGGTGGAGACCATTTCTTGGTCGAAAATCCATACGTGTTAGCCTTCGGTATTATTGAAAATGGTCGTTGATCACTATTTTCGACAAAAATGGGCGTTGTGTGGCCATTGATCATTGGCCAGAGGCCCATACACCTCACCCCACATATGTTTCCTTGCCATAGATCACATTCTTGGATTTATGGTGGAGACCATTTCTTGGTCAAAAATCCGTAGGTGTTAGCCTTCAGCGTCATTGAAAATGGTCGTTCATGGCTATTTTCGACAAAAATGGGGGTTGTGTGGCCATTGATCATCGACCAGAGGCTCGTACACCTCACCTCACATATGTTTCTTTGCCATAGATCACATTCTTGGATTTATGGTGGAGACCATTTCTTGGTCAAAAATCCGTAGGTGTTAGCCTTCCGTGTCATTGAAAATGGTCGTTCATGGCTATTTTCGACAAAAATGGGGGTTATGTGGCCATTGATCATCGACCAGAGGCTCGTACACTTTACCCCACATATGTTTTCTTGCCATTGATCACATTCTTGGATTTCTGGAGGAGATCATTTCTTGGTCAAAAATCCGTACGTGTTAGTCTTTGGTATTATTGAAAATGGTCATTCATGGCTATTTTCGACAAAAATGGGGTTTGTGTAGCCATTGATCATTGACCAGAGGCTCATAAACCTCACCCCACATATGTTTCCTTGCCATAGATCACATTCTTCGATTTCTGGTGGAGACCATTTCTTAGTCAAAAATCTGAATGTGTTCGCCTTCGGTACTATTGAAAATGGTCGTTCATGGCTATCTTCGACAAAAATAAGGGTTGTGTGGCCATTGATATTCGACCAGAGGCTCATACACCTCACTACAAATATGTTTCCTTGCCATAGATCACATTCTTGGATTTATGGTGGAGACCATTTCTTGGTCAAAAATCTGTGAGTGTTAGCCTTCAACGTCATTGAAAATGGTCGTTCATGGCTATTTTTGACAAAAATGGGGGTCGTGTGGCCATTGATCATCGACCAGAGGCTCGTACACCTCACCCCACATATGTTTCCTTGCCATAGATCACATGCTTGGATTTCTGGTGGAGACCATTTCTTGGGAAAAAATCTGAATGTGTTAGCCTTCGGTATTATTGAAAATGGTCATTCATGGCTATTTTCGAGAAAAATAGGGGTTGTTTGGCCATTGATCTTCGACCAGAGGCTCATACACCTCACTACACATATGTTTCCTTGCCATAGATCACATTCTTGGATTTATGGTGGAGACCATTTCTTGGTCAAAATTCCGGAGGTGTTAGCCTTCAGTGTCATTGAAAATGGTCGTTCATGGCTATTTTCGACAAAAATGGGGGTTGTGTGGCCATTGATCATCGACCCGAGGCTCGTACACCTCACCCCACATATGTTTCCTTGCCATAGATCACATTCTTGGATTTCTGGTGGAGACCATTTCTAGGGCAAAAATCCGAATGTGTTAGCCTTCGGTATTATTGAAAATGGTCATTCATCGTTATTTTCGACAAAAATGGGGGTTGTGTGGCCATTGATCTTCGACCAAAGGCTCATACACCCCACTACACATATGTTTCCTTCCCATAGATCACATTCTTGGATTTATGGTGGAGACCTTTTCTTGGTCAAAAATTCGTAGGTGTTAGCCTTCAGTGTCATTGAAAATAGTCGTTCATGGCTATTTTCGACAAAAATGGGGGTTTTGTGGCCATTGATCATGGAGCAGAGGCTCGTACACTTCACCCCACATATGTTTTCTTGCCATAGATCACATTCTTGGATTTTTGGTGGAGACCAATTCTTGGTCAAAAATCCGTTGGTGTTAGCCTTCGGTATTATTGAAAATGGTCGTTCATGGCTATTTTCGACTAAAATGGGGGTTGTGTGGCCATTTATCATCGACCAGGGGCTCATACACCTCACCTCACATATGTTTCCTTGCCATAGATCACATTCTTGGATTTCTGGTGGAGACCATTTCTTGGTCAAAAATCCGTACGTGTCAGCCTTTGGTATTATTGAAAATGGTCATTCATGGCTATTTTCGACAAAAATAGCGTTGTGTGGCCATTGATCATCGACTAGAGGATCGTAAACCTCACCCCACATATGTTTCCTTGCCGTAGATCACATTCTTTGATTTCTGGTGGAGACCATTTCTTGGTCAAAAACCGAATGTGTTAGCCTTCGGTACTATTGAAAATGGTCGTTCATGGCTATTTG
Organism: Zea luxurians; assembly: GCA_029449295.1. Taxonomy (NCBI): domain Eukaryota; kingdom Viridiplantae; phylum Streptophyta; class Magnoliopsida; order Poales; family Poaceae; genus Zea; species Zea luxurians. Next base: position 1,154,118 of record JAOPSE010000161.1, read on the forward strand.
TGACAAAAATGGCGGTTGTGTGGCCATTGATATTCAACCAGAGGCTCATACACCTCAACACACATATGTTTCCTTGCCATAGATCACATTCTTGGATTTCTGGTGGAGACCATTTCTTGGTCAAAAATCCGTCGGTGCTAGCCTTCAGTGTCATTGAAAATGGTGGTTCATGGCTATTTTCGACAAAAATGGGAGTTGTGTGGCCATTGATCATCGACCAGAGGCTCGTACACCTCACCCCACATATGTTTCCTTGCCATAGATCACATTCTTGGATTTCTGGTGGAGACCATTTCTTGGGCAAAATTCTGAAAGTGTTAGCCTTCGGTATTATTGAAAATGGTCATTCATGGCTATTTTTAACAAAAATGGGGGTTGTGTGGCCATTGATCTTTGACCAGAGGCTCATACACCTCACTACACATATGTTTCCTTGCCATAGATCACATTATTGTATTTATGGTGGAGACCATTTCTTGGTCAAAAATCCTTAGGTGTTAGCCTTCAGTGTCATTGAAAATGGTCGTTCATGGCTATTTTCGACAAAAATGGGGGTTGTGTGGCCATTTATCATCGACCAGAGGTTCGTACACCTCACCCCACATATGTTTCCTTGCCATAGATCACATTCTTGGATTTCTGGTGGAGACCATTTCTTGGTCAAAAATCCGTACTTGTTAGCCTTCGGTATTATTGAAAATGGTCATTCATGGATATTTTCGACAAAAATGGGGGTTGTGTGGCCATTGATCATCGACCAGAGGCTCGTAAACCTCAGCCCACATATGTTTTCTTGCCATAGATCAAATTCTTTGATTTCTGGTGGATACCATTTCTTGGTCAAAAATCCGAATGTGTTAGCCTTCGGTACTATTGAAAATGGTCGTTCATTGCTATTTTCGAAAAAAATGGGGGTTGTGTGGCCATTGATATTTGACCAGAGGCTCATATAACTCACTGCACATATGTTTACTTGCCATAGATCACATTCTTGGATTTATGGTGGAGACCATTTCTTGGTCAAAAATCCGTAGGTGTTAGCCTTCGGTATTATTGAAAAAGGTCGTTCATGGCTATTTTTGACAAAAATGGGGGTTGTGTGGCCATTGATCATCGACCAGAGGCTCTGTTGGGGGCTTGTTCTCAAATGCTAAGAGTTAAGAACAAGGCAACACAGAAAATGTTAAATATTAAGGTCCTTCGTCCTCCACTTCATTATATCCCTTCGGGACATAAGGAATTTCGGACGAAGGTTACAAAGGACGCACCTTCGTAAACATGATAACGTATGGTGAAGCATTCATATAAACCATGAGATATAAAATGGACATTCAAATGTTAACATAAAATCATTTCCATTTCTATTAATACGAATGAATATAAATGACAAATGTACCTTCGGTCCTGAGGAAGGCAGAAATACAAGTGTGATGCGAAGGCAAATGACAGGTTCGCGTGAACAGTACAGAGGTACTGTTCATCTATTTATAGGCACAGGTCACAGCCTGTGACAAATTACAATCATGCCCCTTACAAATGTTTACAACATTGACTCAGACCTATATGAATAAAAAGGTCATTCTATCTCTATGTCGGTTTAAAACGCCGAAGCTCCATGAAAAGGAACCTTCGGCCATCTCTTGAGGACGACTCCAGCCGAAGCTGCTTCTTCGTGTGAGACCTTCGGCGCACCGAAGCACGACCCCAACAGTAGCCCCTTTCGCGGTGCTAGATCGTTTTTCGTAACGAGCTTGACCCGTGAAAAAAGAGCCTCTTCAGCTTCGGGAAGCCGAAGGTCCAAAAAACACCTTCCCTGAGCTCGTTGCGGAGAAACGATCCGGCTTCCGAGCACGTGCCAGGCCCACGTTGCAGAGTTACTGTTTGATCTTTGCGGTCCACTGCTCAGCGAGTACAAGTGACCGCCCGTCTGGTGTAAAAATCTTGCCGCTTCGCCTTCTTACCTGCAGTACTATATAAACAAGCGGGTAGGTGTGAAGTTACCACAGCATTCATTGCTATTTGCACTGTTTTGCTGCCAAAATTTTCCACCATAGCCGAAGCTTGACTCTCAAAATCGAACGAAGGTCCGTCTCGACGCTTGCTTCGTCAGAACGGAGAGCTTCGGAGGAAAGAAAAAGAAAAAAGTTTCTGACTTCCCCAAACTCAGGATCACATGGCACGAGTGCGATCTACTGCCAAAGTTGCACGTGAGGGAGACGAAGCCGAAGGTTCGGACACTATGCCCATCTCCGAAGCGATGCAGCGCTCCGGTCTAGTGACTGCGGAAGAAAAACCTGCTGCCGAAGCAAACCCGACAACAGCCGAAGAAGAAGAAAACATTGATGGGACTGACTCCGAAGATGACTACCACATTGCTACGCCCAGCAAGCCCAGTCACCTGGATTTTGGAAAATCAACTGTTTCAAAAGCTGATCTTTCGAAGATGGTGAAAGCGGGTTATTTCACTGAAGATCAGAAGAAGCTACTCCGCTTCGGGGGAGAAGAAACCATCCCGAAGCCAGGGAAGGATGAGATTGTTATCTTCAAAAGCTTTTTAAAGGCTGGGCTGAGATTTCCTCTGCACAATATTATTGCAGAGATATTGAGGAGGTTTGGTATCTTTTTTCATCAATTGACTCCTAACGCCATCGTTAGGCTCAATGTTTATATCTGGGCCCTTCGGAGCCAAGCCGTGGAACCGTTTGCTGACAGCTTCTGCCGAGTTCACGAATTACACTACCAAACAAAGGCCAGAAAAGATGGGCTACATGATAATTTTGGTTGCTATAATTTTGCCTACCGAAAGACAACAAAATGTCCTGTCATCAGCTACCGAAGCAAATGGCCAGCAGGCTGGAAATCCGAGTGGTTTTATGTGAAAGTTGACGAAGACAGAGAAAAATTGGTACAAAGCCCTTTGGAGTTAATCTTCGGAGAGACGAGGCCACGATGCCGCATCGGCGATCTAAAAGGTCCCACCTGGGCTGCTCTGGGTGAATTTGAAATCATTTCAAAACATATTGGCACCAGGGATCTAGTTCAGGAATTTTTGGCATTCAGAGTCTTCCCTACTCTAAAAGAGTGGGAAATGCCGAAGCTGAAGGGAGAAAAGAAGAAGGGGGAGCTGGTCCGTCTGCCCTATCACTTTAAATTCAAGAAATACTTTAAGAAGCCCTGCAAAGAGTGGTTAGAAACAGTTGAGACAATGTGCAATGAAATCTTGGGGAATTATTCCAAAAAGGAGGATCAATTAATGACAGCGGCCTTCGGCACCCGACCGAAGCGAAGGCTGAACCGAGTATTCGATGCCCTGGGCTTCGAGTACCCAGACTATGAGCAGTTGAACAAGGGTGCCGAGGGCCACAAAAGAAAAAGAGTAACTGAAATTCTGCCAAAGGATGAAGAGCAACCAGCAGCAGAGAAGAAAATCCCGAAGAAAAGGAAAATATCGAGTCCGAAACGGAAAATATCCGAAGAAGAAAGGACCCCCACACCGCCTTCTACCAGCGACGTGGAAGAAATTTTAAAGGTAATGACTGAACCTATGCCCACGAAGCTAAGTCCATTAGGGCTCCAACTGACGAAGCTTTTTCAAAAGGTGGACGAGCCGGATCAGGCGAAGATGAGCAAACCCAAACGGCAAAGAATCATTGCGGTAACTGAAGTTATCGATAAAACACCTCCAAGAGCTTCAGCTCAGAAAACAGCAGCTGCCGAAGGCACCAAGAACATTGAAGTCGCCCCTTCGGAGGTCGCGGCTAGCGAAGCCGCTACAGCCGAAGAGATTAATTTAGAAACAACCATTGAGGATATTAACAAAATTTTGGAAGACATAGATGCAGAAGAAGCCGGTGCTGCTACTGAAAAATCCATGGCCACAGTGCCTGAAAAAGGAAAAGAAATAGCCGAAGATACTTCGGATGACGAAGCTTACTCCTTTCAGAATTTAATTGGGCAAAAACTGACAAAGGACGAGATAGAAGAACTTAAAGAATATGCCAAATCCTGCGGCTACAAGTCAGGTGCCCTCCTATTTGGAGGTGTAGATGATGAAAAACTAGGCTGCATTCGAGACCAGACTGGTGCTAAGGTAATCGGTACTCTATCAAAGAGTATCGGTTTTCCGAAGCTAGAGTCAGACATCAGCCGCTACCGACGACAACATGTCGTTGGTAGTTTATTTTACTCCAACTTCAAGGTGAACAACTTGCCACCTAACTTTTGTTGCTTCTAATAAAAACATGTCTGACGAAGGTTGTGTTCGTACAGAGTATGCTGCTGAGCAAAGCCTTGCAAATGCAACAAGATCTTGAAGATAAAAAGCATGAAGTTATAATTGGAAATTTGGAAAACAAAATAAAGGAGCAATCAGATGCTTTCGAGAAAAAGAACTTTGAGCTCCAGGCAACCGAAGGTTTATTGGCGGAAGCTGAAGCAAAGATATCAGAACTGAATACGAAGCTACTCCGCCAGTCTGAGCAATTCGAACAAGAAAAACAAGATCTTACTGCAAAACTTGAAGTCGAAGCTCAGCAAAATTCAGATTTGAGAAGACTACTGACAAATCTTCAAGAAAACTGCTTGAAATTTAGCAACAAATGCATTGAACGACTAAGAAAGATTTTTTACTCAGTTGGAGCCAGTAGTGAAAAATTCACCCCCTCAGCTGAAGATTTGCCGAAGACCTTCGAACATATTGAGGGGGAGATTGACGAGCTCGACGAAGTCATAGCTGGGCATGGTGACTTCTGTGCCTGGGTGGCTTCTCGGGGCACTGCTGCTGCATTTCTGAAGGCCGGCTGCGACCACGGAAAAATTGTCAACAGGCCGAACTTCAGCTTATCTCCATCAATCCTGGATGATATGCCTGACCTCGCCCGAAGTATCTCCAATAGATTTATAAAAATGATATGGACAAAAGGCGGGCGGGAGAAAGCTGGAGACGAAGCACGAAGTCATCTTGAACCAGTAAGAAATGATACTTCGGAGTTACCTTTTCCTTTGCTCTTGATTTTACTTATAATCTCTTAATTTATGTAGGATGTCGAAGGTGAAGATGATGCCTAAGTTATGTCGCCGAAGCTGTTGCCGTAGCTGAAACTTAATGAAGATCAGTAGAAATGTACTGTAGAAAAACTCAGGATATTTTTGTAACAATTCTTGTAAATACAATTAAACTGTCTTCAAGGAACTTTGTACGTACCTTGTAATATATTCTTACCCTTTGCTTGAGGCGCTTTGATGTGGACGAAATCAGTATTTTGAGCCGAAGGCAAAAAAACACCTTCCCTTCTTTTCGTACACAACGAAGCCTAAAAAACTACTTCTCCTTTCTGCCGAAGCTTTTCTTTACAAAAGAAAACATAAAAGACTACTACTCTTTTCTGCCGAAGCTCTTCTTTACATAAGAAAACATAAAGACTACAACTTTCTTTTACACAATGATTCATAAAAAACCACTTCGAAACTTTTCTTTTACATAATGAATCATAACAAACCATTTCTCCGAAACTTTTCTTTGTGCCGAAGCAACCACTTAGGAACACAAATGCTATGAATGAATGCTTATGCATGCACATGCCATGATGTAATGTAATGTGCAAATGAATATCCGAAGCGTATGTCCGAAGCCACATTCTCAACGATTACTCCTTTAGAATCGACCACACATCAGCTCTGCATTCCCTTGGGAACGACTTTGGAGCATCTTTGCCTTTTACTTAGGCAGTACCAGCGTTGACTTTTCGCTGTAAGCTCTGCATCCCCTTAGGGACGTCTTTGGAGCTTCTTCGTCTTTTACTTAGACGGTATAAGCTCTGCATTCCCTTAGGAACGACTTTGGAGCTTCTTCGCCTTTTACTTTCGGCGGAATCAGCGTTGACTTTTCGCTGTAAGCTCTGCATCCCCTTAGGGACGTCTTCGGAGCTTTTTTCTCTTTTTCAGTTTCGGCACTCGATGGTGCGCTCTCAGCTTTTACATTTACATCTTTTGGGGGATTTTGCTCTTATAAAACTAAAAAGGAAAATTACATATGATGGCCCCATCAAAAACCTTTCTCCCCCTTTAGAAAGGAAAAGGGTGCCATAAAAAAGAAAAGAAAAGATAAAATTACATCAAGTTATACATAGAACCGCCGAAGCTCATCGGCATTCCAAGATCTTGGAATTTCATTGCCATCCATGTCCTTCAGTCTGTACGAACCAGGCCTTGACGAAGATGCTACTAAGAAAGGCCCTTCCCATTTCAGTTGCAACTTGCCCACTGTATCCGGGTTGGCCACTCTCCGAAGCACCAAGTGTCCTGGCTCAATATTTTTTAGCCGGACTTTTCTATCTCGCCATTTGATTGTTTCAGCCTGGTATTTGTTGATATTTTCCACGGCCTGAAGCCTGATCCCTTCTAAGGCATCTTTTTCCACAAGGCAAGTATCTTCGGCACCTGACTCTGCCGAAGCTACCACTCTTATTGATCCAGCTTTAGCTTCTTCTGGAGTTATTGCTTCGTCACCAAATAATAACTTGAATGGGGTAAAGCCTGTAGACCTTGATGTTGTTGTATTGTGGCTCCACACCACTTTGATCAACTGATCTGGCCATTTTCCCCTTGGTTGATTAAAAATTAACTTCATTATTCCTGTCATTATGATGCCGTTGGCCCTTTCAACAAGCCCATTCGACTCCGGATGCCTGACTGATGCAAAATGGATCTTCGTACCAATTTGATCACAGAAATTTCTGAAATCTTCGGAGTCGAACTGTGTTCCATTATCTACAGTGATAGCCTTCGGCACTCCGAAGCGACAGACAATATTCTGCCAGAAAAATTTTTGGACGGTGGCCGAAGTTATTGTGGCTAATGGCTTCGCCTCAATCCACTTGGAAAAATATTCCACAGCTACTATAACATATTTTAGGTTGCCTTGGGCCGGTGGCAATGGACCCAACAAGTCAAGGCCCCACCTTTGCAATGGCCAGATGGGTTGTATCAGCTGTGTTAATGACGAAGGTTGTTTTTGATCTCTTGCACATTTTTGACAACCTTCGCACTTTTGGACTAACTCCGCTGCATCCGAAGCTGCCTTCGGCCAATAAAATCCTTGGCGGAACACTTTTCCAAGTAACGGCCTGGATCCAATGTGGGATCCGCACAAGCCTGCATGTATCTCCTTCATCAACTCTATACCTTCGGCCCTAGACAAGCACTTGAGCAGCGGGGCACAAACTCCATGCTTGTATAACTCCCCTTCTATCATGACATAAGGACGAGCTCTTGCCTCTATCCTCTTATTATAAGCTTCGTCATCTGATAGAAAGTTTCCCTGAAGGTAAGAGATTATTTCTGTTCTCCAATCTTCACTGTAGACAGGAGAAATGTTAAGGACTGCTCTTTCAAGTAGCTCCACTGAAGGTGCCTTTATTGTTTCGAAGAACACGTCCGAAGGTAATGGCAGCCCCTGTGCTGCAGACTTGGCTAATAAATCAGCATGCTCATTTTGTCCTCGAGGGATATTCTTAACAGAAAATCCTTCGAAGGAAGCTTCGATCCTTCGGACCGTGTCTAGATATTTTTCAAGCTTCGGGTCCTTAGCCTTGCAACTTTTATCAATATGACCCGAAACAACCTGAGAATCAGTTTTAAGGATCGCCCTTCTGACCCCCATTGCCTTTAGTTTCCGAAGACCCAGGAGCAAGGCTTCGTACTCAGCGATATTATTTGTGCAGCTGAAGTCAAGTCTTGCTGCATAGCAAGTTTTAACCTTGGACGGAGAGACCAACACAGCAGCTGCACCTGCTCCGAAGGTTCCCCAAGAGCCATCACAAAACACTGTCCATGCTTCGGCATCCTTATTCGCTTCTTCGTCCTGAGCCCCTGGCGTCCAGTCGGCAATGAAATCTGCCAATGCTTGAGACTGAATTGAGGATCTATGCACATAATCAATGTAAAATTCATTAAGTTCCGCAGCCCATTTTCCAATACGCCCGGTAGCTTCTCTATTCCTCATGATGTCCTTCAACGGCTGCGAAGAAGGAACAATAATGTTGAATGCCTGAAAGTAATGCCGAAGCTTCCTGGATGCCATTAAGACGGCATACAACACCTTCTCCAGCTCTGTATAATTTTTCTTTGAGACACTGAGGACCTCAGACACAAAATATACTGGGACCTGCTTCTTGGCTTGTCCATCAAACTTTTCCTGAACAAGCGCCGCACTTACCGCTGAGTGCGAAGCTGCCACATACAACAGCAGAGGAGCCCCTGGCGTTGGTGGAGTTAATGTTGTGAGATCTATTAAATATTGCTTCAGCTCTTCGAAGGCTTTTTGTTGACTTGGGCCCCATTGAAAGACTTCAGCTGACTTCAGCACCTCGAAGAATGGTAAGTTTCTTTCTGCTGATCTGGATATAAATCTGTTGAGAGATGCCAGCCTTCCTGTCAATCTTTGGGCCCCTTTTCTTGTGGTTGGTGGCTCCATCCGAAGTATAGCTTCGATTTTATTTGGGTTAGCTTCGATTCCCTTCGTTGAAACCAAACACCCAAGAAATTTGCCCTTCTTCACTCCGAAGACGCATTTTTCTGGATTCAGCTTCAGACCAGCCTGTCTGAAGCTGGCGAAGGTCTCCTGCAAATCAGCAATATGATTTTCTTGCTTCGTGCTCTTTACGATAATGTCATCAACATAGGTCAACACATTTCTGCCTATCTGAGATTGGAGAACCTTCGCAGTCATTCTGCTGAAACTCCCTCCAGCATTCTTGAGCCCCTCAGGCATCCGAAGATAGCAATATGTACCACTTGGGGTTATGAAGCTAGTCTTCGGCTCATCTTCCTTCTTCATCCAGATTTGATGATAGCCTGAGTAGCAGTCTAGGAGACTCATGAGCTCCGAAGAAGCTGCTGCATCAACTAAAGAGTCTATCCTTGGCAGTGGAAATTCATCCTTCGGGCAAGCCTTGTTGAGATCTGTGAAATCAATACACATTCTCCACTTGCCATTGGCCTTCTTCACCATAACAGTGTTAGCTAGCCACTCTGGGTACTTCACTTCTCTGATAACTCCTGCACTGAGGAGTCTTTTTACTTCATTACGAGCCCCTTCGGCCTTATCATCAGACATTTTCCGAAGCCTCTGCTTTCGGGGTCTGAAGGATGGATCAACATTAAGCGAATGTTCAATAACATCCCGATTTACTCCACAGAGATCATTAGCTGACCATGCAAAGACATCTTTGTTGTTGAATAAAAACCTTATCAAGGTTTTCTCCTGATCTTCAGATAATTGGGAGCCCAACAACACCTTCTGCTCTGCTATATCTTCGCACAATAACATGGGCTTCGGTTGATCTGCTGAAGCTGCCTTCTCCCTCCTGAATTTGTACTGTTCACAAGCTTCAGCCCCATCTATGTTATGGATTGCCTTAGAATCAGTCCAGCTTCCTTCGGCCCTTCTAGCAGCTTCCTGACTTCCATGAATAGCAATAGGTCCTTGGTCCGAAGGTATCTTCATGCAGAGATAAGCTGGGTGAAGAATTGCTTCGAAGGCATTAAGAGTGCCACGGCCGATGATAGCATTGTAAGGATACTCCATGTCAACAATATCAAACACAATTTGCTCAGTCCTTGTGTTGTTGACAAATCCGAAGGTTACCGGCATGGTAATCTTCCCAAGTGCCACAATCTGCCGCCCTCCGAAGCCACAAAGAGGGTGCGTAGCATCATGAATCTTGTCTTCAGGCTCTTGCATTTGTCTGAAGGCTTTAGCAAATATAATGTCAGCTGCACTGCCTGTATCAACTAGGACATTGTGGACCAGAAATCCTTTAATCACGCAAGAAATAACCATAGCATCATTGTGAGGATAATCCTTAAGCTGAAGGTCTTCCTGAGAGAAGGTAATTGGAATATGAGACCATTTTGACTTGATGAAAGGTCCCTGCACTCCAACATGCTGCACCCTTCTCTGAGCCTCCTTCTTCTGCTTCTTGTTAGCCGGCTCTGAGCAAGAACCGCCTGTTATCGGGAGCACCAGCTTCGAAGCCGAAGCAGCTCCAGCTTGATTGTTGAACGAAGCCATCAGCTCAGAAAAGTGGAAGTGAGTTCTCCGGAGGTGGGCGCCAATGTTGGGGGCTTGTTCTCAAATGCTAAGAGTTAAGAACAAGGCAACACAGAAAATGTTAAATATTAAGGTCCTTCGTCCTCCACTTCATTATATCCCTTCGGGACATAAGGAATTTCGGACGAAGGTTACAAAGGACGCACCTTCGTAAACATGATAACGTATGGTGAAGCATTCATATAAACCATGAGATATAAAATGGACATTCAAATGTTAACATAAAATCATTTCCATTTCTATTAATACGAATGAATATAAATGACAAATGTACCTTCGGTCCTGAGGAAGGCAGAAATACAAGTGTGATGCGAAGGCAAATGACAGGTTCGCGTGAACAGTACAGAGGTACTGTTCATCTATTTATAGGCACAGGTCACAGCCTGTGACAAATTACAATCATGCCCCTTACAAATGTTTACAACATTGACTCAGACCTATATGAATAAAAAGGTCATTCTATCTCTATGTCGGTTTAAAACGCCGAAGCTCCATGAAAAGGAACCTTCGGCCATCTCTTGAGGACGACTCCAGCCGAAGCTGCTTCTTCGTGTGAGACCTTCGGCGCACCGAAGCACGACCCCAACAGGCTCGTACACCTCACCTCACATATGTTACATTGCCATAGATCACATTATCGGATTTCTGGTGGAGACCATTTCTTGGTCGAAAATCCATACGTGTTAGCCTTCGGTATTATTGAAAATGGTCGTTGATCACTATTTTCGACAAAAATGGGCGTTGTGTGGCCATTGATCATTGGCCAGAGGCCCATACACCTCACCCCACATATGTTTCCTTGCCATAGATCACATTCTTGGATTTATGGTGGAGACCATTTCTTGGTCAAAAATCCGTAGGTGTTAGCCTTCAGCGTCATTGAAAATGGTCGTTCATGGCTATTTTCGACAAAAATGGGGGTTGTGTGGCCATTGATCATCGACCAGAGGCTCGTACACCTCACCTCACATATGTTTCTTTGCCATAGATCACATTCTTGGATTTATGGTGGAGACCATTTCTTGGTCAAAAATCCGTAGGTGTTAGCCTTCCGTGTCATTGAAAATGGTCGTTCATGGCTATTTTCGACAAAAATGGGGGTTGTGTGGCCATTGATCATCGACCAGAGGCTCGTACACTTTACCCCACATATGTTTTCTTGCCATTGATCACATTCTTGGATTTCTGGAGGAGATAATTTCTTGGTCAAAAATCCGTACGTGTTAGTCTTTGGTATTATTGAAAATGGTCATTCATGGCTATTTTCGACAAAAATGGGGTTTGTGTAGCCATTGATCATTGACCAGAGGCTCATAAACCTCACCCCACATATGTTTCCTTGCCATAGATCACATTCTTTGATTTCTGGTGGAGACCATTTCTTAGTCAAAAATCTGAATGTGTTCGCCTTCGGTACTATTGAAAATGGTCGTTCATGGCTATCTTCGACAAAAATAAGGGTTGTGTGGCCATTGATATTCGACCAGAGGCTCATACACCTCACTACAAATATGTTTCCTTGCCATAGATCACATTCTTGGATTTATGGTGGAGACCATTTCTTGGTCAAAAATCTGTGAGTGTTAGCCTTCAACGTCATTGAAAATGGTCGTTCATGGCTATTTTTGACAAAAATGGGGGTCGTGTGGCCATTGATCATCGACCAGAGGCTCGTACACCTCACCCCACATATGTTTCCTTGCCATAGATCACATGCTTGGATTTCTGGTGGAGACCATTTCTTGGGAAAAAATCTGAATGTGTTAGACTTCGGTATTATTGAAAATGGTCATTCATGGCTATTTTCGAGAAAAATAGGGGTTGTTTGGCCATTGATCTTCGACCAGAGGCTCATACACCTCACTACACATATGTTTCCTTGCCATAGATCACATTCTTGGATTTATGGTGGAGACCATTTCTTGGTCAAAATTCCGGAGGTGTTAGCCTTCAGTGTCATTGAAAATGGTCGTTCATGGCTATTTTCGACAAAAATGGGGGTTGTGTGGCCATTGATCATCGACCCGAGGCTCGTACACCTCACCCCACATATGTTTCCTTGCCATAGATCACATTCTTGGATTTCTGGTGGAGACCATTTCTTGGTCAAAAATCCATACGTGTTAGCCTTCTGTATTATTGAAAATGGTCGTTGATCGCTATTTTAGACAAAAATGGGCGTTGTGTGGCCATTGATCATCGACCAGAGGCCCATACACCTCACTCCACTTATGTTTCCTTGCCATAGATCACATTCTTGGATTTATGGTGGAGACCAATTCTTGGTCAAAAATCCGTAGGTGTTAGCCTCAGTGTCATTGAAAATGGTCGTTCATGGCTATTTTCGACAAAAATGGGGGTTGTGTGGCCATTGATCATCGACCAGAGGCTCGTACACCTCACCCCACATATGTTTCCTTGCCATAGATCACATTTTGGATTTCTGGTGGAGAACATTTCTTGGTAAAAAATCCGTAGGTGTTAGTCTTCGGTATTATTGAAAATGGTCGTTCATGGCTATTTTCGACAAAAATGGGGGTTGTGTGGCCATTGATCATCGACCAGAGGCTCATACACCTAACCCCACGTATGTTTCCTTGCCATAGATCACATTCTTGGATTTCTGGTGGAGACCATTTCTTGGTCAAAAATCCGTAGGTGTTAGCCTTCGGTATTATTGAAAATGGTCGTTCATGGCTATTTTCATCAAAAATAGGGGTTGTGTGGCCATTTATCATCGACCAGAGGCTCGTACACCTCACCTCACTTATGTTTCCTTGCCATAGATCACATTCTTGGATTTATGGTGGAGACCATTTCTTGGTCAAAAATCCGTAGGTGTTAGCCTTCCGTGTCATTGAAAATGGTCGTTCATGGCTATTTTCGTCTAAAATGGGGGTTGTGTGGCCATTGATCATCGACCAGAGGCTCGTACACTTTACCCCACATATGTTTTCTTGCCGTTGATCACATTCTTGGATTTCTGGTGGAGACCACTTCTTGGTCAAGAATCCGTTGGTGTTAGCCTTCGGTATTATTGAAAATGGTCGTTCATGGCTATTTTCGTCTAAAATGGGGGTTGTGTGGCCATTTATCATCGACCAGAGGCTTGTACACCTCACCCCACATATGTTTCCTTGCCATAGATCACATTCTTGGATTTCTGGTGGAGACCATTTCTTGGTCAAAAATCCGTACATGTTAGCCTTCGGTATTATTGAAAATGGTCATTCATGGCGATTTTCGACAAAAATGGGGGTTGTGTGACCATTGATCATCGACCAGAGGCTCATAAACCTCACCCCACATATGTTTCCTTGCCATAGATCACATTCTTTGATTTCTCATGGAGAGCATTTCTTGGTCAAAAATCCGAATGTGTTAGCCTTCGGTACTTTTGAAAATGGTCGTTCATGGCTATTTCGAGTAAAATAAGTGTTGTGTGGCCATTGATATTCGACCAGAGGCTCATACACCTCACTACACATATGTTTCCTTGCCATAGATCACGTTCTTGGATTTCTGGTGGAGACCATTTCTTGGTAAAAAATCCGTGAGTGTTAGCCTTCAGTGTCATTGAAAATGGTCGTTCATGGCTATTTTCGACAAAAATGGGAGTTGTGTGGCCATTGATCATCGACCAGAGACTCGTACACCTCACCCCACATATGTTTCCTTGCCATAGATCACATTCTTGGATTTCTGGTGGAGACCATTTCTTGGGCAAAAATCTGAATGTGTTAGCCTTCGGTATTATTGAAAATGGTCATTCATGGCTATTTTCGACAAAAATGGGTGTTGTGGCCATTGATCTTCGAACAGAGGCTCATACACCTCACTACACATATGTTTCCTTGCCATAGATCACATTCTTGGATTTATGGTGGAGAACATTTCTTGGTCAAAATTCCGTAGGTGTTAGCATTCAGTGTCATTGAAAATGGTCATTCATGGCTATTTTCGACAAAAACTAGGGTTGTGTGGCCATTGATCGTCGACCAGAGGCTCATACACCTCACCCCACATATGTTTCCTTGCCGTAGATCACATTCTTATATTTCTGGTGGAGACCATTTCTTCGTCAAAAATCCGTAGGTGTTAGCCTTCGGTATTATTGAAAATGGTCGTTCATGGCTATTTTCGACAAAAATGGGGGTTGTGTGGCCATTGATCATCGACCAGAGGCTCATACACCTCACCCCACATATGTTTCCTTGCCATAGATCACATTCTTGGATTTCTGGTGGAGACCATTTCTTGGTCAAAAATCCGTAGGTGTTAGCCTCTAGTATTATTGAAAATGGTCGCTCATGGCAATTTTCATAAAAAATGGGGGTTGTGTGGCCATTTATCATCGACTAGAGGCTCATAAACCTCACCCCACATATGTTTCCTTGCCATAGATCACATTCTTGGATTTCTGGTGGAGACCATTTCTTGGTCAAAAACTCGTACGTGTTAGCCTTCGGTATTATTGAAAAAGGTCGTTCATGGCTATTTTCCGCAAAATGGGGGTTGTGTGGCCATTGATCATCGACCAGAGGCTCGTACACCTCACCCCACATATGTTTCCTTGCCATAGATCACATTCTTGGATTTGTAGTGGAGACCATTTCTTGGGCAAAAATCCGAATGTCCTTTGGTATTTTTGAAAATGGTCATTCAAGGCTATTTTCGACAAAAATGGCGGTTGTGTGGCCATTGATCTTCAACTAGAGGCTCATACACCTCACTACACATATGTTTCCTTGCCATAGATCACATTCTTGGATTTATGGTGGAGACCATTTCTTGGTCAAAAATCCGTAGGTGTTAGCCTTCAGTGTCATTGAAAAAGGTCGTTCATGGCTATTTTTGACCAAAATTAGGGTTGTGTGGCCATTGATCGTCGACCAGAGGCTCATACACCTCACCCCACATATGTTTCCTTGCCATAGATCACATTCTTTGATTTCTGGTGGAGACCATTTCTTGGTCAAAAGTCCGTAGGTGTTAGCCTTCGGTATTATTGAAAATGGTCGTTCATGGCTATTTTCGACAAAAATGGGGGTTGTGTGGCCATTGATCATCGACCAGAGGCTCATACACCTAACCCACATATGTTTCCTTGCCATAGATCACATTCTTGGATTTCTGGTGGAGACCATTTCTTGGTCAAAAATACGTAGGTCTTAGCCTCTAGTATTATTGAAAATGGTCGCTCATGGCTATTTTCATAAAAAATGGGGGTTGTGTGGCCATTTATCATCGACTAGAGGCTCATAAACCTCACCCCACATATGTTTCTTTGCCATAGATCACATTCTTGGATTTCTGGTGGAGACCATTTCTTGGGCAAAAATCCGAATGTGTTAGCCTTTGGTATTTTTGAAAATGGTCATTCATGGCTATTTTCGACAAAAATGGTGGTTGTGTGGCCATTGATCTTCGACCAGAGGCTCATACACCTCACTACACATATGTTTCCTTGCCATAGATCACATTCTTGGATTTATGGTGGAGACCATTCCTTGGTCGAAAATCCGTAGGTGTTAGCCTTCAGTGTCATTGAAAATGGTCGTTCATGGCTATTTTCGACAAAAATTAGGGTTGTGTGGCCATTGATCGTCGACCAGAGGCTCATACACCTCACCCCACATATGTTTCCTTGTCGTAGATCACATTCTTGGATTTCTGGTGGAGACCATTTCTTGGTCAAAAATCCGTAGGTGTTAGCCTTCGGTATTATTGAAAATGGTCGTTCATGGCTATTTTCGATAAAAATGGGGGTTGTGTGGCCATTGATCATCGACCAAAGGCTCATACACCTCACCCCACATATGTTTCTTTGCCATAGATCACATTCTTGGATTTCTGGTGGAGACCATTTCTTGGTCAAAAATTTGTAGGTGTTAGCCTCTAGTATTATTGAAAATGGTCGCTCATGGCTATTTTCATAAAAAATGGGGGTTGTGTGGCCATTTATCATCGACTAGAGGCTCATAAACCTCACCCCATATATGTTTCCTTGCCATAGATCACATTCTTGGATTTCTGGTGGAGACCATTTCTTGGTCAAAAACTCGTACGTGTTAGCATTCGGTATTATTGAAAATGGTTGTTCATGGCTATTTTCGGCAAAATGGGGGTTGTGTGGCCATTGATCATCGACCAGAGGCTCGTACACCTTGCCCCACATATGTTTCCTTGCCATAGATCACATTCTTGGATTTCTGGTGGAGACCATTTCTTGGGCAAAAATCCGAATATGTTAGCCTTTGGTATTTTTGAAAATGGTCATTCATGGCTATTTTCGACAAAAATGGGGGTTGTGTGGCCATTGATCTTCGACCAGAGGCTCATACACCTCACTACACATATGTTTCCTTGCCATAGATCACATTCTTGGATTTATGGTGGAGACGATTTCTTGGTCAAAAATCCGTATGTGTTAGCCTTCAGTGTCATTGAAAATGGTCGTTCATGGCTATTTTCGACAAAAATTAGGGTTGTGTGGCCATTGATCGTCGACCAGAGGCTCATACACCTCACCCCACATATGTTTCCTTGCCGTAGATCACATTCTTGGATTTCTGGTGGAGACCATTTCTTGGTCAAAAATCTGTAGGTGTTAGCCTTCGGTATTATTGAAAATGGTCGTTCATGGCTATTTTCGACAAAAATGGGGGTTGTGTGGCCATTGATCATCGACCAGAGGCTCATACACCTCACCCCACATTTGTTTCCTTACCATAGTTCACATTCTTGGATTTCTGGTGGAGACCATTTCTTGGACAAAAATCCGTAGGTGTTAGCCTCTAGTATTATTGAAAATGGTCGTTCATGGCTATTTTCATCAAAAATGGGGGTTGTGTGGCCATTTATCATCGACTAGAGGCTCATAAACCTCACCCCACATATGTTTCCTAGCCATAGATCACATTCTTGGATTTCTGGTGGAGACCATTTCTTGGTCAAAAATTCGTACGTGTTAGCCTTCGGTATTATTGAAAATGGTCGTTCATGGCTATTTTCGGCAAAATGGGGGTTGTGTGGCCATTGATCATCGACCAGAGGCCCGTACACCTCACCCCACATATGTTTCCTTGCCATAGATCATATTCTTGGATTTCTGGTGGAGACCATTTCTTGGGCAAAAATCCGAATGTGTTAGCCTTTGGTATTTTTGAAAATGGTCATTCATGGCTATTTTCGACAAAAATGGGGGTTGTGTGGCCATTGATCTTCGACCAGAGGCTCATACACCTCACTACACATATGTTTCCTTGCCATAGATCACATTCTTGGATTTATGGTGGAGACCATTTCTTGGTCAGAAATCCATAGGTGTTAGCCTTTAGTGTCATTGAAAATGGTCGTTCATGGCTATTTTCGACAAAAATGGGGGTTGTGTGGCCATTGATCATCGACCAGAGGCTCGTACACTTCACCCCACATATGTTTTCTTTCCATAGATCACATTCTTGAATTTCTGGAGGAGACCATTCCTTGGTCAAAAATCTGTTGGTGTTAGCCTTCAGTATTATTGAAAATGGTCGTTGATGGCTATTTTCGACAAAAATGGGGGTTGTGTGGCCATTTATCATCGACCAGAGGCTCGTGCAATTCACCCCACATATATTTCCTTGCCATAGATCACATTCTTGGATTTCTGGTGGAGACCATTTCTTGGTCAAAAATCCGTACGTGTTAGCTTTCGGTATTATTGAATATGGTCATTCATGGCTATTTTCGACAAAAATGGGGGTTGTGTGGCCAATGATCATCGACCAAAGGCTCGTATACCTCACCCCACATATGTTTCCTTGCCATAGATCACATTCTTGGATTTCCCGTGGACACCATTTCTTGGTCAAAAATCTGTACGTGTTAGCCTTCAGTATTATTGAAAATAGTAATTCATGGCTTTTTTCGACAAAAATGGGGGTTGTGTGGCCATTGATCATCGACCAGAGGCTCGTAAACCTCACCCCACATATGTTTCCTTGCCATAGATCACATTCTTTGATTTCTAGTGGAGAACAATTTTTGGTCAAAAATCTGAATGTTTTAGCCTTCGGTACTATTGAAAAAGGTCGTTCATGGCTATTTTCGACAAAAATGGGGGTTGTGTGGCCATTGATATTCGACCAAAGGCTCATACACCTCACTACACATATGTTTCCTTGCCATAGATCACATTCTTGGATTTATTGTGGAGACCATTTCTTGGTCAAAAATCCGTAGGTGTTAGCCTTCAGTGTCATTGAAAATGGTCGTTCATGGCTATTTTCGACAAAAATGGGGTTTGTTTGGCCATTGATCATCGACCAGAGGCTCGTACACTTCACCCCACATATGTTTTCTTGCCAGAGATCACATTCTAGGATTTTTGGTGGTGACCATTTCTTGGTCAAAAATCCTTTGGTGTTAGCCTTCGGTATTATTGAAAATGGTCGTTCATGGCTATTTTCGACTAAAATGAGGGTTGTGTGGCCATATATCATTGACCAGAGGCTCATACACCTCACCCCACATATGTTTCCTTGCCATAGATCACATTCTTGGATTTCTGGTGGAGACCGTTTCTTGTTCAAAAATTCGTACGTGTTAGCCTTCGGTATTATTGAAAATGGTCATTCATGGCTATTTTCGACAAAAATGGGGGTTGTGTGGCCAATGATCATCAACCAGAGGCTCGTAAACCTCACCCCACATATGTTTCCTTGCCATAGATCACATTCTTTGATTTCTAGTGGAGACCATTTTTTGGTCAAAATCCGAATGTGTTAGCCTTCGGTACTATTGAAAATGGTCGTTCATGGCTATTTTCGACAAAAATGGGGTTGTGTGGCCATTGATATTCGACCAGAGGCTCATAGACCTCACTACACATATGTTTCCTTGCCATAGATCACATTCTTGGATTTATGGTGGAGACCATTTCTTGGTCAAAATCCGTAGGTGTTAGCCTTAAGTGTCATTGAAAATGGTTGTTCATCGCTATTTTCGACAAAAAATAGGGGTTGTTTTGCCATTGATCATCGACCAGAGGCTCGTACACCTCACCCCACATATGTTTCCTTGCCATAGATCATATTCTTGGATTTCTAGTGGAGACCATTTCTTGGTCAAAAATCCGTAGGTGTTAGCCTTCGGTATTATTGAAAATGGTCGTTCATGGCTATTTTCGACAAAAATGGGGGTTGTGTGGCCATTGATCATCAAC
Source organism: Zea luxurians (assembly GCA_029449295.1). Classification (NCBI taxonomy): domain Eukaryota; kingdom Viridiplantae; phylum Streptophyta; class Magnoliopsida; order Poales; family Poaceae; genus Zea; species Zea luxurians. The sequence goes on from JAOPSE010000161.1 coordinate 1,173,437, forward strand.
CAGAGGCTCATACACCTCACCACACATATGTTTCCTTGCCATAGATCACATTCTTGGATTTCTGGTGGAGACCATTTCTTGGTAAAAAATCCGTAGGTGTTAGCCTCTAGTATTATTGAAAATGGTCGTTCATGGCTATTTTCATCAAAAATGGGGGTTGTGTGGCCATTTGTCATCGACCAGAGGCTCGTACACCTCACCCCACATAAGTTTCCTTGCCATAGATCACATTCTTGGATTTCTGGTGGAGACCATTTCTTGGTCAAAAATTCGTACGTGTTAGCCTTCGGTATTATTGAAAATGGTCGTTCATGGCTATTTTCGACAAAATGGGGGTTGTGTGGCCATTGATCATCGACCAGAGCCTCGTACACCTCACCCCACATATGTTTCCTTGCCATAGAACACATTCTTGGATTTCTGGTGGAGACCATTTCTTGGGCAAAAATCCGAATGTGTTAGCATTCGGTATTCTTGAAAATGGTCATTCATGGCTATTTTCGACAAAAATGAGGGTTGTGTGGCCATTGATCTTTGACCAGAGGCACATACACCTCACTACACATATGTTTCCTTGCCATAGATCAAATTCTTGGATTTATGGTGGAGACCATTTCTTGGTCAAAAATCCATAGGTGTTAGCCTTCAGTGTCATTGAAAATGGTCGTTCATGGCTATTTTCGACAAAAATGGGGGTTGTGTGGCCATTGATCATCGACAAGAGGCTCGTACACTTCACCCCTAATATGTTTTCTTTCCATAGATCACATTCTTGGATTTCTGGTGGAGACCATTTCTTGGTCAAAAATCTGTTGGTGTTAGCCTTCGGTATTATTGAAAATGGTCGTTCATGGCTATTTTCGACTAAAATGGGGGTTGTGTGGCCATTTATCATCGACCAGAGGCTCATACACCTCACCCCACATATGTTTCCATGCCATAGATCACATTCTTGGATATCTGGTGGAGACCATTTCTTGGTCAAAAATCCGTACGTGTTAGCCTTCGGTATTATTGAAAATGGTCATTCATGGCTATTTTCGACAAAAATGGGGGTCATGTGGCCATTGATCATCGACCAAAGGCTCGTACACCTCACCCCACATTCTTTGATTTCTGGTGGAGACCATTTCTTGGTCAAAAATCCGTAGGTGTTAGCCTTCAGTGTCATTGAAAATGGTCGTTCATGGCTATTTTCGACAAAAAATAGGGTTGTGTGGCCATTGATCATCGACCAGAGGCTCGTACACCTAAACCCACATATGTTTCCTTGCCATAGATCACATTCTTGGATTTCTGGTGGAGCCCATTTCTTAGTCAAAAATCCGTAGGTGTTAGCCTCTAGTATTATTGAAAATGGTCGCTCATGGCTATTTTCATCAAAAATGGGGGTTGTGTGGCTATCTATCATCGACTAGAGGCTCGTAAACCTCACCCCACATATGTTTCCTTGCCATAGATCACATTCTTGGATTTCTTGTGGAGCCCATTTTTTGGTCAAAAATTCGTACGTGTTAGCCTTCGGTATTATTGAAAATGGTCGTTGATGGCTATTTTCGTCAAAATGGGGGTTGTGTGGCCATTGATCATCGACCAGAGGCTCGTACACCTCACCCCACATATGTTTCCTTGCCATAGATCACATTCTTGGATTTCTGGTGGAGACCATTTCTTGGGAAAAAATCCGAATGTGTTAGCCTTTGGTATTTTTGAAAATGGTCATTCATGGCTATTTTCGACAAAAATGGGGGTTGTGTGGCCATTGATCTTCGACCAGAGGCTCATACACCTCACTACACATATGTTTCCTTGCCATAGATCACATTCTTGGATTTATGGTGGAGACCATTTCTTGGTCAGAAATCCATAGGTGTTAGCCTTTAGTGTCATTGAAAATGGTCGTTCATGGTTATTTTCGACAAAAATGGGGGTTGTGTGGCCATTGATCATCGACCATAGGCTCGTACACTTCACCCCACGTATGTTTTCTTGCCATATATCACATTCTTGGATTTCTAGAGGAGACCATTTCTTGGTCAAAAATCTGTTGGTGTTAGCCTTCGGTATTGTTGAAAATGGTCGTTCATTGCTATTTTCGACTAAAATGGGGGTTGTGTGGCCATTTATCATCGACCGGAGGCTCGTACAATTCACCCCACATATGTTTCCTTGCCATAGATCACATTCTTGGATTTCTGGTGGAGACCATTTCTTGGTCAAAAATCCGTACGTGTTAGCCTTCGGTATTATTGAAAATGGTCATTCATGGCTATTTTCGACACAAATGGGGGTTGTGTGGCCATTGATCTTCGACCAGAGGCTCATACACCTCACTACACATATGTTTCCTTGCCATAGATCACATTCTTGGATTTATCGCGGAGACCATTTCTTGGTCAAAAATCCATAGGTGTTAGCCTTCAGTGTCATTGAAAATGGTCGTTCATGGCTATTTTCGACAAAAATGGGGGTTGTGTGGCCATTGATCATCGACTAGAGGCTCGTACACTTCACCCCACATATGTTTTCTTGCCATAGATCAGAATCTTGGATTTCTCGTGGAGACCATTTGTTGGTCAAAAATTCGTAGGTGTTAGCCTTCAGTGTCATTGAAAATGGTCATTCATGGCTATTTTCGACAAAAATGGGGGTTTTATCGCCATTGATCATCGACCAGAGGATTGTACACCTCACCCCACATAAGTTACCTTGCCATATATCACATTCTTGGATTTCTGGTGGAGACCATTTCTTGGTCAAAAATCCATAGGTGTTAGCCTTCGGTATTATTGAAAATGGTCGTTCATGGCTACTTTCGACAAAAATGGGGGTTGTGTGGCAATTGATCATCGACCAAAGGCTCATACACCTCACCCACATGTGTTTCCTTGCCATAGACCACATTCTTGGATTTCTGGTGGTGACCATTTCTTGGTCAAAAATCCGTAGGTGTTAGCCTTCGATATTATTGAAAATGGTCGTTCATGGCTATTTTCGACAAAAATGGGGGTTGGGTGGCCATTGATCATCGACCAAAGGCTCATACACCTCACCCCACATATGTTTCCTTGCCATAGACCACATTATTGGATTTCTGGTGGAGACCATTTGTTGGTCAAAAATCCGTAGGTGATAGCTTTCGGTATTATTGAAAATGGTCGTTCATGGCTATTTTCATCAAAAATGGGGGTTGTGTGGCCATTTATCATCGACCAGAGGCTCGTACACCTCACCCCACATATGTTTCCTTGCCATAGAGCACACTCTTGGATTTCTGGTGGAGACAATTTCCTGGTCTAAAATTCGTACGTGTTAGCCTTCGGTATTATTGAAAATGGTCGTTCATGGCTATTTTCGACAAAATGGGGGTTGTGTGGCCATTGATCATCGACCAGAGGCTCGTACACCTCACCCACATATGTTTCCTTGCCGTAGATCACATTCTTGGATTTCTGGTGGAGACCATTTCTTGGTCAAAAATCCGTACGTGTTAGCCTTCGGTATTATTGAAAATGGACGTTCATGGCTATTTTTGACAAAATAGAGGTTCTATGGCCATTGATCATCGACCAGAGGCTCATACACCTCACCCCACATATGTTTCTTTGACTTAGATCACATTTTTGGATTTCTGGTGGAGACCATTTCTTGGGCAAAAATCTGAATGTGTTAGCCTTCGGTATTATTGAAAATGGTCATTCATGGCTATTTTCGACAAAAATGGGGGTTGTGTGGACATTTATCTTCAACCAGAGGCTCATACACCTCACTACACATATGTTTTCTTGCCATAGATCACATTCTTGGATCTATGGTGGAGACCAGTTCTTGGTCAAAAATCCATATGTGTTAGCCTTCAGTGTCATCGAAAATAGTCGTTCATGGCAATTTTCGACAAAAATGGGGGTTGTGTGGCCATTGATAATCGACCAGGGGCTCGTACACCTCACCCCACATATGTTTCCTTGCCATAGATCACATTCTTGGATTTCTGGTGGAGACCATTTCTTGGTCAAATATCCGTAGGTGTTAGCCTTCGGTATTATTGAAAATGGTCGTTCATGGCTATTTTCGACAAAAATGGGGGTTGTGTGGCCATTGATCATCGACGAGAGGCTCATACACCTCACCCCACATATGTTTAATTGCCATAGATCACAATCTTGGATTTCTCGTGGAGGCCATTTCTTGGTCAAAAATCCGTACGTGTTAGCCTTCGGTATTATTGAAAATGGTCGTTCATGGCTGTTTTCGACAAAAATGGGGGTTGTGTGGCCATTGATCATCGACCAGAGGCTCGTACACCTCACCCCAATATGTTTCCTTGCCATAGATCATATTCTTGGATTTCTGGTGGAGACGATTTCTTGGTCAAAAATCCGTAGGTGTTAGCCTTCGGAATTATTGAAAATGGTCGTTCATGGCTATTTTCGATAAAAATGGGGGTTGTATGGCCATTGATCATCGATCAAAGGCTCGTACACCTCACCCCACATATGTTTCCTTGCCATAGATCACATTCTTGGATTTCTGGTGGAGATCTTCTCTTGGTCAAAAATCCGTAGGTGTATGAGCCTCTGGTCGATGATCAATGGCAACTAGAAATCCAAGAATGTGATCTATGGCAAGGAAACATATGTGGGGTGAGGTGTATGAGCCTCTGGTCGATGATCAATGGCCACACAACCCCCATTTTTGTCGAAAATAGACATGAACGACCATTTTCAATAATACCATAGGCTAACACCTACGGATTTTTGACAAAGAAATGGTCTCCACCAGAAATCCAAGAATGTGATATATGGCAAGGAAACATATGTGGGGTGAGGTGTGTGAGCCTCTAGTCGATGATCAATGGCCACACAACCCCCATTTTTGTCGAAAATAGCCATGAACGACCATTTTCAATAATACCGAAGGCTAACACCTATGGATTTTTGACCAAGAAATGGTCTCCACCAGAAATCCAAGAATGTGATCTATGGCAAGGAAACATATGTGGGGTGAGGTGTACGAGCCTCTAGTCGATGATCAATGGCCACACAACCCCCATTTTTGTCGAATATAGCCATGAACGACCATTTTCAATAATACAGAAGGCTAACACCTACGGATTTTTTACCAAGAAATCGTCTCCACCAGAAATCCAAGAATATTATCTATGGCAAGGAAACATATGTGGGGTAAGGTGTACGAGCCTCTGGTCGATGATCAATGGCCACACAACCCCCATTTTTGTCGAAACTAGCCATGAACGACCATTTTCAATAATACAGAAGGCTAACATGTACGGATTTTTGACCAAGAAATGGTCTCCACGAGAAATCCAAGATTGTGATCTATGGTAATGAAACATATGTGGGGTGAGGTGTACGAGCCTCTGGTCGAAGATAAATGGCCACACAACCCCCATTTTTGTCGAAAATAGCCATGAACGACCATTTTCAATAATACCGAAGGCTAACACATACGGATTTTTGACCTAGAAATGGTCTCCACCAGAAATCCAAGAATGTGATATATGGCAAGGAAACATTTGTGGGGTGAGGTGTACGAGCCTCTGGTCGATTATCAATGGCCACACAACCCCCATTTTTGTCGAAAATAGCCATGAACGACTATTTTCAATGACACTGAAGGCTAGCACCTACGGATTTTTGACCAAGAACTGGTCTCCACCATAGATCCAAGAATGTGATATATGGCAAGAAAACATATGTGTAGTGAGGTGTATGAGCCTCTGGTTGAAGATAAATGGCCACACAACCCCCATTTTTGTCGAAAATAGCCATGAATGACCATTTTCAATAATACCGAAGGCTAACACCTACGGATTTTTGACCAAGAAATGGTCTCCACCAGAAATCCAACAATGTGATGTATGACAAGGAAACATATGTGGGGTGAGGTGTATGAGCCTCTGGTCGATGATCAATGGCCACACAACCCCCATTTTTTTCGAAAATAGCCATGAACGACCATTTACAATAATATCGAAGGCTAACACCTACGGATTTTTGACCAAGAAATGGACTCCACCAGAAATCCAAGAATTTGATCTATGGCAAGGAAACATATGTGGGGTGAGGTGTACGAGCCTCTGGTCGATGATCAATGGCCACACAACCCTCATTTTTGTCGAAAATAGCCATGAACGACCATTTTCAATAATACCAAAGGCTAACACCTACGGATTTTTGACCAAGAAATCGTCTCCACCAGAAATCCAAGAATATGATCTTTGGCGAGGAATTATATGTCGGGTGAGGTGTACGAGCCTCTGGTCGATGATCAATGGCCACACAACCCCCATTTTTGTCGAAAATAGCCATAAACGACCATTTTCAATAACACCGAAGGCTAACACGTACGGATTTTTGACCAAGAAATGGTCTCCACGAGAAATCCAAGATTTTGATCTATGGCAATAAAACATATGTGGGGTGATGTGTACGAGCCTCTGGTCGATGATCAATGGCCACACAACCCCCATTTTTGTCGAAAATAGCCATGAACGACCATTTTCAATAATACCGAAGGTTAACACCTACGGATTTTTGACCAAGAAATGGTCTCCACCAGAAATCCAATAATGTGATCTATGGCAAGGAAACATATGTGGGGTGAGGTGTACGAGCCTCTGGTCGATTATCAATGGCCACACAACCCCCATTATTGTCGAAAATAGCCATGAACGACTATTTTCAATGACACTGAAGGCTAACACCTATGGATTTTTGACCAAGAACTGGTCTCCACCATAGATCCAAGAATGTGATCTATGGCAAGAAAACATATGTGTAGTGAGGTGTATGAGCCTCTGGTTGAAGATAAATGGCCACACAACCCCCATTTTTGTCGAAAATAGCCATGAATAACCATTTTCAATAATAACAAAGGCTAACACATTCGGATTTTTGCCCAAGAAATGGTCTCCACCAGAAATCCAAGAATGTGATCTACGGCAAGGAAACATATGTGGGTGAGGTGTATGAGCCCCTGGTCGATGATCAATGGCCACAGAACCTCTATTTTGTCGAAAATAGCCATGAACGACCATTTTCAATAATACCGAAGGCTAACACATCCGGATTTTTGACCAAGAAATGGTCTCCACCAGAAATCCAATAATGTGATCTACGACAAGGAAACATATGTGGGTGAGGCGTACGAGCCTCTGGTCGATGATCAATGGCCACACAACCCCCATTTTGTCGAAAATAGCCATTAACGACCACGACCATTTTCAATAATACCGAAGGCTAACACGTACGAATTTTTGACCAAGAAATGGTCTCCACTAGAAATCCAAGAATGTGATCTATGGCAAGGAAACATATGTGGGGTGAGGTGTATGAGCCTCTGGTCGATGATCAGTGGCCACACAACCCCCATTTTTGTCGAAAATAGCCATGAACAACCATTTACAATAATATCGAAGGCTAACACCTACGGATTTTTGACCAAGAAATGGACACCACCAGAAATCCAAGAATTTGATCTATGGCAAGGAAACATATGTGGGGTGAGGTGTACGAGCCTCTGGTCGATGATCAATGGCCACACAACCCTCATTTTTGTCGAAAATAGCCATGAACGACCATTTTCAATAATACCGAAGGCTAACACCTACGGATTTTTCACCAAGAAATCGTCTCCACCAGAAATCCAAGAATATGATCTATGGCAAGGAATTATATGTCGGGTGAGGTGTACGAGCCTCCGGTCGATGATCAATGGCCACACAACCCCCATTTTTGTCGAAAATAGCCATGAACGACCATTTTCAATAATACCGAAGGCTAACACGTACGGATTTTTGACCAAGAAATGGTCTCCACGAGAAATCCAAGATTTTGATCTATGGCAATAAAACATATGTGGGGTGAGGTGTACGAGCCTCTGGTCGATGATCAATGGCCACACAACCCCCATTTTTGTCGAAAATAGCCATGAACGACCATTTTCAATAATACCGAAGGCTAACACCTACGGATTTTTGACCAAGAAATGGTCTCCACCAGAAATCCAATAATGTGATCTATGGCAAGGAAACATATGTGGGGTGAGGTGTACGAGCCTCTGGTCGATTATCAATGGCCACACAACCCCCATTATTGTCGAAAATAGCCATGAACGACTATTTTCAATGACAGTGAAGGCTAACACCTATGGATTTTTGACCAAGAACTGGTCTCCACCATAGATCCAAGAATATGATCTATGGCAAGAAAACATATGTGTAGTGAGGTGTATGAGCCTCTTGTTGAAGATAAATGGCCACACAACCCCCATTTTTGTCGAAAATAGCCATGAATAACCATTTTCAATAATACCGAAGGCTAACACATTCGGATTTTTTCCCAAGAAATGGTCTCCACCAGAAATCCAAGAATGTGATCTACGATAAGGAAACATATGTGGGTGAGGTGTATGAGCCCCTGGTCGATGATCAATGGCCACAGAACCTCTATTTTGTCGAAAATAGCCATGAATGACCATTTTCAATAATACCGAAGGCTAACACGTACGGATTTTTGACCAAGAAATGGTCTCCACCAGAAATCCAAGAATGTGATCTACGACAAGGAAACATATGTGGGTGAGGCGTACGAGCCTCTGGTCGATGATCAATGGCCACACAACCCCCATTTTGTCGAAAATAGCCATGAACGACCACGACCATTTTCAATAATACCGAAGGCTAACATGTACGAATTTTTGACCAAGAAATGGTCTCCACTAGAAATCCAAGAATGTGATCTATGGCAAGGAAACATATGTGGGGTGAGGTGTACGAGCCTCCAGTCGATGATAAATGGCCACACAACCCCCATTTTAGTCAAAAAATAGCCATGAACGACCATTTTCAATAATACCGAAGGCTAACACCAACAGATTTTTGACCAAGAAATGGTCTCCTCTAGAAATCCAAGAATGTGATCTATGGCAAGAAAACATATGTGGGGTCAAGTGTACGAGCCTCTGGTTGATGATCAATGGCCACACAACCCCCATTTTTGTCGAAAATAGCCATGAACGACCATTTTCAATGACACTGAAGGCTAACACCTATGGATTTTTGACCAAGAAATGGTCTCCACCATAAATCCAAGAATGTGATCTATGGCAAGGAAACATAAGTGTAGTGAGGTGTATGAGCCTCTGGTTGAAGATCAATGGCCACACAACCCCCATTTTTGTCGAAAATAGCCATGAATGACCATTTTCAATAATACCGAAGGCTAACACGTACGGATTTTTGACCAAGAAATGGTCTCCACCAGAAATCCAAGAATGTGATCTATAGCAAGGAAACATATGTGGGGTGAATTGTACGAGCCTCTGGTCGACGATAAATGGCCACACAACCCCCGTTTTAGTCGAAAATAGCCATGAACGACCATTTTCAATAATACCGAAGGCTAACACCAACAGATTTTTGACCAAGAAATGGTCTCCTCCAGAAATCCAAGAATGTGATCTATGGCAAGAAAACATATGTGGGGTGAAGTGTACGAGCCTCTGGTCAATGATCAATGGCCACACAACCCCCATTTTTGTCGAAAATAGCCATGAACGACCATTTTCAATGACACTAAAGGCTAACACCTATGGATTTCTGACCAAGAAATGGTCTCCACCATAAATTCAAGAATGTGATCTATGACAAGGAAACATATGTGTAGTGAGGTGTATGAGCCTCTGGTCGAAGATCAATGGCCACACAACCCCCATTTTTGTTGAAAATAGCCATGAATGACTATTTTCAAAAATACCAAAGGCTAACACATTCGGATTTTTCCCAATAAATGGTCTCCAGCTGAAATCCAAGAATGTGATCTATGGCAAGGAAACATATGTGGGGTGAGGTGTACGAGCCTCTGGTTGATGATCAATGGCCACACAACCCCCATTTTGCCAAAAATAGCCATCAACGACCGTTTTCAATAATACCGAAGGCTAACACGTACGAATTTTTGACCAAGAAATGGTCTCCACCAAAAATCCAAGAATGTGATCTATGGCAAGGAAACATATGTGGGGTGAGGTTTACGAGCGTCTAGTCGATGATAGATGGCCACACAACCCCCATTTTTGATGAAAATAGCCATGAGCGACCATTTTCAATAATACTAGAGGCTAACACCTACGGATTTTTGACTAAGAAATGGTCTCCACCAGAAATCCAAGAATGTGATCTATGGCAAGTAAACATATGTGGGGTGAGGTGTATGAGCCTCTGGTCGATGATCAATGGCCACACAACCCCCATTTTTGCCGAAAATAGCCATGAACGACCATTTACAATAATACCGAAGGCTAACACCTACGGATTTTTGACCAAGAAATGGTCTCCACCAGAAATCCAAGAATGTGATCTATGGCAAGGAAACATATGTGGGGTGAGGTGTACGAGCCTCTGATCGATGTCAATGGCCACACAACCCCCATTTTTGTCGAAAATAGCCATGAACGACCATTTTCAATAATTCCGAAGGCTAACACCTACGGAATTTTGACCAAGAAATGGTCACCACGAGAAATCCAAGATTGTGATCTATGGCAATTAAACATATGTGGGGTGAGGTGTACGAGCCTCTGGTCGATGATAAATGGCCACACAACCCCCATTTTTGTCGAAAATAGCCATGAACGACCATTTTCAATAATACGAAAGGCTAACACCAACAGATTTTTGACCAAGAAATGGTCTCCACCAGAAATCCAAGAATGTGATCTATGGCAAGGAAACATATGTGGGGTGAGGTGTACGAGCCCCTGGTCGATTATCAATGGCCACACAACCCCCATTTTTGTCGAAAATTGCCATGAATGACCATTTTCAATAATACCGAAGGCCAACACATTCGGATTTTTGCCCAAGAAATGGTCTCCACTAGAAATCCAAAAATGTGATCTATGTCAAGGAAACATATGTGGGGTGAGGTGTATGAGCCTCTGGTTGATGATCAATGGCCATAGAACCTCTATTTTGTCAAAAATCGCCATGAACGACCATTTTCAATAATACCGAAGGCTAACACGTACGGATTTTTGACCAAGAAATGGTCTCCACCAGAAATCCAAGAATGTGATCTACGACAAGGAAACATATGTGGGTGAGGTGTACGAGCCTCTGGTCGATGATCAATTGCCACACAATCCCCATTTTGTCGAAAATAGCCATGAACGACCATTTTCAATAATACCGAAGGCTAACACGTATGAATTTTTGACCAAGAAATGGTCTCCACCAGAAATCCAAGAGTGTGCTCTATGGCAAGGAAACATATGTGGGGTGAGGTGTACGAGCCTCTGGTCGATGATAAATGGCCACACAACCCCCATTATTTATGAAAATAGCCATGAACGACCATTTTCAATAATACCAAAAGCTAACACCTACAGATTTTTGACCAACAAATGGTCACCACCAGAAATCCAAGAATGTGGTCTATGGCAAGGAAACATATGTGGGGTGAGGTGTATGAGCCTTTGGTCGATGATCAATGGCCACACAACCCCCATTTTTATCGAAAATAGCCATGAACGACCATTTTCAATAATACCGAAGGCTAACACCTACGGATTTTTGACCAAGAAATGGTCACCACCAGAAATCCAAGAATATGGTCTATGGCAAGGAAACACATGTGGGGTGAGGTGTATGAGCCTTTGGTCGATGATCAATTGCCACACAACCCCCATTTTTGTCGAAAATAGCCATGAACGACGATTTTCAATAATACCGAAGGCTAACACCTACGGATTTTTGACCAAGAAATGGTCTCCACCAGAAATCCAAGAATGTGATACATGGCAAGGAAACTTATGTGGGGTGAGGTGTACGATCCTCTGGTCGATGATCAATGGCGACACGACCCCCATTTTTGACCAACAAATGGTCTCCACGAGAAATCCAAGATTCTGATCTATGGCAAGAAAACATATGTGGGGTGAAGTGTACGAGCCTCTGGTCAATGATCAATGGCCACACAACCCCCATTTTTGTAGAAAATAGCCATGAACGACCATTTTCAATAACACTAAAGGCTAACACCTATGGATTTTTGACCAAGAAATGGTCTCCACCATAAATCCAAGAATGTGATCTATGGCAAGGAAACATATGTGTAGTGAGGTGTATGAGCCTCTGGTCGAAGATCAATGGCCACACAACCCCCATTTGTGTCGAAAATAGCCATGAATGACCATTTTCAATAATACTGAAGGCTAACACGTACGGATTTTTGACCAAGAAATGGTCTCCACCAGAAATCCAAGAATGTGATCTATGGCAAGGAAACATATGTGGGGTGAATTGTACGAGCCTCCGGTCGATGATAAATGGCCACACAACCCCCATTTTAGTCAAAAAATAGCCATGAACGACCATTTTCAATAATACCGAAGGCTAACAGCAACAGATTTTTGACCAAGAAATGGTCTCCTCTAGAAATTCAAGAATGTGATCTATGGCAAGAAAACATATGTGGGGTGAAGTGTACGAGCCTCTGGTTGATGATCAATGGCCACACAACCCCCATTTTTGTCGAAAATAGCCATGAACGACCATTTTCAATGACACTGAAGGCTAACACCTATGGATTTTTGACCAAGAAATGGTCTCCACCATAAATCCAAGAATGTGATCTATAGCAAGAAAACATAAGTGTAGTGAGGTGTATGAGCCTCTGGTTGAAGATCAATGGCCACACAACCCCCATTTTTGTCGAAAATAGCCATGAATGACCATTTTCAATAATACCGAAGGCTAACACGTACGGATTTTTGACCAAGAAATGGTCTCCACCAGAAATCCAAGAATGTGATCTATAGCAAGGAAACATGTGTGGGGTGAATTGTACGAGCCTCTGGTCGATGATAAATGGCCACACAACCCCCGTTTTAGTCGAAAATAGCCATGAACGACCATTTTCAATAATACCGAAGGCTAACACCAACAAATTTTTGACCAAGAAATGGTCTCCTCCAGAAATCCAAGAATGTGATCTATGGCAAGAAAACATATGTGGGGTGAAGTGTACGAGCCTCTGGTCAATGATCAATGGCCACACAACCCCCATTTTTGTCGAAAATAGCCATGAACGACCATTTTCAATGACACTAGAGGCTAACACCTATGGATTTCTGACCAAGAAATGGTCTCCACCATAAATTCAAGAATGTGATCTATGACAAGGAAACATATGTGTAGTGAGGTGTATGAGCCTCTGGTCGAAGATCAATGGCCACACAACCCCCATTTTTGTTGAAAATAGCCATGAATGACCATTTTCAAAAGTACCAAAGGCTAACACATTCGGATTTTTTCCCAATAAATGGTCTCCAGCTGAAATCCAAGAATGTGATCTATGGCAACGAATCATATGTGGGGTGAGGTGTACGAGCCTCTGGTCGATGATCAATGGCCACACAACCCCCATTTTGCCGAAAATAGCCATCAACGACCATTTTCAATAATACCGAAGGCTAACACGTATGAATTTTTGACCAAGAAATGGTCTCCACCAGAAATCCAAGAATGTGATCTATGGCAAGGAAACATATGTGGGGTGAGGTTTACGAGCCTCTAGTCGATGATAGATGGCCACACAACCCCCATTTTCGATGAAAATAGCCATGAGCGACCATTTTCAATAATACTAGAGGCTAACACCTACGGATTTTTGACTAAGAAATGGTCTCCACCAGAAATCCAAGAATGTGATCTATAGCAAGGAAACATGTGTGGGGTGAATTGTACGAGCCTCTTGTCGATGATCAATGGCCACACAACCCCCGTTTTAGTCGAAAATAGCCATGAACGACCATTTTCAATAATAACGAAGGCTAACACCAACAAATTTTTGACCAAGAAATGGTCTCCTCCAGAAATCCAAGAATGTGATCTATGGCAAGAAACCATATGTGGGGTGAAGTGTACGAGCCTCTGGTCAATGATCAATGGCCACACAACCCCCATTTTTGTCGAAAATAGCCATGAACGACCATTTTCAATGACACTAAAGGCTAACACCTATGGATTTCTGACCAAGAAATGGTCTCCACCATAAATTCAAGAATGTGATCTATGACAAGGAAACATATGTGTAGTGAGGTGTATGAGCCTCTTATCGAAGATCAATGGCCACACAACCCCCATTTTTGTTGAAAATAGCCATCAACGACCATTTTCAATAATACCGAAGGCTAACACGTACGAATTTTTGACCAAGAAATGGTCTCCACCAGAAATCCAAGAATGTGATCTATGGGAAGGAAACATATGTGGGGTGAGGTTTACGAGCCTCTAGTCGATGATAGATGGCCACACAACCCCCATTTTTGATGAAAATAGCCATGAGCGACCATTTTCAATAATACTAGAGGCTAACACCTACGGATTTTTGACTAAGAAATGGTCTCCACCAGAAAAATCCAAGAATGTGATCTATGGCAAGGAAACATATGTGGGGTGAGGTGTATGAGCCTCTGGTCGATGATCAATGGCCACACAACCCCCATTTTTGTCGAAAATAGCCATGAACGACCACTTTCAATAATACCGAAGGCTAACACCTAAATCCAAGAATATGATCTATGGCAAGGAAACATATGTGGGGTGAATTGTACGAGCCCCCGGTCGATGATAAATGGCCACACAACCCCCATTTTAGTCAAAAAATAGCCATGAACGACCATTTTCAATAATACCGAAGGCTAACACCAACAAATTTTTGACCAAGAAGTGGTCTCCTCTAGAAATCCAAGAATGTGATCTATGGCAAGAAAACATATGTGGGGTGAGGTTTACGAGCCTCTAGTCGATGATAGATGGCCACACAACCCCCATTTTTGATGAAAATAGCCATGAGCGACCATTTTCAATAATACTAGAGGCTAACACCTACGGATTTTTGACTAAGAAATGGTCTCCAACAGAAATCCATGAATGTGATATATGGCAAGGAAACATATGTGGGGTGAGGTGTACGAGCCTCTGGTCGATGATCAATGGCCACACAACCCTATTTTTTGTCGAAAATAGCCATGAACGACCATTTTCAATGACACTGAAGGCTAACAACTACAGATTTTTGACCAAAAAATGGTCTCCACCATAAATCCAAGAATGTGATCTACGGCAAGGAAACATATGTGGGTTGAGGTGTACGAGCCTCTAGTCGATGATCAATGGCCACACAACCCTAATTTTTGTCGAAAATAGCCATGAACGACCATTTTCAATGACACTGAAGGCTAACACCTACGGATTTTTGACCAAGAAATGGTCTCCACCAGAAATAAAAGAATGTGGGGTGAGATGTACGAGCCTTTGGTCGATGATCAATTGCCACATGACCCCCATTTTTGTCGAAAATAGCCATGAATGACCATTTTCAATAATTCCGAAGGCTAACACGTACGGATTTTTGACCAAGAAATGGTCTCCACTAGATATCCAAGAATGTGATCTATGGCAAGGAAACATATGTGGGGTGAGGTGTATGAGCCTCTGGTCGATGATAAATGGCCACACAACCCCCATTTTAGTCGAATATAGCCATGAACGACCATTTTCAATAATACCGAAGGCTAACACCAACAGATTTTTGACCAAGAAATGGTCGCCACCAGAAATCCAAGAATGTGATCTATGGCAAGAAAACATATGTGGGGTGAAGTGTACGAGCCTCTTGTCGATGATCAATGGCCACACAACCCCCATTTTTGTCGAAAATAGCCATGAACGACCATTTTCAATGACACTGAAGGCTAACACCTATGGAATTTTGACCAAGAAATGGTCTCCACCATAAATCCAACAATTTGATCTATGGCAAGGAAACATATGTGTAGTGAGGTGTATGAGCCTCTGGTTGAAGATCAATGGCCACACAACCCCCATTTTTGTCGAAAATAGCCATGAATGACCATTTTCAAGAATACCGAAGGCTAACACATTCGGATTTTTGCCCAAGAAATGGTCTCCACCAGAAATCCAAGAATGTGATCTATGGCAAGGAAACATATGTGGGGTGAGGTGTACGAGCCTCTGGTCGATGATCAATGGCCACACAACCCCCATTTTGTCGAAAATAGCCATGAACGACCATTTTCAATTATACCAAAGGCTAACACGTACGAATTTTTGACCAAGAATTGGTCTCCACCAGAAATCCAAGAATGTGATCTATGGCAAGGAAACATATGTGGGGTGAGGTGTAGGAGCCTCTGGTCTATGATAAATGGCCACACACCCCCATTTTTGATGAAAATAGCCATGAACGACCATTTTCAATAATACTAGAGGCTAACACCTACGGATTTTTTACCAAGAAATGGTCTCCACCAGAAATCCAAGAATGTGATCTATGGCAAGGAAACATATGTGGGGTGAGGTGTATGAGCCTCTGGTTGATGATCAATGGCCACAAAACCCCATTTTTGTCGAAAATAGCCATGAACGACCATTTTCAATAATACCGACGGCTAACACCTACGGATTTTTGACCAAGAAATGTCTCCACTAGAAATCCAAGAATATGATCTATGGCAAGGAAACATATGTGGGGTGAGGTGTACGAGCCTCTGGTCGATGATCAATGGCCACACAACCCCTATTTTTGTCGAAAATAGCCATGAACAACCATTTTCAATGACACTTAAGGCTAACACCTACGGATTTTTGACCAAAAATTGGTCTCCACCATAAATCCAAGAAAGTGATCTATGGCAAGGAAACATATGTGTAGTTAGGTCTATGAGCCTCTGGTCGAATATCAATGGCCACACAACCCCCATTTTTGTCGAAAATAGCCATGAACTACCATTTTCAATAGTACCGAAGGCTAACACATTCGGATTTTTGACCAAAAAATGGTCTCCACCAGAAATCAAAGAATGTGATCTATGGCAAAGAAACATATGTGGGGTGAGGTTTACGATCCTCTGGTTGATGATCATTGGCCACACAACCCCCATTTTTGTCGAAAATAGCCATGAATGACCATTTTCACTAATACCGAAGGCTAACACGTACGGATTTTTGACCAAGAAATGGTCTCCACCAGAAGTCCAAGAATGTGATCTATGGCAAGGAAACATATGTGGGGTGAGGTGTATGAGCCTCTGGTCGATGATAAATGGCCACACAACCCCCATTTTAGTCGAAAATAGCCATGAACGACCATTTTCAATAATACCGAATGTTTTAGCCTTCAGTACTATTGAAAATGGTCGTTCATGGCTATTTTCGACAAAAATGGGGGTTGTGTGGCCATTGATATTCGACCAGAGGCTCATAGACCTAACTACACATATGTTTCCTTGCCATAGATCACTTTTTTGGATTTATGGTGGAGACCAATTTTTGGTCAAAAATCCGTAGGTGTTAGCCTTAAGTGTCATTGAAAATGGTTGTTCATGGCTATTTTCGACAAAAATAGGGGTTGTGTGGCCATTGATCATCGACCAGAGGCTCGTACACCTCACCCCACATATGTTTCCTTGCCATAGATCATATTCTTGGATTTCTAGTGGAGACCATTTCTTGGTCAAAAATCCGTAGGTGTTAGCCGTCGGTATTATTGAAAATGGTCGTTCATGGCTATTTTCGACAAAAATGGGGTTTTGTGGCCATTGATCATCAACCAGAGGCTCATACACCTCACCCCACATATGTTTCCTTGCCATAGATCACATTCTTGGATTTCTGGTGGAGACCATTTCTTGGTAAAAAATCTGTAGGTGTTAGCCTCTAGTATTATTGAAAATGGTCGTTCATGGCTATTTTCATCAAAAATGGGGGTTGTGTGGCCATTGATATTCGACCAGAGGCTCATAGACCTAACTACACATATGTTTCCTTGCCATAGATCACTTTCTTGGATTTATGGTGGAGACCAATTTTTGGTCAAAAATCCGTAGGTGTTAGCCTTAAGTGTCATTGAAAATGGTTGTTCATGGCTATTTTCGACAAAAATAGGGGTTGTGTGGCCATTGATCATCGACCAGAGGCTCGTACACCTCACCCCACATATGTTTCCTTGCCATAGATCATATTCTTGGATTTCTAGTGGAGACCATTTCTTGGTCAAAAATCCGTAGGTGTTAGCCATCGGTATTATTGAAAATGGTCGTTCATGGCTATTTTCGACAAAAATGGGGTTTTGTGGCCATTGATCATCAACCAGAGGCTCATACACCTCACCCCACATATGTTTCCTTGCCATAGATCACATTCTTGGATTTCTGGTGGAGACCATTTCTTGGTAAAAAATCCGTAGGTGTTAGCCTCTAGTATTATTGAAAATGGTCGTTCATGGCAAGGAAACATGTGTATTGAGGTGTATGAGCCTTTGGTCAAAAATCTGAATGTTTTAGCCTTCGGTACTATTGAAAATGGTCGTTCATGGCTATTTTCGACAAAAATGGGGGTTGTGTGGCCATTGATATTCGACCAAAGGCTCATACACCTCAATACACATGTTTCCTTTCCATAGATCACATTCTTTGATTTATGGTGGAGACCATTTCTTGGTCAAAAATCCGTAGGTGTTAGCGTTCAGTGTCATTGAAAATGGTCGTTCATGGCTATTTTCGACAAAAAATGGGGTTTGTGTGGCCATTGATCATCGACCAGATGCTTGTACACTTCACCCCACATATCTTTTCTTGCCATAGATCACATTCTTGGATTTCTGGTGGGGACCATTTCTTGGTCAAAAATCCGTTGGTGTTAGCCTTCAGTATTATTGAAAATGGTCGTTCATGGCTATTTTCGACAAAAATAGGGGTTGTGTGGCCATTTATCATCGACCAGAGGCTCATACACCTCAACCCACATATGTTTCCTTGCCATAGATCACATTCTTGGATTTCTGGTGGATACCATTTCTTGGTAAAAAATCCGTAGGTGTTAGCCTCTGGTATTATTGAAAATGGTCATTCATGGCTATTTTCATCAAAAATGGGGGTTGTGTGGCCATTTATCATCGACCAGAGGCTTGTATACCTCACCCCACATATGTTTCCTTGCCAACGATCACATTCTTGGATTTCTGGTGGAGACCATTTCTTTGTTAAAAATTCATACGTGTTAGCCTTCGGTATTATTGAAAATGGTCGTTCATGGCTATTTTCGACAAAATGGGGGTTATGTGGCCATTGATCATCGACCAGAGGCTCGTACACCTGACCCCACATATGTTTCCTTGCCATAGATCACATTCTTGGATTTCTGGTGGAGACCATTTCTTGGGCTAAAATCCGAATGTGTTAGCCTTCGGTATTTTTGAAAATGGTCATTCATGGCTATTTTCGACAAAAATGGGGGTTGTGTGGCCATTGATCTTCGACCAGAGGCTCATACACCTCACTACACATATGTTTCCTTGCCATAGATCAAATTCTTGGATTTATAGTGGAGACCATTTCTTGGTCAAAAATCCATAGGTGTTAGCCTTCAATGTCATTGAAAATGGTCGTTCATGGCTATTTTCGACAAAAATGGGGGTTGTGTGGCCATTGATCATCAACAAGAGGCTCGTACACTTCACCCCACATATGTTTTCTTTCCATAGGTCACATTCTTGGATTTCTGGTGGAGACCATTTCTTGGTCAAAAATCTGTTGGTGTTAGCCTTCGGTATTATTGAAAATGATCGTTCATGGCTATTTTCGACTGAAATGGGGGTTGTGTGGCCATTTATCATCGACCAGAGGCTCATACACCTCACCCCACATATGTTTCCTTGCCATAGATCACATTTTTGGATATCTGGTGGAGACCATTTCTTGGTCAAAAATCCGTACGTGTTAGCCTTCGGTATTATTGAAAATGGTCATTCATGGCTATTTTCGACAAAAATGGGGGTTGTGTGGCCATTGATCATCGACCAAAGGCTCGTACACCTCACCCCACATATGTTTCCTTTCCATAGATCACATTCTTTCATTTCTGGTGGAGACGATTTCTTGGTCAAAAATCCGAATGTGTTAGCCTTCGGAACTATTGAAAATGGTCGTTAATGGCTATTTTCGACAAAAATGGGGGTTGTGTGGCCATTGATATTGGACCCGAGGCTCATACACCTCACTACACATATGTTTCCATGCCATAGATCACATTCTTGGATTTATGGTGGACACCATTTCTTGGTCAAAAATCCGTAGGTGTTAGCCTTTAGTGTCATTGAAAATGGTCGTTCATGGCTATTTTCGACAAAAATTAGGGTTGTGTGGCCATTGATCGTCGACCAGAGGCTCATACACCTCACCCCACATATGTTTCCTTACCGTAGATCACATTCTTGGATTTCTAGTGGAGACCATTTCTTGGTCAAAAATCTGTTGGTGTTAGCCTTCGGTATTATTGAAAATGATCGTTCATGGCTATTTTCGACTGAAATGGGGGTTGTGTGGCCATTTATCATCGACCAGAGGCTCATACACCTCACCCCACATATGTTTCCTTGCCATAGATCACATTTTTGGATATCTGGTGGAGACCATTTCTTTGTCAATAATCCGTACGTGTTAGCCTTCGGTATTATTGAAAATGGTCATTCATGGCTATTTTCGACAAAAATGGGGGTTGTGTGGCCATTGATCATCGACCAAAGGCTCGTACACCTCACCCCACATATGTTTCCTTGCCATGGGTCACATTCTTTCATTTCTGGTGGAGACGATTTCTTGGTCAAAAATACGAATTTGTTAGCCTTCGGAACTATTGAAAATGGTCGTTAATGGCTATTTTCGACAAAAATGGGGGTTGTGTGGCCATTGATATTGGACCCGACGCTCATACACCTCACTACACATATGTTTCCTTGCCATAGATCACATTCTTGGATTTATGGTGGAGACCATTTCTTGGTCAAAAATCCGTAGGTGTTAGCCTTTAGTGTCATTGAAAATGGTCGTTCATGGCTATTTTCGACAAAAATTAGGGTTGTGTGGCCATTGATCGTCGACCAGAGGCTCATACACCTCACCCCACATATGTTTCCTTATTCTTGGATTTCTGGTGGAGACCATTTCTTGGTCAAAAATCTGTTGGTGTTAGCCTTCGGTATTATTTAAAATGATCGTTCATGGCTATTTTCGACTGAAATGGGGGTTGTGTGGCCATTTATCAACGACCAGAGGCTCATACACCTCACCCCACATATGTTTCCTTGCCATAGATCACATTTTTGGATATCTGGTGGAGACCATTTCTTGGTCAAAAATCCGTACGTGTTAGCCTTCGGTATTATTGAAAATGGTCATTCATGGCTATTTTCGACAAAAATGGGGGTTGTGTGGCCATTGATCATCGACCAAAGGCTCGTACACCTCACCCCACATATGTTTCCTTGCCATAAATCACATTCTTGGATTTCTGGTGGAGACCATTTCTTGGTCAAAAACTCGTACGTGTTAGCCTTCGGTATTATTGAAAATGGTCGTTCATTGCTATTTTCGGCAAAATGGGGGTTGTGTGGCCATTGATCATCGACCAGAGGCTCGTACGCCTCACCCCACATATGTTTCCTTGCCATAGATCACATTCATGGATTTCTGGTGGAGACCATTTCTTGGGCAAAAATCCGAATGTGTTAGCCTTTGGTATTTTTGAAAATGGTCATTCATGGCTATTTTCGAAAAAAATAGGGGTTGTGTGGCCATTGATCTTCGACCAGAGGCTCATACACCTCACTACACATATGTTTCCTTGCCATAGATCACATTCTTGGATTTATGGTGGAGACCATTTCTTGGTCAAAAATCCGTAGGTGTTAGCCTTTAGTGTCATTGAAAATGGTCGTTCATGGCTCTTTTCGACAAAAATTAGGGTTGTGTGGCCATTGATCGTCGACCAGAGGCTCATACACCTCACCCCACATATGTTTCCTTGTCGTAGATCACATTCTTGGATTTCTGGTGGAGACCATTTCTTGGTCAAAAATCCGTAGGTGTTAGCCTTCGGTATTATTGAAAATGGTCGTTCATGGCTATTTTCGACAAAAATGGGGGTTGTGTGGCCATTGATCATCGACCAGAGGCTCATACACCTCACCCCACATATGTTTCATTGCCATAGATCACATTCTTGGATTTCTGGTGGAGACCATTTCTTAGTCAAAAATCTGTAGGTGTTAGCCTCTAGTATTATTGAAAATGGTCGTTCATGGCTATTTTCATAAAAAATGGGGGTTGTGTGGCCATTTATCATCGACTAGAGGCTCATAAACCTCACCCCACATATGTTTCCTTGCCATAGATCACATTCTTGGATTTCTGGTGGAGACCATTTCTTGGTCAAAAACTCGTACGTGTTAGCCTTCGGTATTATTGAAAATGGTCGTTCATGGCTATTTTTGGCAAAATGGGGGTTGTGTGGCCATTGATCATCGACCAGAGGCTCGTACACCTCACCCCACATATGTTTCCTAGCCATAGATCACATTCTTGGATTTCTGGTGGAGACCATTTCTTGGGCAAAAATCCAAATGTGTTAGCCTTTGGTATTTTTGAAAATGGTCATTCATGGCTATTTTCGACAAAAATGGGGGTTGTGTGGCCATTGATCTTCGACTAGAGGCTCATACACCTACGCATATGTTTCCTTGCCATAGATCACATTCTTGGATTTATGGTGGAGACCATTTCTTGGTCAGAAATTCATAGGTGTTAGCCTTTAGTGTCATTGAAAATGGTCGTTCATGGCGATTTTCGACAAAAATGGGGGTTGTGTGGCCATTGATCATCGACCAGAGGCTCGTACACTTCACCCCACATATGTTTTCTTTCCATAGATCACATTCTTGGATTTCTGGAGGAGACCATTCCTTGGTCAAATATCTGTTGCTGTTAGCCTTCGGTATTATTGAAAATAGTGGTTCATGGCTATTTTCGACTAAAATGGGGGTTGTGTGGCCATTTATCATCGACCAGAGGCTCGTGCAATTCACCCCACATATGTTTCCTTGCCATAGATCACATTCTTGGATTTCTGGAGGAGACCATTTCTTGGTCAAAAATCCGTACGTGTTAGCCTTCGGTATTATTGAAAATGGTCGTTCATGGCTATTTTCCACAAAAATGGGGGTTGTGTGGCCAATGATCATCGACCAGAGGCTCGTAAACCACACCCCACATATGTTTCCTTGCCATAGATCACATTCTTGGATTTCCGGTGGAGACCATTTATTGGTCAAAAATCTGTACGTGTTAGCCTTCAGTATTATTGAAAATGATCATTCATGGCTATTTTCGACAAAAATGGGGGGTTGTGTGGCCATTGATCATCGACCAGAGTCTCATAAACCTCACCCCACATATGTTTCCTTGCCATATATCACATTCTTTGATTTCTGGTGGAGACAATTTCTTGGTCAAAAATCTGAATGTTTTAGCCTTCGGTACTATTGAAAATGGTCGTTCATGGATATTTATCGACCAGAGGCTCACAAACCCCATTTTTGTCGAAAATAGCCATGAACGACCATTTTCAATGACACTGAAGGCTAACACCTACAGATTTTTGACCAAGAAATGGTCTCCACCGGAAATCCAAGAATGTGATCTATGGCAAGGAAACATATGTGGGGTGAATTGCACGAGCCTCTGGTCGATGATAAATGGCCACACAACCCCCATTTTAGTCGAAAATAGCCATGAACGACCATTTTCAATAATACCGAAGGCTAACACCAACAGATTTTTGACCAAGGAATGGTCTCCTCCAGAAATCCAAGAATGTGATCTATGGAAATAAAACATATGTGGGGTGAAGTGTACGAGCCTCTGGTCGATGATCAATGGCCACACAACCCCCATTTTTGTCGAAAATAGCCATGAACGACCATTTTCAATGACACTAAAGGCTAACACCTATGGATTTCTGACCAAGAAATGGTCTCCACCATAAATCCAAGAATGTGATCTATGGCAAGGAAACATATGTGTAGTGAGGTGTATGAGCCTCTGGTCGATGATCAATGGCCACACAACCCCCATTTTTGTCGAAAATAGCCATGAACGACCATTTTCAATAATACCGAAGGCTAACACCTACGGATTTTTGACCAAGAAATGGTCTCCACCAGAAATCCAAGAATGTGATCTACGGCAAGGAAACATATGTGGGATGAGGTGTATGAGCCTCTGGTCGACGATCAATGGTCACACAACCCTAATTTTTGTCGAAAATAGCCATGAACGACCATTTTCAATGACACTGAAGGCTAACACCTACGGATTTTTGACCAAGAAATGGTCTCCACCATAAATCCAAGAATGTGATCTATGGCAAGGAAACATATGTGTAGTGAGGTGTATGAGCCTCTGGTCGAAGATCAATGGCCACACAACCCCCATTTTTTTCGAAAATAGCCATGAATGACCATTTTCAAAAATACCAAAGGCTAACACATTCGGATTTTTGCCCAAGAAATGGTCTCCACCAGAAATCCAAGAATGTGATCTATGGCAAGGAAACATATGTGGGGTGAGGTGTACGAGCCTCTAGTTGATGATCAATGGCCACACAACCCCCATTTTGCCGAAAATAGCCATGAACGACCATTTTCAATAATACCGAAGGCTAACACGTACGAGTTTTTGACCAAGAAATGGTCTCCACCAGAAATCCAAGAATGTGATCTATGGCAAGGAAACATATGTGGGGTGAGGTTTATGAGCCTCTAGTCGATGATAAATGGCCACACAACCCCCATTTTTTATGAAAATAGCCATGAGCGACCATTTTCAATAATACTAGAGGCTAACACCTACGGATTTTTGATCAAGAAATGGTTTCCACCAGAAATCCAAGAATGTGATCTATGGCAAGGCAACATATGTGGGGTGAGGTGTATGAGCCTCTGGTCGATGATCAATGGCCACACAACCCCCATTTTTGTCGAAAATAGCCATGAACGACCATTTTCAATAATACCGAAGGCTAACACCTACGGATTTTTGACCAAGAAATGGTCTCCACCAGAAATCCAAGAATGTGATCTACGGCAAGGAAACATATGTGGGGTGAGGTGTATGAGCCTCTGGTCGACGATCAATGGCCACACAACCCTATTTTTTGTCGAAAATAGCCATGAACGACCATTTTCAATGACACTGAAGGATAACACCTACGGATTTTTGACCAAGAAATGGTCTCCACCATAAATCCAAGAATGTGATCTATGGCAAGGAAACATATGTGTAAAGAGGTGTATGAGCCTCTGGTCGATGATCAATGGCCACACAACCCCCATTTTGTCGAAAATAGCCATGAACGATCATTTTCAATAATACTGAAGGCTAACACGTACGAATTTTTGACCAAGAAATGGTCTCCACCAGAAATCCAAGAATGTGATCTATAGCAAGGAAACATATGTGGGGTGAGGTGTACGAGCCTCTGGTCGATGATAAATGACCACACAACCCCCATTTTTGATGAAAATAGCCATGAACGACCATTTTCAATATTACCGAAGGCTAACACCTACAGATTTTTGACCAAGAAATTGTCTCCACCAGATATCCAAGAATGTGATCTATGGAAAGGAAACATATGTGGGGTGAGGTGTATGAGCCTCTGGTCGATGATCAATGGCCAAAGAACCCCCATTTTTGTCAAAAATAGCCATGAACGACCATTTTCAATAATACCGAAGGCTAACACCTACGGATTTTTGACCAAGAAATGGTCTCCACCAGAAATCCAAAATGTGATCTATGGCAAGGAAACATATGTGGGGTGAGGTGTACGAGCCTTTGGTCGATGATCAATGGCCACATAACCCCCATTTTTGTCGAAAATTGCCATGAACGACCATTTTCAATGACACTGAAGGGTAACACCTACGGATTTTTGACCAAGAAATGGTCTCCACCATAAGTCCAAGAATGTGATCTATGGCAAGGAAACATATGTGGGGTGAGGTGTATGGGCCTCTGGTCGTTGATCAATGGCCACACAACGCCCATTTTTTATCGAAAATAGCGATCAACGACCATTTTCAATAATACAGAAGGCTAACACGTATGGATTTTTGACCAAGAAATGGTCTCCACCAGAAATCCGAGAATGTGATATATGGCAAGGAAACATATGTGGGGTGAGGTGTACGAGCCTCTGGTCGATGATCAATGGCCACACAACCCCCATTTTTGTCGAAAATAGCCATGAACGACCATTTTCAATGACACTGAAGGCAAACACCTACAGAATTTTGACGAAGAAATGGTCTCCACCATAAATCCAAGAATGTGATCTATGGCAAGGAAACATATGTGTAGTGAGTTGTATGAGCCTCTGGTCGAAGATCAATGGTCACACAACACCCATTTTTGTCGAAAATCGCCATGAATGACCATTTTCAATAATACCGATTGCTAACACATTCACATTTTTGCCCAAGAAATGGTATGCTCCAGAAATCCAAGAATGTGATCTATGGCAATGAAACATATGTGGGGTGAGGTGTACGAGCCTCTGGTCGATGATCAACGACCACACAACCCCCATTTTTGTCGAAAATAGCCATGAACGACCATTTTCAATAATACCGAAGGCTAACACCTACGTATTTTTGACCAAGAAACGGTCTCCACTGGAAATCCAAGAATGTGATATATGGAAAGAAAACTTATGTGGGGTGAGGTGTAGGAGCCTCTGGTCGATGATCAATGGCCACACAACCCCCATTTTGGTCGAAAATAGCCATGAACGACCATTTTCAATAATTCCGAACAGAGGCTCATACACCTCACCCCACATATGTTTCCTTCCCATAGATCACATTCTTGGATTTCTGGTGGAGACCATTTCTTGGTCAAAAATCCGTAGGTGTTAGCCTTTGGTATTATTGAAAATGGTCGTTCATGGCTATTTTCATCAAAAATGGGGGTTGTGTGGCCATTTATCATCGACCAGAGGCTCGTACACCTCACCCCACATACGTTTCCTTCCTATAGATCACATTCATGGATTTCTGGTGGAGACCATTTCTTGGTCAAAAATTCGTACGTATGTGGGGTGAGGTGTATGGGCCCCTGGTCGTTGATCAATGGCCACACAACGCCCATTTTTTGTCGAAAATAGCGATCAACGACCATTTTCAATAATACAGAAGGCTAACACGTACGGATTTTTGACCAAGAAATGGTCACCACCAGAAATCCGAGAATGTGATATATGGCAAGGAAACATATGTGGGGTGAGGTGTACGAGCCTCTAGTCGATGATCAATGGCCACACAACCCCCATTTTGTTGAAAATAGCCATGAACGACCATTTTAAATAATACCGAAGGCTAAGGAAACATATGTTAGCCTTCCGTATTATTGAAAATGATCGTTCATGGCTATTTTCGACAAAATGGGGGTTGTGTGGCCATTGATCATCGACCAGAGGCTCGTACACCTCACCCCACATATGTTTCCTTGCCATAGAACACATTCTTGGATTTCTAGTGGAGACCATTTCTTGGGCAAAAATCCGAATGTGTTAGCCTTCGATTTTATTGAAAATTGTCATTCATGGCTATTTTCGACAAAAATGGGGGATGTGTGGCCATTGATCTTTGACCAGAGGCTCATACACCTCACTACACATATGTTTCCTTGCCATAGATCACATTCTTGGATTTATGGTGGAGACCATTTCTTGGTCAAAAATTCGTAGGTGTTAGCCTTCAGTGTCATTGAAAATGGTCGTTCATGGCTATTTCCGACAAAAATGGGGGTTGTGTGGCCATTGATCATCGACCAGAGGCTCGTACACTTCACCCCACATAGGTTTTCTTGCCATAGATCACATTCTTGGATTTCTGGTGGTGACCATTTCTTAGTCAAAAATCCGTTGGTGTTAGCCTTCGGTATTATTGAAAATGGTCGTTCATGGCTATTTTCGACTAAAATGGGGGTTGTGTGGCCATTTATCATCGACCAGAGGCTCGTACACCTCACCCCACATATGTTTCCTTGCCATAGATCACATTCTTGGATTTCTGGTGGAGACCATTTATTGGTCAAAAATCTGTACGTGTTAGCCTTCAGTATTATTGAAAATGGTCAGTCATTGCTATTTTCGACAAAAATGGGGGTTGTGTGGAAATTGATCGTCGACCAGAGGCTCGTAAACCTCACCCCACATATGTTTCCTTGCCATAGATCACATTCTTTGATTTCTGGTGGAGACCATTTCTTGGTCAAAAATCTGAATGTTTTAGCCTTCGGTACTATTGAAAATGGTCGTTCATGGCTATTTTCGACAAAAATGGGGGTTGTGTGGCCATTGATATTCGACCAAAGGCTCATACACCTCACTACACATGTTTCCTTTCCATAGATCACATTCTTGGATTTATGGTGGAGACCATTTCTTGGTCAAAAATCCGTAGGTGTTAGCGTTCAGTGTCATTGAAAATGGTTGTTCATGGCTATTTTCGACAAAAATGGGGTTTGTGTGGCCATTGATCATCGACCAGAGGCTCGTACACTTCACCCCACATATGTTTTCTTGCCATAGATCACATTCTTGGATTTCTGGTGGGGACCATTTCTTGGTCAAAAATCCGTTGGTGTTAGCCTTCGGTATTATTGAAAATGGTCGTTCATGGCTATTTTCGACAAAAATGGGGGTTGTGTGGCCATTTATCATCGACCAGAGGCTCATACACCTCACCCCACATATGTTTCCTTGCCATAGATCACATTCTAGGATTTCTGGTGGAGACCATTTCTTGGTAAAAAAATCCGTAGGTGTTAGCCTCTGGTATTATTGTAAATGGTCGTTCATGGCTATTTTCATCAAAAATGGGGGTTGTGTGGCCATTTATCGTCGACCAGAGGCTCGTACACCTCACCCCACATATGTTTCCTTGCCATAGATCACATTCTTGGATTTCTGGTGGAGACCATTTCTTGGTCAAAAATTCGTACGTGTTAGCCTTCGGTATTATTGAAAATGGTCGTTCATGGCTATTTTCGACGAAATCGGGGTTGTGTGGCCATTGATCATCGACCAGAGGCTCGTACAGCTCACCCCACATATGTTTCCTTGCCATAGATCACATTCTTGGATTTCTGGTGGAGACCATTTCTTGGGCAAAAATCCGAATGTGTTAGCCTTCGGTATTTTTGAAAATGGTCATTCATGGCTATTTTCGACAAAAATTGGGGTTGTGTGGCCATTGATCTTCGACCAGAGGCTCATACACCTCACTACACATATGTTTCCTTGCCATAGATCAAATTCTTGGATTTATGGTGGAGACCATTTCTTGGTAAAAAATCCATAGGTGTTAGCCTTCAGTGTCATTGAAAATGGTCGTTCATGGCTATTTTCGACAAAAATGGGGGTTGTGTGGCCATTGATCATCGACCAGAGGCTCGTACACCTCACCCCACATATGTTTTCTTTCCATAGATCACATTCTTGGATTTCTGGTGGAGACCATTTCTTGGTCAAAAATCTGTTGGTGTTAGCCTTCGGTATTATTGAAAATGGTCGTTCATGGCTATTTTCGACTGAAATGGGGGTTGTGTGGCCATTTATCATCGACCAGAGGCTCATACACCTCACCCCACATATGTTTCCTTGCCATAGATCACATTATTGGATATCTGGTGGAGACCATTTCTTGGTCAAAAATCCATTCGTGTTAGCCTTCGGTATTATTGAAAATGGTCATTCATGGCCATTTTCGACAAAAATGGGGGTTGTGTGGCCAATGATCATCGACCAAAGGCTCATACACCTTACCCCACATATGTTTCCTTGCCATAGATCACATTCTTTGATTTCTGGTGGAGACCATTTCTTGGTCAAAAATCCGAATGTGTTAGCCTTCGGAACTATTGAAAATGGTCGTTCATGGTTATTTTCGACAAAAATGGGGGTTGTGTGGCCATTGATATTGGACCAGAGGCTCATACACCTCACTACACATATGTTTCCTTGCCATAGATCACATTCTTGGATTTATGGTGGAGACCATTTCTTGGTCAAAAATCCGTAGGTATTAGCCTTTAGTGTCATTGAAAATGGTCGTTCATGGCTATTTTCGACAAAAATTATGGTTGTGTGGCCATTGATCGTCGACCAGAGGCTCATACACCTCACCCCACATATGTTTCCTTGTCGTAGATCACATTCTTGGATTTCTGGTGGAGACCATTTCTTGGTCAAAAATCCGTAGGTGTTAGCCTTCGGTATTATTGAAAATGGTCGTTCATGGCTATTTTCGACAAAAATGGGGGTTGTGTGGCCATTGTTCATCGACCAGAGGCTCATACACCTCACCCCACATATGTTTCCTTGCCATAGATCACATTCTTGGATTTCTGGTGGAGACCATTTCTTGGTCAAAAATCCGTAGGTGTTAGCCTCTAGTATTATTGAAAATGGTCGCTCATGGCAATTTTCATAAAAAATGGGGGTTGTGTGGCCATTTGTCATCGACTAGAGGCTCATAAACCTCACCCCGCATATGTTTCCTTGCCATAGATC
The DNA here is from genome assembly GCA_029449295.1 of Zea luxurians. Taxonomy (NCBI): domain Eukaryota; kingdom Viridiplantae; phylum Streptophyta; class Magnoliopsida; order Poales; family Poaceae; genus Zea; species Zea luxurians. The sequence continues at coordinate 1,203,960 of JAOPSE010000161.1, forward strand.
ACATTCTTGGATTTCTGGTGGAGACCATTTCTTGGTCAAAAACTCGTACGTGTTAGCCTTCGGTATTATTGAAAATGGTCGTTCATGGCTATTTTCGGCAAAATGGGGGTTGTGTGGCCATTGATCATCGACTAGAGGCTCGTACACCTCACCCCACATATGTTTGCTTGCCATAGATCACATTCTTGGATTTCTGGTGGAGACCATTTCTTGGGCAAAAATCCGAATGTGTTAGCCTTTGGTATTTTTGAAAATGGTCATTCATAGCTATTTTCGACAAAAATGGGGGTTGTGTGGCCATTGATCTTCGACCAGAGGCTCATACACCTCACTACACATATGTTTCCTTGCCATAGATTACATTCTTGGATTTATGGTGGAGTCCATTTCTTGGTCAAAAATCCGTAGGTGTTAACCTTCAGTGTCATTGAAAATGGTCGTTCATGACTATTTTCGACAAAAAATAGGGTTGTGTGGCCATTGATCGTCTACCAGAGGCTCATACACCTCACCCCACATATGTTTCCTTGCCATAGATCACATTCTTGGATTTTTGGTGGAGACCATTTCTTGGACAAAAATCCGTAGGTGTTAGCCTTCGGTATTATTGAAAATGGTCGTTCATGGCTATTTTCGACAAAAATGGGGGTTGTGTGGCCATTGTTCATCGACCAGAGGCTCATACACCTCACCCCACATATGTTTCCTTGCCATAGATCACATTCTTGGATTTCTGGTGGAGACCATTTCTTGGTCAAAAATCCGTAGGTGTTAGCCTCTAGTATTATTGAAAATGGTCGCTCATGGCAATTTTCATTAAAAATGGGGGTTGTGTGGCCATTTGTCATCGACTAGAGGCTCATAAACCTCACCCCGCATATGTTTCCTTGCCATAGATCACATTCTTGGATTTCTGGTGGAGACCATTTCTTGGTCAAAAACTCGTACGTGTTAGCCTTCGGTATTATTGAAAATGGTCGTTCATGGCTATTTTCGGCAAAATGGGGGTTGTGTGGCCATTGATCATCGACTAGAGGCTCGTACACCTCACCCCACATATGTTTGCTTGCCATAGATCACATTCTTGGATTTCTGGTGGAGACCATTTCTTGGGCAAAAATCCGAATGTGTTAGCCTTTGGTATTTTTGAAAATGGTCATTCATGGCTATTTTCGACAAAAATGGGGGTTGTGTGGCCATTGATCTTCGACCAGAGGCTCATACACCTCACTACACATATGTTTCCTTGCCATAGATTACATTCTTGGATTTATGGTGGAGTCCATTTCTTGGTCAAAAATCCGTAGGTGTTAACCTTCAGTGTCATTGAAAATGGTCGTTCATGACTATTTTCGACAAAAAATAGGGTTGTGTGGCCATTGATCGTCTACCAGAGGCTCATACACCTCACCCCACATATGTTTCCTTGCCGTAGATCACATTCTTGGATTTCTGGTGGAGACCATTTCTTGGTCAAAAATCCGTAGGTGTTAGCCTTCGGTATTATTGAAAATGGTCGTTCATGGCTATTTTCGACAAAAATGGGGGTTGTGTGGCCATTGATCATCGACCAGAGGCTCATACACCTCACCCCACATATGTTTTCTTGCCATAGATCACATTCTTGGATTTCTGGTGGAGACCACTTCTTGGTCAAAAAACCGTAGGTGTTAGCCTCTAGTATTATTGAAAATGGTCGCTCATGACTATTTTCATAAAAAATGGGGGTTGTGTGGCCATTTATCATTGACTAGAGGCTCATAAACCTCACCCCACATATGTTTCCTTGCCATAGATCATATTCTTGGATTTCTGGTGGAGACCATTTCTTGGTCAAAAACTCATACGTGTTAGCCTTCGGTATTATTGAAAATGGTCGTTCATGGCTATTTTCGGCAAAACGGGGGTTGTGTGGCCATTGATCATCGACCAGAGGCTCGTACACCTCACCCCACATATGTTTCCTTGCCATAGATCACATTCTTGGATTTCTGGTGGAGACCATTTCTTGGGCAAAAATCTGTATGTGTTAGCCTTTGGTATTTTTGAAAATGGTCATTCATGGCTGTTTTCGACAAAAATGGGGGTTGTGTGGCCATTGATCTTCGACCAGAGGCTCATACACCTCACTACACATATGTTTCCTTGCCATAGATCACATTCTTGGATTTATGGTGGAGACCATTTCTTGGTCAAAAATCCGTAGGTGTTAGCCTTTAGTGTGTCATCGAAAATGGTCGTTCATGGCTATTTTCGACAAAAATTAGGGTTGTGTGGCCATTGATCATCGACCAGAGGCTCATACACCTCACCCCACATATGTTTCCTTGTCGTAGATCATATTCTTGGATTTCTGGAGGATACCATTTCTTGGTCAAAAATCCGTAGGTGTTAGCCTTCGGTATTATAGAAAATGGTCGTTCATGGCTATTTTCGATAAAAATGGGGGTTGTGTGGCCATTGATCATCGACCAGAGGCTCATACACCTCACCCCACATATGTTTCCTTGCCATAGATCACATTCTTGGATTTCTAGTGGAGACCATTTCTTGGTCAAAAATCCGTAGGTGTTAGCCTCTAGTATTATTGAAAATGGTCGCTCATGGCTATTTTCATAAAAATGGGGGTTGTGTGGCCATTTATCATCGACTAGAGGCTCATAAACCTCACCCCACATATGTTTCCTTTCCATAGATCACATTCTTGGATTTCTGGTGGAGACCATTTCTTGGTCAAAAATCCATCGGTGCTAGCCTTCAGTGTCATTGAAAATGGTGGTTCATGGCTATTTTTGACAAAAATGGGGGTTGTGTGGCCATTGATCATCGACGAGAGGCTCGTACACCTCACCCCACATATGTTTCCTTGCCATAGATCACATTCTTGGATTTCTGGTGGAGACCATTTCTTGGTCAAAAACTCGTACGTCTTAGCCTTCGGTATTATTGAAAATGGTCGTTCATGGCTATTTTCGGCAAAATGGGGGTTGTGTGTCCATTGATCATCGACCAGAGGCTCGTACACCTCACCCCACATATGTTTCCTTGCCACAGATCACATTCTTGGATTTCTGGTGGAGACCATTTCTTGGGCAAAAATCCGAATGTGTTAGCCTTTGGTATTTTTGAAAATGGTCATTCATGGCTATTTTCGACAAAAATGGGGGTTGTGTGGCCATTGATCTTCGACCAGAGGCTCATACAACTCACTACACATATGTTTCCTGGCTATAGATCACATTCTTGGATTTATGGTGGAGACCATTTCTTGGTCAGAAATCCATAGGTGTTAGCGTTTAGTGTCATTGAAAATGGTCGTTCATGGCTATTTTCGACAAAAATGGGGGTTGTGTGGCCATTGATCATCGACCAGAGGCTCGTACACTTCACCCCACATATGTTTTCTTCCATAGATCACATTCTTGGATTTCTGGAGGAGACCATTCCTTGGTCAAAAATCTGTTGGTGTTAGCCTTCGGTATTATTGAAAATGGTCGTTCATGGCTATTTTCGACTAAAATGGGGGTTGTGTGGCCATTTATCATCGACCAGAGGCTCGTGCAATTCACCCCACATATGTTTCCTTGCCATAGATCACATTCTTGGATTTCCGGTGGAGACCATTTCTTGGTCAAAAATCTGTACGTGTTAGCCTTCGGTATTATTGAATATGGTCATTCATGGCTATTTTCGACAAAAATGGGGGTTGTGTGGCCAATGATCATCGACCAGAGGCTCATACACCTCACCCCATATATGTTTCCTTGCCATAGATCACATTCTTGGATTTCCGGTGGAGACCATTTATTGGTCAAAAATCTGTACGTGTTAGCCTTCAGTATTATTGAAAATGGTCATTCATGGCTATTTTCGACAAAAATGGGGGTTGTGTGGCCATTGATCATCGACCAGAGGCTCGTAAACCTCACCCCACATATGTTTCCTAGCCATAGATCACATTCTTTGATTTCTGGTGGAGACCATTTCTTGGTCAAAAATCTGAATGTTTTAGCCTTCGGTACTATTGAAAATGGTCGTTCATGGCTATTTTCGACAAAAATGGGGGTTGTGTGGCCATTGATATTCGACCAAAGGCTCATACACCTCACTACACATATGTTTCCTTGCCGTAGATCACATTCTTGGATTTATTGTGGAGACCATTTCTTGGTCAAAAATCCGTAGGTGTTAGCCTTCAGTGTCATTGAAAATGGTCGTTCATGGCTAGTCTCGACAAAAATGGGGTTTGTGTGGCCATTGATCATTGACCAAAGGCTCGTACACTTCACCCCACATATGTTTTCGTGCCAGAGATCACATTCTAGGATTTCTGGTGGAGACCATTTCTTGGTCAAAAATCCGTTGGTGTTAGCCTTCGGTATTATTGAAAATGGTCGTTCATGGCTATTTTCGACTAAAATGGGGGTTGTGTGGCCATTTATCATCGACCAGAGGCTCATACACCTCACCCCACATATGTTTCCTTGCCATAGATCACATTCTTGGATTTCTGGTGGAGACCATTTCTTGGTCAAAAGTCCGTACGTGTTAGCCTTCGGTATTATTGAAAATGGTCATTCATGGCTATTTTCGACAAAAATCGGGGTTGTGTGGCCAATGATCATCAACCAGAGGCTCATAAACCTCACCCCACATATGTTTCCTTGCCATAGATCACATTCTTTGATTTCTGGTGGAGACCATTTTTTGGTCCAAAATCCGAATGTGTTAGCCTTCAGTGTCATTGAAAATGGTCATTCATGGCTATTTTCGACAAAAAATAGGGTTGTGTGGCCATTGATCATCGACCAGAGGCTCGTACACCTCAACCCACATATGTTTCCTTGCCATAGATCACATTCTTAGATTTATGGTGGAGACCATTTTTTGGTCAAAAATCCGTAGTTGTTAGCCTTCAGTGTCATTGAAAATGGTTGTTCATGGCTATTTTCGACAAAAATAGGGGTTGTGTGGCCATTGATCATCGACTAGAGGCTCGTACACCTCACACCACATATGTTTCCTTGCCGTAGATCACATTCTTGGATTTCTGGTGGAGACCATTTCTTGGTCAAAAATCCGTAGGTGTTAGCGTTCGGTATTATTGAAAATGGTCGTTCATGGCTATTTTCGACAAAAATGGGGATTGTGTGGCCATTGATCATCGACCAGAGGCTCATACACCTCACCCCACATATGTTTCCTTGCCATAGATAATTTCTTGGATTTCTGGTGGAGACCATTTCTTAGTCAAAAATCGGTAGGTGTTAGCCTCTAGTATTATTGAAAATGGTCGCTCATGGCTATTTTAATAAAAAATGGGGGTTGTGTGGCCATCTATCATCTACTAGAGGCTCGTAAACCTCACCCACATATGTTTCCTTGCCATAGATCACATTCTTGGATTTCTGGTGGAGACCATTTCTTGGTCAAAAATTCGTACGTGTTAGCCTTCTGTATTATTGAAAATGGTCGTTCATGGATATTTTTGACAAAATGGGGGTTGTGTGGCCATTGATCATCGACCAGAGGCTCGTACACCTCACCCCACATATGTTTCCTTGCATAGAACACATTCTTGGATTTCTGGTGGAGACCATTTCTTGGGAAAAAATCCGAATGTGTTAGCCTTCGGTATTTTTGAAAATGGTCATTCATGGCTATTTTCGACAAAAATGGGGGTTGTGTGGCCATTGATCTTCGACCAGAGGCTCATACACCTCACTACACATATGTTTCCTTGCCATAGATCACCTTCTTGGATTTATGGTGGAGACCATTTCTTGGTCAGAAATCCATAGGTGTTAGCCTTTAGTGTCATTGAAAATGGTTGTTCATGGCTATTTTCGACAAAAATGGGGGTTGTGTGGCCATTGATCATCGACCAGAGGCTCGTACACATATGTTTTCTTGCCATAGATCACATTCTTATATTTCTGGAGGAGACCATTTCTTGGTCAAAAATCTGTTGGTGTTAGCCTTCGGTATTATTGAAAATGGTCGTTCATGGCTATTTTCGACTAAAATGGGGGTTGTGTGGCCATTTATCATCGACCAGAGGCTCGTACAATTCACCCCACATATGTTTCCTTGCCATAGATCACATTCTTGGATTTCTGGTGGAGACCATTTCTTGGTCAAAAATCCGTACGTGTTAGCCTTCGTTATTATTGAAAATGGTCATTCATGGCTATTTTCGACAAAAATGGGGGTTGTGTGGCCATTGATCTTCGACCAGAGGCTCATACACCTCACTACACTTACGTTTCCTTGCCATAGATCACATTCTTGGATTTATGGTGGAGACCATTTCTTGGTCAAAAATCCATAGGTGTTAGCCTTCAGTGTCATTGAAAATGGTCGTTCATGGCTATTTTCGACAAAAATGGGGGTTGTGTGGCCATTGATCATCGGCCAGAGGCTCGTACACTTCACCCCACATATGTTTTCTTGCCATAGATCACATTCTTGGATTTCTAGAGGAGGCCATTTCTTGGTCAAAAATTTGTTGGTGTTAGCCTTCGGTATTATTGAAAATGGTCGTTCATGGCTATTTTTGACTAAAATGGGGGTTGTGTGGCCATTTATCATCGACCGGAGGCTCGTACAATTCACCCCACATATGTTTCCTTGCCATAGATCACATTCTTGGATTTCTGGTGGAGACCATTTCTTGGTCAAAAATCCGTACGTGTTAGCCTTCGGTATTATTGAAAATGGTCATTGATGGCTATTTTCGACACAAATGGGGGTTGTGTGGCCATTGATCTTCGACCAGAGGCTCATACACCTCACTACACATATGTTTCCTTGCCATAGATCACATTCTTGGATTTATGGTGGAGACCATTTCTTGGTCAAAAATCCATAGGTGTTAGCCTTCAGTGTCATTGAAAATAGTCGTTCATGGCTATTTTCGAAAAAATGGGGGTTGTGTGGCCATTGATCATCGGCCAGAGGCTTGTACACTTCACCCCACATATGTTTCCTTGCCATAGATCACATTCTTGGATTTCTGGTGGAGACCATTTCTTGGTCAAAAATCTGTACGTGTTAGCCTTCGGTATTATTGAAAATGGTCATTCATGGCTATTTTCGACAAAAATGGGGTTTTGTGGCCATTGATCTTCGACCAGAGGCTCATACACCTCACCCCACATATGTTTCCTTGCCATAGACCACATTCTTGGATTTCTGGTGGAGACCATTTGTTAGTCAATAATCCGTAGGTGTTAGCTTTCGGTATTATTGAAAATGGTCGTTCATGGCTATTTTCATCAAAAATGGGGGTTGTGTGGCCATTTATCATCGACCAGAGGCTCGTACACCTCACCCCACATATGTTTCCTTGCCATAGAGCACACTCTTGGATTTTTGGTGGAGACCATTTCTTGGTCAAAAATTCGTATGTGTTAGCCTTCGGTATTATTGAAAATGGTCGTCGTTCATGGCTATTTTCGACAAAATGGGGGTTGTGTGGCCATTGATCATCGATCAGAGGCTCGTACACCTCACCCACATATGTTTCCTTGCCGTAGATCACATTCTTGGATTTCTGGTGGAGACCATTTCTTGGTAAAAAATCCGTACGTGTTAGCCTTCGGTATTATTGAAAATGGTCGTTCATGGCTATTTTTGACAAAATAGAGGTTCTGTGGCCATTGATCATCGACCAGAGGCTCATACTCCTCACCCCACATATTTTTCCTTGACATAGATCACATTTTTGGATTTTTGGTGGAGACCATTTTTTGTGCAAAAATCCGAATGTGTTAGCCTTCGGTATTATTGAAAATGGTCATTCATGGCTATTTTCGAAAAAATGGGGGTTGTGTGGCCATTTATCTTCAACCAGAGGCTCATACACCTCACTACACATATGTTTTCTTGCCATAGATCACATTCTTGGATCTATGGTGGAGACCAGTTCTTGGTCAAAAATCCATACGTGTTAGCCTTCAGTGTCATTGAAAATAGTCGTTCATGGCAATTTTCGACAAAAATGGGGGTTGTGTGGCCATTGATAATCGACCGGGGGCTCGTACACCTCACCCCACATATGTTTACTTGCCATAGATCACATTCTTGGATTTCTGGTGGAGATCATTTCTTGGTCAAAAATCCGTAGGTGTTAGCCTTCGGTATTATTGAAAATGGTCGTTCATGGCTATTTTCGACAAAAATGGGGGTTGTGTGGCCATTTATCATCGACCAGAGGCTCGTTCACCTCACCCCACATATGTTTAATTGCCATAGATCACAATCTTGGATTTCTCATGGAGACCATTTCTTGGCCAAAAATCCGTACGTGTTAGCCTTCGATATTATTGAAAATGGTTGTTCATGGCTGTTTTCGACAAAAATGGGGGTTGTGTGGCCATTGATCATCGACCAGAGGCTCGTACACCTCACCCCAAATATGTTTCCTTGCCGTAGATCATATTCTTTGATTTCTGGTGGAGACGATTTCTTGGTCAAAAATCCGTAGGTGTTAGCCTTCAGAATTATTGAAAATGGTCGTTCATGGCTATTTTCGACAAAATGGGGGTTGTGTGGCCATTGATCATCGATTAGAGGCTCGTACACCTCACCCCACATATGTTTCCTTGTCGTAGATCACATTCTTGGATTTCTGGTGGAGACCATTTATTGGTAAAAAATCTGTAGGTGTTAGCCTTCGGTATTATTGTAAATGGTCGTTCATGGCTATTTTCAACAAAAATGGGGGTTGTGTGGCCATTGATCATCGACCAGAGGCTCATACACCTCACCCCACATATGTTTCCTTGCCATAGATCACATTCTTGGATTTCTGGTGAAGACCATTTCTTGGTAAAAAATCCGTACGTGTTAGTCTTCGGTATTATTGAAAATGGCCATTCATGGCTATTTTCGATACAAATGGGGGTTGTGTGGCCATTGATCTTCGACCAGAGGCAAATACACCTCACTACACATATGTTTCCTTGCCATAGATCACATTCTTGGATTTATGGTGGAGACCATTTCTTGGTCAAAAATCCATATGTGTTAGCCTTCAGTGTCATTGAAAATGGTCGTTCATGGCTATTTTCGACAAAAATGGGGGTTGTGTGGCCATTGATCATCGACCAGAGGCTCGTACACTTCACCCCACAAATGTTTTCTTGCCATAGATCACAATCTTGGATTTCTCGTGGAGACCATTTGTTGGTCAAAAATTCATAGGTGTTAGCCTTCAGTGTCATTCAAAATGGTCATTCATGGCTATTTTCGACAAAAATGGGGGTTGTGTCGCCATTGATCATCGACCAGAGGCTCGTACACCTCACCCCACATAAGTTTCCTTGCCATAGATCACATTCTTGGATTTCTAGTGGAGACCATTTCTTGGTCAAAAATCCGTAGGTGTTAGCCTTCGGTATTATTGAAAATGGTCGTTCATGGCTATTTTCGACAAAAATGGGGGTTGTGTGGCAATTGATCATTGACCAAAGGCTCATACATCTCACCCCACATATGTTTCCTTGCCATAGACCACATTCTTGGATTTCTGGTGGAGACCATTTCTTGGTCAAAAATCCATAGGTGTTAGCCTTCAGTGTCATTGAAAATGGTCGTTCATTGCTATTTTCGACAAAAATGGGGGTTGTGTGGCCATTGATCATCGACCAGAGGCTCATACACTTCACCCCACATATGTCTTCTTGCTATAGATCACATTCTTGGATTTCTGGTGGAGACCATTTCTTGGTCAAAAATCTGTTGGTGTTAGCCTTCGGTATTATTGAAAATGGTCGTTCATGGTTATTTTCGACTAAAATGGGGGTTGTGTGGCCATTTATCATCGACCAGAGGCTCGTACACCTCACCCCACATATGTTTACTTGCCATAGATCACATTCTTGGATTTCTGGTGGAGGCCATTTCTTGGTTAAAAATCTGTACGTGTTAGCCTTCGGTATTATTGAAAATGGTCATTTATGGCTATTTTCGACAAAAAATGGGGTTGTGTGGCCATTGATTATCGACCAGAGGCTCGTACACCTCACCCCACATATGTTTCCTTGCCATAGATCACATTCTTGGATTTCTGGTGGTGACCATTTCTTGGTCAAAAATCCGTAGGTGTTAGCCTTCGGTATTATTGAAAATGGTCGTTCATGGCTATTTTCATCAAAAATGGGGGTTGTGTGGCCATTTATTATCAACAAGAGGCTCGTACACCTCACCCCACATATGTTTCCTTGCCATAGATCACATTCTTGGATTTCTAGTGGAGACCATTTCTTGGTCAAAAATTCATACGTGTTAGCCTTCGGTATTATTGAAAATGGTCGTGGTCGTTCATGGCTATTTTCGACAAAATGGGGGTTGTGTGGCCATTGATCATCGACCAGAGGCTCGTACACCTCACCCACATATGTTTCCTTGCCGTAGATCACATTCTTGGATTTCTGGTGGAGACCATTTCTTGGTCAAAAATCCATATGTGTTAGCCTTCGGTATTATTGAAAATGGTCGTTCATGGCTATTTTCGACAAAATAGAGGTTCTGTGGCCATTGATCATCGACCAGAGGCTCATACACCTCACCCACATATGTTTCCTTGCCGTAGATCACATTCTTGGATTTCTGGTGGAGACCATTTCTTGGGCAAAAATCCGAATGTGTTAGCCTTCGGTATTATTGAAAATGGTTATTCATGGCTATTTTCGACAAAAATGGGGGTTATGTGGCCATTTATCTTCAACCAGAGGCTCATACACCTCACTACACATATGTTTTCTTGCCATAGATCACATTCTTGGATCTATGGTGGAGACCAGTTCTTGGTCAAAAATCCGTAGGTGTTAGCCTTCAGTGTCATTGAAAATAGTCGTTCATGGCTATTTTCGACAATAATGGGGGTTGTGTGGCCATTGATAATCGACCAGAGGCTCGTACACCTCACCCCACATATGTTTCCTTGCCATAGATCACATTCTTGGATTTCTGGTGGAGACCATTTCTTGGTAAAAAATCCGTAGGTGTTAGCCTTCGGTATCGTTCAAAATGGTCGTTCATGGCTATTTTCGACAAAAATGGGGGTTGTGTGGCCATTGATCATCGACCAGAGGCTCGTACACCTCACTCCACATATGTTTTATTGCCATAGATCAAAATCTTGGATTTCTCGTGGAGACCATTTCTTGGTCAAAAATCCGTATGTGTTAGCCTTCGGTATTATTGAAAAAGGTCGTTCATGGCTATTTTCGACAAAAATGGGGGTTGTGTGGCCAGTGATCATCGACAAGAGGCTCGTACACCGCACCCGACATATAATTCCTTTCCATAGATCATATTCTTGGATTTCTGGTGGAGACGATTTCTTGGTCAAAAATCCGTAGGTGTTAGCCTTCGGTATTATTTAAAATGGTCGTTCATGGCTATTTTCGACAAAAATGGGGGTTGTGTGGCCATTGATCATCGACCAGAGGCTCGTACACCTCACCCCACATATGTTTCCTTGCCATAGATCAAATTCTTGGATTTCAAGTGGAGACCATTTCTTGGTCAAAAATCTGTAGGTGTTAGCCTTCGATATTATTGTAAATGGTCGTTCATGGCTATTTTCGACAAAAATGGGGGTTGTGTGGCCATTGATCATCGACCAGAGGCTCATACACCTCACCCCACATATGTTTCCTTGCCATAGATCACATTCTTGGATTTCTAGTGGAGACCATTTCTTGGGCAAAAATTCGTACGTGTTAGCCTTCGGTATTATTGAAAATGGTCGTTCATGGCTATTTTCGACAAAATAGGGGTTGTGTGGCCATTGATCATCGACCAGAGGCTTGTACACCTCACCCCACATATGTTTCCTTGCCATAGATCACATTCTTGGATTTCTGGTGGAGACCATTTCTTGGGCAAAAATCCGAATGTGTTAGCCTTCGGTATTTTTGAAAATGGTCATTCATGGCTATTTTCGATAAAAATGGGGGTTGTTTCGCCATTGATCTTCGACCAGAGGCTCATACACCTCACTACACATATGTTTCCTTGCCATATATCACATTCTTGGATTTATGGTGTGTAACACCCGGATTTTAGGGGTCCAAAACCCGGGGTTAACATAAACACCAGGTATGCTGGGACCAAGTCTCAAACATATGATGTATAGTGGCACAGGATCGAATGTCACAACTTTACATATAACAAGAGTTCTATACAAAATAAATAATTACATTATAAGGAGACAACGGTCTAGCAACCCAAAAGTTGACTGGGAGACGACGACCTAGACCTCTCACGAACTCATCACAGCATCCTCCATGAGCATCATCCTGCAGTACCTGGTCTTGACCTGCGGTGTATGTGAGACAGCAAGAGTGAGCTCACATACGTTCATCGCTCAACAAGTTGTGGGGAATAATGTGCATGAACTCGCCAAAGGTGGGAGCTCACGTGAAGTGTAAGGCTTACCAAAGGAGATGGTTAGAGCTGAGCATTGCTTTTAAAGTTGGTCAAAATTTTATTAGCAGTTACTAAGTATAAGTAAATACCAAACCCAATTAAATAGTAGAACAAAAGTAACAACAACATCACCTGCAATGCAATGCATATGACAAATTGAGTTTAAGTTTCATAATTTAATCATGTGAGTGTCCGAGCTGCTCATGACCGTGAGCACGGCTAGTATACCAATTTTACACTCTGCAGAGGTTGCGCATCTTTACCCACAAGTCGTGTATCCCATGTCGCCAGGGTTTGCAAGGCCCTTAGACACTTCCGAGGTGAATGGCTAGGGATCCACTACGAGGCCTTTACAAAGTTCCACTAGCTTCCGAAAACCCGCTACAGTTTATAGGAAGATCCAGTGCAGGAATCCCTTGCAGGACCGCCATCGCAGCAAAATCCTCCCGAGGGCCTCCCTACACTGACCTCTCCCCTACTGCCCTTGCCCCTTTCGGGTAAGGTAGTCTTCCACTAGCTTTCCTAATTAATCAGCCAAGGGCGTCCCATTCCACCCTTGTGGTAGCACTGTTTTCCCGGGTGGTTCTCCATGTTCCAATTAACATAATGATCTTAACATGAACCATAAATAACAACTGATAACAAAAGTATAATCATGAATGGTGTATCTCCATACCCAAAACCACATATAGCACTAGCAAGTACTACCCAGAAAGTTCAGTGGTAAACAAGGTATAAAGATAGACAAACTAGGGTAACCTATTGGGTCCCATCAAAATTAACCTATGCAGATGATTATGATTAATCAGAACATGAGTAGGTGAAAAGAAGTGATCAAGGGCACAACTTGCCTGGGCCTTGAGATTCCAGGTACCAGGATGATTCTTCAGATCCTCGTGACCTCACTGCTAATCGTAGCAATACAAACAAACATTGTATAGGCAAATTTAACATTACACCAAACATAAGAACAAAATACGCAGTAATAATATACATATTAAAATAAGATCACAGGAAAAAGAATTATTAATTTTTGAGTTATAGAATTCAAGTTATGAATTTCCTAAGATTTAAGGTGATTATAATAGGATTAGATGATAAATTAATTCCCTAACAGAGTTCATGTCAAAGCAGTGATTCTAAATGGTAGAGAATATTATTACAAAATTTTAGGAATTGGAATGACTCAATTTGGAGCAAAAATGAATTTTCTATGAATTTATAAAGTTCTAGCAATTATTTTTGTATTAAAAATTCAATTTCCTAATCATTTAATCAATTTATAACTGTGCTGGACTGGGCCTCAATTCCAGAGAAACCCAGGGGGCTCGGGGCAAGTTGCCCGAGACACAGCGCACAGTAACATATGGACGGCGGGTTGATTTAGTGAAACCCGAGGGGTTCTTTAACAAAATCGACCCGCGAAGGGGTACGGTGCGATCTCGGCCGTTGGATTAAACACCGAGGGCCCAGATTAAATCCGGAGTGCGCCGAAGCGGTACGCAATCCTGATCCTTGGATCAGAGATCGACGGCGAGGATTCTAAATCTAATCCTATTCGTCCGATCGAAGACCCACGGCCCCGATTTAATATCCCGAAGGGGTATCGCCTGCTTCTAATCTGAGCCGTTCACTGGGAGATCGACGGCCACCGCGCTTTCCCCCAATCCCCCAGCTCGGGACGGCGGCGCCGCCCAAGCCATACGGCGGGCCATCGCCGGAGAAACCCAATCACACGCTCCAGTGGCCCTAGCGCTCAATTAAAGGCTGCTACATGGTGCTTAGGGGACGGCGAACTCACTGGAGTAGATCTTACCAGCGGTCTTGGCGCGCAGAGGGTCCGACGACGACGGAGGCGGATCCGCGGCGGCGAGTCGAAGTTCGACGAGGAATTGCGCTGTGCTCAGTGGCCTACTTCGCCCGCGAACGACTCGACACCCTTCGAATGGACTTGGAGACGCTCCAAGGCCGATCACCGGGGACCCGACGTCGACGACGACGCGTTTCGGTCACGGCGGCGAACTTGGCCCGCGAGAATCGCGACGGTGGCTGGCGAACGGTTGCGGACGAAGGTGAGGATGGGAAAGGGGTCGCGGAGCTTCGGCTTTATACCCCAAAGCCATGGAAAGCGGAGTCCGAGCGAGGAACGAGATTCCCGGCGAGGAAGTCGCGCGCGTCCGTTGCGGCGAGTTCGTTGGAGACGACGAACAAGAGGCTGACGAGGTGGGGTCGAGCTGTCGGTGACGGGCGCGCAGGGTGACTGACCAGCGGGCCCGGCTGGCAGTGAGGGAAAGGCGAGCGCGCGCGAGGGTGTGAGGGGCTGCCCCGTGGGTCCCGCGTGTCGGCGCCGGGTTGAGAATGGGCTGGCGCGCGCGAGTTAGTGGGCCGAATTGAGGAGAGTTGGCCCAGTTAGGGTTTTTCTCTTTTTCCTTTTTATTTTCTATTTCTTTTCTTCATTTTCAAATCCAATTTGAATTCAAACTTAAATTCAAATTTCTATGGCTCATCATTTCAATTTATTTTTGTGAAGTTAGGGATATTAATTCTGAACATACTTGTTTATATATATATTATTTATATTTTTGTTTTATATCCCTTCTCTTCTTCTTTTCTATTTTCTATTCCAAATTCAAATTTATACTTCTATTTTGGTTTTTTTCAGATTTTTCAAATGTATCAATTGAAATCCAAAGGTGAATATAATCCATATTATTTTAATATTACTAATTTAAGTTTTATTCTCCTTGTTTATTTATTTCATGGGATGTATAAATGGTTTCCTTTAAAAGAAAAATTCTTTTTCTCCACATTTTCTTATTTCCCAGTGATACTTTGTTCAGATTCCTTCTTCCAATTCCAAATTCAGAATTTGGGTGTTACAAATCCTCCCCCCCTTAAAAATAATCTCGTCCTCGAGATTTGTAAGAAAAGGATGTATGTTCATATGGTTTCAACACACATGCATAAACAAAATCTCGGCATGATGCATATCTTATTAGCAAAACACAGGGTCCAATGAACCTTATTATTATTACTAAAATAGGAAAATACTACTAATAGCTAAACTAATATTTAGGTCTTACAAATAGTAAAATATATATATATATATATATATATGTATCTATATCTATGCTTATCTCTTTACTCTTGTTGCTCGTTGACTTCTTCACCGACTACTTCATCTCCAACTGGCTCTTCTTCTTGAATTTCAAGTTCACCGGGTTCAGCTTCTACTTCTGCATGATGGGCATATCCTCGGTTGATGGATAGGGGCTGACTCTTCCCTGCCGAGGCTTGTCCTTGCTTCATCGGTGCCGGTGTAGTGTAGGCAGCTCTGTTGGGACAGTAGTTGGCGTAGTGTCCCGGTTGTCCACACTTGAAGCATGTCCTGATGGCGGTTGTGTTGGGAGCAACGGTTCCTACTGGGGTGCTTGCCTTTGGAGGAGCAGTTGGTGTCTGTTGAGTTTGTTGTCCGGAACCGCCACTAGCTGGTGTACTTGGAGTGGTAGTATAGCGAGGGCGGGAACTACTTCCAGCCTGTCCTTGGTTGACAGCCTTTCTCTTCTCTCCAAATATACTCCTCTTGTTTTCTACAGCAATAGCTTTGTCAAGTAGCCTTTGGAAGGATGGGAATGTGTGTGATACCAGCTGATATTGCAGGGGTCCAATCAAACCATCCAGAAAAAGCTCCTGCTTTTGCTCATCATCCTCAACATCTCTGGGAGCATATCGAGATAACTGGATGAATTTGTCCCTATATTCACTCACGGACATACTTCCTTGCTTGAGAGATAGAAACTCCTTCCTCTTAATCTTCATGAGTCCAGCAGGAATATGGTAATTCCTGAATTGTGTGGAGAATTCTTCCCAGGTAATTGTATCGGCAGCAGCATGAGCTGCACAGTACGCATCCCACCAATCCGCAGCGGGACCAGCAAGACGACCCGATGCATAGAGTACTTTCTCTCTATCCGAGCACTGAGCTATGTTGAGCATCTTCTCTATGGACTTTAACCAGTCATCTGCTTGCAGCGGATCTGCGGAGTTGGAGAAGGTTGGTGGTTTGTGGCTCATGAATTCCCGGTGCTTGTCCCGGGGTGGAACTGGTGGTGGAGGTGGAGGCATTGGCACTTGTTGTTGTTGCTGCTGTTGTTGAAGTTGTTGTTGCAGCTGCTGTTGTTGTACCCTCCTCTCTTGGCGTATCTCTTCCCGTTCTTGGCGCATTTCCCGACGTGCATCCTCTCTTTCCTGGTGCATTTCTTGGCGTTCTTGCTGCATTTGGGTGCGCATATCTGCCATAGTGTCAGCCATTTGCTGCATCATTCTCATTTGGGCTGCAACTAGTGGATCAACTCCGCCTTGTGGAGGATTAGGAGGATTCATCCCTGCTGACTGTGGTTGGGGTTGTTGATTAGCAGGTAAATCAATTCCACCACCCCGCCTGGTATTGACCATCTAAGTTAGAAGCATATGGTAAGATAGCTTTGCAAGGGAATCATTTAGTAGACAGAATGAATAAGCTAATAGTTGGTTATGTACAGGAATTTCTTTGGCAGGGCTGGGCCAGATATTCTATGTCAAGACTAGGGTAATTAGTTGTACGAGGTGAATGTCCAAAGGTAAGATAGAATATGTTAAGATGAGATAGATACGGAATACCACCTATATTTTCTAAGGGGATAATCTAGTTTGTCCAGTTATCTTACAAATGTTATCCTTTATACCTAGATGTATATGCAGATGTAATTGTGGACATTACTCCACAACCCATCACACTCAATCAAAGATCCAAATCAGACAGATATCATAAGAACAAACATTCAAATACATAGAAAAAAAATAGTTTTGTTTTTGTTCCTAGGATTAGGTCTCCTATTCCTAAAGTCACTTTAGGTACGGATTTCAAAGTGTGAAATCCACATTTGTCTTTTAGAAAGAAAAAGATAAGAATAATCAGAGTGAAGCGGAATTAGATGAGAAAAGATTAAGATAAGTTTAGAAAAGAATCAGAGTAGCAGAGGTAAGTAGACAAGGGTTGTCCAGTTCTATCTAGGTTTCGTCCTACAGTCAACATTCCTCTGATACCACTTCTGTAACACCCGGATTTTAGGGGTCCAAAACCCGGGGTTAACATAAACACCAGGTATGCTGGGACCAAGTCTCAAACATATGATGTATAGTGGCACAGGATCGAATGTCACAACTTTACATATAACAAGAGTTCTATACAAAATAAATAATTACATTATAAGGAGACAACGGTCCAGCAACCCAAAAGTTGACTGGGAGATGACGACCTAGACCTCTCACGAACTCATCACAGCATCCTCCATGAGCATCATCCTGCAGTACCTGGTCTTGACCTGCGGTGTATGTGAGACAGCAAGAGTGAGCTCACATACGTTCATCGCTCAACAAGTTGTGGGGAATAATGTGCATGAACTCGCCAAAGGTGGGAGCTCACGTGAAGTGTAAGGCTTACCAAAGGAGATGGTTAGAGCTGAGCATTGCTTTTAAAGTTGGTCAAAATTTTATTAGCAGTTACTAAGTATAAGTAAATACCAAACCCAATTAAATAGTAGAACAAAAGTAACAACAACATCACCTGCAATGCAATGCATATGACAAATTGAGTTTAAGTTTCATAATTTAATCATGTGAGTGTCCGAGCTGCTCATGACCGTGAGCACGGCTAGTATACCAGTTTTACACTCTGCAGAGGTTGCGCATCTTTACCCACAAGTCGTGTATCCCATGTCGCCAGGGTTTGCAAGGCCCTTAGACACTTCCGAGGTGAATGGCTAGGGATCCACTACGAGGCCTTTACAAAGTTCCACTAGCTTCCGAAAACCCGCTACAGTTTATAGGAAGATCCAGTGCAGGAATCCCTTGCAGGACCGCCATCGCAGCAAAATCCTCCCGAGGGCCTCCCTACACTGACCTCTCCCCTACTGCCCTTGCCCCTTTCGGGTAAGGTAGTCTTCCACTAGCTTTCCTAATTAATCGGCCAAGGGCGTCCCATTTCACCCTTGTGGTAGCACTGTTTTCCCGGGTGGTTCTCCATGTTCCAATTAACATAATGATCTTAACATGAACCATAAATAACAACTGATAACAAAAGTATAATCATGAATGGTGTATCTCCATACCCAAAACCACATATAGCACTAGCAAGTACTACCCAGAAAGTTCAGTGGTAAACAAGGTATAAAGATAGACAAACTAGGGTAACCTATTGGGTCCCATCAAAATTAACCTATGCAGATCATTATGATTAATCAGAACATGAGTAGGTGAAAAGAAGTGATCAAGGGCACAACTTGCCTGGGCCTTGAGATTCCAGGTACCAGGATGATTCTTCAGATCCTCGTGACCTCACTGCTAATCGTAGCAATACAAACAAACATTGTATAGGCAAATTTAACATTACACCAAACATAAGAACAAAATACGCAGTAATAATATACATATTAAAATAAGATCACAGGAAAAAGAATTATTAATTTTTGAGTTATAGAATTCAAGTTATGAATTTCCTAAGATTTAAGGTGATTATAATAGGATTAGATGATAAATTAATTCCCTAACAGAGTTCATGTCAAAGCAGTGATTCTAAATGGTAGAGAATATTATTACAAAATTTTAGGAATTGGAATGACTCAATTTGGAGCAAAAATGAATTTTCTATGAATTTATAAAGTTCTAGCAATTATTTTTGTATTAAAAATTCAATTTCCTAATCATTTAATCAATTTATAACTGTGCTGGACTGGGCCTCAATTCCAGAGAAACCCAGGGGGCTCGGGGCAAGTTGCCCGAGACACAGCGCACAGTAACATATGGACGGCGGGTTGATTTAGTGAAACCCGAGGGGTTCTTTAACAAAATCGACCCGCGAAGGGGTACGGTGTGATCTCGGCCGTTGGATTAAACACCGAGGGCCCAGATTAAATCCGGAGTGCGCCGAAGCGGTACGCAATCCTGATCCTTGGATCAGAGATCGACGGCGAGGATTCTAAATCTAATCCTATTCGTCCGATCGAAGACCCACGGCCCCGATTTAATATCCCGAAGGGGTATCGCCTGCTTCTAATCTGAGCCGTTCACTGGGAGATCGACGGCCACCGCGCTTTCCCCCAATCCCCCAGCTCGGGACGGCGGCGCCGCCCAAGCCATACGGCGGGCCATCGCCGGAGAAACCCAATCACACGCTCCAGTGGCCCTAGCGCTCAATTAAAGGCTGCTACATGGTGCTTAGGGGACGGCGAACTCACTGGAGTAGATCTTACCGGCGGTCTTGGCGCGCAGAGGGTCCGACGACGACGGAGGCGGATCCGCGGCGGCGAGTCGAAGTTCAACGAGGAATTGCGCTGTGCTCAGTGGCCTACTTCGCCCGCGAACGACTCGACACCCTTCGAATGGACTTGGAGACGCTCCAAGGCCGATCACCGGGGACCCGACGTCGACGACGACGCGTTTCGGTCACGGCGGCGAACTTGGCCCGCGAGAATCGCGACGGTGGCTGGCGAACGGTTGCGGACGAAGGTGAGGATGGGAAAGGGGGTCGCGGAGCTTCGGCTTTATACCCCAAAGCCATGGAAAGCGGAGTCCGAGCGAGGAACGAGATTCCCGGCGAGGAAGTCGCGCGCGTCCGTTGCGGCGAGTTCGTTGGAGACGACGAACAAGAGGCTGACGAGGTGGGGTCGAGCTATCGGTGACGGGCGCGCAGGGTGACTGACCAGCGGGCCCGGCTGGCAGTGAGGGAAAGGCGAGCGCGCGCGAGGGGGTGAGGGGCTGCCCCGTGGGTCCCGCGTGTCGGCGCCGGGTTGAGAATGGGCTAGCGCGCGCGAGTTAGTGGGCCGAATTGAGGAGAGTTGGCCCAGTTAGGGTTTTTCTCTTTTTCCTTTTTATTTTCTATTTCTTTTCTTCATTTTCAAATCCAATTTGAATTCAAACTTAAATTCAAATTTCTATGGCTCATCATTTCAATTTATTTTTGTGAAGTTAGGGATATTAATTCTGAACATACTTGTTTATATATATATTATTTATATTTTTGTTTTATATCCCTTCTCTTCTTCTTTTCTATTTTCTATTCCAAATTCAAATTTATACTTCTATTTTGGTTTTTTTCAGATTTTTCAAATGTATCAATTGAAATCCAAAGGTGAATATAATCCATATTATTTTAATATTACTAATTTAAGTTTTATTCTCCTTGTTTATTTATTTCATGGGATGTATAAATGGTTTCCTTTAAAAGAAAAATTCTTTTTCTCCACATTTTCTTATTTCCCAGTGATACTTTGTTCAGATTCCTTCTTCCAATTCCAAATTCAGAATTTGGGTGTTACATGGTGGAGACCATTTCTTGGTCAAAAATCCATAGGTGTTAGCCTTCAGTGTCATTGAAAATGGTCGTTCATGGCTATTTTCGACAAAATAGAGGTTCTGTCGCCATTGATCATTGACCAGAGGCTCATACACCTCACCCCACATATGTTTTCTTGCCATAGATCACATTCTTGGATTTCTGGTGGAGACCATTTCTTGGTCAAAAATCCGTAGGTGTTAAGCCTTCTGTATTATAGAAAATGGTCATTCATGGCTATATTCGACAAAAATGGGGGGGGGGTTGTGTGGCCATTGATCATCGACCAGAGGCTCGTACTGTGGGGGATAGATATCCCCCGGGTCCACTAAAGAAATAAAAGACCTCCCGAAAGGCCCAAGGGCCCAATAAATCGTGAAGTCGTTCTTTCGTGGGCCTGGGGAAAGACCGTCAACAAAAGCAGAGAAGACGTGAGAATGGATTGGAGCAAACCTGGACGGCCCACAACATCGAACGAGTAAATCCCAACAGAGACCCGACTTTCCCGCGCTGAAGCCCCCATGCAATGGAGCCATGCGAGCATAAGTCGGCGAGGGTTACGTAGGGATAAACTCAAGAGGTTCACTACCTTTCAGCTATTTGTTGTTATCATATCCACGTGTACTGCTCCAAGGTCGAGTATATAAGGCCTAGGGGGCACCCCTTCAGATCGATCGACCCTATTTTACTTAGCCACCCACGTAAACTCTCTGTGCCTTCAATCCAGAGAGTCCTCCTGTAGCCACACTCATATACTCACCAGGACGTAGGGTGTTACGCACTTCTAAGCGGTCCGAACCTGCAAATCTTGTTCATTGTCCCTCGTGCGATCGGCACGAACCATTTTGCTACAGTCGTTGACACCGTCCTACTCCTAAAAACACCTTGAGGGGCAACCCCGGGTGTGCGGTCGGACCCAAAACACCGACAGCTGGCGCGCCAGGTAGGGGGTGTGTCGACGACCCAAGCTAGCTCAATGGCCGTCACCTTCCACGGCAAGATCACCGTGCGTCCCGGATCCATATTCTGCTTCGGGACAATCTCATCTATAGCGGATGAAGAGGGAATTCTACACCGCATCGCGGACCCGCCGGAAAAGAAGTCTCCTCCAACGAACTCCGAAAAAGCTGGAGAAACGCAACTTCCGGCCCTTCGGAAAAAGATCGTCTCCGGAAAGGCTGGAGCTAGAAGCTCGCCGACCCGGGAGACTCCGCTGTCTACTTCCCCAACAAATGAATGGACACGGATCGCGAGGAAGAAGGAGACCAGGGAAAGGCAAGTCGTTCTTTCCGTTACTCCGGCCTCAAAGGAGAACGGAAAGAAAGTCGCCACGACAGCAGCACCATTCTACCCCGACGTCCTCTTCATCGGGAGAGTGGAGTCGCCCGCCGTCTCTGACGACGAACCGACCGCGCCTGGAGAAGAACCACCCCAACGAGAATCCCGCCGACGGAGGAACCGACACAGGAACGTTCGACGACATCACGCGGCCGGAGAACGGGATCCGGAGCAGCTTGTCTCGCGAGACGAGGTCTCGGAGATAGGAGAAACTCCAGAGGAACGCGTCCTCAGAGAGCGAAGGAACTCCCGACGACGTGATCGCCGACGGACTCAGGAGCAAGCCGAGCAAGATGCAAGGCAACGCCGGGAGAATCCGCTCTTCGGGCGCAACCTGAACCCCGACTTCGCCCGAGCTATGAACACGCCAAGCGAAGTCGGAGGCGTACTAGCTCGGATAGCTGATGGACTTCCTCGGACTCCCGACGCCGAAGGATACCGACGACTATTCACTCAGGCGGCCAACCATCTTCTACCGCTCGCTCACCCGCCGAACGACCTACGACACGCCATCAACAGTCGCCGAGACGCGCGAAGCTCTATCAATGCTTCGCGCGAACGGCGGCATGAAAACGAAATTCGCCGCCGGGAGGAGTATGATCGAGATCATGGCTTTCCGACTCAAAGCCAGGCCACCAGGACTGAGTCGGCAACAGCTTCAACTGGCGGTACCACCCGGGGACGGTCGAGGAACCACCACCGCCACTCCCCTCCCCGGGATAAGCATCGTCCCCGACGACAGGAGGACACGTGCGGAGTATCCGCTCTTACTCCGCGCCTAAGGGCCATCCAATGGCCTCCCAACTTCAAGGTATCCAATGTCGACAAATATGAACCGAAGCAGGATCCAGGGGGTTGGCTAGCCATCTACACCACCGCTGCTCGGGCTGCCGGGGCATCTGAGGACGTCATGACCGCGTATCTGCCCATTGTCCTTGGGCAAGATGCGCTGCAGTGGCTACGACATCTACCCCGACACTGCATCGACGACTGGGGAGACTTCAGTCGACGTTTCACCGCCAACTTACAGTCCCTCTCCGACAAGCCAGCACAACCATGGGACCTCAAATCCATCAAGCGCCGAGGGGACGAGACTATCCGGTCGTACCTCAAAAGGTTCCAGACCATGAGAAACCGCATCCCCGAGGTCACGGAGGCGGCCGTGATCGAGGACTTCTACAGAGGATCCAATGACTCGGTTTTCGTCCGAGCCATACTACAAAAGGCGCCGACTACCTCCGAGGAGCTGTTCCGGGAAGCCGACCTCTACATCACCGCCGACGAGCGGGCCCAGGATCTCATTGGAGGAGCAAAGCCTGCACCGGCAGCACCACGACGTGACGTGAACCAACCACCCGACAAACGCTGGGAGAAGAGGCCTCGTGAAGAAGTACACGCCGCCGGACCACCCGCCTCTCGCGCCCGAGGAGGACCTCGTGGAGGCGAGCGCACGCTGGACGACATCCTCGACGCCCAGTGCCCGTACCACAAGGACATGCGCCACACTCTTCGTAACTGCCGAGACTTCAAGCACTCCGTCGGGCACGGCCGACCCTTCCAACCTCTACCGCCTCCTCCGCCGAGGGGAGGACCAGATGAACCACGACAGCCCCATCAGCAGGAGGAGGGGGGAGGAGGAGCTTTCCCGCGCGTTGACAGGGAGGTCAACGTCATCTTCGGCGGACATGGGTCGCAGGAGAACAAAAGACAACAAAAGCTCAACGACCGCCAGATACTGGTGGCGACCACCGGTCCTCCCGCCCCATACCGGTGGTCGGAGCACCCAATCACTTTCACTCGGGAGGATCAATGGCTCAACTTCGACCATCCAGGCAAATACCCGCTCCTCGTCGATCCGGTGATCCGAGAGAGCCGGGTAAAGAAGGTGCTAGTGGACGGGGGGAGCAGCATCAACGTCACTTTCCCCCGGACACTCCAAGGCTTGGGAGTTCACCTCAAAGAGCTCCACGAGTCGGACACTCCTTTCTTCGGCATCGTGCCGACGGAAGGGGAATACCCGCTGGGCCACATCTACATGCCGGTCACCTTCGGAACTCCGGAGAACTACAGAACCGAGTTCCTGAGGTTCGAGGTGGCGAACTTCGACTGCGGGTACAACGCCATCATTGGGAGGCCGAGGCTGGCTAAGTTCATGGCCATTCCACACTATACATACATGATACTGAAGATGCTAGGGCCGCAAGGAATCATAACTGTGCGCGCCGACTTCCAAGGCGCCGCAGAATGTTTCCGAGTGGCCATCCAAGCAGCCCTCACCACCAAGCCGTCAACGGTTCCTTCTACACCGGCGAACTCTAAGCCTGAGGAAGACCTCGTTGTACTGGCAAACGAAGCTCAGGCCGCGACCTCTATGCGGCCGACTGAAGAAACCAAGCGGATCAACCTGGGGTTCGCTGATGAGCGCAAGACGGCCATCATCAGCCCCAGTTTGAATGGCAAATAGGAAAGCGCGCTCGTCCAGTTCCTGCAAGATAACCGAGACGTATTCGCAAGGCAACCTGCGGATATGCCGGGAGTCCCAAGAGAACTGGCCGAGCACAAATTGAAGGTCTATCCCCAGGCGAGGCTGATCCGGCAAAAGCTACGTCGTTTCACGCCCGACAAGAGAGAGGCCATTCGTGCCGAGCTAGCCCGCTTAGTCGCGGCTGGATTTATTAGAGAAGTATTACACCCTGAGTGGTTAGCCAACCCTGTTCTTGTACTCAAAAAGAATAAAGTGGATTGGTGCATGTGCGTCGACTATATGGATCTCAACAAACACTGTCCGAAGGATCCCTTCGGGCTCCCGAGGATAGATCAGGTGGTGGACTCCACCGCTGGATGTTCCATGCTGTCTTTCTTAGATTGCTATTCCGGGTATCATCAGATTAGTTTGGCAAAAGAAGACGAGGAAAAAACAGCGTTCATCACTCCGTTTGGTGCTTTCTGTTATACCTCCATGCCGTTCGGCCTCAAAAATGCTGGAGCGACTTATCAGAGAGCCATTCAAACATGCTTAGCCGATCACTGGGGCAAGCGTGTGGAGGCTTACGTAGATGATGTGGTGATCAAAACAGAGAATCCGGAAAACTTCATCGAAGATTTACAGCTGGTTTTCAACAGCCTGAGAAGATATAGATGGAAGCTCAATCCTGAAAAATGTGTTTTCGGGGTACCAGCGGGAAAGTTGCTCGGGTTTATCATCAGCCACCGGGGAATTGAGGCTAATCCAGATAAAATTGAAGCTATCATGAAGATGGAAGCTCCTCGGTCACAAAAAAAGGTTCAGCGACTCACTGGATGTATGGCAGCTCTGAGCAGATTTATATCCAGGCTGGGAGAAAAAGGTTTGCCATTTTACAAGCTACTCAAGAAGGTGGATAAGTTTCAATGGACTTCAGAAGCACAAGAAGCTCTAGACGCACTGAAGAAATTCTTGACAACACCACCAGTATTGAAACCACCCCGGCGAGCTACGCCGATTCAACCGGCTGAAGATTTGTTGCTGTATATCTCTTGCACGACTCACGTGGTAAGCACCGCGTTGGTAGTCGAGCGAGTAGAAGAGGGACATGCCTATCCAGTACAACATCCTGTTTACTTTATCAGTGAAGTTCTAGGCCCCTCGAAGAAAAAGTATCCTCAGGTTCAGAAGCTATTATATGCAGTACTTCTAACTGCCCGCAAGCTGCGCCACTACTTTGACGACCACAAAGTCATAGTAGTCACTGGTTTTCCAATAGGGGACATTCTTCACAACAAGGAAGCCATTGGCCGAATAGCCAAGTGGGCTTGCGAGCTGGGATCCCACGATATCGAGTTCCGACCTCGCACTGCCATCAAAACTCAAGCACTGGTTGACTTCGTATCAGAGTGGACAGAACAGCAAGTACCAGACAATCCAGAAACTGCAGAAGTATGGCGAATGTATTTTGATGGCTCGCTGAAGCTGCAGGGAGCAGGAGCAGGGATTCTCTTCACCGCACCTGGAGGCGAGCACCTCAAGTATGCTCTCCAGTTGCTATTCCCAGCCTCTAACAATGCAGCCGAGTATGAAGCCTTGATACACGGGTTGAACATCGCCATGTCACTGGGCGTCAAGAGATTGATGGTATATGGAGATTCTTTGGTAGTCATCAGCCAGATAAACAAGGAATGGGATTGTTCAAGTGATTCAATGGGAAAATACTGTGCTGCCGTCCGAAAGCTGGAAGATAAATTCGAGGGTCTGGAGTTTCATCATATAGAAAGAGATCGGAACACGGCGGCCGATGTAATGTCCAAGCTCGGATCCGGTCGAACTCAGGTCCCGCCCGGAGTCTTCGTGCAAGAAATTCTGCAGCCGAGTATCTCAATGGATCAAACAGAAGAGTGCAACATCATAAATCAACCCGAGTCAGACTCTGATGACTGGAGGCGGCCGATTATTAAGTATATAAAGAATGAAGAAGAACCAGATGACAAGAACTCGGTAGAGCGCATTGCCAGGCAATCAGCTCACTATACACTCATTGGGGAGGTATTGTATAGGAGGGGCGCGTCAGGCATCCTCATGAAGTGCGTTCTCCCGTCCACCGGGAAGCAACTTCTGGAGGAAGTCCATGCAGGGCAGTGTGGAGTACATGCAGCATCCAGAACACTAGTCGGGAAGGTTTTCAGGTCAGGATTCTATTGGCCGACGGCGAAGAACGATGCAGCCGAGTTAGTTTAGAGATGCGAAGCTTGCCAATACCTGTCAAAGCAACAGCACATGCCAGCACAGCAGCTACAAACCATACCAGTAACTTGGCCTTTCGCAAGCTGGGGACTGGATATGATTGGACCTTTCAAGAAGGCTCAAGGAGGATATACCCATGTATTGGTGGCGGTTGACAAATTCACTTAATGGATAGAGTTCCAGCCCATTGCTTCTTTAAACTCCGCTAAAGCCGTGGAATTCATACAAAGCATAATATTCAGATTCGGGATACCAAACAGTATCATCACTGACTTGGGATCCAACTTCACCAGTTCAGAATTCTTTGACTTCTGCGAGCAAAAGAGCATTCAGATCAAGTACGCATCTGTAGCACATCCAAGAGCCAACGGGCAGGTTGAGCGAGCCAACGGAATGATATTGGAGGCACTCAGAAAAAGGGTCTTCGATAAGAATGAAAAATTCGCAGGAAAATGGATAAGAGAACTGCCTTATGTTGTTTGGAGCTTAAGGACCCAACCTAGCCGAGCCCTGCATGGAAACACTCCTTTCTTCATGGTCTATGGATCGGAGGCAGTGTTACCTGCCGATCTCAAGTTTGGGGCGCCAAGGTTGATCTTCGAAAGCATAGCAGAAGCCGAGGCCACCAGGCTGGAAGACGTTGATGTACTTGAGGAAGAACGACTGAATGCAGTAATCCAATCAGCACGGTATCAGCAGACTCTAAGGCGCTATCACGACAAGGCTGTGCGGCAACGTTTCTTTTCGATAGGAGACCTCGTCCTCCGCCGAATTCTAACGGGAGAGGGGCGGCACAAGTTATCACCCTTATGGGAAGGACCTTTCATAGTAGCAGAAGTCACTCGGCCCGGATCATATCGCCTCACTCAGATGGATGGCACAGAAGTTGGGAATTCCTGGAACATAGAGCACCTCAGAAAGTTTTATCCCTAGGCTGTATTTCAAAACAGCTGGGGCGACCATGTATTCTGTAAAATGGAAATACATCATCAATAAAGAGAGATTTCAAAGATACTCGGCTCGTTTACGATTGACTTGCATTCTTTCTTAACTCGGGGTGACCACTATGCCCTACAAACGGAGCAATCGACTTAAGTCGGCAACGACTTAAGGCGGTGCAACATGCTCACGCTTACTTAACTCGGGGTGACCACTATGCCCTACAAACGGAGCAATCGACTTAAGTCGGCAACGACTTAAGGCGGTGCAACATGCTCACGCTTACTTAACTCGGGGTGACCACTATACCCTACTAACGGAGCAATCGACTTAAGTCGGCAACGACTTAAGGCGGTGCAACATGCTCGCGCTTACTTAACTCGGGGTGACCACTATGCCCTACAAACGGAGCAATCGACTTAAGTCGGCGACGACTTAAGGCGGTGCAACATGCTCATGCTTACTTAACCCAGGGTGACCACTATACCCTACTAACGGAGCTATCGGCTAAAGTCAGTGGTGGCTTAAGCCGGCGCAGCTTACTCGCGCTTACGCAATTCAGGGGATGACCTCCATATCCCGTAAACAAACTTCGTAATCATCATGCAGCGAGACCTCAAACTTGCGAATTAATAAATTCTGATACAAAATGAGACTGATCATGTCATTCGAATGATAGGCTGATATCCTCTAACGAGTACTTGATCATGCTAACCGCGCGCTCATAGCACGCAAAATGTTTCTCTATTTTCCAATGTCTTTCTCAGGAACGACTGACGAAGAAGGGCGATTCGAAGAATCGGGGGCAGCATTCACATCGGCTTTTATATCTTCAGGGACAACCACGCCGGGTCTCCTCATCAAGATTCGTCCCGCCCGAATAGCCTTGTCCATGGCTTTATCGCGCTGGGCTTTGAGAGTAGCAGCAGTCTCTTCGGCAATTTTAGCAGCCAGCTGAGCAGCTTCTAACTCCTGGGCAATGGATTTCTTAGAAGCTCGGAGTCCCTTGATGGTGGCATCCTTTGCTGATATCAATTGCTTGAGGCGGGTCACTTCGTCCGCAGATTCTTGCAACCTGCAACGCTGATTGTCCAGTTCTTCCATCGTAAAGCGGTGACTCCTCTCCAAGATGGTCAGCGAGTTGCTAGAATCTCGATACAATCTGTCCAGATTGTCGCGAGAAGCAGCAAGGATACGTTTTTCTTCCTACAAACAAAAATCAACTCCTTCAGAATCCAAGCAAGTAATAAGAGCATATCAAGGCGAGGCACGGTTTAGGTAAGTTACCTTTTCGGAATCAAGCCGAGCATGAAGAGAAGAACTCAGAGCGTTGGCGTCATCCAAAGCAGCGGAAACCTGATTTAGTTTAGTCTGGCTCTGAGAATACTTCTCCTCGAAGTCAGCGCACCGTTGAGCCATTTCAGCCTGATCTCGGGAGTGTTTTTCCTCAAGAATTTCAATCTGCCGAGTCATCCCTGTCAAGAGGTAATCAAACAAAATGAGGTCAGAAGGTAAAACAGTCCACGAACAGAGGCAAAGAAGAAGAAGAAAAAGGGCACTAACCAGCGTTAGTTGCCTCCAACTCGGATACACGACGATGAAGCGACACTGGATTCCAATGCTCAAGAGACGAAGCAACTTCTGGGATGAAGGCACCCTGCGATCTCAGCTGGCTAGCCATCCCATCCACCAAAGCCTGATAAGAAGAACAGATGAACATAATGACAAAAGCTCATGCAACGCAGAGATCAAGCTAAAAGTACAGCACAGTACCTGGAGATTGGAAAAGAACGAAGGGATCCCCAAATCAGGAGAAATCAGCCGATAATCAGATACCAGACCACCACCCGAAGCAGCTTGCAGCAGACCAGTAGAAATGAGCTCAGTGCCTTCAACAGAGCCAAACGCCAGACCAGCGGGAATGCTACCCTCTAAAGCGACTCCCTGATCCAGAGTTTGGGCCACCACCATGCCGCCAGAGTGTGGAGGTGAACCCGCGTGAACGTCCATGGAAGTGCAGGAAGGAGACCTTGCTCGGACACCCTCGGGGGCTGGGTCACAGTCGGCATTGCCCACTTGAGCCGGATCATCCCCGGCAACACCCTCGGGGGCTGGGCAGTGGCTTATACTCTTCACCCGAGCTAAGTCTTCCCCGGCGACATCCTCGGGGGCTGGGCATATGTCAGCACTATTCTTGGGGTCCAAGCTCTCTGCAGTAACCACCTCAAAGGTTGATGGGCCTTCAGCTACTTCCACGGGACCAGAACAATCCAAGTCAGCATCCCGACCCTCGAGATCGTGCTCTAAGGTCGACGAGGCACGGGATGACCTCAACCCAGCATCTGGCACGGCAGCACAAGTCTCTGTTGCGTCATCATCCACAGGTTCTGATAACAAGTCCTCTGGGACCATATCCTCAAGAGTTTGATCAAAGTTGGCCAGGGACAGATCTTGTAGACCGATGAGGGCGGACAATGCAGGAGAAGGAACTCCACTACTTCCACCGCTGGCGATGAACTGCCGACTGTTTTTCCGAGTTAATGGAGCTTCATTTTCTTCCTCCTCATCTTCCACAGTAACAACGCAAGCAGCACCCCCATTGGGGTCAGCAGCAGATGGAGCACACCCATTGGGATCAGTGTCAGCAAGGCCAGTTGCAGGCATTTCTTCAGCAGCAGGAGCTAAGGTACCGGCGTCCTCATCAAAGCTGGATACTCGCCGGAGGCATCTTCTCTTTTTCTTTTGCTCATCAGCAGAAGGCTCGGGCTGACTGGTTCGGCTAGGGCACCGCGGGCGAGTACTGATAGGTTTCGGAACATCCAAAGTTGTATCAACCTCTGGAAGGGGTACCACCGCCAATGTACCATCAGGAGCAGCATCGGATGAATCCTCAGCTAACAGATCAAGCATGTCATTTATGTCGGCATCACTAGGGTTCAGAGGCACTTCAAAATAAACCTGCCGTTCATCATCAGGAATCGCCCCGAGCGAAGCAACCAAAGTACTGACTTCTTCAGCAGAGGGTCACACTCTAAGGCCCAAATTGCTGTCAGTCACAGGCGGATTCGACACAAAAAGGGTGTAAGCTTTGGGAGGAGGTAGGTTCCAGGCCGAGTAGGCCACCGGAGCACCAACATTTGAAACCTTACCTCTGAGGATCATCTCAAGTCGGCTTACCAAATCTACAGAAGGAATTCTCCTATTGGTAACCCGAGTCGAGTCGGCTAGCCCCCTATACAGATATGCTGGATAGGCCCTGTCTTTCAGTGGCTGAATGTTCTTGAAGACAAAGTCAGTGACCACGGCTTCGACAGTCAGACCTCTCTCTTTCAGTAATCCGACTTCAGTTAGCAACACACCTGCCTCGGCCACTTCCTGATCTGTGGGAGACTCAGTCCAACTCGGAGTGCGAACGTCTGGCTGTCTTCCCGACCGGGAGGGGAGAGAATTTCCATAATTATCAACTATAAACCACTCTAGACGCCACCCCTTAATGCTATCTTTGAGAGGAATCTCAAGATACTCAGTCTTCCGCCCACGGCGCATCTCCAAACTGGCACCTCCGACCAGCTGGTGTTGCCCCCCGGCCATCCCAGGGCGACAATGATACAGATATTTCCATAAACCTAAATGCGGCAGCACGCCGAGATAAGCATCGCATAGGTGAACGAAAATGGAGATTTGGAGAATGGAATTAGGGTTCAAATGGGTCAAGTTGATATGATAGAAGTCAAGGAGGCCACGGAAAAAAGGAGAGATGGGAAGGCCGAGGCCACGGAGAAGAAAAGGGGCGTAAACTACTGACTCGTGGGTATCTTCGGTTGGGACAGTAGTCCCGTTGCAAATCTGCCAAGAACAGAGTTCCCGCGGAGGAAGAACCCCGATGGAGACGAGGCGGAGAAGCTCAGCTTCGGAAATAACGGACATATGGTTACCTGCGAAGGGTAACTGACTATTGGGGTCGATTGCAGGGATCACCGCAGCAGACGAGTTCGCAGTTTTCCTCTTGGGCGCCATCTTGCTTCTCACCAGTGAGCAGAGTAGGAGGCGAGTGGCAGAGAAGATTCAGATGCGGGAACGCAAGAACTAGGGCACGGAAAGCAAAGGCGGCTAAAAGCGCAACTCTTATGGGATATTCTCGAACTAGATACCGTTTCAAAAAGTGCCCAGTCATCACCCGGCGGTTATTTCCGAAACCCCAGCATGCCACGTGGACATCTGACAGTTATTTCCAAAAAAGCCGACGTGCCACTTCATCACTCGGTTATTACCCTCAAAATAACTCGTGCGGCTGGCTATCACTCGGCGTTGCTTCCAAAACACCGACCTCGTGTTCCAATCGCTCGACATTACTTCTAAAATGCCGGCGTCAACCTTCAATCACTCGGCGTTGCCCCTAAAACGCCGACCTCATGTTCAAATCGCTCGGCATTACTTCTAAAATGCCGACGTCGACCATCAAACACTCGGCGTTGCCTCTAAAACGCTGACCTCGTGTTCAATCGCTCGGCATTACTTCTAAAATGCCGGCGTCGACCTTCAAACACTCGGTGTTGCCTCTAAAACGCTGACCTCGTGTTCAATCGCTCGGCATTACTTCTAAAATGCCGGCGTCGACCTTCAATCACTCGGCGTTGCCTCTAAAACGCTGACCTTGTGTTCAATCGCTCGGCATTACTTCCAAAATGCCGACGTCAACCTTCAATCACTCGGCGTTGCCTCTAAAACGCTGACCTCGTGTTCAATCGCTCGGCATTACTCCTAAAATGCCGACGTCGACCTTCAACCACTCGGCGTTGCCTCCAAGACGCTGAACTCGTATTCTATCGCTCGGCATTACTTCTAAAATGCCGATGTCGACCTTCACTGACTCGGCGTTGCCTCTAAAACGTTTGTCTCGTGTTCGATTGCTCGGTGTTACTTCTAAAACACTGATGTCAACCTTCAATCACTCGGCGTTGCTTCTAAAACACCGATACCAACTATAATATTACTCGGCAGCTACTTCTGGAAGCGTCAATGTGATGCGCAA
The DNA here is from genome assembly GCA_029449295.1 of Zea luxurians. Taxonomy (NCBI): domain Eukaryota; kingdom Viridiplantae; phylum Streptophyta; class Magnoliopsida; order Poales; family Poaceae; genus Zea; species Zea luxurians. Next base: position 1,236,798 of record JAOPSE010000161.1, read on the forward strand.
GTTATTCATCTACTATATCAAAAGAATCAGTTCAACAATCAGAGAAAGCGAGTCATCGAGAAGGGGCCAACGACAGTTCTTCATTAAGGGGAAGTTAATAAGTTTACAAACCAACTCTTCGCGAGTTGGTGCTTCCCTACTTCTACTCTACATTACTACTACTACTAAACTACACTATACTACTCTACATTACTACTACATTATTCTAACTACACTATACTAATATCTAAAGACCAGTGGCGTTTAGCCACTGGCCTTGCTGCTGCTGCCCTTGCCGCCGCCGCCCCTGGTGCTGCCCTTGCTGCTGCCGCCTCTGGTGCTGCCCGTGCTGCTGCCGCCTCTGGTGCTGCCCTTGCCGCCGCTGCACCCGCCGCCGTTGCTGCCGTCACCGTCGCCATCGCCACCGTCGTCGTCGTCATCATCTTCGTCCTCGCCGCCGTCCGAGTCCTCCTCGTCCGAGGAGAACTCAGACTCATCCGAGCTCTCGAGCCCGGAGCGCTCGACGGCCCGGATGTACGTCCAGACCTCCGCGGCAATCCCCTGGGAGTCGTCTGAATCATCAGACGACGCCGGGGGAGAGACGGGAGCCGGAGATCCCTCGGACTCGGAGGAGAACTCCTCCTCCGAGTATTCCGAGTCACCGAAATCCTCCGACGGAGGAGTCGGCTCGCGCTTGCGCTTGGTACCCTTGCCCATGGTGGAAGCAGACAGAGGAGAGGAGAAGGACGCAGTAAAGAACAGCGAAGAGATGTGAAAAAACCAGAGGAGCAAGGGCATTATTTATAGAAAGGAAAGGCAACCGCTCACTTCCATCCGCGGTCACTGAACAGCCGCAAAGCATTCAATAAGCACTCCCACCCATTTGAAGACACGTCAGACGGCTGACGCCGTTTCATGCAACACTACACCCATTGGGACTCCAGTCAACAGCGCGAAGGATATGATTACACTAGCCGTCCCATCACATTACTACTCAGAAGCAGCCGGCTAAAACACTCAGCGTACCAAGCCGTCCCTTGCCCACACCCATTGGGGGGGGACGCCCAGGAATTATCAGTATATTTTTCAAAACGGTCACATCCGTGCAGGGCACGCAGTAAATACCTCAAGACAAAAATGAGATATCAGTAAGGATCAGAGGAAAGCCAAATATAGCCAACAAAGTACAAGATGTGGCCGACAGAAGTGATGTGAGGACTAGACAGAGAACGTCCATCAGGCGTCCAATCAAGTCGCAGAAGCAAATAAATTGCATTACCTAGCAAGATATGGATGGATTGCAAACTCGGCTGCTAAAGACAAAATATATGCTGACCTCTGCAGCAAAATTTTGATGACATAATGCTGACCTCCAAAGCATAATGCGAATAGCTTCATGCCAATTTTTACAAGCAAAAGGAAGACCTTCGAATGGTTTATCCTTAAAAAATCCATTTGAAGGTCGGGGGCTACACCCATTGGGTGCACCTCCGGTGCACCCCATGGATTATCATTCTAAACCGATATAGTGCCGACTTCTAAGGCGTGGGACAAGATTGAAAAGACCAATCCTCAACCAGGATACAGGAGCGCACATGGAGATAATTTCTGGAGAAGACCTTCGAGTAGATTGTTTTCTAAAATCTACTCAAAGGTCGGGGGCTACACCCATTGGGTGCACCTCCGGTGCACCCAACGAAGTTCAGAATCCTAAAAATCAAAATGCCGACCTCTAAGGCACAAGCACAGAACTAAACTTCGGTCGAACAAGTGATCGGAGCAAGAGATGACAGCAGGAAGTAATTTTTTGGGCCTTGGATCTTTGGGTTGATTACCTCTAAATCGACCCAAAGATCGGGGGCTTGTGGGGGATAGATATCCCCCGGGTCCACTAAAGAAATAAAAGACCTCCTGAAAGGCCCAAGGGCCCAATAAATCGTGAAGTCGTTCTTTCGTGGGCCTGGGGAAAGACCGTCAACAAAAGCAGAGAAGACGTGAGAATGGATTGGAGCAAACCTGGACGGCCCACAACGTCGAACGAGTAAATCCCAACAGAGACCCGACTTTCCCGCGCTGAAGCCCCCATGCAATGGAGCCATGCGAGGATAAGTCGGCGAGGGTTACGTAGGGATAAACTCAAGAGGTTCACTACCTTTCAGCTACTTGTTGTTATCATATCCACGTGTACTGCCCCACGGTCGAGTATATAAGGCCTATGGGGCACCCCTTCAGATCGATCGACCCTATTTTACTTAGCCACCCACGTAAACTCTCTGTGCCTTCAATCCAGAGAGTCCTCCTGTAGCCACACTCATATACTCACCAGGACGTAGGGTGTTACGCACTTCTAAGCGGCCCGAACCTGCAAATCTTGTTCATTGTCCCTCGTGCGATCGGCACGAACCATTTTGCTACAGTCGTTGACACCGTCCTACTCCTAAAAACACCTTGAGGGGCAACCCCGGGTGTGCGGTCGGACCCAAAACACCGACACGTACACCTCACCCCACATATGTTTCCTTGCCATAGATCACATTCTTGGATTTCTGGTGGACACCGTTTCTTGGTCAAAAATCCGTAGGTGTTAGCCATCGGTATTATTGAAAATGGTCGTTCATGGCTATTTTCGACAAAAATGGGGGTTGTGTGGCCATTGATCATCGACCAGAGGCTCACACACCTCACCCCACATATGTTTCCTTGCCATAGATCACATTCTTGGATTTCTGGTGGAGACCATTTCTTTGTCAAAAATCCGTAGGTGTTAGCCTCTGGTATTATTGAAAATGGTCGTTCATTTTTGACCAAGAAATGGTCTCCACCAGAAATCCAAGAATGTGATCTATGGCAAGGAAACATTTGTGGGGTGAGGTGCACGAGCCTCTGGTCGATTATCAATGGCCACACAACCCCCATTTTTGTCGAAAATAGCCATGAACGACTATTTTCAATGACACTAAAGGCTAACACCTACGAATTTTTGACCAAGAACTGGTCTCCACCATAGATCCAAGAATGTGATATATGGCAAGAAAACATATGTGTAGTGAGGTGTATGATCCTCTGGTTGAAGATAAATGGCCACACAACCCCCATTTTTGTCGAAAATAGCCATGAATGACCATTTTCAATAATACCGAAGGCTAACACCTACGGATTTTTTACCAAGAAATGGTCTCCGCCAGAAATCCAAGAATGTGATCTATGGCAAGGAAACATATGTGGGGTGAGGTGTTTGAGCCTCTGGTCGATGATCAATGGCTACAGAACCTCTATTTTGTCGAAAATAGCCATGAACGACCATTTTCAATGACACTGAAGGCTAACACCTATGGATTTTTGACCAAGAAATGGTCTCCACCATAAATCCAAGAATGTGATATATGGCAAGGAAACATATGTGTAGTGAGGTGTATGAGCCTCTGGTCGAAGATCAATGGCGAAACAACCCCCATTTTTATCGAAAATAGCCATAAATGACCATTTTCAAAAATACCGAAGGCTAACACATTCGGATTTTTGCCCAAGAAATGGTCTCCACCAGAAATCCAAGAATGTGATCTATGGCAAGGAAACATATGTGGGGTGAGGTGTACGAGCCTCTGGTCGATGATCAATGGCCACACAACCCCCATTTTGTCGAAAATAGCCATGAACGACCATTTTCAATAATACCGAAGGCTAACACGTACGAATTTTTGACCAAGAAATGGTCTCCACCAGAAATCCAAGAATGTGATCTATGGCAAGAAACATATGTGGGGTGAGGTGTACGAGCCTCTGGTCGATGATAAATGGCCATACAACCCCCATTTTTTATCAAAATAGCCATGAACGACCAATTTCAATAATACCAGAGGCTAACACCTACAGATTTTTGACCAAGAAATGGTCTCCACCAGAAATCCAAGAATGTGATCTATGGTAAGGAAACATATGTGGGGTGAGGTGTATGAGCCTCTGGTCGATGATCAATGGCCACACAACCCCCATTTTTATCGAAAATAGCCATGAACGACCATTTACAATAATATCGAAGGCTAACACCTACGGATTATTGACCAAGAAATGGTCTCCCCCAGAAATCCAAGAATTTGATCTATGGCAAGGAAACATATGTGGGGTGAGGTGTACGAGCCTCTGGTCGATGATCAATGGCCACAGAACCCCCATTTTTGTCGAAAATAGCCATGAACGACCATTTTCAATAATACTGAAGGCTAACACCTACGGATTTTTGACCAAGAAATCGTCTCCACCAGAAATCCAAGAATATGATCTATGGCAAGGAATTATATGTCGGGTGAGGTGTACGAGCCTCTGGTCGATGATCAATGGCCACAGAACCCCCATTTTTGTCGAAAATAGCCATGAACGACCATTTTCAATAATACCGAAGGCTAACACGTACGAATTTTTGACCAAGAAATGGTCTCCACGAGAAATCCAAGATTTTGATCTATGGCAATAAAACATATGTGGGGTGAGGTGTACGAGCCTCTGGTCGATGATCAATGGCCACACAACCCCCATTTTTGTCGAAAATAGCCATGAACGACCATTTTCAATAATACCGAAGGCTAACACATACGGATTTTTGCCCATGAAATGGTCTCCACCAGAAATCCAAGAATGTGATCTATGGTATGGAAACATATGTGGGGTGAGGTGTACGAGCCTCTGGTCGATGATCAATGGCCACACAACCCCCATTTTGTCGAAAATAGCCATGAACGACCATTTTCAATAATACCGAAGGCTAACACGTACGAATTTTTGACCAAGAAATGGTCACCACCAGAAATCCAAGAATGTGATCTATGGCAAGAAACATATGTGGGGTGAAGTGTACGAGCCTCTGGTCGATGATAAATGGCCATACAACCCCCATTTTTTATCAAAATAGCCATGAACGACCATTTTCAATAATACCAGAGGCTAACACCTACAGATTTTTGACCAAGAAATGGTCTCCACCAGAAATCCAAGAATGTGATCTATGGCAAGGAAACATATGTGGGGTGAGGTGTATGAGCCTCTGGTCGATGATCAATGGCCACACAACCCCCATTTTTATCGAAAATAGCCATGAACGACCATTTACAATAATATCGAAGGCTAACACCTACGGATTTTTGACCAAGAAATGGTCTCCACCAGAAATCCAAAAATTTGATCTATGGCAAGGAAACATATGTGGGGTGAGGTGTACGAGCCTCTGGTCGATGATCAATGGCCACAGAACCCCCATTTTTGTCGAAAATAGCCATGAACAACCATTTTCAATAATACCGAAGGCTAACACCTACGGATTTTTGACCAAGAAATCGTCTCCACCAGAAATCCTAGAATATGATCTATGGCAAGGAATTATATGTCGGGTGAGGTGTACGAGCCTCTGGTCGATGATCGATGGCCACACAACCCCCATTTTTGTCGAAAATAGCCATGAACGACCATTTTCAATAATACCGAAGGCTAACACGTACGGATTTTTGACCAAAAATGGTCTCCACGAGAAATCCAAGATTTTGATCTATGGCAATAAAACATATGTGGGGTGAGGTGTACAAGCCTCTGGTCGATGATCAATGGCCACACAACCCCCATTTTTGTCGAAAATAGCCATGAACGACCATTTTCAATAATACCGAAGGCTAACACCTACAGATTATTGACCAAGAAATGGTCTCCACCAGAAATCCAAGAATGTGATCTATGGCAAGGAAACATATGTGGGGTGAGGTGTATGAGCCTCTGGTCGATTATCAATGGCCACACAACCCCCATTATTGTCGAAAATACCCATGAACGACTATTTTCAATGACATTGAAGGCTAACACCTACGGATTTTTGACCAAGAGCTGGTCTCCACCATAGATTCAAGAATGTGATCTATGGCAAGAAAACATATGTGTAGTGAGGTGTATGAGCCTCTGGATGAAGATAAATGGCCACACAACCCCCATTTTTGTCGAAAATAGCCTTGAATAACCATTTTCAATAATACCGAAGGCTAACACATTCGGATTTTTGCCCAAGAAATGGTCTCCACCAGAAATCCAATAATGTGATCTACGGCAAGGAAACATATGTGGGTGAGGTGTATGAGCCTCTGGTCGATGATCAATGGCCACAGAACCTCTATTTTGTCGAAAATAGCCATGAACGACCATTTTCAATAATACCGAAGGCTAACACGTACGGATTTTTGACCAAGAAATGGTCTCCACCAGAAATCCAAGAATGTGATCTACGGCATGGAAACATATGTGGGTGAGGTGTACGAGCCTCAGGTCGATGATCAATGGCCACACAACCCCCCATTTTGTCGAAAATAGCCATGAACGACCACGACCATTTTCAATAATACCGAAGGCTAACACGTACGAATTTTTGACCAAGAAATGGTCTCCACTAGAAATCCAAGAATGTGATCTATGGCAAGGAAACATATGTGGGGTGAGGTGTACGAGCCTCTGGTTGATGATAAATGGCCACACAACCCCCATTTTTGATGAAAATAGCCATGAACGACCATTTTCAATAATACCTAAGGCTAACACCTACGGATTTTTGACCAACAAATGGTCTCCACCAGAAATCCAAGAATATGGTCTATGGCAAGGAAACATATGTGGGGTGAGGTGTATGAGCCTTTGGTCGATGATCAATGGCCACACAACCCCCATTTTTGTCGAAAATAGCTATGAACGACCATTTTCAATAATACCGAAGGCTAACACCTACGGATTTTTGACCAAGAAATGGTCGCCACCAGAAATCCAAGAATGTGATCTATGGCAAGAAAACATATGTGGGGTGAGGTGTACGAGCCTCTGGTCGATAATCAATGGCCACACAACCCCCATTTTTGTCGAAAATAGCCATAAATGACCATTTTGAATAATACCGAAGGCTAACACGTACGGATTTTTAACCAAGAAATGGTCTCCACCAGAAATCCAAGAATGTGATCTATGGCAAGTAAACATATGTGGGGTGAAGTGTACGAGCCTCTGGTCGATGATCAATGGCCACACAACCCCCATTTTTGTCAAAAATAGCCATGAATGACCATTTTCAATGACACTGAAGGCTAACACCTATGGATTTTTGACCAAGAAATGGTCTCCACCAGAAATCCAAGAATGTGGTCTATGGCAAGGAAACATATGTGGGGTGAGGTGTATGAGCCTTTGGTCGATGATCAGTTGCCACACAACCCCCATTTTGTCGAAAATAGCCATGAACGACCATTTTCAATAATACCGAAGGCTAACACCTACGGATTTTTGACCAAGAAATGGTCTCCACCAGAAATCCAAGAATGTGATCTATGGCAAGGAAACATATGTGGGGTGAGGTGTACGAGCCTCTGGTCGATGATCAATGGCGACACAACCCCCATTTTTGTCGAAAATAGCCATGAATGACCATTTTCAATGACACCGAAGTCTAACACCTACGAATTTTTGACCAACAAATGGTCTCCACGAGAAATCCAAGATTGTGATCTATGGCAAGAAAACATATGTGGGGTGAAGTGTACGAGCCTCTGGTCGATGATCAATGGGCACACAACCCCCATTTTTGTCGAAAATAGCCATGAACGACCATTTTCAATGACACTGAAGGCTAACAGCTATGGATTTTTGACCAAGAAATGGTCTCCACCATAAATCCAAGAATGTGATCTATGGCAAGGAAACATATGTGTAGTGAGGTGTATGAGCCTCTGGTCGAAGATCAATGGCCACACAACCCCGATTTCTGTCGAAAATAGCCATGAATGACCATTTTCAATAATACCGAAGGCTAACATGTACGGATTTTTGACCAAGAAATGGTCTCCACCAGAAATTCAAGAATGTTTTCTATGGCAAGGAAACATATGTGGGGTGAGGTGTATGAGCCTCTGGTCGATGATCAATGGCCACACAACCCCCATTTTTGTCGAAAATAGCCATGAACGACCATTTACAATAATACCGAAGGCTAACACCTACGGATTTTTGACCAAGAAATGGTCTCCACTAGAAATCCAAGAATGTGATCTATGGCAAGGAAACATATGTGGGGTGAGGTGTACGAGCCTCTGATTGATGATCAATGGCCACACAACCCCGATTTTTGTTGAAAATAGCCATGAACGACCATTTTCAATAATTCTGAAGGCTAACACCTACGGATTTTTGACCAAGAAATCGTCTCCACCAGAAATCCAAGAATATGATCTATGGCAAGGAAACATATTTGTGGTGAGGTGTACGAGCCTCTGGTCGATGATCAATGGCCACACAACCCCCCATTTTTGTCGAAAACAGCCATGAATGACCATTTTCAATAATAGCGAAGGCTAACACGTACAGATTTTTGACCAAGAAATGGTCTCCACGAGAAATCCAAGATTGTGATCTATGGCAATTAAACATATGTGGGGTGAGGTGTACGAGCCTCTGGATCGATGATAAATGGCCACACAACCCCCATTTTTGTCAAAAATAGCCATGAACGACCATTTTCAATAATACCGAAGGCTAAAACGTACGGATTTTTTACCAAGAAATGGTCTCCACTAGAAATCCAAGAATGTGATCTATGGCAAGGAAACATATGTGGGGTGAGGTGTACGAGCCCCTGGTCGATTATTAATGGCCACACAACCCCCATTTTTGTCGAAAATTGCCATGAACGACTATTTACAATGACACTGAAGGCTAACACCTATGGATTTTTGACCAAGAACTGGTCTCCACCATAGATCCAAGAATGTGATCTATGGCAAGAAAACATATGTGTAGTGAGGTGTATGAGCCTCTGGTTGAAGATAAATGGCCACACAACCCCCATTTTTGTCGAAAATAGCCATGAATGACCATTTTCAATAATACAGAAGGCTAACACATTCGGATTTTTGCCCAAGAAATGGTCTCCACCAGAAATCCAAAAATGTGATCTATGTCAAGGAAACATATGTGGGGTGAGGTGTATGAGCCTCTAGTCGATGATTAATGGCCACAGAACCTCTATTTTGTCAAAAATAGCCATGAACGACCATTTTCAATAATACCGAAGGCTAACACGTACGGATTTTTGACCAAGAAATGGTTTCCACCAGAAATCCAAGAATGTGATCTATAGCAAGAAAACATATGTGGGGTGAAGTGTACGAGCCTCTGGTCGATGATCAATGGCCACACAACCCCCATTTTTTGTCGAAAATAGCCATGAACGACCATTTTCAATGACACTGAAGGCTAACACCTATGGATTTTTGACCAAGAAATGGTCTCCACCAGAAATCCAAGAATGTGGTCTATGGCAAGGAAACATATGTGGGGTGAGGTGTATGAGCCTTTGGTCGATGATCAATTGCCACACAACCCCCATTTTTGTCGAAAATAGCCATGAACGACCATTTTCAATAATACCGAAGGCTAACACCTACGGATTTTTGACCAAGAAATGGTCTCCGCCAGAAATCCAAGAATGTGATCTATGGCAAGGAAACTTATGTGGGGTGAGGTGTACGAGCCTCTGGTCGATGATTAATGGCGACACAACCCCCATTTTTGTCGAAAATAGCCATGAATGACCATTATCAATGACACTGAAGGCTAACACCTACGAATTTTTGACCAACAAATGGTCTCCACGAGAAATCCAAGATTGTGATCTATGGCAAGAAAACATATGTGGGGTGAAGTGTACGAGCCTCTGGTCGATGATCAATGGCCAAGCAACCCCCATTTTTGTCGAAAATAGCCATGAACGACCATTTTCAATGACACTGAAGGCTAACGCCTATGGATTTTTGACCAAGAAATGGTCTCCACCACAAATCCAAGAATGTGATCTATGGCAAGGAAACATATGTGTAGTGAGGTGTATGAGCCTTTGGTCGAAGATCAATGGCCACACAACCCCCATTTGTGTCAAAAATAGCCATGAATGACCATTTTCAATAATACCGAAGGCTAACACGTACGGATTTTTGACCAAGAAATGGTCTCCACCAGAAATCCAAGAATGTGATCTATGGCAAGGAAACATATGTGGGGTGAGGTGTATGAGCCTCTGGTCGATGATCAATGGCCACACAACCCCCATTTTTGATCAAAATAGCCATGAACGACCATTTAAAATAATACCGAAGGCTCACACCTACGGATTTTTGACCAAGAAATGGTCTCCACCAGAAAATCCAAGATTGTGATCTATGGCAAGGAAACATATGTGGGGTGAGGTGTACGAGCCTCTGGTCGATGATCAATGGCCACACAACCCCCATTTTTGTCGAAAATAGCAATGAACGACCATTTTCAATAATTCCGAATGCTAACACCTACGAATTTTTGACCAAGAAATCGTCTCCGCCAGAAATCTAAGAATACGATCTATGGCAAAGAAACATATTTGGGGTGAGGTGTATGAGCCTCTGGTCGATGATCAATGGCCACACAACCCCCATTTTTGTCGAAAACAGCCATGAACGACCATTTTCAATAATACCGAAGGCTAACACATACGGATTTTTGACCAAGAAATGGTCTCCACGAGAAATCCAAGATTGTGATCTATGGCAATTAAACATATGTGGGGTGAGGTGTACGAGCCTCTGGTCGATGATAAATGGCCACACAACCCCCATTTTTTTCGAAAATAGCCATGAACGACCATTTTCAATAATACCGAAGGCTAACACCTACGGATTTTTGACCAAGAAATGGTCTCCACCATAAATCCAAGAATGTGATCTATGGCAAGGAAACATATGTGGGGTGAGGTGTACGAGCCCCTGGTCGATTAACAATGGCCACACAACCCCCATTTTTGTCGAAAATTGCCATGAACGACTATTTTCAATGACACTGAAGGCTAACACCTATGGATTTTTGACCAAGAACTGGACTCCACCATAGATCCAAGAATGTGATCTATGGCAAGAAAACATATGTGTAGTGAGGTGTATGAGCCTCTGATTGAAGATAAATGGCCACACAACCCCCATTTTTGTCGAAAATAGCCATGAATGACCATTTTCAATAATACCGAAGGCTAACACATTCGGATTTTTGCCCAAGAAATGGTCTCCACCAGAAATCCAAAAATGTGATATATGTCAAGGAAACATATGTGGGGTGAGGTGTATGAGCCTCTCGTCGATGATCAATGGCCACAGAACCTCTATTTTGTCAAAAATAGCCATGAACCACCATTTTCAATAATACCGAAGGCTAACACGTACGGATTTTTGACCAAGAAATGGTCTCCACCAGAAATCCAAGAATGTGATCTACGAGAAGGAAACATATGTGGGTGAGGTGTACGAGCCTCTGATCGATGATCAATGGCCACACAACCCCCGTTTTGTCGAAAATAGCCATGAACGACCATTTTCAATAATACCGAAGGCTAACACGTACGAATTTTTGACCAAGAAATGGTCTCCACCAGAAATCCAAGAATGTGATCTATGGCAAGGAAACATATGTGGGGTGAGGTGTATGAGCCTTTGGTCGATGATCAATGGCCACACAACCCCCATTTTTTTCGAAAATAGCCATGAACGACCATTTTCAATAATACTGAAGGCTAACACCTACGGATTTCTGACCAAGAAATGGTCACCACCAGAAATCCAAGAATGTGGTCTATGGCAAGGAAACACATGTGGGGTGAGGTGTATGAGCCTTTGGTCGATGATTAATTGCCACACAACCCCCATTTTTGTCGAAAATAGCCATGAACGACCATTTTCAATAATTCCGAAGGCTAACACCTACGGATTTTTTACCAAGAAATGGTCTCCACCAGAAATCCAAGAATGTGATATATGGCAAGGAAACTTATGTGGGGTGAGGTGTACGATCCTCTGGTCGATGATCAATGGCGACACAACCCCCATCTTTGTCGAAAATAGCCATGAATGACCATTTTCAGTGACACTGAAGGCTAACACCTACGAATTTTTGACCAACAAATGGTCTCCATGAGAAATCCAAGATTCTAATCTATGGCAAGAAAACATATGTGGGGTGAAGTGTACGAGCCTCTGGTCGATGATCAATGGCCACACAACCCCCATTTTTGTCGAAAATAGCCATGAACGATCATTTTCAATGACACTAAAGGCTAACACCTATGGATTTTTGACCAAGAAATGGTCTCCACCATAAATCCAAGAATGTGATCTATGGCAAGGAAACATAAGTGTAGTGAGGTGTATGAGCCTCTGGTCGAAGATCAATGGCCACACAACCCCCATTTGTGTCGAAAATAGCCATGAATGACCATTTTCAATAATACCGAATGCTAACACGTACGGATTTTTGACCAAGAAATGGTCTCCACCAGAAATCCAAGAATGTGATCTATGGCAAGGAAACATATGTGGGGTGAATTGTACGAGCCTCCGGTCGATGATAAATGGCCACACAATCCCCATTTTAGTCAAAAATAGCCATGAACGACCATTTTCCATAATACCGAAGGCTAACACCAACAGATTTTTGACCAAGAAATGGTCTCCTCTAGAAATCCAAGAATGTGATCTATGTCAAGAAAACATATGTGGGGTGAAGTGTACAAGCCTCTGGTCGATGGTCAATGGCCACACAACCCCCATTTTTGTCGAAAATAGCCATGAACGACCATTTTCAATGACACTGAAGGCTAACACCTATGGATTTTTTACCAAGAAATGGTCTCCAGCATAAATCCAAGAATGTGATCTATGGCAAGGAAACATAAGTGTAGTGAGGTGTATGAGCCTCTGGTTGAAGATCAATGGCCACAGAACCCCCATTTTTGTCGAAAATAGCCATGAATGACCATTTTCAATAATACTGTAGGCTAACACGTACGGATTTTTGACCAAGAAATGGTCTCCACCAGAAATCCAAGAATGTGGTCTATGGCAAGGAAACATATGTGGGGTGAATTGTACGAGCCTCTGGTTGATGAAAAATGGCCACACAACCCCCATTTTAGTCGAAAATAGCCATGAACGACCATTTTCAATAATACCGAAGGCTAACACCAACAGATTTTTGACCAAGAAATGGTCTCCTCCAGAAATCCTAGAATGTGATCTATGGCAAGAAAACATATGTTGGGTGAAGTGTACGAGCCTCTGGTCGATGAGCAATGGCCACACAACCCCCATTTTTGTCGAAAATAGCCATGAACGACCATTTTCAATGACACTAAAGGCTAACACCTATGGCAAGGAAACATATGTGGGGTGAGGTTTACGAGCCTCTGGTTGATGATCATTGGCCACACAACCCCCATTTTTGTTGAAAATAGCCATGAATGACCATTTTCAATAATACCGAAGGCTAACACGTACGGATTTTTGACCTAGAAATGGTCTCCACCAGAAATCCAAGAATGTGATCTATGGCAAGGAAACATATGCGGGGTGAGGTGTATGAGCCTCTGGTCGATGATAAATGGCCACACAACCCCCATTTTAGTCGAAAATAGCCATGAACGACCATTTTCAATAATACCGAAGGCTAACACCAACAGATTTTTGACCAAGAAATGGTCTCCACCAGAAATCCTAGAATGTGATCTCTGGCAAGAAAACATATGTGGGGTGAAGTGTACGAGCCTCTGGTCGATGATCAATGGCCACACAAACCCCATTTTTGTCGAAAATAGCCATGAACGACCATTTTCAATGACACTGAAGGCTAACACCTACGGATTTTTGACCAAGAAATGGTCTCCACAATAAATCCAAGAATGTGATCTATGGCAAGGAAACATATGTGTAGTGAGGTGTATGAGCCTTTTGTCGAATATCAATAGCCACACAACCCCCATTTTTGTCGAAAATAGCCATGAACGACCATTTTCAATAGTACCTAAGGCTAAAACATTCAGATTTTTGACCAAGAAATGGTCTCCACCAGAAATCAAAGAATGTGATCTATTGCAAGGAAACATATGTGGGGTGAGGTTTACGAGCCTCTGGTCGATGATCAATGGCCACACAACCCCCATTTTTGTTGAAAATAGCCATGAATGACCATTTTCAATAATACTAAAGGCTAACACGTACAGATTTTTGACCAATAAATGGTCTCCACCGGAAATCCAAGAATGTGATCTATGGCAAGGAAACATATGTGGGGTGAGGTGTACGAGCCTCTGGTCGATGATCATTGGCCACACAACCCCCATTTTTGTCGAAAATAGCCATGAATGACCATATTCAATAATATCGAAGGCTAACACGTACGGATTTTTGACCAAGAAATGGTCTCCACCAGAAATCCAAGAATGTGATCTATGGCAAGGAAACATATGTGGGGTGAATTGCACGAGCCTCCGGTCGATGATAAATGGCCACACAACCCCCATTTTAATCGAAAATAGGCATGAACGACCATTTTCAATAATATCGAAGGCTAACTCCAATAGATTTTTGACCAAGGAATGGTCTCCTCCAGAAATCCAAGAATGTGATCTATGGCAAGGAAAAATATGTGGGGTGAGGTGTATGAGCCTCTGGTCGACGATCAATGGCCACACAACCCTAATTTTTGTCGAAATAAGCCATGAACGACCATTTTCAATGACACTGAAGGCTAACACCTACGGATTTTTGACCAAGAAATGGTCTCCACCATAAATCCAAGAATGTGATCTATGGCAAGGAAACATATGTGTAGTGAGGTGTATGAGCCTCTGGTCGAAGATCAATGGCCACACAACCCCCATTTTTGTCGAAAATAGCCATGAATGACCATTTTCAAAAATACCAAAGGCTAACACATTTGGATTTTTGCCCAAGAAATGGTCTGCACCAGAAATCCAATAATGTGATCTATGGCAAGGAAACATATGTGGGGTGAGGTGTACGAGCCTCTGGTCGATGATCAATGGCCACACAACCCCCATTTTGCCGAAAATAGCCATGAACGACCATTTTCAATAATACCGAAGGCTAACACGTACAAGTTTTTGACCAAGAAATGGTCTCCACCAGAAATCCAAGAATGTGATCTATGGCAAGGAAACATATGTGGGGTGAGGTTTATGAGCCTCTAGTCGATGATAAATGGCCACACAACCCCCATTTTTTATGAAAATAGCCATGAGCGACCATTTTCAATAATACTAGAGGCTAAAACCTACGGATTTTTGACCAAGAAATGATCTCCACCAGAAATCCAAGAATGTGATCTATGGCAAGGAAACATATGTGGGGTGAGGTGTATGAGCCTCTGGCGATGATCAATGGCCACACAACCCCCATTTTTGTCGAAATAGCCATGAACGACCATTTTCAATAATACCGAAGGCTAACACCTACGGATTTTTGACCAAGAAATGGTCTCCACCAGAAATCCAAGAATGTGACCTACGGCAAGGAAACATATGTGGGGTGAGGTGTATGAGCCTCTGGTCGACGATCAATGGCCACACAACCCTAATTTTTGTCGAAAATAGCCATGAACGACCATTTTCAATGACACTGAAGGCTAACACCTACGGATATTTGACCAAGAAATGGTCTCCACCATAAATCCAAGAATGTGATCTATGGCAAGGAAACATATGTGTAGTGAGGTGTATGAGCCTCTGGTCGAAGATCAATGGCCACACAACCCCCATTTTTGTCGAAAATAGCCATGAATGACCATTTTCAAAAATACCAAAGGCTAACACATTTGGATTTTTGCCCAAGAAATGGTCTGCACCAGAAATCCAAGAATGTGATCTATGGCAAGGAAACATATGTTGGGTGAGGTGTACGAGCCTCTGGTTGATGATCAATGGCCACACAACCCCCATTTTGCCGAAAATAGCCATGAACGACCATTTTCAAAAATACCGAAGGCTAACACGTACGAGTTTTTGACCAAGAAATGGTCTCCACCAGAAATCCAAGAATGTGATCTATTGCAAGGAAACATATGTGGGGTGAGGTTTATGAGCCTCTAGTCGATGATAAATGGCCACACAACCCCCATTTTTTTATGAAAATAGCCATGAGCAACCATTTTCAATAATACTAGAGGCTAACACCTACGGATTTTTGACCAAGAAATGGTCTCCACCAGAAATCCAAGAATGTGATCTATGGCAAGGAAACATATGTGGGGTGAGGTGTATGAGCCTCTGGTCGATGATCAATGGCCACACAACCCCCATTTTTGTCGAAAATAGCCATGAACGACCATTTTCAATAATACCGAAGGCTAACACCTACGGATTTTTTACCAAGAAATGGTCTCCACCAGAAATCCAAGAATGTGATCTACGGCAAGGAAACATATGTGGGGTGAGGTGTATGAGCCTTGGGTCGACGATCAATGGCCGCACAACCCTAATTTTTGTCGAAAATAGCCATGAACGACCATTTTCAATGACACTGAAGGCTAACACCTACGGATTTTTGACCAAGAAATGGTCTCCACCATAAATCCAAGAATGTGATCTATGGCAAGGAAACATATGTGTTGTGAGGTGTATGAGCCTCTAGTCCAATATCAATGGCCACACAACCCCCATTTTTGTCGAAAATAGCCATGAACGACCATTTTCAATAGTTCCGAAGGCTAACACATTGGGATTTTTGACCAAAAAATGGTCTCCACCAGAAATCAAAGAATGTGATCTATGGCAAGGAAACATATGTGGGGTGAGGTGCACGAGCCTTTGGTCGATGATCAATGGCCACACAACCCCCATTTTTTATGAAAATAGCCATGAGCGACCATTTTCAATAATACAAGAGGCTAACACCTACGGATATTTGACCAAGAAATGGTCTCCACCAGAAATCCAAGAATGTCATCTATGCCAAGGAAACATATGTGGGGTGAGGTGTATGAGCCTCTGGTCGATGATCAATGGCCACACAACCCCCATTTTTGTCGAAAATAGCCATGAATGACCATTTTCAATAATACTGAAGGCTAACACCTACAGATTTTTGACCAAGAAATGGTCTCCACCAAAAATCCAAGAATGTGACCTACGGCAAGGAAACATATGTGGGGTGAGGTGTATGAGCCTCTGGTCGACGATCAATGACCACACAACCCTAATTTTTGTCGAAAATAGCCATGAACGACCATTTTGAATGACACTGAAGGCTAACACCTACGGATTTTTGACCAAAAATGGTCTCCACCATAAATCCAGGAATGTGATCTATGGCAAGGAAACATATGTGTAGTGAGGTGTATGAGCCTCTGGTCGAAGATCAATGGCTACACAACCCCCATTTTTGTCGAAAATAGCCATTTATGACCATTTTCAAAAATACCAAAGGCTAACACATTCGGATTTTTTCCCAAGAAATGGTCTCCACCAGAAATCCAAGAATGTCGTCTATGGAAAGGAAACATATATGGGGTGAGGTGTACGAGCCTCTGGTCGATGATCAATGGCCACATAACCCCCATTTTGCCGAAAATAGCCATGAACGACCATTTTCAATAATACCGAAGGCTAACACGTACGAGTTTTTGACCAAGAAATGGTCTCCACCAGAAATCCAAGAATGTGATCTATGGCAAGGAAACATATGTGGGGTGAGGTTTATGAGCCTCTAGTCGATGATAAATGGCCACACAACCCCCATTTTTTATGAAAATAGCCATGAGCGACCATTTTCAATAATACTAGAGGCTAACACCTACGGATTTTTGACCAAGAAATGGTCTCCACCAGAAATCCAAGAATGTGATCTATGGCAAGGAAACATATGTGGGGTGAGGTGTATGAGCCTCTGGTCGATGATAAATGGCCACACAACCCCCATTTTTGTCGAAAATAGCCATGAACGACCATTTTCAATAATACCAAAGGCTAACACCTACGAATTTTTGACCAAGAAATGGTCTCCACCAAAAATCCAAGAATGTGATCTACGACAAGGAAACATATGTGGGGTGAGGTGTATGAGCCTCTGGTCGACGATCAATGCCCAAACAACCCTAATTTTTGTCGAAAATAGCCATGAACGACCATTTTCAATGACATTGAAGGCTAACACCTACGGATTTTTGACCAAGAAATGGTCTCCACCATAAATCCAAGAATGTGATCTATGGCAAGGAAACATATGTGTAGTGAGGTGTATGAGCCTCTGGTCCAATATCAATGGCCACACAACCCCCATTTTTGTCGAAAATAGCCATGAACGACAATTTTCAATAGTTCCGAAGGCTAACACATTCGGATTTTTGACCAAGAAATGGTCTCCTCCAGAAATCAAAGAATGTGATCTATGGAAAGGAAACATATGTGGGGTGAGGTGTACGAGCCTTTGGTCGAAGATCAATGGCCACACAACCCCCATTTTTGTCGAAAATAGCCATGAATGACCATTTTCAATAATACCGAAGGCTAACACGTACGGATTTTTGACCAAGAAATGGTCTCCACCAAATATCCAAGAATGTGATCTATGGCAAGGAAAAATATGTGGGGTGAGGTGTATGAGCCTCTGGTCGACGATCAATGGCCACACAACCCTAATTTTTGTCGAAATAAGCCATGAACGACCATTTTCAATGACACTGAAGGCTAACACCTACGGATTTTTGACCAAGAAATGGTCTCCACCATAAATCCAAGAATGTGATCTATGGCAAGGAAACATATGTGTAGTGAGGTGTATGAGCCTCTGGTCGAAGATCAATGGCCACACAACCCCCATTTTTGTCGAAAATAGCCATGAATGACCATTTTCAAAAATACCAAAGGCTAACACATTTGGATTTTTGCCCAAGAAATGGTCTGCACCAGAAATCCAATAATGTGATCTATGGCAAGGAAACATATGTGGGGTGAGGTGTACGAGCCTCTGGTCGATGATCAATGGCCACACAACCCCCATTTTGCCGAAAATAGCCATGAACGACCATTTTCAATAATACCGAAGGCTAACACGTACAAGTTTTTGACCAAGAAATGGTCTCCACCAGAAATCCAAGAATGTGATCTATGGCAAGGAAACATATGTGGGGTGAGGTTTATGAGCCTCTAGTCGATGATAAATGGCCACACAACCCCCATTTTTTATGAAAATAGCCATGAGCGACCATTTTCAATAATACTAGAGGCTAAAACCTACGGATTTTTGACCAAGAAATGATCTCCACCAGAAATCCAAGAATGTGATCTATGGCAAGGAAACATATGTGGGGTGAGGTGTATGAGCCTCTGGCGATGATCAATGGCCACACAACCCCCATTTTTGTCGAAATAGCCATGAACGACCATTTTCAATAATACCGAAGGCTAACACCTACGGATTTTTGACCAAGAAATGGTCTCCACCAGAAATCCAAGAATGTGACCTACGGCAAGGAAACATATGTGGGGTGAGGTGTATGAGCCTCTGGTCGACGATCAATGGCCACACAACCCTAATTTTTGTCGAAAATAGCCATGAACGACCATTTTCAATGACACTGAAGGCTAACACCTACGGATATTTGACCAAGAAATGGTCTCCACCATAAATCCAAGAATGTGATCTATGGCAAGGAAACATATGTGTAGTGAGGTGTATGAGCCTCTGGTCGAAGATCAATGGCCACACAACCCCCATTTTTGTCGAAAATAGCCATGAATGACCATTTTCAAAAATACCAAAGGCTAACACATTTGGATTTTTGCCCAAGAAATGGTCTGCACCAGAAATCCAAGAATGTGATCTATGGCAAGGAAACATATGTTGGGTGAGGTGTACGAGCCTCTGGTTGATGATCAATGGCCACACAACCCCCATTTTGCCGAAAATAGCCATGAACGACCATTTTCAAAAATACCGAAGGCTAACACGTACGAGTTTTTGACCAAGAAATGGTCTCCACCAGAAATCCAAGAATGTGATCTATTGCAAGGAAACATATGTGGGGTGAGGTTTATGAGCCTCTAGTCGATGATAAATGGCCACACAACCCCCATTTTTTTATGAAAATAGCCATGAGCAACCATTTTCAATAATACTAGAGGCTAACACCTACGGATTTTTGACCAAGAAATGGTCTCCACCAGAAATCCAAGAATGTGATCTATGGCAAGGAAACATATGTGGGGTGAGGTGTATGAGCCTCTGGTCGATGATCAATGGCCACACAACCCCCATTTTTGTCGAAAATAGCCATGAACGACCATTTTCAATAATACCGAAGGCTAACACCTACGGATTTTTTACCAAGAAATGGTCTCCACCAGAAATCCAAGAATGTGATCTACGGCAAGGAAACATATGTGGGGTGAGGTGTATGAGCCTTGGGTCGACGATCAATGGCCGCACAACCCTAATTTTTGTCGAAAATAGCCATGAACGACCATTTTCAATGACACTGAAGGCTAACACCTACGGATTTTTGACCAAGAAATGGTCTCCACCATAAATCCAAGAATGTGATCTATGGCAAGGAAACATATGTGTTGTGAGGTGTATGAGCCTCTAGTCCAATATCAATGGCCACACAACCCCCATTTTTGTCGAAAATAGCCATGAACGACCATTTTCAATAGTTCCGAAGGCTAACACATTGGGATTTTTGACCAAAAAATGGTCTCCACCAGAAATCAAAGAATGTGATCTATGGCAAGGAAACATATGTGGGGTGAGGTGCACGAGCCTTTGGTCGATGATCAATGGCCACACAACCCCCATTTTTTATGAAAATAGCCATGAGCGACCATTTTCAATAATACAAGAGGCTAACACCTACGGATATTTGACCAAGAAATGGTCTCCACCAGAAATCCAAGAATGTCATCTATGCCAAGGAAACATATGTGGGGTGAGGTGTATGAGCCTCTGGTCGATGATCAATGGCCACACAACCCCCATTTTTGTCGAAAATAGCCATGAATGACCATTTTCAATAATACTGAAGGCTAACACCTACAGATTTTTGACCAAGAAATGGTCTCCACCAAAAATCCAAGAATGTGACCTACGGCAAGGAAACATATGTGGGGTGAGGTGTATGAGCCTCTGGTCGACGATCAATGACCACACAACCCTAATTTTTGTCGAAAATAGCCATGAACGACCATTTTGAATGACACTGAAGGCTAACACCTACGGATTTTTGACCAAAAATGGTCTCCACCATAAATCCAGGAATGTGATCTATGGCAAGGAAACATATGTGTAGTGAGGTGTATGAGCCTCTGGTCGAAGATCAATGGCTACACAACCCCCATTTTTGTCGAAAATAGCCATTTATGACCATTTTCAAAAATACCAAAGGCTAACACATTCGGATTTTTTCCCAAGAAATGGTCTCCACCAGAAATCCAAGAATGTCGTCTATGGAAAGGAAACATATATGGGGTGAGGTGTACGAGCCTCTGGTCGATGATCAATGGCCACATAACCCCCATTTTGCCGAAAATAGCCATGAACGACCATTTTCAATAATACCGAAGGCTAACACGTACGAGTTTTTGACCAAGAAATGGTCTCCACCAGAAATCCAAGAATGTGATCTATGGCAAGGAAACATATGTGGGGTGAGGTTTATGAGCCTCTAGTCGATGATAAATGGCCACACAACCCCCATTTTTTATGAAAATAGCCATGAGCGACCATTTTCAATAATACTAGAGGCTAACACCTACGGATTTTTGACCAAGAAATGGTCTCCACCAGAAATCCAAGAATGTGATCTATGGCAAGGAAACATATGTGGGGTGAGGTGTATGAGCCTCTGGTCGATGATAAATGGCCACACAACCCCCATTTTTGTCGAAAATAGCCATGAACGACCATTTTCAATAATACCAAAGGCTAACACCTACGAATTTTTGACCAAGAAATGGTCTCCACCAAAAATCCAAGAATGTGATCTACGACAAGGAAACATATGTGGGGTGAGGTGTATGAGCCTCTGGTCGACGATCAATGCCCAAACAACCCTAATTTTTGTCGAAAATAGCCATGAACGACCATTTTCAATGACATTGAAGGCTAACACCTACGGATTTTTGACCAAGAAATGGTCTCCACCATAAATCCAAGAATGTGATCTATGGCAAGGAAACATATGTGTAGTGAGGTGTATGAGCCTCTGGTCCAATATCAATGGCCACACAACCCCCATTTTTGTCGAAAATAGCCATGAACGACAATTTTCAATAGTTCCGAAGGCTAACACATTCGGATTTTTGACCAAGAAATGGTCTCCTCCAGAAATCAAAGAATGTGATCTATGGAAAGGAAACATATGTGGGGTGAGGTGTACGAGCCTTTGGTCGAAGATCAATGGCCACACAACCCCCATTTTTGTCGAAAATAGCCATGAATGACCATTTTCAATAATACCGAAGGCTAACACGTACGGATTTTTGACCAAGAAATGGTCTCCACCAAATATCCAAGAATGTGATCTATGGCAAGGAAACATATGTGGGTTGAGGTGTATGAGCCTCTGGTCGATGATAAATGGCCACACAACCCCCATTTCAGTCGAAAATAGCCATGAACGACCATTTTCAATAATACATAAGGCTAACACCAACAGATTTTTGATCAAGAAATGGACTCCACCAGAAATCCAAGAATGTGATCTATGGCAAGAAAACATATGTGGGGTGAAGTGTACGAGCCTCTGGTCGATGATCAATGGCCACACAACCCCCATTTTTGTCGAAAATAGCCATGAACGATAATTTTCAATGACACTGAAGGCTAAACACCTATGGATTTTTGACCAAGAAATGGTCTCCACCATAAATCCAAGAATTTGATCTATGGCAAGGAAACATATGTGTAGTGAGGTGTATGAGCCTCTGGTCGAAGATCAATGGCCACACAACCCCCATTTTTGTCGAAAATAGCCATGAATGACCATTTTCAAAAATACCAAAGGCTAACACATTCGGATTTTTGCCCAAGAAATGGTCTCCACCAGAAATCCAAGAATGTGATCTATGGCAAGGAAACATATGTGGGGTGAGGTGTATGAGCCTCCGGTCGATGATCAATGGCCACACAACCCCCATTTTGTCGAAAATAGAAATGAACGACCATTCTCAATAATACCGAAGGCTAACACGTACGAATTTTTGACCAAGAAATGGTCTCCACCAGAAATCCAAGAATGTGATCTATGGCAAGGAAACATTTGTGGGATGAGGTGTACGAGCCTCTGGTCGATGATAAATGGCCACACAACCCCCATTTTTGATGAAAATAGCCATGAACGATCATTTTCAATAATACCTGAGGCTAACACCTACGGATTTTTTTACCAAGAAATGGTCCCCACCAGAAATCCAAGAATGTGATCTATGGTAAGAAAACATATGTGGGGTGAAGTGTATGAGCCTCTTGTCGATGATCAATGGCCACACAAACCCCATTTTTGTCGAAAATAGCCATGAACGACCATTTTCAATAACACTGAACGCTAACACCTACGGATTTTTGACCAAGAAATGGTCTCCACCATAAATCCAAGAATGTGATCTATGGAAAGGAAACATGTGTAGTGAGGTGTATGAGCCTTTGGTTGAATATCAATGGCCACACAACCCACATTTTTGTCGAAAATAGCCATGAACGACCATTTTCAATAGTGCCGAAGGCTAAAACATTCAGATTTTTGACCAATAAATGGTCTCCACTAGAAATCCAAGAATGTGATCTATGGCAAGGTAACATATGTGGGGTGAGGTGTACGAGCCTCTGGTCGATGATAAATGGCCACACAACCCCCATTTTAGTCAAAAATAGCCATGAACGACCATTTTCAATAATACCGAAGGCTAACACCAACGGATTTTTGACTAAGAAATGGTCTCCACCAGAAATCCAAGAATGTGATCTATGGCAAGAAAACCTATGTGGGGTGAAGTGTACGAGCCTCTGGTCGATGATCAATGGCCACACAACCTCCATTTTTGTCGAAAATAGCCATGAACGACCATTTTCAATGACACTGAAGGCTAACACCTACGGATTTTTGACCAAGAACTGGTCTCCACCATAAATCCAAGAATGTGATCTATGGCAAGGAAACATATGTGTAGTGAGGTGTATGAGCCTCTGGTCAAAGATCAATGGCCACACAACCCCCATTTTTGTCGAAAATAGCCATGAATGACAATTATCAATAATACCGAAGGCGAACACATTCGGATTTTTGCCCAAGAAATGGTCTCCACTAGAAATCCAAGAATGTGATCTATGGCAAGGAAACATATGTGGGGTGAGGTGTACGAGCCTCTGGTCGATGATCAATGGCCACACAACCCCCATTTTGTTGAAAATAGCCATGAACGATCATTTTCAATAATACTGAAGGCTAACACGTATGAATTTTTGACCAAGAAATGGTCTCCACCAGAAATCCAAGAATGTGATCTATAGCAAGGAAACATATGTGGGGTGAGGTGTACGAGCCTCTGGTCGATGATAAATGGCCACACAACCCCCATTTTTGATGAAAATAGCCATGAACGACCATTTTCAATAATACCGAAGGCTAACACCTACGGATTTTTGACCAAGAAATGGTCTCCACCAGAAATACAAGATAGTGATCTATGGAAAGGAAACATATGTGGGGTGAGGTGTATGAGCCTCTGGTCGATGATCAATGGCCAAAGAACCCCCATTTTTGTCAAAAATAGCCATGAACGACCATTTTCAATAATACCGAAGGCTAACACCTACGGATTTTTGACCAAGAAATGATCTCCACCAGAAATCCAAAATGTGATCTATGGCAAGGAAACATATGTGTGGTGAGGTGTACGAGCCTTTGGTCGATGATCAATGGTCACATAACCCCCATTTTTGTCGAAAATAGCCATGAACGACCATTTTCAATGACACTGAAGGGTAACACCTATGGATTTTTGACCAAGAAATGGTCTCCACCATAAGTCCAAGAATGTGATCTATGGCAAGGAAACATATGTGGGGTGAGGTGTACGGGCCTCTGGTCGTTGATCAATGGCCACACAACGCCCATTTTTTGTCGAAAATAGCGATCAACGACCATTTTCAATAATACAGAAGGCTAACACGTATGGATTTTTGACCAACAAATGGTCTCCACCAGATATCCGAGAATGTGATATATGGCAAGGAAACATATGTGGGGTGAGGTGTATGAGCCTCTGGTCGAAGATCAATGGCCACACAACCCCCATTTTTGTCGAAAATAGCCATGAACGATCATTTTCAATGACACTGAAGGCTAACACCTACGGAATTTTGACGAAGAAATGGTCTCCACCATAAATCCAAGAATGTGATCTATGGCAAGGAAACATATGTGCAGTGAGGTGTATGAGCCTCTGGTCGAAGATCAATGGCCACACAACACCCATTTTTGTCAAAAATCGCCATGGATGACTATTTTCAATAATACCGAAGGTTTCAGATTTTTGCCCAAGAAATGGTCTCCACCAGAAATCCAAGAATGTGATCTATGGCAATGAAACATATGTGGGGTGAGGTGTACGAGCCTCTGGTCGATGATCAATGGCCACACAACCCCCATTTTTGTCAAAAATAGCCATGAACGACCATTTTCAATGACACTGAAGGCTAACACTCACGGATTTTTGACCAAGAAATGGTCTCCACCATAAATCCAAGAATGTGATCTATGGCAAGGAAACATATGTGTAGTGAGGTGTATGGGCCTCTGGTCGAATATCAATGGCCAAACAACCCTTATTTCTGTCGAAAATAGCCATGAACGACCATTTTCAATAGTACCGAAGCTAACACATTCGGATTTTTGACCAAGAAATGGTCTCCACCAGAAATCAAAGAATGTGATCTATGGCAAGGAAACATATGTGGGGTGAGGTTTATGAGCCTCTGGTCGATGATCAATGGCCACACAACCCCCATTTTTGTCGAAAATAGCCATGAATGGCCATTTTCAATAATACCGAAGGCTAACACGTACGAATTTTTGACCCAGAAATGATCTCCACCAAAAATCCAAGAATGTGATCTATGGCAAGGAAACATATGTGGGGTGAGGTGTACGAGCCTCTGGTCGATGATAAATGGCCACACAACCCCCATTTTAGACGAAAATAGCCATGAACGACCATTTTCAATAATACCGAAGGCTAACACCAACGGATTCTTGACCAAGAAATGGTCTCCACCAGAAATCCAAGAATGTGATCAATGGCAAGAAAACATATGTGGGGTAAAGTGTACTAGCCTCTGGTCGATGATCAATGGCCACACCACCCCCATTTTGTCGAAAATTGCCATGAACGACCATTTTCAATGACACGTAAGGCTAACACCTACGGATTTTTGCCCAAGAAATGGTTTCCACCATAAATCCAAGAATGTGATCTATGGCAATGAAACATATGTGAGGTGAGGTGTATGAGCCTCTGGTCGATGATAAATGGCCACGCAACCCCCGTTTTTTTACGAAAATAGCCATGAACGACCATTTTCAATAATACTGAAGGCTAACACCTACGGATTTTTGATCAAGAAATGGTCTCCACCAGAAATCCAAGAATGTGATCTATGGCAATGAAACATATGTGGGGTGAGGTGTATGAGCCTCTGGTCGATGATCAATGGCCACACAACCCCCATTTTTGTCGAAAATAGCCATGAACGACCATTTTCAATAATACCGAAGGCTAACACCTACGGATTTTTTACCAAGAAATGTTCTCAACCAGAAATCCAAAATGTGATCTATGGCAAGCAAACATATGTGGGGTGAGGTGTACGAGCCTCTGGTCGATGATCAATGGCCACACAACCCCCATTTTTGTCGATAATAGACATGAACGACCATTTTCAATGACACTGAAGGCTAACACCTACGGATTTTTGACCAAGAAATGGTCTCCACTAGAAAACCAAGAATGTGATCTATGGCAAGGAAACATATGTGGGGTGAGGTGTATGGGCCTCTGGCCGATGATCAATGGCCACACAACGCCCATTTTTATCGAAAATAGCGATCAACATCGGCCCTTCGGTATTATTGAAAATGGTCGTTGATCGCTATTTTTGATAAAAATGGGTGTTGTGTGGCCATTGATCATCGGCCAGAGGCCCATACACCTCACCCCACATATGTTTCCTTGCCATAGATCACATTCTTGGATTTCTAGTGGAGACCATTTCTTGGTCAAAAATCCGTAGGTGTTAGCCTTGAGTGTCATTGAAAATGGTCGTTCATGTCTATTTTCGACAAAAATGGGGGTTGTGTGGCCATTGATCATCGACCAGAGGCTCGTACACCTCACCCCACATATGTTTCCTTGCCATAGATCACATTTTGGATTTCTGGTGGAGAACATTTCATGGTAAAAAATCCGTAGGTGTTAGCCTTCGGTATTATTGAAAATGGTCATTCATGGCTATTTTCGACAAAAATGGGGGTCGTGTGGCCATTGATCATCGACCAGAGGCTCATACACCTCACCCCACGTATGTTTCCTTGCCATAGATGACATTCTTGGATTTCTGGTGGAGACAATTTCTTGATCAAAAATCCGTAGGTGTTAGCCTTCGGTATTATTGAAAATGGTCGTTCATGGCTATTTTCGTAAAAAAACGGGGGTTGTGTGCCCATTTATCATCGACCAGAGGCTCATACACCTCACCTCACATATGTTTCCTTGCCATAGCTCACATTCTTGGATTTATGGTGGAGACCATTTCTTGGGCAAAAATCCGTAGGTGTTAGCCTTCCGTGTCATTGAAAATGGTCGTTCATGGCAATTTTCGACAAAATGGGGGTTGTGTGGCCATTGATCATCGACCAGAGGCTCGTACACTTTACCCCACATATGTTTCCTTGCCATTGATCACATTCTTGGATTTCTGGTGGAGACCATTTCTTGGTCAAGAATCCGTTGGTGTTAGCCTTCGGTATTATTGAAAATGGTCGTTCATGGCTATTTTCGTCTAAAATGGGGGTTGTGTGGCCATTTATCATCGACCAGAGGCTCGTACACCTCACCCCACATATGTTTCCTTGCTATATATCACATTCTTGGATTTTTGGTGGAGACCATTTCTGGGTCAAAAATCCGTACGTGTTAGCCTTCGGTATTATTGAAAATGGCCATTCATGGCTATTTTCGACAAAAATGGGGGTTGTGTGGCCATTGATCATCGACAAGAGGCTCATAAACCTCACCCCACATATGTTTCCTTGCCATAGATCACATTGTTTGATTTCTGGTGGAGACCATTTCCTGGTCCAAAATCCGAATGTGTTAGCTTCGGTACTATTGAAAATGGTCGTTCATGGCTATTTTCGACAGAAATAAGGGTTGTGTGGCCATTGATATTCGACCAGAGGCTCATACACCTTACTACACATATGTTTCCTTGCCATAGATCACATTCTTGGATTTCTAGTGGAGACCATTTCTTGGTCAAAAATCCGTAGGTGTTAGCCTTGAGTGTCATTGAAAATGGTCGTTCATGTCTATTTTCGACAAAAATGGGGGTTGTGTGGCCATTGATCATCGACCAGAGGCTCGTACACCTCACCCCACATATGTTTCATTGCCATAGATCACATTCTTGGATTTCTGGTGGAGACCATTTCTTGGGCAAAAATCTGAATGTGTTAGCCTTCGGTATTATTGAAAATGGTCATTCATGGCGATTTTCGACAAAAAATGGGTGTTGTGTGGCCATTGATCTTCGACCAGAGGCTCATACACCTCACTACACATATGTTTTCTTGCCATAGATCACATTCTTGGATTTATGGTGGAGACCATTTCTTCATCAAAATTCCGTAGGTGTTAGCCTTTAGTGTCATTGAAAATGGTCGTTCATGGCTATTTTCGACAAAAATGGGGGTTGTGTGGCCATTGATCATCGACCAGAGGCTCATACACCTCACCCCACATATGTTTCCTTTCCATAGATCACATTCTTGGATTTCTGGTGGAGACCATTTCTTGGTCAAAAATCCGTAGGTGTTAGCATTCGGTATTATTGAAAATGGTCGTTCATGGCTATTTTCATCAAAAATGGGGGTTGTGTGGCCATTTATCATCGACCAGAGGCTTGTACACCTCACCCCACATATGTTTCCTTGCTATAGATCACATTCTTGGATTTCTGGTGGAGACCATTTCTTGGTCAAAAATTCGTACGTGTTAGCCTTCAGTATTATTGAAAATGATCGTTCATGGCTATTTTCGACAAAATGGGGGTTGTGTGGCCATTGATCATCGACCAGAGGCTCATGCACCTCACCCCACATATGTTTCCTTGCCATAGATCACATTGTTGGATTTCTAGTGGAGACCATTTCTTGGGCAAAAATCCGAATGTGTTAGCCTTCGGTATTATTGAAAATTATCATTCATGGCTATTTTCGACAAAAATGGGGGTTGTGTGGCCATTGATCTTTGACCAGAGGCTCATACACCTCACTACACATATGTTTCCTTGCCATAGATCACATTCTTGGATTTATGGTGGATACCAGTTCTTGATCAAAAATCTGTAGGTGTTAGCCTTAAGTGTCATTGAAAATGGTCGTTCATGGCTATTTTCGACAAAAATGGGGGTTGTGTGGCCATTGATCATCGACCAGAGGCTCGTACACTTCACCCCACATAGGTTTTCTTGCCATAGATCACATTCTCGGATTTCTGGTGGAGTCCATTTCTTAGTCAAAAATCTGTTGGTGTTAGCCTTCGGTATTATTGAAAATGGTCGTTCATGGCTATTTTCGACTAAAATGGGGGTTGTGTGGCCATTTATCATCGACCAGAGGCTCGTACACCTCACCCCACATATGTTTCCTTGCCATAAATCACATTCTTGGATTTCTGGTGGAGACCATTTATTGGTCAAAAATCTATACGTGTTAGCCTTCAGTATTATTGAAAATGGTCATTCATGGCTATTTTCGACAAAAATGGGGGTTGTGTGGCCATTGATCATCGACCAGAGGCTCGTAAACCT
Organism: Zea luxurians; assembly: GCA_029449295.1. NCBI lineage: Eukaryota > Viridiplantae > Streptophyta > Magnoliopsida > Poales > Poaceae > Zea > Zea luxurians. Next base: position 1,266,737 of record JAOPSE010000161.1, read on the forward strand.
CACCCCACATATGTTTCCTTGCCATAGATCACATTCTTTGATTTCTGGTGGAGACCATTTCTTGGTCAAAAATCTGAATGTTTTAGCCTTCGGTACTATTGAAAATGGTCGTTCATGGCTATTTTTGACAAAAATGGGGGTTGTGTGGCCATTGATATTCGACCAAAGGCTCATACATCTCACTACACATGTTTCCTTTCCATAGATCACATTCTTGGATTTATGGTGGAGACCATTTCTTGGTCAAAAATCCGTATGTGTTAGCGTTCAGTGTCATTGAAAATGGTCGTTCATGGCTATTTTCGACAAAAATGGGGTTTGTGTGGCCATTGATCATCAACCAGAGGCTCGTACACTTCACCCCACATATGTTTTCTTGCCATAGATCACATTCTTGGATTTCTGTTGGGACCATTTCTTGGTCAAAAATCCGTTGGTGTTAGCCTTCGGTATTATTGAAATTGGTCGTTCATGGCTATTTTCGACAAAAATGGGGGTTGTGTGGCCATTTATCATCGACCAGAGGTGCATACACCTAACCCCACATATGTTTCCTTGCCATAGATCACATTCTTGGATTTCTGGTGGAGACCATTTCTTGGTCAAAAATCCGTAGGTGTTTGCCTCTGGTATTATTGAAAATGGTCGTTCATGGCTATTTTCATCAAAAATGGGGGTTGTGTGGCCATTTATCATCGACCAGAGGCTCGTACACCTCACCCCACATATGTTTCATTGCCATAGATCACATTCTTGGATTTCTGGTGGAGACCATTTCTTGGTCAAAAATACGTACGTGTTAGCCTTCGGTATTATTGAAAATGGTCGTTCATGGCTATTTTCCACAAAATGGGGGTTGTGTGGCCATTGATCATCGACCAGAGTCTCATACACCTCACCCCACATATGTTTCCTTGCCATAGATCACATTCTTGGATTTCTGGTGGAGACCATTTCTTGGGCAAAAATCCGAATGTGTTAGCCTTCGGTATTTTTGAAAATGGTCATTCATGGCTATTTTCGACAAAAATGGGGGTTGTGTGGCCATTGATCTTCGACCAGAGGCTCATACACCTCACTACACATATGTTTCCTTGCCATAGATCAAATTCTTGGATTTATGGTGGAGACCATTTCTTGGTCAAAAATGCATAGGTGTTAGCCTTCAGTGTCATTGAAAATTATCGTTCATGGCTATTTTCGACAAAAATGGGGGTTGTGTGGCCATTGATCATCGACCAGAGGCTCGTACACTTCACCCCACATATGTTTTCTTGCCATAGATCACATTCTTGGATTTCTAGTGGAGACCATTTCTTGGTCAAAAATCTGTTGGTGTTAGCCTTCTGTATTATTGAAAATGGTCGTTCATGGCTATTTTCGACTGAAATGGGGTTGTGTGGCCATTTATCATCGACCAGAGGCTCATACACCTCAACCCACATATGTTTCCTTACCACAGATCACATTCTTGGATATCTGGTGGAGACCATTTCTTGGTCAAAAATCCGTACGTGTTAGCCTTCGGTATTATTGAAAATGGTCATTCATGGCTATTTTCGACAAAATGGGGGTTGTGTGGCCATTGATCATCGACCAAAGGCTCGTAAACCTCACCCCACATATGTTTCCTTGCCATAGATCTCATTCTTTGATTTCTGGTGGAGACCATTTCTTGGTCAAAAATCTCAATGTTTTAGCCTTCGGTACTATTGAAAATGGTCGTTCATGGCTATTTTCGACAAAAATGGGGGTTGTGTGGCCATTGATATTCGACCAAAGGCTCATACACCTCACTACACATGTTTCCTTTCCATAGATCACATTCTTGGATTTATGGTGGAGACCATTTCTTGGTCAAAAATCCGTAGGTGTTAGCGTTCAGTGTCATTGAAAATGGTCGTTCATGGCTATTTTGGACAAAAATGGGGTTTGTGTGGCCATTGATCATCAACCAGAGGCTCGTACACTTCACCCCACATATGTTTTCTTGCCATAGATCACATTCTTGGATTTCTGGTGTGGACCATTTCTTGGTCAAAAATCCGTTGGTGTTAGCCTTCGGTATTATTGAAAATGGTCGTTCATGGCTATTTTCGACAAAAATGGGGGTTGTGTGGCCATTTATCATCGACCAGAGGCGCATACACCTCACCCCACATATGTTACCTTGCCATAGATCACATTCTTTGATTTCTGGTGGAGACCATTTCTTGGTCAAAAATCCGTAGGTGTTTGCCTCTGGTATTATTGAAAATGGTCGTTCATGGCTATTTTCATCAAAAATGGGGGTTGTGTGGCCATTTATCATCGACCAGAGGCTCGTACACCTCACCCCACATATGTTTCCTTGCCATAGATCACATTCTCGGATTTCTGGTGGTGACCATTTCTTGGTCAAAAATTCGTATGTGTTAGCCTTCGGTATTATTGAAAATGGTCGTTCATGGCTATTTTCCACAAAATGGGGGTTTTGTGGCCATTGATCATTGACCAGAGTCTCGTACACCTCACCCCACATATGTTTCCTTGCCATAGATCACATTCTTGGATTTCTGGTGGAGACCATTTCTTGGGAAAAAATCCAAATGTGTTAGCCTTCGGTATTTTTGAAAATGGTCATTCATGGCTATTTTCGACAAAAATGGGGGTTGTGTGGCCATTGATCTTCGACCAGAGGCTCATACACCTCACTACACATATGTTTCCTTGCCATAGATCAAATTCTTGGATTTACGGTGGAGACCATTTCTTGGTCAAAAATCCATAGGTGTTAGCCTTCAGTGTCATTGAAAATTATCGTTCATGGCTATTTTCGACAAAAATGGGGGTTGTGTGGCCATTGATCATCGACCAGAGGCTCGTACACTTCACCCCACATATGTTTTCTTGCCATAGATCACATTCTTGGATTTCTGGTGGAGACCATTTCTTGTTCAAAAATCTGTTGGTGTTAGCCTTCTATATTATTGAAAATGGTCGTTCATGGCTATTTTCGACTGAAATGGGGGTTGTGTGGCCATTTATCATCGATCAGAGTCTCATACACCTCAACCCACATATGTTTCCTTACCATAGATCACATTCTTGGATATCTGGTGGAGACCATTTCTTGGTCAAAAATCCGTACGGGTTAGCCTTCGGTATTATTGAAAATGGTCATTCATGGCTATTTTCGACAAAAATGGGGGTTGTGTGGCCATTGATCATCGACCAAAGGCTCGTACACCTCACCCCACATATGTTTCCTTGCCATAGATCACATTCTTTGATTTCTGGTGGAGACCATTTCTTGGTCAAAAATCCGAATGTGTTAGCCTTTGGAACTATTGAAAATGGTCATTCATGGCTATTTTCGACAAAAATGGTGGTTGTGTGGCCATTGATATTGGACCAGAGGCTCATACACCTCACTACACATATGTTTCCTTTTTATAGATCACATTCTTGGATTTATGGTGGAGACCATTTCTTGGTCAAAAATCCGTAGGTGTTAGCCTTCAGTGTCATTGAAAATGGTCGTTCATGGCTATTTTCGACAAAAATTAGGGTTGTGTGGCCATTGATCGTCGACCAGAGGCTCACACACCTCACCCCACATATGTTTCCTTGCCGTAGATCACATTCTTGGATTTCTGGTGGAGACCATTTCTTGGTCAAAAATCCGTAGGTGTTAGCCTCTAGTATTATTGAAAATGGTCGTTCATGGCTATTTTCGACAAAAATGGAGGTTGTGTGGCCATTGATCATCGACCAGAGGCTCATATACCTTACCCCACATATGTTTCCTTGCCATAGATCAAATTCTTGGATTTCTGGTGGAGACCATTTCTTGGTCAAAATTTCGTAGGTGTTAGCCTCTAGTATTATTGAAAATGGTCGCTCATGGCTATTTTCATAAAAGATGGGGGTTGTGTGGCCATTTATCATCGACTAGAGGCTCATAAACCTCACCCCACATATGTTTCCTTGCCATAGATCACATTCTTGGATTTCTGGTGGAGACCATTTCTTGGTCAAAAACTCGTACGTGTTAGCCTTCGGTATTATTGAAAATGGTCGTTCATGGCTATTTTCGGCAAAATGGGGGTTGTGTGGCCATTGATCACTGACCAAAGGCTCGTACACCTCACCCCACATATGTTTCCTTGCCATAAATCACATTCTTGGATTTCTGGTGGAGACCATTTCTTGGGCAAAAATCCGAATGTGTTAGCCTTTGGTATTTTTGAAAATGGTCATTCATGGCTATTTTCGACAAAAATGGGGGTTGTGTGGCCATTGATCTTCTACCAGAGGCTCATACACCTCACTACACTTATGTTTCCTTTCCATAGATCACATTCTTGGATTTATGGTGGAGACCATTTCTTGGTCAAAAATCCATAGGTGTTAGCCTTCAGTGTCATTGAAAATGGTCGTTCATGGCTATTTTCGACAAAAATTAGGGTTGTGTGGCCATTGATCGTCGACCAGAGGCTCATACACCTCACCCCACATATGTTTCCTTGTCGTAGGTCACATTCTTAGATTTCTGGTGGAGACCATTTCTTCGTCAAAAATCCGTAGGTGTTAGCCTTCGGTATTATTGAAAATGGTCATTCATGGCTATTTTCGACAAAAATGGGGGTTGTGTGGACATTGATCATCGACCAGAGGCTCATACACCTCACCCCACATATGTTTCCTTGCCATAGATCACATTCTTGGATTTCTGGTGGAGACCATTTCTTGGTCAAAAATCCGTAGGTGTTAGCCTCTAGTATTATTGAAAATGGTCGCTCATGGCTATTTTCATAAAAAATGGGGGTTGTGTGGCCATTTATCATCGACTAGAGGCTCATAAACCGCACCCCACATATGTTTCCTTGCCATAGATCACATTCTTGGATTTCTAGTGGAGACCATTTCTTGGTCAAAAACTCATACGTGTTAGCCTTCGGTATTATTGAAAATGGTCGTTCATGGCTATTTTCGGCAAAATGGGGGTTGTGTGGCCATTGATCATCGACCAGAGGCTCGTACACCTCACCCCACATATGTTTCCTTTCCATAGATCACATTCTTGGATTTCTGGTGGAGACCACTTCTTGGGCAAAAATCCGAATGTGTTAGCCTTTGGTATTTTTGAAAAAGGTCATTCATGGATATTTTCGACAAAAATGGGGGTTGTGTGGCCATTGATCTTCGACTAGAGGCTGATACACCTCACTACACATATGTTTCCTTGCCATAGATCACATTCTTGGATTTATGGTGGAGACCATTTCTTGGTCAAAAATCCGTAGGTGTTAGCCTTCAGTGTCATTGAAAATGGTCGTTCATGGCTATTTTCGACAAAAATTAGGGTTGTGTGGCCATTGATCGTCGACCAGAGGCTCATACACCTCACCCCACATATGTTTCCTTGCTGTAGATCACATTCTTGGATTTCTGGTGGAGACCATTTCTTGGTCAAAAATCCGTATGTGTTAGCCTTCGGTATTATTGAAAATGGTCGTTCATGGCTATTTTCGATAAAAAATGGGGGTTGTGTGGCCATTGATCATCGCTAGAGGCTCATACACCTCACCCCACATATGTTTCCTTGCCATAAATCACATTCTTGGATTTCTGGTGGAGACCATTTCTTGGTCAAAAATCCGTAGGTGCTAGCCTCTAGTATTATTGAAAATGGTCGCTCATGGCTATTTTCATAAAAAATGGGGGTTGTGTGGCCATTTATCATCGACTAGAGGCTCATAAACCTCACCCCACATATGTTTCCTTGCCATAGATCACATTCTTGGATTTCTGGTTCAGACCATTTCTTGGTCAAAAACTCGTACGTGTTAGTCTTCGGTATTATTTAAAATGGTCGTTCATGGCTATTTTCGGCAAAATGGGGGTTATGTGGACATCAATCATCGACCAGAGGCTCGTACACCTCACCCCACATATGTTTCCTTGCCATAGATCACATTCTTGGATTTCTGGTGGAGACCATTTCTTGGTCAAAAATCTGTTGGTGTTAGCCTTCTGTATTATTGAAAATGGTCGTTCATGGCTATTTTCGACTGAAATGGGGGTTGTGTGGCCATTTATCATCGACCAGAGTCTCATACACCTCAACCCACATATGTTTCCTTACCATAGATCACATTCTTGGATATCTGGTGGAGACCATTTCTTGGTCAAAAATCCATACGTGTTAGCCTTCGGTATTATTGAAAATGGTCATTCATGGCTATTTTCGACAAAAATGGGGGTTGTGTGGCCATTGATCATCGACCAAAGGCTCGTACACCTCACCCCACATATGTTTCCTTGCCATAGATCACATTCTTTGATTTCTGGTGGAGACCATTTCTTGGTCAAAAACCCGAATGTGTTAGCCTTTGGAACTATTGAAAATGGTCATTCATAGCTATTTTCGACAAAAATGGGGGTTGTGTGGCCATTGATATTGGACCAGAGGCTCATACACCTCACTACACATATGTTTCCTTGCCATAGATCACATTCTTGGATTTATGGTGGAGACCATTTCTTGGTCAAAAATCCGTAGGTGTTAGCCTTCAGTGTCATTGAAAATGGTCGTTCATGGCTATTTTCGACAAAAATTAGGGTTGTGTGGCCATTGATCTGAAAGGGAAATGTGCCCTTGGGCCATTTCTAAGTATTTTGGTGATTGAGTGCCAACACAAGTGCTTAAATGTGAATTTATGCTCATGGATGGACAAAGTGCAAATCAAGAGTAAAGGTATGTTTCTAAGCCTTAGTACATTGGTTTTGTGTACTAATATACTTGTCTAAGTGTTAGAAACAGAAAGAAGAAGAAAAGAATAGAGGTGAAAAAGGCTTGGCTGTGTACAGCCAAGACTCAGCTCAGTCTGGCACATCGGACTGTCCGGTGGTGCACCGGATAGTGTCCGGTGCGCCAGGCTGACTCGGCGTGAAGTGGCCGCTCTCGGGAATTTCCGACGGCGTACGGCTAAAATTCACCGGACTGTCCGGTGTGAACCGGACTGTCCGGTGAGCCAACGGTCGGCCGCGGAATCTGCGCGCGACACGTGGCCGGACCAACGGTCGGAAGGGGGCACCGGACTGTCCGGTGTGCACCGGACATGTCCGTTGCGGCAACGGCTCCCAGATCTGCAACGGTCGGTCGCGCCATTTTAGGAAGGAAATCGGGCACCGGACAGTGTCCAGTGTGCACCGGACTGTCCGGTGCACCCGACGACAGAAGGCAAGATTGGCCTTCCAGATTTGCTCTCAACGGCTCCTAGCTGCCTTGGGGCTATAAAAGGGACCCCTAGGCGCATGGAGAAGAACACCAAGCAACCTTAGAGCATTCTTGATCATCCACACTCAGTCTTTGCGCATTCGTTTGTCATTCTCAGTGATTCGAGCTCCGTTCTAGTGAGAACTTTGAGATAGTTTTTTGAGCTCGATTCTTGGCCGTGTGTGTGCGCATTTTGCTGTGGATTTGTGTGTGTTGCTTCCCTCCCTTACTCCGTATTTCTTTGTGAATCTCAAGTGTAAGGGCGAGAGGATCCAAGTTGTGGAGATTCCTCGCAAACGGGATATTGAAAGGCAAAGCAAAACCCCGTGGTATTCAAGTTGGTCTTTGGACCACTTGAGAGGGGTTGATTGCAACCCTCGTCCGTTGGGACACCACAACGTGGAGTAGGCAAGCGTTGGTCTTGGCCGAACCACGGGATAAACCACTGTGTCATCTCTGTGTTTGATCTCTTGTGGTACTGTGTTTTGTTGAGACTCCTCTCTAGCCACTTGGCGATTATTGTGCTAACACTTAACAAGTTTTTGTGGCTATAATTTTTAAGTTTCTCAGGATCACCTATTCACCCCCCCTCTAGGTGCTCTCGATTCGTATCGGAGCCGTTCTCTTCACAAAGGGACTAACCGCCCGAAGAGATGGATCCTAAAGGGAAGGGAATCGTGATCAACGACAAGGAGAAGGAGTCCTTCGTCAACGAGCCAAGGGATGACAAGTCCAACGACTCGGGCTCGGGCCACAGACGCAAAGATGGGAAGAAGAAGAAGACAAGACGCATCAAGGAGATCGTCTACTACGACAGCGATGAGTCTACTTCCTCCCATAAGGACGACGACCACAACGAATACGAGAGAAAGAAACCGGTCAATTCGAACTTTTCTTTTGATTACTCTCGTATTCCTCAAAGTACTAATGCTCATTTATTATCTATTCCACTTGGTAAACCTCCCCATTTTGATGGAGAGGACTACGGATTTTGGAGTCACAAAATGCGTAGTCACTTGTTCTCTCTCCATCCTAGCATATGGGAGATTGTAGAAAGTGGAATGCACTTTGATAGTACGGATAGTCCCATGTTTATTAACGAACAGATTCATAAAAATGCACAAGCTACTACTGTGTTGCTAGCCTCTTTGTGTAGGGACGAGTACCATAAGGTGAGCGGCTTGGACAATGCCAAGCAGATCTGGGACACCCTCAAGATCTCTCATGAGGGGAATGATGTCACTTTGCTCACCAAGATGGAGTTGGTGGAGGGCGAGCTTGGACGGTTCGCAATGATAAGGGGCGAGGAGCCAACTCAAACATACAACCGGCTCAAGACCCTTATCAACAAAATAAGGAGCTTCGGAAGCACGCGATGGACGGATCACGACGTCGTCCGCCTAATGCTAAGGTCCTTTACCGTTCTTGATCCTCATTTGGTGAACAATATTTGTGAAAATCCTAGGTACACCAAGATGTCACCCGAAGAAGTTCTGGGGAAGTTCGTAAGCGGGCGAATGATGATCAAGGAGGCAAGATATGTGGACGATGCGTTGAACGGTCCTATTCATGAGCCTCAACCCATTGCTCTCAAGGCAACGAGGAGCAAGGAGGTGCTACCGAGCAAGGTTGCGCAAGTTGAGGCGGCCGAGCTAAATAATGAGGAGATGGCCCTCATCATTAAGCGCTTCAAGACGGCGCTTAAAGGTCGCAAGGGACAGCCAAGCAAGACCAAGACAAAGGAGAAGCGCTCATGCTTCAAATGTGGTAAGATTGGTCATTTCATTGCTAACTGTCCCGATAATGAAAGTGACCAGGAAAAGGGGAACAAAAGGGAGAAGAAGCATTACAAGAAGGCCAAGGGCGAGGCACATATCGGAAAGGAGTGGGATTCGGATTGCTCCTCCTCCGATTCCGACAATGAAGGACTCGCCGCCACTGCCTTCAACAAGTCATCCCTCTTCCCCAACGAGCGTCACACTTGCCTCATGGCAAGGGAGAAGAAAGTAAGCACTCATGATACTAGTACTTATGCTTCTTCAAGTGAGGATGAGTCTAGTGATGATGATGAGATAGATTACTCATGCTTATTCAAGGGATTAGATAGATCTAAAATTAATAAGATTAATGAGTTGATTGATGCTTTGAATGACAAGAATAGATTACTAGAAAAACAAGAAGATCTTTTATATGAGGAGCATGACAAATTTGTTAGTGCACAAAATTCTCTTGCTCTAGAAATTAAAAGGAATGAGATGCTCTCTGGTGAACTATCTACTTGTCATGAAACCATTTCTACTTTACAAGGTGTTAACAATGATTTAAATGCTAAATTAGAAGTAGCAAATAAATCTAATTCTTGTGTAGAACATGTTATAATTTGTACTAGGTGTAAAGATTTTGACATTGATGCTTGTAGTGAACACCTAGTTTCAATTTCCAAACTTAATGAAGAATTAGCTAGTCTTAATGCTCAACTTAAGACTAGCAAGAATGATTTCGATAAGCTAAAATTTGCAAGGGATGCCTACATGATTGGTAGACACCCCTCAATTAAGGATGGACTTGGCTTCAAGAGGGAAGCCAAGAACTTAACAAGCCATAAGGCTCCCATCTCCGCCAAGGAGAAAGGGAAGGCCCCTATGGCAAGTAGTGCTAAAAAGAATCATGCTTTCATGTACCATGATAAGAGACAAACTAGAAATGCTTATAGGAGTTACAATGCTTATGATGATTTTGATTCTCATGACATGTTTGCTTCTAGTTCTTTCTATGTGCATGATAGAAATGTTGGTAGGAGAAATGTTGTTCACAATATGCCTAGGAGAAATGTTGTTAATGTTCCTAGGAAAGTTAATGAACCTTCTACAATATATCATGCTTTGAGTGCCTCCTTTGCAATTTGTAGAAAGGATAGAAAGGTGATTGCTAGTAAATTAGGGGCAAAATGCAAGGGAGATAAAACTTGCATTTGGGTCCCTAAGACAATTGTGACTAACCTTGTAGGACCCAACAAGAGTTGGGTACCTAAGTCCCAAGCCTAAATTTGCCTTGCAGGTTTATGCATCCGGGGGTTCAAGCTGGATTATCGACAGCGGATGCACTAACCATATGACGGGGGAGAAGAAGATGTTCACCTCCTACGTCAAGAATAAGGATTCCCAAGATTCAATTATATTCGGTGATGGGAATCAAGGCAAGGTAAAAGGGTTAGGTAAAATTGCAATTTCTAATGAGCGCTCTATCTCTAATGTGTTTTTAGTAGAGTCTCTTGGATATAATTTACTATCTGTTAGTCAATTATGCAATATGGGATACAATTGTTTATTCACAAACATAGATGTGTCTGTCTTTAGAAGAAGTGATGGTTCATTAGCTTTTAAAGGTGTATTAGACGGCAAGCTTTACTTAGTTGATTTTGCAAAAGAAGAGGCCGGTCTAGATGCATGCTTAATTGCTAAGACTAGCATGGGCTGGCTATGGCATCGTCGCTTAGCACATGTAGGGATGAAAAACCTTCACAAGCTTCTAAAGGGAGAACACGTGATAGGTTTGACTAACGTACAATTCGAAAAAGATAGACCTTGTGCAGCTTGTCAGGCAGGTAAACAGGTGGGAAGAGCGCATCATAGCAAGAATGTGATGACCACATCAAGACCCCTGGAGCTGCTACATATGGACCTCTTCGGACCCGTCGCCTATCTAAGCATAGGAGGAAGTAAGTATGGTTTAGTTATTGTTGATGACTTTTCCCGCTTCACTTGGGTGTTCTTTTTGCAGGATAAGTCTGAAACCCAAGGGACCCTCAAGCGCTTCCTCAGGAGAGCTCAAAATGAGTTTGAGCTCAAGGTGAAGAAGATAAGGAGCGACAACGGGTCCGAGTTCAAGAACCTTCAAGTGGAGGAGTTCCTTGAGGAGGAAGGGATCAAGCACGAGTTCTCCGCTCCCTACACACCACAACAAAATGGTGTGGTAGAGAGGAAGAACAGGACGCTCATCGATATGGCGAGGACGATGCTAGGAGAGTTCAAGACCCCCGAGTGCTTTTGGTTGGAAGCTGTGAACACGGCTTGCCACGCCATCAACAGGGTCTACCTTCATCGCCTCCTCAAGAAGACATCGTATGAGCTACTAACCGGTAACAAACCCAATGTATCGTACTTTCGTGTATTTGGGAGTAAATGCTACATTCTAGTGAAGAAGGGTAGAAATTCTAAGTTTGCTCCCAAAGTTTTAGAAGGGTTTTTGTTAGGTTATGACTCAAATACAAAGGCGTATAGGGTCTTCAACAAATCATCGGGTTTGGTTGAAGTCTCTAGCGACGTTGTATTTGATGAGACTAATGGTTCTCCAAGAGAGCAAGTTGTTGATTGTGACGATGTAGATGAAGAAGATGTTCCGACGCCCGCTATACGCACCATGGCGATTGGAGATGTGCGGCCACAAGAACAAAAGGAGCAAGATCAACCTTCTTCCTCAACTATGGTGCATCCCCCAACTCAAGACGATGGACAGGTTCATCAACAAGAGGCATGTGATCAAGGGGGAGCACAAGATGATCATGTGATGGAGGAAGAAGCGCAACCGGCACCCCCAACCCAAGTTCGAGCGATGATTCAAAGGGATCATCCCGTCGATCAAATCCTGGGTGATATTAGCAAGGGAGTAACTACTCGATCTCGATTAGTTAATTTTTGTGAGCATTACTCCTTTGTCTCTTCTATTGAGTCTTTTAGGGTAGAAGAGGCCTTGCTAGATTCGGACTGGGTGTTGGCCATGCAAGAGGAGCTCAACAACTTCAAGCGCAATGAAGTTTGGACACTGGTGCCTCGTCCCAAGCAAAATGTTGTGGGAACCAAGTGGGTGTTCCGCAACAAACAAGACGAGCACGGAGTGGTGACAAGGAACAAGGCTCGACTTGTGGCAAAAGGTTATGCCCAAGTCGCAGGTTTGGACTTTGAGGAGACTTTTGCTCCTGTGGCTAGGCTAGAGTCCATTCGTATTTTGCTAGCATATGCCGCTCACCATTCTTTCAGATTGTTCCAAATGGATGTGAAGAGCGCTTTCCTCAACGGGCCAATCAAGGAGGAGGTGTACGTGGAGCAACCCCCTGGCTTCGAGGATGAACGGTACCCCGACCACGTGTGTAAGCTCTCTAAGGCGCTCTATGGACTTAAGCAAGCCCCAAGAGCATGGTATGAATGCCTTAGAGATTTCTTAATTGCTAATGCTTTCAAGGTTGGGAAAGCCGATCCAACTCTTTTCACTAAGACTTGTGACGGTGATCTTTTTGTGTGCCAAATTTATGTAGATGACATAATATTTGGTTCTACTAATAAAAAGTCTTGTGAAGAGTTTAGCAGGGTGATGACGCAGAAATTCGAGATGTCAATGATGGGCGAGTTGAACTACTTCCTTGGGTTCCAAGTGAAGCAACTCAAGGACGGCACCTTCATCTCCCAAACGAAGTACACGCAAGATCTGCTAAAGCGGTTTGGGATGAAGGACGCCAAGCCCGCAAAGACTCCGATGGGGACCAACGGACACACCGACCTCAACAAAGGAGGTAAGTCCGTTGATAAAAAAGCATACCGGTCAATGATAGGGTCTTTACTTTATTTATGTGCTAGTAGACCGGATATTGTGCTTAGCGTATGCATGTGTGCTAGATTTCAATCCGATCCTAAGGAGTGTCACTTAGTGGCAGTGAAGCGAGTCCTTAGATATTTAGTTGCTACGCCTTGCTTCGGGCTCTGGTATCCAAAGGGGTCTACCTTTGACTTGATTGGATATTCAGATTCCGACTGTGCTGGATGTAAGGTCGATAGGAAGAGTACATCGGGGACGTGCCAATTCTTAGGAAGGTCCCTGGTGTCATGGAATTCTAAGAAACAAACCTCCGTTGCCCTATCCACCGCTGAGGCCGAGTATGTTGCCGCAGGTCAGTGTTGCGCGCAACTACTTTGGATGAGGCAAACCCTCAGGGACTTTGGCTACAATCTGAACAAAGTCCCACTCCTATGTGATAATGAGAGTGCTATCCGCATGGCGGAAAATCCTGTTGAGCACAGCCGCACAAAGCAGATAGACATCCGGCATCACTTTTTGAGAGACCACCAGCAAAAGGGAGATATCGAAGTGTTTCACGTTAGCACCGAAAACCAGCTAGCCGATATCTTTTCCAAACCTCTAGATGAGAAGACATTTTGCAGGCTGCGTAGTGAGCTAAATGTCTTAGATTCGCGGAACTTGGATTAAATTGTAGCATACATGTGTTTATGCCTTTGATCATATTCATTCTGCATTTTGTTGCTTATTGTGGTGCTCAAGTTGTACAAACATTCCCTGGACCTCACAAGTCCTTGTGTAAGTGATGCACATATTTAGGGGGAGTTGTGTTACAACTTGACCCTTTGAGACTAACCATATGTTTGAGTTTGCTTGTTTTAGTCTCGTAGGAGAATTAAAAGGGAAAAGGTGGACTTGGACCATGCAAGACTTCCACTGCCCTCCGATGAAAAGAGTAACTTTTCCAAGTTCATCTTTTAACTCTTATTGCCTAATTGCTCTTAATTGAAGATTTTGGTGAGGCAATGGGGTTAAAGGGCCAAGATTGATCCCGTTTTGGTGCTTGATGCCAAAGGGGGAGAAAATAAAGGCCAAAGCAATAAATGGATCAGCTATCACTTGAGAAATTTTGAAAATAGTAAAATAGAGCTTTTTGTTTTGTCAAAACTCTTGCATTGTCTCTTTTGTCAAAAGTTGGCCTCTTGTGGGGAGAAGTGTTGATTATGGGAAATAGGGGGAGTTTTTGAAATCTTTGATCAATCTCTTTTGGAATGACTCTCTTTATGCTTCAACATGTGTGTTTGACTTAGAGATAGAGATTTGAGTTTGATTTGCAAAAACAAACCAAGTGGTGGCAAAGGATGATCCATATATGCCAAAATTGAATCAAAATAAATTTGAGTTTTATTTGAAGTGATATTGCACTTGTTCTAGTTACTTTATGTTGTGTTGGCATAAATCACCAAAAAGGGGGAGATTGAAAGGGAAATGTGCCCTTGGGCCATTTCTAAGTATTTTGGTGATTGAGTGCCAACACAAGTGCTTAAATGTGAATTTATGCTCATGGATGGACAAAGTGCAAATCAAGAGTAAAGGTATGTTTCTAAGCCTTACTACATTGGTTTTGTGTACTAATATACTTGTCTAAGTGTTAGAAACAGAAAGAAGAAGAAAAGAAAAGAGGTGAAAAAGGCTTGGCTGTGTACAGCCAAGACTCAGCTCAGTCTGGCACACCGGACTGTCCGGTGGTGCACCGGACAGTGTCCGGTGCGCCAGGCTGACTCGGCGTGAAGTGGCCGCTCTCGGGAATTGCCGACGGCGTACGGCTAAAATTCACCGGACTGTCCGGTGTGCACCGGACTGTCCGGTGAGCCAACGGTCGGCCGGGCCAACGGTCGGCCGCGGAATCTGCGCGCGACACGTGGCCGGACCAACGGTCGGAAGGGGGCACCGGATTGTCCGGTGTGCACCGGACATGTCCGGTGCGCCAACGGCTCCCAGATCTGCAACGGTCGGCCGCGCCATTTTAGGAAGGAAATCGGGCACCGGACAGTGTCCGGTGTGCACCGGACTGTCCGGTGCACCCGACGACAGAAGGCAAGATTGGCCTTCCAGATTTGCTCTCAACGGCTCCTAGCTGCCTTGGGGCTATAAAAGGGACCCCTAGGCGCATGGAGAAGAACACCAAGCATCCTTAGAGTATTCTTGATCATCCACACTCAGTCTTTGCGCATTCGTTTGTCATTCTCAGTGATTCGAGCTCCGTTCTAGTGAGAACTTTGAGATAGTTTTTTGAGCTCGATTCTTGGCCGTGTGTGTGCGCATTTTGCTGTGGATTTGTGTGTGTTGCTTCCCTCCCTTACTCCGTATTTCTTTGTGAATCTCAAGTGTAAGGGCGAGAGGCTCCAAGTTGTGGAGATTCCTCGCAAACGGGATATTGAAAGGCAAAGCAAAACACCGTGGTATTCAAGTTGGTCTTTGGACCACTTGAGAGGGGTTGATTGCAACCCTCGTCCGTTGGGACGCCACAACGTGGTGTAGGCAAGCGTTGGTCTTGGCCGAACCACGGGATAAACCACTGTGTCATCTCTGTGTTTGATCTCTTGTGGTACTGTGTTTTGTTGAGACTCCTCTCTAGCCACTTGGCGATTATTGTGCTAACACTTAACAAGTTTTTGTGGCTATAATTTTTAAGTTTCTCAGGATCACCTATTCACCCCCCCCTCTAGGTGCTCTCATGCTCGTCGACCAGAGGCTCATACACCTCACCCCACATATGTTTCCTTGTCGTAGGTCACATTCTTGGATTTCTGGTGGAGACCATTTCTTGGTCAAAAATCCGTAGGTGTTAGCCTTCGGTATTATTGAAAATGGTCATTCATGGCTATTTTCGACAAAAATGGGGGTTGTGTGGACATTGATCATCGACCAGAGGCTCATACACCTCACCCCACATATGTTTCCTTGCCATAGATCACATTCTTGGATTTCTGGTGGAGACCATTTCTTGGTCAAAAATCCGTAGGTGTTAGCCTCTAGTATTATTGAAAATGGTCGCTCATGGCTATTTTCATAAAAATGGGGGTTGTGTGGCCATTTATCATCGACTAGAGGCTCATAAATCGCACCCCACATATGTTTCCTTGCCATAGATCACATTCTTGGATTTCTAGTGGAGACCATTTCTTGGTCAAAAACTCGTACGTGTTAGCCTTCGGTATTATTGAAAATGATCGTTCATGGCTATTTTCGGCAAAATGGGGGTTGTGTGGCCATTGATCATCGACCAGAGGCTCGTACACCTCACCCCACATATGTTTCCTTTCCATAGATCACATTCTTGGATTTCTGGTGGAGACCACTTCTTGGGCAAAAATCCGAATGTGTTAGCCTTTGGTATTTTTGAAAATGGTCATTCATGGATATTTTCGACAAAAATGGGGGTTGTGTGGCCATTGATCTTCGACCAGAGGCTGATACACCTCACTACACATATGTTTCCTTGCCATAAATCACATTCTTGGATTTATGGTGGAGACCATTTCTTGGTAAAAAATCCGTAGGTGTTAGCCTTCAGTGTCATTGAAAATGGTCGTTCATGGCTATTTTCGACAAAAATTAGGGTTGTGTGGCCATTGATCGTCGACCAGAGGCTCATACACCTCACCCCACATATGTTTCCTTGCCGTAGATCACATTCTTGGATTTCTGGTGGAGACCATTTCTTGGTCAAAAATCCGTAGGTGTTAGCCTTCGGTATTATTGAAAATGGACGTTCATGGCTATTTTCGATAAAAAATGGGGGTTGTGTGGCCATTGATCATCGCTAGAGGCTCATACACCTCACCCCACATATGTTTCCTTGCCATAAATCACATTCTTGGATTTCTGGTGGAGACCATTTCTTGGTCAAAATTCCGTAGGTGTTAGCCTCTAGTATTATTGAAAATGGTCGTTCATGGCTATTTTCATAAAAAATGGGGGTTGTGTGGCCATTTATCATCGACTAGAGGCTCATAAACCTCACCCCACATATGTTTCCTTGCCATAGATCACATTCTTGGATTTCTGGTGGAGACCATTTCTTGGTCAAAAACTCGTACGTGTTAGCCTTCGGTATTATTGAAAATGGTCGTTCATGGCTATTTTCGGCAAAATGGGGGTTGTGTGGACATCAATCATCGACCAGAGGCTCGTACACCTCACCCCACATATGTTTCCTTGCCATAGATCACATTCTTGGATTTCTGGTGGAGACCATTTCTTGGTCAAAAATCTGTTGGTGTTAGCCTTCTGTATTATTGAAAATGGTCGTTCATGGCTATTTTCGACTGAAATGGGGGTTGTGTGGCCATTTATCATCGACCAGAGTCTCATACACCTCAACCCACATATGTTTCCTTACCATAGATCACATTCTTGGATATCTGGTGGAGACCATTTCTTGGTCAAAAATCCGTACGTGTTAGCCTTCGGTATTATTGAAAATGATCATTCATGGCTATTTTCGACAAAAATGGGGGTTGTGTGGCCATTGATCATCGACCAAAGGCTCGTACACCTCACCCCACATATGTTTCCTTGCCATAGATCACATTCTTTGATTTCTGGTGGAGACCATTTCTTGGTCAAAAATCCGAATGTGTTAGCCTTTGGAACTATTGAAAATGGTCATTCATGGCTATTTTCGACAAAAATGGGGGTTGTGTGGCCATTGATATTGGACCAGAGGCTCATACACCTCACTACACATATGTTTCCTTGCCATAGATCACATTCTTGGATTTATGGTGGAGACCATTTCTTGGTCAAAAATCCGTAGGTGTTAGCCTTCAGTGTCTTTGAAAATGGTCGTTCATGGCTATTTTCGACAAAAATTAGGGTTGTGTGGCCATTGATCGTCGACCAGAGGCTCACACACCTCACCCCACATATGTTTCCTTGCCGTAGATCACATTCTTGGATTTCTGGTGGAGACCATTTCTTGGTCAAAAATCCGTAGGTGTTAGCCTTCGGTATTATTGAAAATGGTCGTTCATGGCTATTTTCGACAAAAATGGAGGTTGTGTGGCCATTGATGATCGACCAGAGGCTCATACACCTTACCCCACATATGTTTCCTTGCCATAGATCAAATTCTTGGATTTCTGGTGGAGACCATTTCTTGGTCAAAAATTCGTAGGCGTTAGCCTCTAGTATTATTGAAAATGGTCGCTCATGGCTATTTTCATAAAAAATGGGGGTTGTGTGGCCATTTATCATCGACTAGAGGCTCATAAACCTCACCCCACATATGTTTCCTTGCCATAGATCACATTCTTGGATTTCTGGTGGAGACCATTTCTTGGTCAAAAACTCGTACGTGTTAGCCTTCGGTATTATTGAAAATGGTCGTTCATGGCTATTTTCGGCAAAATGGGGGTTGTGTGGCCATTGATCATCGACCAGAGGCTCGTACACCTCACCCCACATATGTTTCCTTGCCATAAATCACATTCTTGGATTTCTGGTGGAGACCATTTCTTGGGCAAAAATCTGAATGTGTTAGCCTTTGGTATTTTTGAAAATGGTCATTCATGGCTATTTTCGACAAAAATGGGGGTTGTGTGGCCATTGATCTTCTACCAGAGGCTCATACACCTCACTACACATATGTTTCCTTTCCATAGATCACATTCTTGGATTTATGGTGGAGACCATTTCTTGGTCAAAAATCCATAGGTGTTAGCCTTCAGTGTCATTGAGAATGGTCGTTCATGGCTATTTTCGACAAAAATTAGGGTTGTGTGGCCATTGATCGTCGAACAGAGGCTCATACACCTCACCCCACATATGTTTCCTTGTCGTAGGTCACATTCTTGGATTTCTGGTGGAGACCATTTCTTGGTCAAAAATCCGTAGGTGTTAGCCTTCGGTATTATTGAAAATGGTCATTCATGGCTATTTTCGACAAAAATGGGGGTTGTGTGGACATTGATCATCGACCAGAGGCTCATACACCTCACCCCACATATGTTTCCTTGCAATAGATCACATTCTTGGATTTCTGGTGGAGACCATTTCTTGGTCAAAAATCCGTAGGTGTTAGCCTCTAGTATTATTGAAAATGGTCGCTCATGGCTATTTTCATAAAAAATGGGGGTTGTGTGGCCATTTATCATCGACTAGAGGCTCATAAACCGCACCCCACATATGTTTCCTTGCCATAGATCACATTCTTGGATTTCTAGTGGAGACCATTTCTTGGTCAAAAACTCGTACGTGTTAGCCTTCGGTATTATTGAAAATGGTCGTTCATGGCTATTTTCGGCAAAATGGGGGTTGTGTGGCCATTGATCATCGACTAGAGGCTCGTACACCTCACCCCACATATGTTTCCTTTCCATAGATCACATTCTTGGATTTCTGGTGGAGACCACTTCTTGGGCAAAAATCCGAATGTGTTAGCCTTTGGTATTTTTGAAAATGGTCATTCATGGATATTTTCGACAAAAATGGGGGTTGTGTGGCCATTGATCTTCGACCAGAGGCTGATACACCTCACTACACATATGTTTCCTTGCCATAGATCACATTCTTGGATTTATGGTGGAGACCATTTCTTGGTCAAAAATCCGTAGGTGTTACCCTTCAGTGTCATTGAAAATGGTCGTTCATGGCTATTTTCGACAAAAATTAGGGTTGTGAGGCCATTGATCGTCGACCAGAGGCTCATACACCTCACCCCACATATGTTTCCTTGCCGTAGATCACATTCTTGGAATTCTGGTGGAGACCATTTCTTGGTCAAAAATCCGTAGGTGTTAGCCTTCGGTATTATTGAAAATGGTCGTTCATGGCTATTTTCGATAAAAAATGGGGGTTGTGTGGCCATTGATCATCGCTAGAGGCTCATACACCTCACCCCACATATGTTTCCTTGCCATAGATCACATTCTTGGATTTCTGGTGGAGACCATTTCTTGGTCAAAAATCCGTAGGTGTTAGCCTCTAGTATTATTGAAAATGGTCGCTCATGGCTATTTTCATAAAAATGGGGGTTGTGTGGCCATTTATCATCGACTAGAGGCTCATAAACCTCACCCCACATATGTTTCCTTGCCATAGATCACATTCTTGGATTTCTGGTGGTGACCATTTCTTGGTCAAAAACTCGTACGTGTTAGCCTTCGGTATTATTGAAAATGGTCGTTCATAGCTATTTTCGGCAAAATGGGGGTTGTGTGGACATCAATCATCGACCAGAGGCTCATACACCTCACCCCACATATGTTTCCTTGCCATAGATCACATTCTTGGATTTCTGGTGGAGACCATTTCTTGGGGAAAAATCCGAATGTGTTAGCCTTTGGTATTTTTGAAAATGGTCATTCATGGATATTTTCGACAAAAATGGGGGTTGTGTGGCCATTGATCTTTGACCAGAGGCTCATACACCTCACTACACATATGTTTCCTTGCCATAGATCACATTCTTGGATTTATGGTGGAGACCATTTCTTGGTCAGAAATCCATAGGTGTTAGCCTTTAGTGTCATTGAAAATGGTCGTTCATGGCTATTTTCGACAAAAATGGGAGTTGTGTGGCCAATGATCATCGACCAGAGGCTCGTACACTTCACCCCACATATGTTTTCTTTCCATAGATCACATTCTTGGATTTCTGGAGGAGACCATTCCTTGGTCAAAAATCTGTTGTAGTTAGGCTTCGGTATTATTGAAAATGGTCGTTCATGGCTATTTTCGACTAAAATGGGGCTTGTGTGGCCATTTATCATCGACCAGAGGCTCGTGCAATTCACCCCACATATGTGTCCTTGCCATAGATCACATTCTTGGATTTCTGGTGGAGACCATTTCTTGGTCAAAAATCCGTACGTGTTAGCCTTCGGTATTATTGAATATGGTCATTCATGGCTATTTTCGACAAAAATGGGGGTTGTGTGGCCAATGATCATCGACCAGAGGCTCGTACACCTCACCCCACATATGTTTCCTTGCCATAGATCACATTCTTGGATTTCTGGTGGAGTCCATTTATTGGTCAAAAATCTGTACGTGTTAGCCTTCCGTATTATTGAAAATGGTCATTCATGGCTATTTTCGACAAAAATGGGGGTTGTGTGGCCATTGATCATCGACCAGAGGCTCGTAAACCTCACCCCACATATGTTTCCTTGCCATAGATCACATTCTTTGGTTTCTGGTGGAGACCATTTCTTGGTCAAAAATCTGAATGTTTTAGCCTTCGGTACTATTGAAAATGGTCGTTCGTGGCTATTTTCAACAAAAATGGGGGTTGTGTGGCCATTGATATTCGACCAAAGGCTCATACACCTCACTACACATATGTTTCCTTTCCATAGATCACATTCTTGGATTTATTGTGGAGACCATTTCTTGGTCAAAAATCCGTAGGTGTTAGCCTTCAGTGTCATTGAAAATGGTCGTTCATGGCTATTTTCGACAAAAATGGGGTTTGTGTGGCCATTGATCATCGACCAGAGGCTCGTACACTTCACCCCACATATGTTTTCTTGCCAGGGATCACATTCTAGGATATCTGGTGGAGACCATTTCTTGGTCAAAAATCCGTTGGTGTTAGCCTTCAGTATTATTGAAAATGGTCGTTCATGGCTATTTTCGACTAAAATGGGGGTTGTGTGGCCATTTATCATCGACCAGAGGCTCATACACCTCACCCCACATATGTTTCCTTGCCATAGAACTCATTCTTGAATTTTTGGTGGAGACCATTTCTTGGTCAAAAATCCGTACGTGTTAGCCTTCGGTATTATTGAAAATGGTCATTCATGGTTATTTTCAACAAAAATGGGGGTTGTGTGGCCAATGATCATCAACCAAAGGCTCGTAAACCTCACCCCACATATGTTTCCTTGCCATAGGTGTTAGCCTTTAGTGTCATTGAAAATGGTCGTTCATGGCTATTTTCGACAAAAATGGGGGTTGTGTGGCCATTGATCATCGACCAGAGGCTCGTACACTTCACCCCACATATGTTTTCTTGCCATAGATCACATTCTTGGATTTCTGGAGGAGACCATTTCTTGGTCAAAAATCTGTTGGTGTTAGCCTTCGGTATTATTGAAAATGGTCGTTCATGGCTATTTTCGACTAAAATGGGGGTTGTGTGGCCATTTATCATCGACCAGAGGCTCGTACAATTCACCCCACATATGTTTCCTTGCCATAGATCACATTCTTGGATTTCTGGTGGAGACCATTTCTTGGTCAAAAATATGTACGTATTAGCCTTCGGTATTATTGAAAATGGTCATTCATGGCTATTTTCGACAAAAATGGGGGTTGTGTGGCCATTGATCTTCAACCAGAGGCTCATACACCTCACTACACTTATGTTTCCTTGCCATAGATCACATTCTTGGATTTATGGTGGGGACCATTTCTTGGTCAAAAATCCATAGGTGTAAGCCTTCAGTGTCATTGAAAATGGTCGTTCATGGCTATTTTCGACAAAAATGGGGGTTGTGTGGCCATTGATCATCGACCAGAGGCTCGTACACTTCACCCCACATATGTTTTCTTGACATAGATCACATTCTTGGATTTCTAGAGGAGACCATTTCTTGGTCAAAAATATGTTGGTGTTGGCCTTCGGTATTATTGAAAATGGTCGTTCATGGCTATTTTTGACTAAAATGGGGGTTGTGTGGCCATTTATCATCGACCGGAGGCTCGTACAATTCACCCCACATATGTTTCCATGCCATAGATCACATTCTTGGATTTCTGGTGGAGACAATTTCTTGGTCAAAAATCCGTACGTGTTAGCCTTCGGTATTATTGAAATGGTCATTCATGGCTATTTTCGACACAAATGGGGGTTGTGTGGCCATTGATCTTCGACCAGAGGCTCATACACCTCACTACACATATGTTTTCTTGCCATAGATCACATTCTTGGATTTATGGTGGAGACCATTTCTTGGTCAAAAATCCATAGGTGTTAGCCTTTAGTGTCATTGAAAATGGTCGTTCATGGCTATTTTCGACAAAGATAGGGGTTGTGTCGCCATTGATCATCGACCAGAGGATAGTACACCTCACCCCACATAAGTTTCCTTGCCATATATCACATTCTTGGATTTCTGGTGGAGACCATTTCTTGGTCAAAAATCCGTAGGTGTTAGCCTTCGGTATTATTGAAAATGGTCGTTCATGGCTATTTTTGACAAAAATGGGGTTTGTGTGGCAATTGATCATCGACCAAAGGCTCATACACCTCACCCCACATGTGTTTCCTTGCCATAGATCACATTCTTGGATTTCTGGTGGTGACCATTTCTTGGTCAAAAATCCATAGGTGTTAGCCTTCGGTATTATTGAAAATGGTCGTTCATGGCTATTTTCGACAAAAATGGGGGTTGTGTGGCCATTGATCATCGACCAAAGGCTCATACACCTCACCCCACATATGTTTCCTTGCCATAGACCACATTCTTGGATTTCTGGTGGAGACCATTTGTTTGTCAAAAATCCGTAGGTGTTAGCTTTCGATATTATTGAAAATGGTCGTTCAAGGCTATTTTCATCAAAAATGGGGGTTGTGTGGCCATTTATCATCGACCAGAGGCTCGTACACCTTACCCCACATATGTTTCCTTGCCGTAGAGCACACTCTTGGATTTCTGGTGGAGACCATTTCTTGGTCAAAAATTCGTACGTGTTAGCCTTCGGTATTATTGAAAATGGTCGTTCATGGCTATTTTCGACAAAATGGGGGTTGTGTGGCCATTGATCATCGACCAGAGGCTCGTACACCTCACCCACATATGTTTCCTTGCCGTAGATCACATTCTTGGATTACTGGTGGAGACCATTTCTTGGTCAAAAATCCGTACGTGTTAGCCTTCGGTATTATTAAAAATGGTCGTTCATGTCTATTTTTGACAAAATAGAGGTTCTGTGGCCATTGATCATCGACCAGAGGCTCATACACCTCACCCCACATATGTTTCCTTGACATAGATCACATTTTTGGATTTCTGGTGGAGACCATTTCTTGGGCAAAAATCCGAATGTGTTAGCCTTCGGTATTATTGAAAATGGTCATTCATGGCTATTTTCGACAAAAATGGGGGTTGTGTGGCCATTTATCTTCAACCAGAGGCTCATACACCTCACCCCACATATGTTTAATTGCCATAGATCACAATCTTGGATTTCTCGTGGAGACCATTTCTTGGTCAAAAATCCGTACGTGTTAGCCTTCGGTATTATTGAAAATGGTCGTTCATGGCTGTTTTCGACAAAAATGGGGGTTGTGTGGCCATTGATCATCGACCAGAGGCTCGTACACCTCACCCCAAATATGTTTTCTTGCCATAGATCATATTCTTGGATTTCTGGTGGAGACGATTTCTTGGTCAAAAATCCGTAGGTGTTAGCCTTCGGAATTATTGAAAATGGTCGTTCATGGCTATTATCGACAAAAATGGGGGTTGTGTGGCCATTGATCATCGACCAGAGGCTCGTACACCTCACCCCACATATGTTTCCTTGCCATAGATCACATTCTTAGATTTCTGGTGGAGACCATTTCTTGGTCAAAAATCCATAGGTGTTAGCCTTCAGTGTCATTGAAAATAGTCGTTCATGGCAATTTTTTACAAAAATGGGGGTTGTGTGGCCATTGATAATCGACCAGGGGCTCGTACACCTCACCCCACATATGTTTCCTTGCCATAGATCACATTCTTGGATTTCTGGTGGAGACCATTTCTTGGTCAAAAATCCGTAGGTGTTAGCCTTTGGTATTATTGAAAATGGTCGTTCATGGCTATTTTCGAAAAAAATGGAGGTTGTGTACCATTTATCATCGACCAGAGGCTCGTACACCTCACCCCACATATGTTTAATTGCCATAGATCACAATCTTGGATTTCTCGTGGAGACCATTTCTTGGTCAAAAATCCGTACGTGTTAGCCTTCGGTATTATTGAAAATGGTCGTTCATGGCTGTTTTCGACAAAAATGGGGGTTGTGTGGCCATTGATCATCGACTAGAGGCTCGTACACCTCACCCCAAATATGTTTCCTTTCCATAGATCATATTCTTGGATTTCTGGTGGAGACGATTTCTTGGTCAAAAATTCATAGGTGTCAGCCTTCGGAATTATTGAAAATGGTCGTTCATGGCTATTTTCGACAAAAATGGGGGTTGTGTGGCCATTGATCATCGACCAGAGGCTCGTACACCTCACCCCACATATGTTTCCTTGCCATAGATCACATTCTTGGATTTCTGGTGGAGACCATTTCTTGGTCAAAAATCCGTAGGTGTTAGCCTTCGGTATTATTGTAAATGGCCGTTCATGGCTATTTTCGACAAAAATGAGGGTTGTGTGGCCATTGATCATCGACCAGAGGCTCATACACCTCACCCCACATATGTTTCCTTGCCATAGATCACATTCTTGGATTTCTGGTGGAGACCATTTCTTGGGCAAAAATCCGAATGTGTTAGCCTTCGGTATTTTTGAAAATGGTCATTCATGGCTATTTTCGACAAAAATGGGGGTTGTGTGCCATTGATCTTCGACCAGAGGCTCATACACCTCACTACACATATGTTTCCTTGCCATAGATCAAATTCTTGGATTTATGGTGGAGACCATTTCTTGGTCAAAAATCCATAGGTGTTAGCCTTCAGTGTCATTGAAAATTATCGTTCATGGCTATTTTCGACAAAAATGGGGGTTGTGTGGCCATTGATCATCGACCAGAGGCTCGTACACTTCACCCCACATATGTTTTCTTGCCATAGATCACATTCTTGGATTTCTGGTGGAGACCATTTCTTGGTCAAAAATCTGTTGGTGTTGGCCTTCGGTATTATTGAAAATGGTCGTTCATGGCTATTTTTGACTAAAATGGGGGTTGTGTGGCCATTTATCATCGACCGGAGGCTCGTACAATTCACCCCACATATGTTTCCATGCCATAGATCACATTCTTGGATTTCTGGTGGAGACAATTTCTTGGTCAAAAATCCGTACGTGTTAGCCTTCGGTATTATTGAAATGGTCATTCATGGCTATTTTCGACACAAATGGGGGTTGTGTGGCCATTGATCTTCGACCAGAGGCTCATACACCTCACTACACATATGTTTTCTTGCCATAGATCACATTCTTGGATTTATGGTGGAGACCATTTCTTGGTCAAAAATCCATAGGTGTTAGCCTTTAGTGTCATTGAAAATGGTCGTTCATGGCTATTTTTGACAAAGATGGGGGTTGTGTCGCCATTGATCATCGACCAGAGGATAGTACACCTCACCCCACATAAGTTTCCTTGCCATATATCACATTCTTGGATTTCTGGTGGAGACCATTTCTTGGTCAAAAATCCGTAGGTGTTAGCCTTCGGTATTATTGAAAATGGTCGTTCATGGCTATTTTTGACAAAAATGGGGTTTGTGTGGCAATTGATCATCGACCAAAGGCTCATACACCTCACCCCACATGTGTTTCCTTGCCATAGACCACATTCTTGGATTTCTGGTGGTGACCATTTCTTGGTCAAAAATCCGTAGGTGTTAGCCTTCGGTATTATTGAAAATGGTCGTTCATGGCTATTTTCGACAAAAATGGGGGTTGTGTGGCCATTGATCATCGACCAAAGGCTCATACACCTCACCCCACATATGTTTCCTTGCCATAGACCACATTCTTGGATTTCTGGTGGAGACCATTTGTTTGTCAAAAATCCGTAGGTGTTAGCTTTCGATATTATTGAAAATGGTCGTTCAAGGC
Source organism: Zea luxurians (assembly GCA_029449295.1). Lineage (NCBI taxonomy): Eukaryota > Viridiplantae > Streptophyta > Magnoliopsida > Poales > Poaceae > Zea > Zea luxurians. The sequence goes on from JAOPSE010000161.1 coordinate 1,293,368, forward strand.
TATTTTCATCAAAAATGGGGGTTGTGTGGCCATTTATCATCGACCAGAGGCTCGTACACCTTACCCCACATATGTTTCCTTGCCGTAGAGCACACTCTTGGATTTCTGGTGGAGACCATTTCTTGGTCAAAAATTCGTACGTGTTAGCCTTCGGTATTATTGAAAATGGTCGTTCATGGCTATTTTCGACAAAATGGGGGTTGTGTGGCCATTGATCATCGACCAGAGGCTCGTACACCTCACCCACATATGTTTCCTTGCCGTAGATCACATTCTTGGATTACTGGTGGAGACCATTTCTTGGTCAAAAATCCGTACGTGTTAGCCTTCGGTATTATTAAAAATGGTCGTTCATGTCTATTTTTGACAAAATAGAGGTTCTGTGGCCATTGATCATCGACCAGAGGCTCATACACCTCACCCCACATATGTTTCCTTGACATAGATCACATTTTTGGATTTCTGGTGGAGACCATTTCTTGGGCAAAAATCCGAATGTGTTAGCCTTCGGTATTATTGAAAATGGTCATTCATGGCTATTTTCGACAAAAATGGGGGTTGTGTGGCCATTTATCTTCAACCAGAGGCTCATACACCTCACCCCACATATGTTTAATTGCCATAGATCACAATCTTGGATTTCTCGTGGAGACCATTTCTTGGTCAAAAATCCGTACGTGTTAGCCTTCGGTATTATTGAAAATGGTCGTTCATGGCTGTTTTCGACAAAAATGGGGGTTGTGTGGCCATTGATCATCGACCAGAGGCTCGTACACCTCACCCCAAATATGTTTTCTTGCCATAGATCATATTCTTGGATTTCTGGTGGAGACGATTTCTTGGTCAAAAATCCGTAGGTGTTAGCCTTCGGAATTATTGAAAATGGTCGTTCATGGCTATTATCGACAAAAATGGGGGTTGTGTGGCCATTGATCATCGACCAGAGGCTCGTACACCTCACCCCACATATGTTTCCTTGCCATAGATCACATTCTTGGATTTCTGGTGGAGACCATTTCTTGGTCAAAAATCCATAGGTGTTAGCCTTCAGTGTCATTGAAAATAGTCGTTCATGGCAATTTTTTACAAAAATGGGGGTTGTGTGGCCATTGATAATCGACCAGGGGCTCGTACACCTCACCCCACATATGTTTCCTTGCCATAGATCACATTCTTGGATTTCTGGTGGAGACCATTTCTTGGTCAAAAATCCGTAGGTGTTAGCCTTTGGTATTATTGAAAATGGTCGTTCATGGCTATTTTCGAAAAAAATGGAGGTTGTGTACCATTTATCATCGACCAGAGGCTCGTACACCTCACCCCACATATGTTTAATTGCCATAGATCACAATCTTGGATTTCTCGTGGAGACCATTTCTTGGTCAAAAATCCGTACGTGTTAGCCTTCGGTATTATTGAAAATGGTCGTTCATGGCTGTTTTCGACAAAAATGGGGGTTGTGTGGCCATTGATCATCGACTAGAGGCTCGTACACCTCACCCCAAATATGTTTCCTTTCCATAGATCATATTCTTGGATTTCTGGTGGAGACGATTTCTTGGTCAAAAATTCATAGGTGTCAGCCTTCGGAATTATTGAAAATGGTCGTTCATGGCTATTTTCGACAAAAATGGGGGTTGTGTGGCCATTGATCATCGACCAGAGGCTCGTACACCTCACCCCACATATGTTTCCTTGCCATAGATCACATTCTTGGATTTCTGGTGGAGACCATTTCTTGGTCAAAAATCCGTAGGTGTTAGCCTTCGGTATTATTGTAAATGGCCGTTCATGGCTATTTTCGACAAAAATGAGGGTTGTGTGGCCATTGATCATCGACCAGAGGCTCATACACCTCACCCCACATATGTTTCCTTGCCATAGATCACATTCTTGGATTTCTGGTGGAGACCATTTCTTGGGCAAAAATCCGAATGTGTTAGCCTTCGGTATTTTTGAAAATGGTCATTCATGGCTATTTTCGACAAAAATGGGGGTTGTGTGCCATTGATCTTCGACCAGAGGCTCATACACCTCACTACACATATGTTTCCTTGCCATAGATCAAATTCTTGGATTTATGGTGGAGACCATTTCTTGGTCAAAAATCCATAGGTGTTAGCCTTCAGTGTCATTGAAAATTATCGTTCATGGCTATTTTCGACAAAAATGGGGGTTGTGTGGCCATTGATCATCGACCAGAGGCTCGTACACTTCACCCCACATATGTTTTCTTGCCATAGATCACATTCTTGGATTTCTGGTGGAGACCATTTCTTGGTCAAAAATCTGTTGGTGTTGGCCTTCGGTATTATTGAAAATGGTCGTTCATGGCTATTTTTGACTAAAATGGGGGTTGTGTGGCCATTTATCATCGACCGGAGGCTCGTACAATTCACCCCACATATGTTTCCATGCCATAGATCACATTCTTGGATTTCTGGTGGAGACAATTTCTTGGTCAAAAATCCGTACGTGTTAGCCTTCGGTATTATTGAAATGGTCATTCATGGCTATTTTCGACACAAATGGGGGTTGTGTGGCCATTGATCTTCGACCAGAGGCTCATACACCTCACTACACATATGTTTTCTTGCCATAGATCACATTCTTGGATTTATGGTGGAGACCATTTCTTGGTCAAAAATCCATAGGTGTTAGCCTTTAGTGTCATTGAAAATGGTCGTTCATGGCTATTTTTGACAAAGATGGGGGTTGTGTCGCCATTGATCATCGACCAGAGGATAGTACACCTCACCCCACATAAGTTTCCTTGCCATATATCACATTCTTGGATTTCTGGTGGAGACCATTTCTTGGTCAAAAATCCGTAGGTGTTAGCCTTCGGTATTATTGAAAATGGTCGTTCATGGCTATTTTTGACAAAAATGGGGTTTGTGTGGCAATTGATCATCGACCAAAGGCTCATACACCTCACCCCACATGTGTTTCCTTGCCATTAGACCACATTCTTGGATTTCTGGTGGTGACCATTTCTTGGTCAAAAATCCGTAGGTGTTAGCCTTCGGTATTATTGAAAATGGTCGTTCATGGCTATTTTCGACAAAAATGGGGGTTGTGTGGCCATTGATCATCGACCAAAGGCTCATACACCTCACCCCACATATGTTTCCTTGCCATAGACCACATTCTTGGATTTCTGGTGGAGACCATTTGTTTGTCAAAAATCCGTAGGTGTTAGCTTTCGATATTATTGAAAATGGTCGTTCAAGGCTATTTTCATCAAAAATGGGGGTTGTGTGGCCATTTATCATCGACCAGAGGCTCGTACACCTTACCCCACATATGTTTCCTTGTCGTAGAGCACACTCTTGGATTTCTGGTGGAGACCATTTCTTGGTCAAAAATTCGTACGTGTTAGCCTTCGGTATTATTGAAAATGGTCGTTCATGGCTATTTTCGACAAAATGGGGGATGTGTGGCCATTGATCATCGACCAGAGGCTCGTACACCTCACCCACATATGTTTCCTTGCCGTAGATCACATTCTTGGATTACTAGTGGAGACCATTTCTTGGTCAAAAATCCGTACGTGTTAGCCTTCGGTATTATTAAAAATGGTCGTTCATGTCTATTTTTGACAAAATAGAGGTTCTGTGGCCATTGATCATCGACCAGAGGCTCATACACCTCACCCCACATATGTTTCCTTGACATAGATCACATTTTTGGATTTCTGGTGGAGACCATTTCTTGGGCAAAAATCCGAATGTGTTAGCCTTCGGTATTATTGAAAATGGTCATTCATGGCTATTTTCGACAAAAATGGGGGTTGTGTGGCCATTTATCTTCAACCAGAGGCTCATACACCTCACCCCACATATGTTTAATTGCCATAGATCACAATCTTGGATTTCTCGTGGAGACCATTTCTTGGTCAAAAATCCGTACGTGTTAGCCTTCGGTATTATTGAAAATGGTCGTTCATGGCTGTTTTCGACAAAAATGGGGGTTGTGTGGCCATTGATCATCGACCAGAGGCTCGTACACCTCACCCCAAATATGTTTTCTTGCCATAGATCATATTCTTGGATTTGTGGTGGAGACGATTTCTTGGTCAAAAATCCGTAGGTGTTAGCCTTCGGAATTATTGAAAATGGTCGTTCATGGCTATTTTGGACAAAAATGGGGGTTGTGTGGCCATTGATCATCGACCAGAGGCTCGTACACCTCACCCCACATATGTTTCCTTGCCATAGATCACATTCTTGGATTTCTGGTGGAGACCATTTCTTGGTCAAAAATCCATAGGTGTTAGCCTTCAGTGTCATTGAAAATAGTCGTTCATGGCAATTTTTGACAAAAATGGGGGTTGTGTGGCCATTGATAATCGACCAGGGGCTCGTACACCTCACCCCTCATATGTTTCCTTGCCATAGATCACATTCTTGGATTTCTGGTGGAGACCATTTCTTGGTCAAAAATCCGTAGGTGTTAGCCTTCGGTATTATTGAAAATGGTCGTTCATGGCTATTTTCGAAAAAAATGGGGGTTGTGTACCATTTATCATCGACTAGAGGCTCGTACACCTCACCCCACATATGTTTAATTGCCATAGATCACAATCTTGGATTTCTCGTGGAGACCATTTCTTGGTCAAAAATCCGTACGTGTTAGCCTTCGGTATTATTGAAAATGGTCGTTCATGGCTGTTTTCGACAAAAATGGGGGTTGTGTAGCCATTGATCATCGACTAGAGGCTCGTACACCTCACCCCAAATATGTTTCCTTGCCATAGGTCATATTCTTGGATTTCTGGTGGAGACGATTTCTTGGTCAAAAATTCATAGGTGTCAGCCTTCGGAATTATTGAAAATGGTCGTTCATGGCTATTTTCGACAAAAATGGGGGTTGTGTGGCCATTGATCATCGACCAGAGGCTCGTACACCTCACCCCACATATGTTTCCTTGCCATAGATCACATTCTTGGATTTCTGGTGGAGACCATTTCTTGGTCAAAAATCCGTAGGTGTTAGCCTTCGGTATTATTGTAAATGGCCGTTCATGGCTATTTTCGACAAAAATGAGGGTTGTGTGGCCATTGATCATCGACCAGAGGCTCATACACCTCACCCCACATATGTTTCCTTGCCATAGATCACATTCTTGGATTTCTGGTGGAGACCATTTCTTGGGCAAAAATCCGAATGTGTTAGCCTTCGGTATTTTTGAAAATGGTCATTCATGGCTATTTTCGACAAAAATGGGGGTTGTGTGGCCATTGATCTTCGACCAGAGGCTCATACACCTCACTACACATATGTTTCCTTGCCATAGATCAAATTCTTGGATTTATGGTGGAGACCATTTCTTGGTCAAAAATCCATAGGTGTTAGCCTTCAGTGTCATTGAAAATTATCGTTCATGGCTATTTTCGACAAAAATGGGGGTTGTGTGGCCATTGATCATCGACCAGAGGCTCGTACACTTCACCCCACATATGTTTTCTTGCCATAGATCACATTCTTGGATTTCTGGTGGAGACCATTTCTTGGTCAAAAATCTGTTGGTGTTAGCCTTCTGTATTATTGAAAATGGTCGTTCATGGCTATTTTCGATTGAAATGGGGGTTGTGTGGCCATTTATCATCGACCATAGGCTCATACACCTCAACCCACATATGTTTCCTTACCATAGATCACATTCTTGGATATCTGGTGGAGACCATTTCTTGGTCAAAAATTCGTACGTGTTAGCCTTCGGTATTATTGAAAATGGTCATTCATGGCTATTTTCGACACAAATGGGGGTTGTGTGGCCATTGATCTTCGACTAGAGGCTCATACACCTCACTACACATATGTTTCCTTGCCATAGATCACATTCTTGGGTTTATGGTGGAGACATTTCTTGGTCAAAAATCCATAGGTGTTAGCCTTCAGTGTCATTGAAAATGGTCGTTCATGGCTATTTTTGACAAAATAGAGGTTCTGTGGCCATTGATCATCGACCAGAGGCTAATACACCTCACCCCACATATGTTTCCTTGACATAGATCACATTTTTGGATTTCTGGTGGAGACCATTTCTTGGGCAAAAATCCGAATGTGTTAGCCTTCGGTATTATTGAAAATGGTCATTCATGGCTATTTTCGACAAAAATGGGGGTTGTGTGGCCATTTATCTTCAACTAGAGGCTCATACACCTCACTACACATATGTTTTCTTTCCATAGATCACATTCTTGGATCTATGGTGGAGACCAGTTCTTGGTCAAAAATCCATAGGTGTTAGCCTTCAGTGTCATTGAAAATAGTCGTTCATGGTAATTTTCGACAAAAATGGGGGTTGTGTGGCCATTGATAATCGACCAGGGGCTCGTACACCTCACCCCACATATGTTTCCTTGCCATAGATCACATTCTTGGATTTCTGGTGGAGACCATTTCTTGGTCACATATCCGTAGGTGTTAGCCTTCGGTATTATTGAAAATGGTCGTTCATGGCTATTTTTGACAAAAATGGGGGTTGTGTGGCCATTTATCATCGACCAGAGGCTTGTGCACCTCACCCCACATATGTTTAATTGCCATAGATCACAATCTTTGATTTCTCGTGGAGACCATTTCTTGGTCAAAAATCCGTATGTGTTAGCCTTCGGTATTATTGAAAATGGTCGTTCATGGCTGTTTTCGACAAAAACGGGGGTTGTGTGGCCATTGATCATCGACCAGAGGCTCGTACACCTCACCAAAAATATGTTTCCTTGCCATAGATCATATTCTTGGATTTCTGGTGGAGACGATTTCTTGGTCAAAAATCCGTAGGTGTTAGCCTTCAGAATTATTGAAAATGGTCGTTCATGGCCATTTTCAACAAAAATGGGGGTTGTGTGGCCATTGATCATCGATCAGAGGCTCGTACACCTCACCCCACATATGTTTCCTTGCCATAGATCACATTCATGGATTTCTGGTGGAGACCATTTCTTGGTCAAAAATCCGTAGGTGTTAGCCTTCTGTATTATTGTAAATGGTCGTTCATGTCTATTTTCGACAAAAATGGGGGTTGTGTGGCCATTGATCATCGACCAGAGGCTCATACACCTCACCCCACATATGTTTCCTTGCCATAGATAACATTCTTGGATTTCTGATGGAGACCATTTGTTGGTCAAAAATCCGTACGTGTTAGCCTTCGGTATTTTTGAAAATGGTCATTCATGGCTATTTTCGACAAAAATGGGGGTTGTGTGGCCATTGATCTTCGACCAGAGGCTCATACACCTCACTACACATATGTTTCCTTGCCATAGATCAAATTCTTGGATTTATGGTGGAGACCATTTCTTGGTCAAAAATCCATAGGTGTTAGCCTTCAGTGTCATTGAAAATTATCGTTCATGGCTATTTTCGACAAAAATGGGGGTTGTGTGGCCATTGATCATCGACCAGAGGCTCGTACACTTCACCCCACATATGTTTTCTTGCCATAGATCACATTCTTGGATTTCTGGTGGAGACCATTTCTTGGTCAAAAATCTGTTGGTGTTAGCCTTCTGTATTATTGAAAATGGTCGTTCATGGCTATTTTCGACTGAAATGGGGGTTGTGTGGCCATTTATCATCGACCAGAGGCTCATACACCTCAACCCACATATGTTTCCTTACCATAGATCACATTCTTGGATATCTAGTGGAGACCATTTCTTGGTCAAAAATCCGTACGTGTTAGCCTTCGGTATTATTGAAAATGGTCATTCATGGCTATTTTCGACACAAATGGGGGTTGTGTGGCCATTGATCATCGATCAGAGGCTCATACACCTCACCGCACATATGTTTCCTTGACATAGATCACATTCATGGATTTCTGGTGGAGACCATTTCTTGGTCAAAAATCCGTAGGTGTTAGCCTTCTGTATTATTGTAAATGGTCGTTCATGTCTATTTTCGACAAAAATGGGGGTTGTGTGGCCATTGATCATCGACCAGAGGCTCATACACCTCACCCCACATATGTTTCCTTGCCATAGATAACATTCTTGGATTTCTGATGGAGACCATTTGTTGGTCAAAAATACGTACGTGTTAGCCTTCGGTATTATTGAAAATGGTCATTCATGGCTATTTTCGACACAAATGGGGGTTGTGTGGCCATTTATCATCAACCAGAGGCTCGTACACCTCACCCCACATATGTTTCTTTACCATAGATCACATTCTTGGATTTCTAGTGGAGACCATTTCTTGGTCAAAAATCCATAGGTGTTAGCCTTCAGTGTCATTGAAAATGGTCGTTCATGGCTATTTTCGACAAAAATGGGGGTTGTGTGGCCATTGATCATCGACCAGAGGCTCGTACACTTCACCCAACATATGTTTTCTTGCCATAGATCACAATCTTGGATTTCTCGTGGAGACCATTTGTTGGTCAAAAATTCGTAGGTGTTAGCCTTCAGTGTCATTGAAAATGGTCATTCATGGCTATTTTCGACAAAAATGGGGGTTGTGTCGCCATTGATCATCGACCAGAGGCTCGTACACCTCACCCCACATAAGTTTCCTTGCCATAGATCACATTCTTGGATTTCTGGTGGAGACCATTTCTTGGTCAAAAATCCGTAGGTGTTAGCCTTCGGTATTATTGAAAATGGTCGTTCATGGCTATTTTCGACAAAATGGGGGTTGTGTGGCAATTGATCATCGACCAAAGGCTCATACACCTCACCCCACATATGTTTCCTTGCCATAGACCACATTCTTGGATTTCTGGTGGAGACCATTTCTTTGTCAAAAATCCATAGGTGTTAGCCTTCAGTGTCATTGAAAATGGTCGTTCATGGCTATTTTCGACAAAAATGGGGGTTGTGTGGCCATTGATCATCGACCAGAGGCTCGTACACTTCACCCCATATATGTTTTCTTGCTATAGATCACATTCTTGGATTTTTGGTGGAGACCATTTCTTGGTCAAAAATCTGTTGGTGTTAGCCTTCGGTATTATTGAAAATGGTCGTTCATGGCTATTTTCGACTAAAATGGGGGTTGTGTGGCCATTTATCATCGACTAGAGGCTCGTACACCTCACCCCACATATGTTTACTTGCCATAGATCACATTCTTGGATTTCTGGTGGAGACCATTTCTTGGTTAAAAATCCGTACGTGTTAGCCTTCGGTATTATTGAAAATGGTCATTTATGGCTATTTTCGACAAAAATGGGGGTTGTGTGGCCATTGATTATCGACCAGAGGCTCGTACACCTCACCCCACATATGTTTCCTTGCCATAGATCACATTCTTGGATTTCTGGTGGTGACCATTTCTTGGTCAAAAATCCGTAGGTGTTAGCCTTCGGTATTATTGAAAATGGTCGTTCATAGCTATTTTCGACAAAAATGGGGGTTGTGTGGCCATTGATCATCGACGAAAGGCTCATACACCTCACCCCACATATGTTTCCTTGCCATAGACCACATTCTTGGATTTCTGGTGGAGACCATTTGTTGGTCAAAAATCCGTATGTGTTAGCCTTCGCTATTATTGAAAATGGTCGTTCATGGTATTTTCATCAAAAATGGGGGTTGTGTGGCCATTTATCATCAACCAGAGGCTCGTACACCTCACCCCACATATGTTTCCTTGCCATAGATCACATTCTTGGATTTCTAGTGGAGACCCTTTCTTGGTCAAAAATCCGTACGTGTTAGCCTTCGGTATTATTGAAAATGGTCGTGGTCGTTCATGGCTATTTTCAACAAAATGGGGGTTGTGTGGCCATTGATCATCGACCAGAGGCTCGTACACCTCACCCACATATGTTTCCTTGTCGTAGATCACATTCTTGGATTTCTGGTGGAGACCATTTCTTGGTCAAAAATCCATACGTGTTAGCCTTCGGTATTATTGAAAATGGTCGTTCATGGCTATTTTCGACAAAATAGAGGTCTTATGGCCATTGATCATCGACAAGAGGCTCATACACCTCACCCACATATGTTTCCTTGCCGTAGATCACATTCTTGGATTTCTAGTGGAGACAATTTCTTGGGCAAAAATTCGAATGTGTTAGCCTTCGGTATTATTGAAAATGGTTATTCATGGCTATTTTCGACAAAAATGGGGGTTGTGTGGCCATTTATCTTCAACCAGAGGCTCATACACCTCACTACACATATGTTTTCTTGCCATAGTTCACATTCTTGGATCTATGGTGGAGACCATTTGTTGGTCAAAAATCTGTAGGTGTTAGCCTTCGGTATTATTGAAAATGGTCGTTCATGGCTATTTTCGACAAAAATGGGGGTTGTGTGGCCATTGATCATCGACCAGAGGCTCGTACACCTCACCCCACATATGTTTTATTGCCATAGATCAAAATCTTGGATTTCTCGTGGAGACCATTTCTTGGTCAAAATCCATACGTGTTAGCCTTCGGTATTATTGAAAATGGTTGTTCATGGCTATTTTCGACAAAAATGGGGGTTGTGTGGCCATTGATCATCGACCAGAGGCTCGTACACCTCACCCGACATATAATTCCTTGCCATAGATCATATTCTTGGATTTCTATTGGAGACGATTTCTTGGTCAAAAATCCGTAGGTGTTAGCCTTCGATATTATTGAAAATGGTCGTTCATGGCTATTTTCGACAAAAATGGGGGTTCTGTGGCCATTGATCATCGACCAGAGGCTCGTACACCTCACCCCACATATGTTTCCTTGCCATAGATCAAATTCTTGGATTTCTAGTGGAGACCATTTCTTGGTCAAAAATCCGTAGGTGTTAGCCTTCGATATTATTGTAAATGGTCGTTCATGGCTATTTTCGATAAAAATGGGGGTTGTGTGGCCATTGATCATCGACCAGAGGCTCATACACCTCACCCCACATATGTTTCCTTGCCATAGATCACATTCTTGGATTTCTGGTGGAGACCATTTCTTGGTCAAAAATCTGTAGGTGTTAGCCTCTGGTATTATTGAAAATGGTCGTTCATGGCTATTTTGATAAAAAATGGGGGTTGTATGGCCATTTATCATCGACCAGAGGCTCATACACCTCACCCCACATATGTTTCTTGCCATAGATCACATTCTTGGATTTCTGGTGGAGACCATTTCTTGGTCAAAAATTCGTACGTGTTAGCCTTCGGTATTATTGAAAATGGTCGTTCATGGCTATTTTCGAAAAAATGGGGGTTGTGTGGCCATTGATCATCGACCAGAGGCACGTACACCTCACCCCTCATATGTTTCATTGCCATAGATGACATTCTTGGATTTCTGGTGGAAACCATTTCTTGGGCAAAAATCCGAATGTGTTAGCCTTTGTTATTTTTGAAAATGGTCATTCATGGCTATTTTCGATAAAAATGGGGGTTGTTTCGCCATTGATCTTCGACCAGAGGCTCATACACCTCACTACACATATGTTTCCTTGCCATATATCACATTCTTGGATTTATGGTGGAGACCATTTCTTGGTCAAAAATCCAAAGGTGTTAGCGTTCAGTGTCTTTGAAAATGGTCGTTCATGGCTATTTTCGACAAAATAGAGGTTCTGTAGCCATTGATCATCAACCAGAGGCTCATACACCTCACCCCACATATGTTTCCTTGCCATAGATCACATTCTTGGATTTCTGGTGGAGACCATTTCTTGGTCAAAAATCCGTAGGTGTTAGCCTTCGGTATTATTGAAAATGGACATTCATGGCTATTTTCGACAAAAATGGGGGTTGTGTGGCCATTTATCTTCAACCAGAGGCTCATATACCTCACTACACATATGTTTTCTTGCCATATATCACATTCTTGGATCTATGGTGGAGACCAGTTCTTGGTCAAAAATCCGTCGGTGTTAGCCTTCAGTGTCATTGAAAATAGTCGTTCATGGCTATTTTCGACAAAAATGGGGGTTGTGTGGCCATTGATAATCGACCAGAGGCTCGTACACCTCACCCCACAAATGTTTCCTTGCCATAGATCACATTCTTGGATTTCTGGTGGAGACCATTTCTTGGTCAAAAATGAACGACCATTTTCAATAATACCAGAGGCTAACACCTACGGATTTTTGACAAAGAAATGGTCTCCACTAGAAATCCAAGAATGTGATCTATGGCAAGGAAACATATGTGGGGTGAGGTGTGTGAGCCTCTGGTCGATGATCAATGGCCACACAACCCCCATTTTTGTCGAAAATAGCCATGAACGACCATTTTCAATAATACTGATGGCTAACACCTACGGATTTTTGACCAAGAAACGGTCTCCACCAGAAATCCAAGAATGTGATCTATGGCAAGGAAACATATATGGGGTGAGGTGTACGAGCCTCTGGTCGATGATCAATGGCCACACAACCCCCATTTTTGTCGAATATAGCCATGAACGACCATTTTCAATAATATAGAAGGCTAACACCTATGGATTTTTGACCAAGAAATCATCTCCACCAGAAATTCAAGAATATTATCTATCGCAAGGAAACATATGTGGGGTGAGGTGTACGAGCCTCTGGTCGATGATCAATGGCCACACAACCCCCATTTTTGTCGAAACTAGCCATGAACGACCATTTTCAATAATACAGAAGGCTAACACGTACGGATTTTTGACCAAGAAATGGTCTCCACGAGAAATCCAAGATTGTGATCTATGGTAATGAAACATATGTGGGGTGAGGTGTACGAGCCTCTGGTCGGAGATAAATGGCCACACAACCCCCATTTTTGTCGAAAATAGCCATGAACGACCATTTTCAATAATACTGAAGGCTAACACATACGGATTTTTGACCAAGAAATGGTCTCCACCAGAAATCCAAGAATGTGATCTATGGCAAGGAAACATTTGTTGGGTGAGGTGTACGAGCCTCTGGTCGATTATCAATGGCCACACAACCCCCATTTTTGTCGAAAATAGTCATGAACGACTATTTTCAATGACACTGAAGCCTAACACCTACGGATTTTTGACAAAGAACTGGTCTCCACCATAGATCCAAGATTGTGATATATGGCAAGAAAACATATGTGTAGTGAGGTGTATGAGCCTCTGGTTGAAGATAAATGGCCACACAACCCCCATTTTTGTCGAAAATAGCCATGAATGACCATTGTCAATAATAACGAAGGCTAACACCTACAAATTTTTGACCAAGAAATGGTCTCCACCATAAATCCAAGAATGTGATATATGGCAAGGAAACATATGTGTAGTGAGGTGTATGAGCCTCTGGTCGAAGATCAATGGCGAAACAACACCCATTTTTATCGAAAATAGACATTCGGATTTTTGCCCAAGAAATGGTCTCCACCAGAAATCCAAGAATGTGATCTATGGCAAGGAAACATATGTGGGGTGAGGTGTACGAGCCTCTGGTCGATGATCAATGGCCACACAACCCCCATTTTGTCGAAAATACCCATGAACGACCATTTTCAATAATACTGAAGGCTAACACGTACGAATTTTTGACCAAGGAATGGTCTCCACTAGAAATCCAAGAATGTGATCTACGGCAAGAAACATATGTGGGGTGAGGTGTACGAGCCTCTGGTCGATGATAAATGGCCATACAACCCCCATTTTTTATCAAAATAGCCATGAACGACCATTTTCAATAATACCAGAGGCTAACACCTATAGATTTTTGACCAAGAAATGGTCTCCACCAGAAATTCAAGAATGTGATCTATGGCAAGGAAACATATGTGGGGTGAGGTGTATGAGCCTCTGGTCGATGATCAATGGCCACAAAACCCCCATTTTTGTCGAAAATAGCCATGAACGACCATTTACAATAATATCGAAGGCTAACACCTATGGATTTTTGACCAAGAAATGGTCTCCGCCAGAAATCCAAGAATTTGATCTATAGCAAGGAAACATATGTGGGGTGAGGTGTACGAGCCTCTGGTCGATGATCAATGGCCACACAACCCCCATTTTTGTCGAAAATAGCCATGAACGACCATTTTCAATAATACCGAAGGCTAACACCTACGGATTTTTGACCAAGAAATCGTCTCCACCAGAAATCCAAGAATATGATCTTTGGCAAGGAATTATATGTCGGGTGAGGTGTACGAGCCTCTTGTCGATGATCAATGGCCACACAACCCCCATTTTTGTCGAAAATAGCCATGAACGACCATTTTCAATAATACCGAAGGCTAACACCAACGGATTTTTGACTAAGAAATGGTCTCCACCAGAAATCCAAGAATGTGATCTATGGCAAGAAAACCTATGTGGGGTGAAGTTTACGAGCCTCTGGTCGATGATCAATGGCCACACAACCCCCATTTTTGTCGGAAATAGCCATGGACGACCATTTTCAATGACACTGATGGCTAACACCTACGGATTTTGACCAAGAACTGGTCTCCACCATAAATCCAAGAATGTGATCTATGGCAAGGAAACATATGTGTAGTGAGGTGTATGAGCCTCTGGTCAAAGATCAATGGCCACACAACCCCCATTTTTGTCGAAAATAGCCATGAATGACAATTTTCAATAATACCGAAGGCTAACACGTACGAATCTTTGACCAAGAAATGGTCTCCACCAGAAATCCAAGAATGTGGTCTATAACAAGGAAACATATGTGGGGTGAGGTGTACGAGCCTCTCGTCGATGATAAATGGTCACACAACCCCCATTTTTGATGAAAATAGCCATGAACGACCATTTTCAATAATACCGAAGGCTAACACCTACGGATTTTTGACCAAGAAATGGTCTCCACCAGAAATCCAAGAATGTGATCTATGGAAAGGAAACATATGTGGGGTGAGGTGTATGAGCCTCTGGTCGATGATCAATGGCCAAAGAACCCCCATTTTTGTCAAAAATAGCCATGAACGTGTTAGCCTTCGGTATTATTGAAAATGGCCATTCATGGCTATTTTCGACAAAAATGGGGGTTGTGTGGCAATTGATCATCGACCAGAGGCTCATAAACCTCACCCCACATATGTTTCCTTGCCATAGATCACATTCTTTGATTTCTGGTGGAGACCATTTCTTGGTCAAAAATCCGAATGTGTTAGCTTCGGTACTATTGAAAATGGTCGTTCATGGCTATTTTCGACAGAAATAAAGGTTGTGTGGCCATTGATATTCGACCAGAGGCTCATACACCTCACTACACATATGTTTCCTTGCCATAGATCACATTCTTGGATTTATGGTGGAGACCATTTCTTGGTCAAAAATCCGTGAGTGTTAGCCTTCCATGTCATTGAAAATGGTCGTTCATGGCTATTTTTGACAAAAATGGGTGTTGTGTGGCCATTGATCATCGACCAGAGGCTCGTACACCTCACCCCACATATGTTTCATTGCCATAGATCACATTCTTGGATTTCTGGTGGAGACCATTTCTTGGGCAAAAATCTGAATGTGTTAGCCTTTGGTATTATTGAAAATGGTCATTCATGGCGATTTTCGACAAAAATGGGTGTTGTGTGGCCATTGATCTTCGACCAGATGCTCATACACCTCACTACACATATGTTTCCTTGCCATATATCAAATTCTTGGATTTATGGTGGAGACCATTTCTTCGTCAAAATTCCGTAGGTGTTAGCCTTCAGTGTCATTGAAAATGGTCGTTCATGGCTATTTTCGACAAAAATGGGGGTTGTGTGGCCATTGATCAACGACCAGAGGCCCACACACCTCACCCCACATATGTTTCCTTGCCATATATCACATTCTCGGATTTCTGGTGGAGACCATTTCTTGGTCAAAAATCCATACGTGTTAGCCTTCTGTATTATTGAAAATGGTCATTGATCGCTATTTTCGACAAAAAATGGGTGTTGTGTGGCCATTGATCAACGACCAGAGGCCCATACACCTCACCCCACATATGTTTCCATGCCATAGATCACATTCTTGGACTTATGGTGGAGACCATTTCTTGGTCAAAAATCCGTAGGTGTTACCCTTCAGTGTCATTGAAAATGGTCGTTCATGGCTATTTTCGACAAAAATGGGGGTTATGTGGCCATTGATCATCGACCAAAGGCTCGTACACCTCACCCCACATATGTTTCCTTGCCATAGATCACATTTTGGATTTCTGGTGGAGACCATTTCTTGGTCAAAAATCCGTAGGTGTTAGCCTTCGGTATTATTGAAAATGGTCGTTCATGGCTATTTTTGACAAAAATGGGGGTTCTTTGGCCATTGATCATCGACCAGAGGCTCATACACCTCACCCCACATATGTTTCCTTTCCATAGATCACATTCTTGTATTTCTGGTGGAGACCATTTCTTGGTCAAAAATCCGTAGGTGTTAGCCTTCGGTATTATTGAAAATGGTCGTTCATGGCTATTTTCATCAAAAATGGGGGTTGTGTGGCCATTTATCATCGACCAGAGGCTCGTACACCTCACCCCACATATGTTTCCTTGCCATAGATCACATTCTTGGATTTCTGGTGGAGACCATTTCTTGGTCAAAAATTCGTACGTGTTAGCCTTCGGTATTATTGAAAATGGTCGTTCATGGCTATTTTTGACAAAATGGGGGTTGTGTGGCCATTGATCATCGACCAGAGGCTCGTACACCTCACCCCACATATGTTTCCTTGCCATAGATCACATTCTTGGATTTCTGGTGGAGCCCATTTCTTGGGCAAAAATCCGAATGTGTTAGCCTTCGGTATTTTTGAAAATGGTCATTCATGGCTATTTTCGACAAAAATGGGGGTTGTGTGGCCATTGATCTTCGACCAGAGGCTCATACACCTCACTACACATATGTTTCCTTGCCATAGATCAAATTCTTGGATTTATGGTGGAGACCATTTCTTGGTCAAAAATCCATAGGTGTTAGCCTTCAGTGTCATTGAAAATTATCGTTCATGGCTATTTTCGACAAAAATGGGGGTTGTGTGGCCATTGATCATCGACCAGAGGCTCGTACACTTAACCCCACATATGTTTTCTTGCCATAGATCACATTCTTGGATTTCTGGTGGAGACCATTTCTTGGTCAAAAATCTTTTGGTGTTAGCCTTCTGTATTATTGAAAATGGTCGTTCATGGCTATTTTCGACTGAAATGGGGGTTGTGTGGCCATTTATCATCGACCAGAGGCTCATACACCTCAACCCACATATGTTTCCTTGCCATAGATCACATTCTTGGATATCTGGTGGAGACCATTTCTTGGTCAAAAATTCGTACGTGTTAGCCTTCGGTATTATTGAAAATGGTCATTCATGGCTATTTTCAACAAAAATGGGGGTTGTGTGGCCATTGATCATCGACCAAAGGCTCGTACACCTCACCCCACATAAGTTAACTTGCCATAGATCACATTCTTTGATTTCTGGTGGAGACCATTTCTTGGTCAAAAATCCAAATGTGTTAGCCTTTGGAACTATTGAAAATGGTCGTTCATGGCTATTTTCGACAAAAATGGGGGTTGTGTGGCCATTGATATTGGACCAGAGGCTCATACACCTCACTACACATGTGTTTCCTTGCCATAGATCACATTCTTGGATTTATGGTGGAGACCGTTTCTTGGTCAAAAAGCCGTAGGTGTTAGCCTTCAGTGTCAATGAAAATGGTCGTTCATGGCTATTTTCGACAAAAAATAGGGTTGTGTGGCCATTGATCGTCGACCAGAGGCTCATACACCTCACCCCACATATGTTTCCTTGCCGTAGATCACATTCTTGGATTTCTGGTGGAGACCATTTCTTGGTCAAAAGTCCGTAGGTGTTAGCCTTCGGTATTATTGAAAATGGTCGTTCATGGCTATTTTCGACAAAAATAGGGTTGTGTGGCCATTGATCATCGACCAGAGGCTCATACACCTCACCCCACATATGTTTCCTTGCCATAGATCACATTCTTGGATTTCTGGTGGAGACCATTTCTTGGTCAAAAATCCGTAGGTGTTAGCCTCTAGTATTATTGAAAATGGTCGCTCATGGCTATTTTCATAAAAAATGGGGGTTGTGTGGCCATTTATAATCGACTAGAGGCTCATAAACCTCACCCCACATATGTTTCCTTGCCATAGATCACATTCTTGAATTTCTGGTGGAGACCATTTCTTGGTCAAAAACTCATATGTGTTAGCCTTCGGTATTATTGAAAATGGTCGTTCATTGCTATTTTCGGCAAAATGGGGGTTGTGTGGCCATTGATCATCGACCAGAGGCTCGTACACCTCACCCCACATATGTTTCCTTGCCATAGATCACATTCTTGGATTTCTGGTGGAGACCATTTCTTGGGCAAAAATCCGAATGTGTTAGCCTTTGGTATTTTTGAAAATGGTCATTCATGGCTATTTTCGACAAAAATGGGGGTTGTGTGGCCATTGATCTTCGACCAGAGGCTCATACACCTCACTACACATATGTTTCCTTGCCATAGATCACATTCTTGGATTTATGGTGGAGACCATTTCTTGGTCAAAAATCCGTAGGTGTTAGCCTTCGGTATTATTGAAAATGGTCATTCATGGCTATTTTCGACAAAAATGGGGGTTGTGTGGCCATTGATCATCGACCAGAGGCTCATACACCTCACCGCACATATGTTTCCTTGCCATAGATCACATTCTTGGATTTCTGGTGGAGACCATTTCTTGGTCAAAAATCCGTAGGTGTTAGCCTCTAGTATTATTGAAAATGGTCGCTCATGGCTATTTTCATCAAAAATGGGGGTTGTGTGGCCATTTATCATCGACCAGAGGCTCGTACATCTCACACTACATATGTTTCCTTGCCATAGATCACATTCTTGGATTTCTGGTGGAGACCATTTCTTGGTCAAAAATTCGTACGTGTTAGCCTTCGGTATTATTGAAAATGGTCGTTCATGGCTATTTTCGACAAAATGGGGGTTGTGTGGCCATTGATCATCGACTAGAGGCTCGTACACCTCACCCCACATATGTTTCCTTGCCATAGATTACATTCTTGGATTTCTGGTGGAGACCATTTCTTGGGCAAAAATCCGAATGTGTTAGCCTTCGGTGTTTTTGAAAATGGTCATTCATGGCTATTTTTGACAAAAATGGGGGTTGTGTGGCCATTGATCTTCGACCAGAGGCTCATACACCTCACTACACAAATGTTTCCTTGCCATAGATCAAATTCTTGGATTTATGGTGGAGACCATTTCTTGGTCAAAAATCCATAGGTGTTAGCCTTCAGTGTCATTGAAAATTATCGTTCATGGCTATTTTCGACAAAAATGGGGATTGTGTGGCCATTGATCATCGACCAGAGGCTCGTACACTTAACCCCACATATGTTTTCTTGCCATAGATCACATTCTTGGATTTCTGGTGGAGACCATTTCTTGGTCAAAAATTCGTACGTGTTAGCCTTCGGTATTATTGAAAATGGTCGTTCATGGCTATTTTCGACAAAATGGGGGTTGTGTGGCCATTGATCATCGACTAGAGGCTCGTACACCTCACCCCACATATGTTTCCTTGCCATAGATCACATTCTTGGATTTCTGGTGGAGACCATTTCTTGGGCAAAAATCCGAATGTGTTAGCCTTCGGTATTTTTGAAAATGGTCATTCATGGCTATTTTTGACAAAAATGGGGGTTGTGTGGCCATTGATCTTCGACCAGAGGCTCATACACCTCACTACACAAATGTTTCCTTGCCATAGATCAAATTCTTGGATTTATGGTGGAGACCATTTCTTGGTCAAAAATCCATAGGTGTTAGCCTTCAGTGTCATTGAAAATTATCGTTCATGGCTATTTTCGACAAAAATGGGGGTTGTGTGGCCATTGATCATCGACCAGAGGCTCGTACACTTAACCCCACATATGTTTTCTTGCCATAGATCACATTCTTGGATTTCTGGTGGAGACCATTTCTTGGTCAAAAATCTGTTGGTGTTAGCCTTCTGTATTATTGAAAATGGTCGTTCATGGCTATTTTCGACTGAAATGGGGGTTGTGTGGCCATTTATCATCGACCAGAGGCTCATACACCTCAACCCACATATGTTTCCTTGCCATAGATCACATTCTTGGATATCTGGTGGAGACCATTTCTTGGTCAAAAATCCGTACGTGTTAGCCTTCGGTATTATTGAAAATGGTCATTCATGGCTATTTTCAACAAAAATGGGGGTTGTGTGGCCATTGATCATCGACCAAAGGCTCGTACACCTCACCCCACATAAGTTAACTTGCCATAGATCACATTCTTTGATTTCTGGTGGAGACCATTTCTTGGTCAAAAATCCGAATGTGTTAGCCTTCGGAACTATTGAAAATGGTCGTTCATGGCTATTTTCGACAAAAATGGCGATTGTGTGGCCATTGATATTGGACCAGAGGCTCATACACCTCACTACACATATGTTTCCATGCCATAGATCACATTCTTGGATTTATGGTGGAGACCATTTCTTGGTCAAAAAGCCGTAGGTGTTAGCCTTCAGTGTCATTGAAAATGGTCGTTCATGGCTATTTTCGACAAAAAATAGGGTTGTGTGGACATTGATCGTCGACCAGTGGCTCATACACCTCACCCCACATATGTTTCCTTGTCGTAGATCACATTCTTGGATTTCTGGTGGAGACCATTTCTTGGTTAAAAGTCCGTAGGTGTTAGCCTTCGGTATTATTGAAAATGGTCGTTCATGGCTATTTTCGACAAAAATGGGCTTGTGTGGCCATTGATCATCGACCCGAGGCTCATACACCTCACCCCACATATGTTTCCTTGCCATAGATCACATTCTTGGATTTCTGGTGGAGACCATTTCTTGGTCAAAAATCCGTAGGTGTTAGCCTCTAGTATTATTGAAAATGGTCGCTCTTGGCTATTTTCATAAAAAATGGGGGTTGTGTGGCCATTTATCATCGACTAGAGGCTCATAAACCTCACCCCACATATGTTTCCTTGCCATAAATCACATTCTTGAATTTCTGGTGGAGACCATTTCTTGGTCAAAAACTCATATGTGTTAGCCTTCGGTATTATTGAAAATGGTCGTTCATGGCTATTTTCGGCAAAATGGGGGTTGTGTGGCCATTGATCATCGACCAGAGGCTCGTACACCTCACCCCACATATGTTTCCTTGCCATAGATCACATTCTTGGATTTCTGGTGGAGACCATTTCTTGGGCAAAAATCCGAATGTGTTAGCCTTTCGTATTTTTGAAAATGGTCATTCATGGCTATTTTCGACAAAAATGGGGGTTGTGTGGCCATTGATCTTCGACCAGAGGCTCATACACCTCACTACACATATATTTCCTTGCCATAGATCACATTCTTGGATTTATGGTGGAGACCATTTCTTGGTCAAAAATCCGTAGGTGTTAGCCTTCAGTGTCATTGAAAATGGTCGTTCATGGCTATTTTCGACAAAAATTAGGGTTGTGTGGCCATTGATCGTCGACCAGAGGCTCATACATCTCACCCCACATATTTTACCTTGCCGTAGGTCACATTCTTTGATTTCTGGTGGAGACCATTTCTTGGTCAAAAATCCGTAGGTGTTAGCCTCTAGTATTATTGAAAATGGTCGCTCATGGCTATTTTCATAAAAAATGGGGGTTGTGTGGCCATTGATCATCGACCAGAGGCTCATAAACCTCACCCCACATATGTTTCCTTGCCATAGATCACATTCTTGGATTTCTGGTGGAGACCATTTCTTGGGCAAAAATCCGAATGTCTTAGCCTTCGGTATTTTGGAAAATGGTCATTCATGGCTATTTTCGACAAAAATGGGGGTTGTGTGGCCATTGATCTTCGACCAGAGGCTCAGACACCTCACTACACATATGTTTCTTTGCCATAGATCACATTCTTGGATTTATGGTGGAGACCATTTCTTGGTCAAAAATCCGTAGGTGTTAGCCTTCAGTGTCATTGAAAATGGTCGTTCATGGCTATTTTCGACAAAAATTAGGGTTGTGTGGCCATTGATCGTCGACCAGAGGCTCATACACCTCACCCCACATATGTTTCCTTGCCGTAAATCACATTCTTGGATTTCTGGTGGAGACCATTTCTTGGTCAAAAATCCGTAGGTGTTAGCCTTCGGTATTATTGAAAATGGTCGTTCATGGCTATTTTCGACAAAAATGGGGGTTGTGTGGCCATTGATCATCGCCAGAGGCTCATACACCTCACCCCACATATGTTTCCTTGCCATAGATCACATTCTTGGATTTCTGGTGGAGACCATTTCTTGGTCAAAAATCCGTAGGTGTTAGCCTCTAGTATTATTGAAAATGGTCGCTCATGGCTATTTTCATAAAAAATGGGGGTTGTGTGGCCATTTATCATCGACTAGAGGCTCATAAACCTCACCCCACATATGTTTCCTTGCCATAGATCACATTCTTGGATTTCTTGTGGAGACCATTTCTTGGTCAAAAACTCGTACGTGTTAGCCTTCGGTATTATTGAAAATGGTCGTTCATGGCTATTTTCGGCAAAATGGGGGTTGTGTGGCCATTGATCATCGACCAGAGGCTCGTAGACCTCACCCCACATATGTTTCCTTGCCATAGATCACATTCTTGGATTTCTGGTGGAGACCATTTCTTGGGCAAAAATCCGAATGTGTTAGCCTTTGGTATTTTTGAAAATGGTCATTCATGGCTATTTTCGACAAAAATGGGGGTTGTTTGGCCATTGATCTTTGACTAGAGGCTCATACACCTCACAACACATATGTTTCCTTGCCATAGATCACATTCTTGGATTTATGGTGGAGACCATTTCTTGGTCAGAAATCCATAGGTGTTAGCCTTTAGTGTCATTGAAAATGGCCGTTAATGGCTATTTTCGACAAAAAATTGGGTTGTGTGGCCATTGATCATCGACCAGAGGCTCGTACACTTCACCCCACATATGTTTTCTTTCCATAGATCACATTCTTGGATTTCTGGAGAAGACCGTTCCTTGGTCAAAAATCTGTTGGATTTAGCCTTCGGTATTATTGAAAATGGTCGTTCATGGCTATTTTCGACTAAAATGGGGGTTGTGTGGCCATTTATCATCGACTAGAGGCTCGTGCAATTCACCCCACATATGTTTCCTTGCCATAGATCACATTCTTGGATTTCTGGTGGAGACCATTTCTTGGTCAAAAATCCGTACGTGTTAGCCTTCGGTATTATTGAATATGATCATTCATGGCTATTTTCGACAAAAATGGGGGTTGTGTGGCCAATGATCATCGACCAGAGGCTCGTACACCTCACCCCACATATGTTTCCTTGCCATAGATCACATTCTTGGATTTCTGGTGGAGACAATTTATTGGTCAAAAATCTGTACGTGTTAGCCTTCAGTATTATTGAAAATGGTCATTCATGGCTATTTTCGACAAAAATGGGGGTTGTGTGGCCATTGATCATCGAACAGAGGTCGTAAACCTCACCTCACATATGTTTCCTTGCCATAGATCACATTCTTTGATTTCTGGTGAAGACCATTTCTTGGTCAAAAATCTGAATGTTTTAGCCTTCAGTACTATTGAAAATGGTCATTCATGGCTATTTTCGACAAAAATGGGGGTTGTGTGGCCATTGATATTCGACCAAAGGCTCATACACCTCACTACACATATGTTTCCTTGCCATAGATCACATTCTTGGATTTATTGTGGAGACCATTTCTTGGTCAAAAATCCGTAGGTGTTAGCCTTCAGTGTCATTGAAGATGGTCGTTCATGGCTATTTTCGACAAAAATGGGGTTTGTGTGGCCATTGATCATCGACCAGAGGCTCGTACACTTCACCCCACATATGTTTTCTTGCCAGAGATCACATTCTAGGATTTCTGGTGGAGACCATTTCTTGGTCAAAAATCCGTTGTTGTTAGCCTTCGGTATTATTGAAAATGGTCGTTCATGGCTATTTTCGACTAAAATGGGGGTTGTGTGGCCATTTATCATCGACCAGAGGCTCATACACCTCACCCCACATATGTTTCCTTGCCATAGATCACAGTCTTGGATTTCTAGTGGAGACCATTTCTTGGTCAAAAATCAGTACGTGTTAGCCTTCGGTATTATTGAAAATGGTCATTCATGGCTATTTTCAACAAAAATGGGGGTTGTGTGGAGAATGATCATCAACCAGAGGATCGTAAATGTAACCCCACATATGTTTCCTTGCCATAGGTGTTAGCCTTTAGTGTCATTGAAAATGGTCGTTCATGGCTATTTTCGACAAAAATGGGGGTTGTCTGGCCATTGATCATCGACCAGAGGCTCGTACACTTCACCCCACATATGTTTTCTTGCCATAGATCACATTCTTGGATTTCTGGAGGAGACCATTTCTTGGTCAAAAATCTGTTGGTGTTAGCCTTCGGTATTATTGAAAATGGTCGTTCATGGCTATTTTCGACTAAAATGGGGGTTGTGTGGCCATTTATCATCGACCAGAGGCTCGTACAATTCACCCCACATATTTTTCCTTGCCATAGATCACATTCTTGGATTTCTGGTGGAGACCATTTCTTGGTCAAAAATCCGTACGTGTTAGCCTTCGGTATTATTGAAAATGGTCATTCATGGCTATTTTCGACAAAATGGGGGATGTGTGGCCATTGATCTTCAACCAGAGGCTCATACACCTCACTACACTTATGTTTCCTTGCCATAGATCACATTCTTGGATTTATGGTGGAGACCATTTCTTGGTCAAAAATCCATAGGTGTTAGCCGTCAGTATCATTGAAAATGGTCGTTCATGGCTATTTTCGACAAAAATGGGGGTTGTGTGGCCATTGATCATCGACCAGAGGCTCGTACACTTCACCTCACATATGTTTTCTTGATATAGATCACATTCTTGGATTTTAGAGGAGACCATTTCTTGGTCAAAAATCTGTTGGTGTTAGCCTTCGGTATTATTGAAAATGGTCGTTCATGGCTATTTTTGACTAAAATGGGGGTTGTGTGGCAATTTATCATCGACCGGAGGCTCATACAATTCACCCCACATATGTTTCCTTGCCATAGATCACATTCTTGGATTTCTGGTGGAGACCATTTCTTGGTCAAAAATCCGTACGTGTTAGCCTTCGGTATTATTGAAAATGGTCATTCATGGTTATTTTTGACACAAATGGGGGTGTGTGGCCATTGATCTTCGACCAGAGGCTCATACACCTCACTACACATATGTTTCCTTGCCATAGATCACATTCTTGGATTTATGGTGGAGACCATTTCTTGGTCAAAATCCATAGGTGTTAGCCTTAAGTGTCATTGAAAATGGTCGTTCATGGCTATTTTCGACAAAAATGGGGGTTGTGTGGCCATTGATCATCGACCAGAGGCTCGTACACTTCACCCCACATATGTTTTCTTGCCATAGATCAGAATCTTGGATTTCTCGTGGAGACCATTTGTTGGTCAAAAATTCGTAGGTGTTAGCCTTCAGAGTCATTGAAAATGGTCATTCATGGCTATTTTCGACAAAGATGGGGGTTGTGTCGCCATTGATCATCGACCAGAGGATCGTACACCTCACCCCACATAAGTTTCCTTGCCATATATCACATTCTTGGATTTCTGGTGGAGACCATTTCTTGGTCAAAAATCCGTAGGTGTTAGCCTTCGGTATTATTGAAAATGGTCGTTCATGGCTATTTTCGACAAAAATGGGGGTTGTGTGGCAATTGATCATTGACCAAAGGCTCATACACCTCACCCCACATGTGTTTCCTTGCCATAGACCACATTCTTGGATTTCTGGTGGTGACCATTTCTTGGTCAAAAATCCGTAGGTGTTAGCCTTCGGTATTATTGAAAATGGTCGTTCATGGCTATTTTCGACAAAAATGGTGGTTGTGTGGCCATTGATCATCGACCAAAGGCTCATACACCTCACCCCACATATGTTTCCTTGCCATAGACCACATTCTTGGATTTCTGGTGGAGACCATTTGTTGGTCAAAAATCCGTAGGTGTTAGCTTTTGATATTATTGAAAATGGTCGTTCAAGGCTATTTTCATCAAAAATGGGGGTTGTGTGGCCATTTATCATCGACCAGAGGCTCGTACACCTCACCCCACATATGTTTCCTTGCCATAGAGCACACTCTTGGATTTCTGGTGGAGTCCATTTCTTGGTCAAAAATTCGTACGTGTTAGCCTTCGGTATTATTGAAAATGGTCGTTCATGGCTATTTTTGACAAAATAGAGGTTCTGTGGCCATTGATCATCGACCAGAGGCTCATACACCTCACCCCACATATGTTTCCTTGATAGAGATCACATTTTTGGATTTCTGGTGGAGACCATTTCTTGGGCAAAAATCCGAATGTGTTAGCCTTCGGTATTATTGAAAATGGTCATTCATGGCTATTTTTGACAAAAATGGGGGTTGTGTGGCCATTTATCTTCAACCAGAGGCTCATACACCTCACTACACATATGTTTTCTTGCCATAGATCACATTCTTTGATCTTTGGTGGAGACCAGTTCTTGGTCAAAAATCCATAGGTGTTAGCCTTCAGTGTCATTGAAAATAGTCGTTCATGGCAATTTTCGACAAAAATGGGGGTTGTGTGGCCATTGATAATCAACCAGGGGCTCGTACACCTCACCCCACATATGTTTCCTTGCCATAGATCACATTCTTGGATTTATGGTGGAGACCATTTCTTGGTCAAAAATTCGTTGGTGTTAGCCTTCGGTATTATTGAAAATGGTCGTTCATGGCTATTTTCGACAAAAATGGGCGTTGTGTGGCCATTTATCATCGACCAGAGGCTCGTACACCTCACCCCACATATGTTTAATTGCCATAGATCACAATCTTGGATTTCTTGTGGAGACCATTTCTTGGTCAAAAATCCGTACGTGTTAGCCTTCGGTATTATTGAAAATGGTCGTTCATGGCTGTTTTCGACAAAAATGGGGGTTGTGTGGCCATTGATCATCGACCAGAGGCTCGTACACCTCACCCCAAATATGTTTCCTTGCCATAGATCATATTCTTGGATTTCTGGTGTAGACGATTTCTTGGTCAAAATTCCATAGGTGTTAGCCTTCAGAATTATTGAAAATGGTCGTTCATGGCTATTTTCGACAAAAATGGGGGTTGTGTGGCCATTGATCATCGATCAAAGGCTCGTACACCTCACCCCACATATGTTTCCTTGCCATAGATCACATTCTTGGATTTTTGGTGGAGACCATTTCTTGGTCAAAAATCCGTACGTGTTAGCCTTCGGTATTATTGAAAATGGTCATTCATGGCTATTTTCGACACAAATGGGGGTTGTGTGGCCATTGATCTTTGACCAGAGGCTCATACACCTCACCCCACATATGTTTCCTAGCCATAGATCACATTCTTGGATTTTTGGTGGAGACCATTTCTTGGTCAAAAATCCGTACGTGTTAGCCTTCGGTATTATTGAAAATGGTCATTCATAGCTATTTTCGACACAATGGGGGTTCTGTGGCCATTGATCTTCGACCAGAGGCTCATACACCTCACTACACATATGTTTCCTTGCCATAGATCACATTCTTGGATTTATGGTGGAGACCATTTCTTGGTCAAAAATCCATAGGTGTTAGCCTTCAGTGTCATTGAAAATGGTCGTTCATGGCTATTTTCGACAAAAATGGGGGTTGTGTGGCCATTGATCATCGACTAGAGGCTCGTACACTTCACCCCACATATGTTTTCTTGCCATAGATCACAATCTTGGATTTCTCGTGGAGACCATTTGTTGGTCAAAAATTCGTAGGTGTTAGCCTTCAATGTCATTGAAAATGGTCATTCATGGCTATTTTTGACAAAAATGGGGGTTGTGTCGCCATTGATCATCGACAAGAGGCTCGTACACCTCACCCACATAAGTTTCCTTGCCATAGATCACATTCTTGGATTTTTGGTGGAGACCATTTCTTGGTCAAAAATCCGTAGGTGTTAGCCTTCGGTATTATTGAAAATGGTCGTTCATGGCTATTTTCGACAAAAATGGGGGTTGTGTGGCAATTGATCATCGACCAAAGGCTTATACACCTCACCCCACATATGTTTCCTTGCCATAGACCACATTCTTGGATTTCTGGTGGAGACCATTTCTTGGTCAAAAATCCATAGGTGTTAGCCTTTAGTGTCATTGAAAATGATCGTTCATGGCTATTTTCGACAAAAATGGGGGTTGTGTGGCCATTGATCATCGACCAGAGGCTCGTACACTTCACCCCACATACGTTTTCTTGCTATAGATCACATTCTTGGATTTCTGGTGGAGACCATTTCTTGGTTAAAAATCCATACGTGTTAGCCTTCGGTATTATTGAAAATGGTCATTTATGGCTATTTTCGACAAAAATGGGGGTTGTGTGGCCATTGATTATCGACCAGAGGCTCGTACACCTAACCCCACATATGTTTCCTTGCCATAGATCACATTCTTGGATTTCTGGTGGTGACCATTTCTTGGTCAAAAATCCGTAGGTGTTAGCCTTCGGTATTATTGAAAATGGTCGTTCATAGCTATTTTCGACAAAAATGGGGGTTGTGTGGCCATTGATCATCAACCAAAGGCTCATACACCTCACCCCGCATATGTTTCCTTGCCATAGACCACATTCTTGGATTTCTAGTGGAGACCATTTGTTGTGTGGCCATTTATCATCAACCAGAGGCTCGTACACCTCACCCCACATATGTTTCCTTGCCATAGATCACATTCTTGGATTTCTAGTGGAGACCATTTATTGGTCAAAAATTCGTACGTGTTAGCCTTCGGTATTATTGAAAATGGTAGTGGTCGTTCATGGCTATTTTCGACAAAATGGGGGTTGTGTGGCCATTGATCATTGACCAGAGGCTCGTACGCCTCACCCACATATGTTTCCTTGTGGTAGATCACATTCTTGGATTTCTGGTGGAGACCATTTCTTGGTCAAAAATCTGTACGTGTTAGCCATCGGTATTATTGAAAATGGTCGTTCATGGCTATTTTCAACAAAATAGAGGTTCTGTGGCCATTGATCATCGACCAGGGGCTCATACACCTCACCCACATATGTTTCCTTGTCGTAGATTACATTCTTGGATTTCTGGTGGAGACCATTTCTTGGGCAAAAATCCGAATGTGTTAGCCTTCGGTATTATTGAAAATGGATATTCATGGCTATTTTCGACAAAAATGGGGGTTGTGTGGCCATTTATCTTCAACCAGAGGCTCATACACCTCACTAAACATATGTTTTCTTGCCATAGATGACATTCTTGGATCTATGGTGGAGACCAGTTCTTGGTCAAAAATCCATAGGTGTTAGCCTTCAGTGTCATTGAAAATAGTCGTTCATGGCTATTTTCGACAATAATGGGGGTTGTGTGGCCATTGATAATCGACCAGAGGCTCGTACACCTCACCCCACATATGTTTCCTTGCCATAGATCACATTATTGGATTTCTGGTGGAGACCATTTCTTGGTCAAAAATCCGTAGGTGTTAGCCTTCGGTATTATTGAAAATGGTCGTTCATGGCTATTTTCGACAAAAATGGGGGATGTGTGGCCATTGATCATCGACCAGAGGCTCGTACACCTCACCCCACATATGTTTTATTGTCATAGATCAAAATCTTGGATTTCTCGTGGAGACCATTTCTTGGTCAAAAATCCGTAGGTGTTAGCCTTCAGCGTCATTGAAAATGGTCATTCATGGCTATTTTCGACAAAAATGGGGGTTGTGTCGCCATTAATCATCGACCAGAGGTTCGTACACCTCACCCCACATAAGTTTCCTTGCCATAGATCACATTCTTGGATTTCTGATGGAGACCATTTCTTTGTCAAAAATCCGTAGGTGTTAGCCTTCGGTATTATTGAAAATGGTCGTTCATGGCTATTTTCGACAAAAATGGGGGTTGTGTGGCAATTGATCATCGACCAAAGGCTCATACACCTCACCCCACATATGTTTCCTTGCCATAGACCACATTCTTGGATTTCTGGTGGAGACCATTTCTTGGTCAAAAATCCGAATGTGTTAGCCTTCGGTATTACTGAAAATGGTCATTCATGGCTATTTTTGACAAAAATGGGGGTTGTGTGGCCTTTTATCTTCAACCAGAGGCTCATACACCTCACTACACATATGTTTTCTTTCCATAGATCACATTCTTGGATCTATGGTGGAGACCAGTTCTTGGTCAAAAATCCATAGGTGTTAGCCTTCAGTGTCATTGAAAATAGTCATTCATGGCAATTTTCGACAAAAATGGGGGTTGTGTGGCCATTGATAATCGACCAGGGGCTCGTACATCTCACCCCACATATATTTCCTTGCCATAGATCACATTTTTGGATTTCTGGTGGAGACCATTTCTTGGTCAAAAATCCGTAGGTGTTAGCCTTCGGTATTATTGAAAATGGTCGTTCATGGCCATTTTTGACAAAAATGGGGGTTGTGTGGCCATTTATCATCGACCAGAGGCTCGTACACCTCACCCCGCATATGTTTAATTGCCATAGATCACAATCTTGGATTTCTCGTGGAGACCATTTGTTGGTCAAAAATCCGTATGTGTTAGTCTTCGGTATTATTGAAAATGGTCGTTCATGGCTGTTTTCGACAAAAATGGGGGTTGTGTGGCCATTGATCATCGACCAGAGGCTCGTACACCTCACCACAATTATGTTTCTTTGCCATAGATCATATTCTTGGATTTCTGGTGGAGACGATTTCTTGGTCAAAAGTCCGTAGGTGTTAGCCTTCAGAATTATTGAAAATGGTCGTTCATGGCTATTTTCAACAAAAATGGGGGTTGTGTGGCCATTGATCATCGATCAGAGGCTCGTACACCTCACCCCACATATGTTTCCTTGCCATAGATAACATTCTTGGATTTCTGGTGGAGACCATTTCTTGGTCAAAAATCCGTAGGTGTTAGCCTTCGGTATTATTGAAAATGGTCGTTCATGGCTATTTTCGACAAAAATGGGGGATGTGTGGCCATTGATCATCGACCAGAGGCTCGTACACCTCGCCCCACATATGTTTTATTGTCATAGATCAAAATCTTGGATTTCTCGTGGAGACCATTTCTTGGTCAAAAATCCGTAGGTGTTAGCCTTCAGCGTCATTGAAAATGGTCATTCATGGCTATTTTCGACAAAAATGGGGGTTGTGTCGCCATTAATCATCGACCAGAGGCTCATACACCTCACCCCACATAAGTTTCCTTGCCATAGATCACATTCTTGGATTTCTGATGGAGACCATTTCTTTGTCAAAAATCCGTAGGTGTTAGCCTTCGGTATTATTGAAAATGGTCGTTCATGGCTATTTTCGACAAAAATGGGGGTTGTGTGGCAATTGATCATCGACCAAAGGCTCATACACCTCACCCCACATATGTTTCCTTGCCATAGACCACATTCTTGGATTTCTGGTGGAGACCATTTCTTGGTCAAAAATCCATACGTGTTAGCTTTCAGTGTCATTGAAAATGGTCGTTCATGGCTATTTTCGACAAAAATGGGGGTTGTGTGGCCATTGATCATCGACCAGAGGCTCATACACCTCACCCCACATATGTTTCCTTGACATAGAACACATTTTTGGATTTCTGGTGGAGACCATTTCTTGGGCAAAAATCCGAATGTGTTAGCCTTCGGTATTATTGAAAATGGTCATTCATGGCTATTTTTGACAAAAATGGGGGTTGTGTGGCCTTTTATCTTCAACCAGAGGCTCATACACCTCACTACACATATGTTTTCTTTCCATAGATCACATTCTTGGATCTATGGTGGAGACCAGTTCTTGGTAAAAAATCCATAGGTGTTAGCCTTCAGTGTCATTGAAAATAGTCATTCATGGCAATTTTCGACAAAAATGGGGGTTGTGTGGCCATTGATAATCGACCAGGGGCTCGTACAACTCACCCCACATATATTTCCTTGCCATAGATCACATTCTTGGATTTCTGGTGGAGACCATTTCTTGGTCAAAAATCCGTAGGTGTTAGCCTTCGGTATTATTGAAAATGGTCGTTCATGGCCATTTTTGACAAAAATGGGGGTTGTGTGGCCATTTATCATCGACCAGAGGCTCGTACACCTCACCCCGCATATGTTTAATTGCCATAGATCACAATCTTGGATTTCTCGTGGAGACCATTTGTTGGTCAAAAATCCGTATGTGTTAGTCTTCGGTATTATTGAAAATGGTCGTTCATGGCTGTTTTCGACAAAAATGGGGGTTGTGTGGCCATTGATCATCGACCAGAGGCTCGTACACCTCACCACAATTATGTTTCTTTGCCATAGATCATATTCTTGGATTTCTGGTGGAGACGATTTCTTGGTCAAAAATCCGTAGGTGTTAGCCTTCAGAATTATTGAAAATGGTCGTTCATGGCTATTTTCAACAAAAATGGGGGTTGTGTGGCCATTGATCATCGATCAGAGGCTCGTACACCTCACCCCACATATGTTTCCTTGCCATAGATCACATTCTTGGATTTCTGGTGGAGACCATTTCTTGGTCAAAAATCCGTAGGTGTTAGCCTTCGGTATTATTGAAAATGGTCGTTCATGGCTATTTTCGACAAAAATGGGGGATGTGTGGCCATTGATCATCGACCAGAGGCTCGTACACCTCACCCCACATATGTTTTATTGTCATAGATCAAAATCTTGGATTTCTGGTGGAGACGATTTCTTGGTCAAAAATCCGTAGGTGTTAGCCTTCAGAATTATTGAAAATGGTCGTTCATGGCTATTTTCAACAAAAATGGGGGTTGTGTGGCCATTGATCATCGATCAGAGGCTCGTACAACTCACCCCACATATGTTTCCTTGCCATAGATCACATTCTTGGATTTCTGGTGGAGACCATTTCTTGGTCAAAAATCCGTAGGTGTTAGCCTTCGGTATTATTGAAAATGGTCGTTCATGGCTATTTACGACAAAAATGGGGGTTGTGTCGCCATTAATCATCGACCAGAGGCTCGTACACCTCACCCCACATAAGTTTCCTTGCCATAGATCACATTCTTGGATTTCTGATGGAGACCATTTCTTTGTCAAAAATCCGTAGGTGTTAGCCTTCGGTATTATTGAAAATGGTCGTTCATGGCTATTTTCGACAAAAATGGGGGTTGTGTGGCAATTGATCATCGACCAAAGGCTCATACACCTCACCCCACATATGTTTCCTTGCCATAGACCACATTCTTGGATTTCTGGTGGAGACCATTTCTTGGTCAAAAATCCATACGTGTTAGCTTTCAGTGTCATTGAAAATGGTCGTTCATGGCTATTTTCGACAAAAATGGGGGTTGTGTGGCCATTGATCATCGACCAGAGGCTCATACACCTCACCCCACATATGTTTCCTTGACATAGAACACATTTTTGGATTTCTGGTGGAGACCATTTCTTGGGCAAAAATCCGAATGTGTTAGCCTTCGGTATTATTGAAAATGGTCATTCATGGCTATTTTTGACAAAAATGGGGGTTGTGTGGCCTTTTATCTTCAACCAGAGGCTCATACACCTCACTACACATATGTTTTCTTTCCATAGATCACATTCTTGGATCTATGGTGGAGACCAGTTCTTGGTCAAAAATCCATAGGTGTTAGCCTTCAGTGTCATTGAAAATAGTCATTCATGGCAATTTTCGACAAAAATGGGGTTGTGTGGCCATTGATAATCGACCAGGGGCTCGTACAACTCACCCCACATATATTTCCTTGCCATAGATCACATTCTTGGGTTTCTGGTGGAGACCATTTCTTGGTCAAAAATCCGTAAGTGTTAGCCTTCGGTATTATTGAAAATGGTCGTTCATGGCCATTTTTGACAAAAATGGGGGTTGTGTGGCCATTTATCATCGACTAGAGGCTCGTACACCTCACCCCGCATATGTTTAATTGCCATAGATCACAATCTTGGATTTCTCGTGGAGACCATTTGTTTGTCAAAAATCCGTATGTGTTAGTCTTCGGTATTATTGAAAATGGTCGTTCATGGCTGTTTTCGACAAAAATGGGGGTTGTGTGGCCATTGATCATCGACCAGAGGCTCGTACACCTCACCACAATTATGTTTCTTTGCCATAGATCATATTCTTGGATTTCTGGTGGAGACGATTTCTTGGTCAAAAATCCGTAGGTGTTAGCCTTCAGAATTATTGAAAATGGTCGTTCATGGCTATTTTCAACAAAAATGGGGGTTGTGTGCCCATTGATCATCGATCATAGGCTCGTACACCTCACCCCACATATGTTTCCTTGCCATAGATCACATTCTTGGATTTCTGGTGGAGACCATTTCTTGGTCAAAAATCCGTAGGTGTTAGCCTTCGGTATTATTGAAAATGGTCGTTCATGGCTATTTTCGACAAAATGGGGGTTGTGTGGCCATTGATCATCGACCAGAGGCTCATACACCTCACCCCACATATGTTTCCTTGCCATAGATAACATTCTTGAATTTCTAGTGGAGACCATTTCTTGGTCAAAAATCCGTACGTGTTAGCCTTCGGTATTATTGAAAATGGTCATTCATGGCTATTTTCGACACAAATGGGAGTTGTGTGGCCATTGATCTTCGACCAGAGGCTCATACACCTCACTACACATATGTTTCCTTGCCATAGATCACATTCTTGGATTTATGGTGGACACCATTTCATGGTCAAAAATCCATAGGTGTTAGCCTTCAGTGTCATTGAAAATGGTCGTTCATTGCTATTTTCGACAAAAATGGGGGTTGTGTGGCCATTGATCATCGACCAGAGGCTCGTACACTTCACCCCACATATGTTTCCTTGTCGTAGATCACATTCTTGGATTTCTGGTGGAGACCATTTCTTGGTCAAAAATCTGTTGGTGTTAGCCTTCGGTATTATTGAAAATGGTCGTTCATGGCTATTTTCGACTAAAATGGGGGTTGTGTGGACATTTATCATCGACCAGAGGCTCTTACACCTCACCCCACATATGTTTCCTTGCCATAGACCACATTCTTGGATTTCTGGTGGAGACCATTTCTTGGTCAAAAATCCGTACGTGTTAGCCTTCGGTATTATTGAAAATGGTCGTTCATGGCTATTTTCGACAAAAATGGGGGTTGTGTTGCCATTGATTATCGACCAGAGGCTCGTACACCTCACCCCACATATGTTTCCTTGTCGTAGATCACATTCTTGGATTTCTGGTGGTGACCATTTCTTGGTCAAAAATCCGTAGGTGTTAGCCTTCGGTATTATTGAAAATGGTCGTTCATAGATATTTTCGACAAAAATGGGGGTTGTGTGGACATTGATCATCGACCAAAGGCTTATACACCTCACCCCACATATGTTTCCTTGCCATAGACCACATTTTTGGATTT
The DNA here is from genome assembly GCA_029449295.1 of Zea luxurians. Classification (NCBI taxonomy): domain Eukaryota; kingdom Viridiplantae; phylum Streptophyta; class Magnoliopsida; order Poales; family Poaceae; genus Zea; species Zea luxurians. Next base: position 1,328,727 of record JAOPSE010000161.1, read on the forward strand.
CTGGTGGAGACCATTTGTTGGTCAGAAATCCGTAGGTGTTAGCCTTCGGTATTATTGAAAATGGTCGTTCATGGCTATTTTCATCAAAAATGTGGGTTGTGTGGCCATTTATCATCAACCAGAGGCTCGTACACCTCACCCCACATATGTTTCCTTGCCATAGATCACATTCTTGGATTTCTAGTGGAGACCATTTCTTGGTCAAAAATGCGTACGTGTTAGCCTTCGGTATTATTGAAAATGGTCGTGGTCGTTCATGGCTATTTTCGACAAAATGGGGCTTTTGTGGCCATTGATCATCGACCAGAGGCTCGTACACCTCACCCACATATGTTTCCTTGCCGTAGATCACATTCTTGAATTTCTGGTGGAGACCATTTCTTGGTCAAAAATCCGTACGTGTTAGCCTTCGGTATTATTGAAAATGGTCGTTCATGGCTATTTTCGACAAAATATTGGTTCTGTGGCCATTGATCATCGATCAGAGGCTCATACACCTCACCCACATATGCTTCCTTGCCGTAGATCACATTCTTGGATTTCTGGTGGAGACCATTTCTTGGGCAAAAATCCGAATGTGTTAGCCTTCGGTATTATTGAAAATGGTTATTCATGGATATTTTCGACAAAAATGGGGGTTGTGTGGCCATTTATCTTCAACCAGAGGCTCATACACCTCACTACACATATGTTTTCTTGCCATAGATCACATTCTTGGATCTATGGTGGAGACCAGTTCTTGGTCAAAAATCCATAGGTTTTAGCCTTCAGTGTCATTGAAAATAGTTGTTCATGGCTATTTTCGACAATAATGGGGGTTGTGTGGCCATTGATAATCGACCAGAGGCTCATACACCTCACCCCACATATGTTTCCTTGCCATAGATCACATTCTTGGATTTCTGGTGGAGACCATTTCTTGGTCAAAAATCTGTAGGTGTTAGCCTTCAGTATTATTGAAAATGGTCGTTCATGGCTATTTTCGACAAAAACGGGGTTGTGTGGCCATTGATCATCGACCAGAGGCTCGTACACCTCACCCCACATAGGTTTTATTGCCATAGATCAAAATCTTGGATTTCTCGTGGAGACCATTTCTTGGTCAAAAATCCGTACGTGTTAGCCTTCGGTATTATTGAAAATGGTCGTTCATGGCTATTTTCGACAAAAATGGGGGTTGTGTGGCCATTGATCATCGACTAGAGGCTCGTACACCTCACTCGACATATAATTCCTTGCCATAGATCATATTCTTGGATTTCTGGTGGAGACGATTTCTTGGTCAAAAATCCGTATTTGTTAGCCTTCGGTATTATTGAAAATGGTCGTTCATGGCTATTTTTGACAAAAATGGGGGTTCTGTGGCCATTGATCATCGACCAGAGGCTCGTACACCTCACCCCACATATGTTTCCTTGCCATAGATCAAAGTCTTGGATTTCTGGTGGAGACCATTTCTTGGTCAAAAATCCGTAGGTGTTAGCCTTCGACATTATTGTAAATGGTCGTTCATGGCTATTTTCGATAAAAATGGGGGTTATGTGGCCATTGATCATCGACCAGAGGCTCATACACCTCACCCCACATATGTTTCCTTGCCATAGATCACATTCTTAGATTTCTGGTGGAGACCATTTCTTGGTCAAAAATCTGTAGGTGTTAGCCTCTGGTATTATTGAAAATGGTCGTTCATGGCTATTTTGATAAAAAATGGGGGTTGTATGGCCATTTATCATCGACCAGAGGCTCGTACACCTCACCCCACATATGTTTCTTGCCATAGATCACATTCTTGGATTTCTGGTGGAGACCATTTCTTGGTCAAAAATTCGTACGTGTTAGCCTTCGGTATTATTGAAAATGGTCGTTCATGGCTATTTTCGACAAAATGGGGGTTGTGTGGCCATTGATCATCGACCAGAGGCTCGTACACCTCACCCCACATATGTTTCCTTGCCATAGATCACAATCTTGGATTTCTGGTGGAGACCATTTCTTGGGCAAAAATCTGAATGTGTTAGCCTTCGGTATTTTTGAAAATGGTCATTCATGGCTATTTTCGATAAAAATGGGGGTTGTGTGGCCATTAATCATCGACCAGAGGCTCATACACCTTCTACACATATGTTTCCTTGCCATATATCACATTCTTGGATTTATGGTGGAGACCATTTCTTGGTCAAAAATCCATAGGTGTTAGCCTTCAGTGTCATTGAATATGGTCGTTCATGGCTATTTTCGACAAAAAATGGGGGTTCTGTAGCCATTGATCATCGACCAGAGGCTCATACACCTCACCCCACAAATGTGATATATGACCATTTCTTGGATTTTTAACCAAGAAATGCTCTCCACCAGAAATCCAAGAATGTGATCTATGGCAAGTAAACATATGTGGGGTGAGGTGTACGAGCCTCTGGTCGATGATAAATGGCCACACAACCCCCATTTTAGTCGAAAATAGCCATGAACGACCATTTTCAATAATACCGAAGGCTTACACCAACAGATTTTTGATTAAGAAATGGTCTCCACCAGAAATCCAAGAATGTGATCTATAGCAAGAAAATATATGTGGGGTGAAGTGTACGAGCCTCTGGTCGATGATCAATGGCCACACAACCACCATTTTTGTCGAAAATAGCCATGAACGACCATTTTCAATGACATTGAAGGCTAACACCTATGGATTTTTGACCAAGAAATGGTGTCCACCAGAAATCCAAGAATATGGTCTATGGCAAGGAAACATATGTGGGGTGAGGTGTATGAGCCTTTGGTCGATGATCAATTGCCACACAACCCCCATTTTTGTCGAAAATAGCCATGAACGACCATTTTCAATAATACCGAAGGCTAACACCTACGGATTTTTGACCAAGAAATGGTCTCCACCAGAAATCCAAGAATGTGATCTATGGCAAGGAAACTTATGTGGGGTGAGGTGTACGAGCCTCTGGTCGATGATCAATGGCGACACAACTCCCATTTTTGTCGAAAATAGCCATGAATAACCATTTTCAATGACACTGAAGGCTAACACCAACGATTTTTTGACCAACAAATGGTCTCCACGAGAAATCCAAGATTGTGATCTATGGCAAGAAAACATTTGTGGGGTGAAGTGTACGAGCCTCTAGTCGATGATCAATGGCCACACAACCCCCATTTTTGTCGAAAATAGCCATGAACGACCATTTTCAATGACACTGAAGGCTAACACCTATGGATTTTTGACCAAGAAATGGTCTCCACCATAAATCCAAGAATGTGATCTATGGCAAGGAAACATATGTGTAGTGAGGTGTATGATCCTCTGGTCGAAGATCAATGGCCACACAACCCCCATTTGTGTCGAAAATAGCCATGAATGACCATTTTCAATAATACCGAAGGCTAACACGTACGGATTTTTTACCAAGCAATGTTTGCCACCAGAAATCCAAGAATGTGATCTATGGCAAGGAAACATATGTGGGGTGAGGTGTATGAGCCTCTGGTCGATGATCAATGGCCACACAACCCCCATTTTTGTTGAAAATAGCCATGAACGACCATTTACAATAATACCGAAGGCTAACACCTACAGATTTTTGACCAAGAAATGGTCTCCACCAGAAATCCAAGAATGTGATCTATGGCAAGGAAACATATGTGGGCTGAGGTGTACGAGCCTCTGATCGATCATCAATGGCCACACAACCCCATTTTTGTCGAAAATAGCCATGAACGACCATTTTCAATAATTCCGAAGGCTAACACCTACGGATTTTTGACCAAGAAATCGTCTCCACCAAAAATCCAAGAATATGATCTATGGCAAGGAAACATATTTGGGGTGAGGTGTACGAGCCTCTGGTTGATGATCAATGGCCACACAACCCCCATTTTTGTCGAAAACAGCCATGAACGACCATTTTCAATAATACCGAAGGCTAACGCGTACGGATTTTTGACCAAGAAATGGTCTCCACGAGAAATCCAAGATTGTGATCTATGGAAATTAAACATATGTGGGGTGACGTGTACGAGCCTCTGTCGATGATAAATGGCCATACAACCCCCATTTTTGTCGAAAATAGCCATGAACGACCATTTTCATTAATACCGAAGGCTAACACCTACGGATTTTTGGCCAAGAAATGGTCTCCACCAGAAATCCAAGAATGTGATCTATGGCAATGAAACACATGTGGGGTTAGGTGTACGAGCCCCTGGTCAATTATCAATGGCCACACAACCCCCATTTTTGTCAAAAATTGCCATGAACGACTATTTTCAATGACACTGAAGGCTAACACCTATGGATTTTTGACCAAGAACTGGTCACCACCATAGATCAAAGAATGTGATCTATGGCAAGAAAACATATGTGTAGTGAGGTGTATGAGCCTCTGGTTGAAGATAAATGGCCACACAACCCCCATTTTTGTCGAAAATAGCCATGAATGACCATTTTCAATAATACCGAAGGCTAACACATTCGGATTTTTGCCCAAGAAATGGTCTCCACCAGAAATCCAAAAATGTGATCTATGTCAAGGAAAAATATGTGGGGTGAGGTGTATGAGCCTCTAGTCGATGATCAATGGCCACAGAACCTCTATTTTGTCAAAAATATCCATGAACGACCATTTTCAATAATACCGAAGGCTAACACGTACGGATTTTTGACCAAGAAATGGTCTCCACCAGAAATCCAAGAATGTGATCTACGGCAAGGAAACATATGTGGGTGAGGTGTACGAGCCTCTAGTCGATGATCAATGGCCACACAACCCCCATTTTGTCGAAAATAGCCATGAACGACCATTTTCAATAATACCGAAGGCTAACCCATACGAATTTTTGACCAAGAAATGGTCTCCACCAGAAATCCACGAGTGTGCTCTATGGCAAGGAAACATATGTGGGGTGAGGTGTACGAGCGTCTGGTCGATTATAAATGGCCACACAACCCCCATTTGTGTCGAAAATAGCCATGAATGACCATTTTCAATAACACCGAAGGCTAACACCTACGGATTTTTGACCAACAAATGGTCTCCACCAGAAATCCAAGAATGTGGTCTATGGCAAGCAAACATATGTGGGGTGAGGGGTATGAGCCTTTGGTCGATGATCAATGGCCACACAACCCCCATTTTTGTCGAAAATAGCCATGAACGACCATTTTCAATAAT